>CAWUFW010000617.1:3240000-3923860 GCA_963921515.1 Calotriton arnoldi
CACACAGATACACATACATATATATTATATATATACACACACACCAAAGATGAAAGGGATGCTATAGCTAGGTGAAAATGTCAGTTAAAACATACTGTTTTAAATGAAGAAAATCACTGAAATTCACCAGTTAGTTATCTCAAGTAATTCTAACTTGCACACCCGCCATGCACGGTTTTGTCATCAATTCTTCAATGTTGTAATTTCAGATGTTGGAGTGATGTTATAATGATGTCATAGAACATGTCACGAGTGATGTAATATGTGAGGTCATAAACAATGCATGACAAGGGAGTAAGTTATAGTTCGTTTAGGGCGCAAGTTATAGTTACTTGAGATCATTTTAATTAGTAAATTTCAAAAGTTTGGTTCAGTAAATTCCTAGGTTTTTTTTAACTAAAGTAATATTTTATTACCAAAGAGAACGCCAACCCCATGGCGATGCGAGGGGTTGGCCGCAGGTCCTGGCCTCTGGTGGGGTGTTGGGCTGGTGAAGGTTTGGGTGCAGGGCCGGCACCCAAACCCCCAAAGGTGCGCACGGCTGACTATATGATTTTACAATATAAAGGATGTCATTTTCAGTAAGGCAGACCTACTGACTTTGTCAACGAGTCAGAATATCAAAATATAAAAAGCGGGCATATTTGCTTTATGATGTGGTCAGCATATAAACAGATAAAAAGCAAATCCTAAAATCACCAATAATTATAATAAAATGTACGTTTCATTAATTTACACAGTGTGATGTTTAATAAAAGTAATTGTCATAAAATAAAATTAAGAAAGTTTTATTTTTTTTAAAGCAGAATGTCTTTAAGTAGTTTTTAAAACATTTTCAAGCTACAAAATGCAGCCACAGAATCATTCAAATGGAGGCTCTGCACTCCAGCTGAAGAGCATAGAGCTCCAGGTAGGAATGTCTTAAAAAATATGGTAAGCTCTACTGGGGTCATCGTTTTAAGGAGTCAGGAGACTTACTGTTTCTTTTTGACTGTTGCATGAGGGCTGCTGCACTCCCTGCAGCCCCCACAACATTGAAAAAAGCATTGGTGGTGCCCATGTCCTTCTAGGGACTCCACCAGGCTCTCAGGGAGCAGCGAATAATAAATTAGCTAATTTATTATTCAATATTTATTTATTTGGTGCCCCGGTGCCAACCCAGGCCACATACATGTTTAGGTTTTGTTGGGGTTGCAGGGGGAGCCCCAGGAACGCTGCGGCCCCGCCGGTTCCCAGTAAAAGGACCAATAGGCCGCGCAAGAGTCGACAACTCTTTTTTTTTTTTACTTTTTACAACTGGGATCCTCGGTGCAAAACCTGGGAACCACAGAGCATTTTATATTCTGTGGACCACAGGGGGAGCCCTAAGGCCCCAGCCATGCTGGGTGCTGGTGGGTGCCGGCACCATTCCTTTGCACCAGCATTTTACACTGCTACCGCCAGGCAGGAGCAAAGTTCTGTTTTCTGTCAGGGTGAGAAAAGGTCGGATATGCCCACACTATCTCACACACTCTCAGGAAGAAAACACAATGTCCCGGCGGATGGAGTCCCTAGGACACAGCAGCTGTCACAGGTCCCAGGGGATGGGGCCCCCGGGGCAATCATCAGCCTGTGGAGGGATTCCATGTGACCCCTTTCCTTTTGTAAATTACTGGCCCCAGAGGTGTAGTCCCCAAGGCCTGTTCAGAGGGAAATCAATGTGGCCCTGAGGGTTAGAGCCCCCAGGGGTGCACAAAAAAGCATCTGGGGCTGCGCGCCCCCTCCCCTTGATGTTAACATACCGGCCACTGGGGATGGGGTTTCTTGGTCTATTCAAGACTCAGGGAGAAGGCCACATGCCCCCATCCCCCTTATTAATGAATTTATACCACCACCCCCTGGGGCACTGTCTCACCGAGCAGGTTTTTTTTTTGGGGGGGGGGGGTTTAATAGCGCAGAAGACAACTCTTTATTTTATGTTACAGCGGATTTGCAGATGCACCACAAATTCGCTGTAAAAATGTATTTACAAAAGTGTGTTTTTGGCTCTGGGGCGGGAGTCACCCTGGGACCCACACTAGCCCTAGGGGATCAGGGTACCCTTACCCTGCCCCCTTATATATTTTTTTTATAGGTCAGGGGCAGGAGTCCCTGAATCCTAAAATAGCTGCCACCACATCTTTATAGATGTGGTGGCAGCCAATCAGATCTTATCTTGAGATTGGTTGGAACCGCATATCCTTTGCGTCCTTAGATATCTAAATATTTTAAACCTACATTTCTGAAAAAACTACAGAATGGATTTACACCAAATCACAAAAAGCACTCGTTCTGGACCAAGATCTAGCTTTCTGCCAAATTTAGTTTAATTTCATTCAGCAGTTTGGGATGTTAGTTACTGTGTTTAATTTTTCAATGAAAAAATGAAGGGAGGAATGCATTTTTGGACCTCTCCCTTTTTCTCAGCCCCCGCTTGACAGATCAACCCAAAACTTTTCAGGAAGAAACTGAGATGTAATAACATATTTTAGGGTAGCTCCATGAAGATTTGTCAAAAAGCGCCAACATCAAAACCAAACCAAATGCTTTTCCTATGGAAACGTGGAGCAGGATTTTTGTTTACTTCGGGCATGGCACCCTGATTGATACAAAGGAGGAAACTGTTTTGAGCATCAGAAATACATATTCGTTCAGGTTTCAAGACTGAAACGTATTGTTTTGTAACAATTATATGAATCTAGGTATACAAGTATATATGTGTTTTATTTATATAGCACAAAAAAAGTTTACGATGGCTGAGCACTGTAGATCAGTGGGATTGGAAGATGATTTAGGACAATATACAAAATGATATTTTTTATCTTAAATCCTACGGCTACACAAGGTTTAAAACAGTAATTATGTTTTTTTTTTTTTTTTTTTTTACACATTTCTAAAAAAGTCATGATGTAATGTATGATGACACAAACGGTACTGTAACTCACAAAACAACAAACAAGGTAAAAGCGGGATGCTAATTAATAGAAACAATAGCAACATTAAGTAATCAAGACTGATACAAAAATAATATTCAGGTTTACAAAGCAACCAATCACGTGCACCCCGGAACAAAGAGAACTGAATTTAAATGTCACCGGGATTATTTCCAAGCTCTGCAATCAGTGGCACACACTGGTAGGTCCACTATCATTTACCCGCCCACCAGTGAAAGTTTCCCATTGACTCCCTAATGCGCCATTTCATGCACTGAGCTCTCGGAGAACAAGGTTTGCAGCTCCCAGATGCCCTTCAAAGATGAACCCCGTGAAACATGAAGCGCCATCTTTTAGCGTGACCAATTGCTGGAAAGATGGTGGCAGATTCGTCCCAAGGTATTAAGAGCCATCGCAGAGTCCACCCTGATGCGATTTACCTTATCAGCCTGCCGCATGTAGCAATAAAGGATTCCGCGAAGGCATTTTATAGCCGAGTGCTCGAGCTCGTGAGTTCTTCCCTTGTCGTCATCGATGCGCCTGTGGAAGAGAGATAACCCGTGAGGCAGGGCAGAGATGCACTTCCAAAGACATTAAAGCAAATGAAACGGCGCAATGTTCACTGTCTTCTCCTCAGGCAGTATGTCATTGTTATAGCGGAGTTATCATGACGTAGCATTAATGCGGCATACGGGAGAGGCTGTAGGCCAGCGCATCTCAAACCCCATTCTCTCTCTCTGCACGTACAATGGCTTACTCCTTGAATGAGGAAGTAGGTAAAGCGGAGGATGGCACCATGGACGTGCAGAGGCACGTGATTTTAATTATTTTATAACAGCGTTATGTCTTAGGGGAATAGAAAGGGACAACTTAAAAGCAAATCATCCTGACAAAAGGCATGGTGTTATGAGGCAAAAACGTTTTCTGAAGCTTTACTGTGACGCACATATCAGGAACGTCTTAAGCAGCAGCGATGTCTGCAAGCTACTTACCTTCAGGAACACCTTTCTGGTGGATGCTGTCTAAACGCTAATACCTCACCTTTAGGCTATCCTCCAGGTGGCAGACTGGATCCAGAGAATTTTTCAGCAAAGCTTCTACGGCCCAGTAGATGGCTTCATGTGGAACCATATTGACTCCAAACAATTCTGGAGGTGACAGAACAGAGCCGCATATAAGAGCCACCTGTGTACTGACTTCAGTTTGTTTTCTCTTTCCACACTGTGGGACGCGGAACCTAAAACAAGTGTTTGTTACACTGTGCAAGTCCCTAACTCTGGACCTTTTTGGAAGTTTAACAGAGGCCGCTCCACAGAATGTGGAGGTGGGAGGGCAGTGAGGAATCTGTAGTTAAAGAATCCACCAGAAGGAGCGTTACTGACGGTAAGTAGCGTGCAGAGAGTGCTGCTGCTTATGATGTACCTCTTCTAATGGATACTTCAAACTGCAGATTCCTCACCTTTAGAATAGATACCAAAGCAGTTCCTCCCAAAGGTGCACGGTCTTTGCAGTGGACATAAACTTAAAAGTCCTGCAGAAATAAATGGACAAAGTGCCCTGCCCGCTGGAGCTGGCAGTCAAGACAGTAGTGTTTCATGAACACATGCACCAATCTCCATGCCACAGCTTGGCAAATGACAGGCACTCCTCTCGCCAACATAATCATAGCAGACTTGGCCCTGGTGGAATGGGCACTCAGACCCTCAAAGAGTTGTTTCTTGGCCAGTGCGTAGAAGTGTTGATACAGAAGACCATCCTTCTTGAAATGGGCCTCTTCTGCTCAGCCTTCCCTTTCTTTGGTCCAGAAAACACCGCAGATGATGGTCCACTCAATGGTCCTAGACACTATCAATTTAAAAGCTTAAAGCCCTTTTGGGTCCAACAGATGTAGCCTCTCCTCCTCTTCCAAGGGGTAAAGGGGAGAAAACCATGTTGGAAGAGTGATCAACTACCCAACGTGGAAGGGAGTCAAAATCTTGGGGGAAAAAAGGCCAACCTAGTCCTTAGCGCCAATTGGTTTGGTAAGAAGGCAGTGCATGGCGGTTGCAATGAAAGTATCTGCAGTTTGCCAACATGAAGAGCTGACATAAACACAATGAGGGACTATAGTCTTGAGTTAAAAAAAAATACAGCCATCAACTATGCATAGGCTCGAACGGTGTGCACATAAGAAATTTCAACACCAAGTTAAGGTTCCACCGCCGCATCACAAACTGTTTGAGAAGAAACATGAGCGTCAAACCTTTAATAAAATGCATTACAACTGGTGATTTAAACAAGGACGGTTGGTCTGGCAACTGCAGAAAGGCCACATTTTTGTGGAAGGACGTCTGACAGTGAGGCTGACTTGCACAACCTAAGGCACCAAGTTAAATGCAGTTACTTGTCAACACTATCTCCATGTACGAGGTGTAAGTTGCAGAGGTTTGGATGAAGGACCCTGCCCAGTTGCTAACACAGAAGGTCTTCCCGAAGAAGCAGGCTGAATGGAGGACAGAGGCTAATGTTGAGGAATTTCGAGTACCACGCTATCCTGGCCCAACCTGGGTCAATTAGTATGATTTGGGACAAGTCGTTCTTGAGTTTAAGAACTTGAGGTAGCAGCAGGAAGGAATACAGGAGTCCCTTTCAACATTCCAGACGGAACAAGTCTCTTAACAAGCATGCACGCAGAAACTCCAACGTGAAAAACGACTGATATTGTGCATTACCAAGACGGACAAATAGATCTAGCCAGAGTTGTCCCAACTGATTCAATATGCCCTACCCCTCAGGGTGCACAAGCCACTCGTGATCTGTCAGGTGATGTCTGCTCTTTTCGTCTGCTCTGGGATTCAGGGACCATACCAGGTGGTTGGCGATTAGATCAATATTTGCTTTTCCAGCCAACGACAGATGTAAAGCCTCTTGACACAGGCCCTGGACACCACTTCAACCTGCTTGTTGAAGTACCACATGACGTGGTGTTGTCCATGAGAACCTGCACCAGCCTCCCCTTGATAGACAGCATTCACTTTCAGCAACCAGTCATTGAGGTACTGAAATATGCAGACTCCCAACCTCTGGAGATGGGCAGGGACCACTGCCATCACTTTCATAAATACCCGAGGGGCAGAGTTGAGGCTGATAGGAAGCACAGCAAATTGAAAGTGTTTGCGGCCTCCCTTGAATGCAGGTGACAGCCGTGGGACTGTGGAATTGGTAAATGAAAATGCGAATCCTGCAAGTCGAAGGACACCATCCAGTCTCCAAGGTTCAGCGCAGATTGGATCTGAGCCCATATCAGCATTTTGAATTTGTCCTTCAATAGGAAGGAATTCAGGGGCGGAAGGTCCAGGATAGGCCTGATGCTCTGTTCTACTTGGAACGAGCAAGTATCATAAATAATAACCCTGGCCTCTCTCAGAGTTTTGTACCCGCTCAATGGTACCCTTGGAGACTAATAGGTTTACATGCTACAGCAGGATAGACAGATGTACCATTGAAATTCCTTCTGGTGCTGTAGAGATGTGGAGCAGCAAGAAAATTAAAGGCATAATCTATAAGAGTCATTTATCGAACGTGATGGATTGCTTATCTAGGAGGAAATATTGAATCCTGCCTCCCACTAGTTTAGCATAAGTCTCTTGGGATAAACAAAAGTGGTTTCATGGCCTCTGTAGCAGGGAAAATGGAGTTGGAGGACTGGTGCTCCTGCATGCCTCTGCGATGTATGCCAGTGTTGCATTCGCGGCCCCCAAAAGAACTGGGCTGCCTGCTGCATCACTAGCTGGAAGGCTGCCGTTGCCTATTGACTAATATGCCACAGTAGTCGCTAAATTTGCTGAACTGATGAAGATATTGTTTTGCATAAGTCAAAACCCCTAAAGAATGTGCTGTACTATCTTTAAATCATTCCAGCACGGAATACGAGTTCTCTCCTTAGAGACGAGACCCATCAAAGGGAATGCCCATCAGTGATGCCTGCACATCACCAGAAAATCCGGTCGACCTATATCCAGGCATGTCTGCCGAACACGACTCTGGTACCAACTGCTCTGGAAATGCAATCCACTGTATCTAAACCTGCGTGGATAACTTATTTTGCGGGATCCTGGCCTTAATCAGGACCCCTGGAATTATGTGGCTGGGGAGCAGCAAACTATGCGGCAGGGTTGACTAAATTATACGACAAGAAAAGGCAAACGATGAGCGTTATATGGCCCTTTTTTTGTGTTACTTCATTATTTTGTAATTTTTACACATAATAATATTGTCTGGGAAAAGATTTCACCTCAGTAGTACCAGGTTAACACCCAAATATATAAATAAGCAACTGAAAGATTATCAGTTCATCTTTGCAAAGGGTCTTCTGACGTGCGTAGACACATCGTCATGTTTTTATTAACTTTTGATCCGCTTGAGCTAGAAAAAATATTTTGTTAAAATTTGCAGATTATGCAGCAGATGATGGATTTTGTGGCAAATGTGGCAAATACTCAATTATGCAAACAAAGCGGCAGAATAACATGATTACAGCGGCCCCGCCAATAAGAGATCGTCTGAGCCAAGGAGATCATAAGGTCTTCCAGGACTTCCGGCAAGATTTCATTGGCCATGTCCCATAAGGCATGTGCACAGCGGCCTAACAGACTGCATTTATGGACCACAATGCCAGGCTAGCAAAATAAAACATTAACTTGCCAAAAGCATCAATCTTTTTGTATTCTCTATCCGCGGGATTACATGAGTAAGGATTAACCTTACTGGTTGAAGACTGTACAATGGGAATTTCCACATAGGATGCTTGGTGAGGAAATCTGGATCATCAGATGTAGTCCTGTGTCGTCTGGCTACTTGCAGACTAGCAGGCAGATAAGATCATGGTTTCAATCACAGTGGGGGGGGTCATTGAATGGGAGCAAGGCCTCTGATGTCGATTGCTCAGGTTAGAGAATCTCGGTTAAAAAATGTGTCTTAGTATCAATGGAGGGCAGCTGCAAATCTAGAACCTCAGCTCCCTCAAAACAACCACTGCGAATGTGGCACTTTCCTCCATTGATAGCCAATGTGGCAAGTCAAGCTCTGTTTCAAGGGATGTGTCAATCCCACTGTTTTGTAAGTTAAGGTATAAGGCATCATTAGAATAATGAGGGGGAAATAAGCCATCCCCCTCATCATCAGTGTCCCGGGGTGCTCCCTGTTCTGACACAGTATCAGAGACAGAGCCAAAAAGAGGATGGAGTCTCTATTGGTAGTTGCGTCCTGGAAGAGGCACCGGGTTAGAGTCGGCAACATGACAACCGGTTGCACTTTCGTGACTCGTAGTTCGACATTGGTTGAGCTCAGGCCCCAATATGGGTGTCAGTACCGGGCCATCTATCACAAGTGGAGTCGGCAGCAGGCAATAAGAACTGTTGGGGATCTTGGGGCTGCCGTGGAAATTTATACTGGTCTCAGTACGGGCCTCATAATGGGTCTCAAGGGACAGACAGCATCAAGGGAGGGTTTTGCAAACAGTAACCCAACTGAAGGCCCTTGCAGTTTTCCATGTGGCCCGAAGGTGCACCAGAGGGAGCCAAAAAAGAACTAAATAATTACAGCGTGATCTCCTTCAAGGCCTCAATTTTCTGCAGGATTGCCTATGCTCCAGGGAGCTTGGGGGTGTAAAAGGACCACTTAAGCAATTCGTTTCATGGCCAGTGACCTTGAAGAAGTGTGACTTAAATCTTGACAGTCTAGTGCGTTCTCTTTGGAACAAGAGTGGCAGTAAGGGGTCAGGTCCTGCTTTTTTTTTTTTTAACAGTTAGCGGAGCGGTTGTAGGAATGGCTTAGTGGCCGGGCCTGGCCCTGCAACTTTGAGCGGGAGGGGACCCGTTTGCAGTCTGCAGTCTTATGGTACGTGATACACAACTTCACCTCCAGGTCTCGAATCGCCTTCAGGTGCATCAGGGAGCAATGGTCACACATCTTAAAAGCTGTAGCCAGAGTCCAGGCACTAAAGGCACACAGCATGCAGAACCGTGACCGACATCAGCTTCCTGCAATCGCTGCATGGCTTGAGTTCTGTCGTATTTGGTTGAGGCATTGCTCCCTACCCCCACACAGTGAAAAGTTTTTGGGGGTCATCGGAAGGCCAAAATAGTTTGAAGCAGAGCTCCAGATGTGCTTCAGGAGGAACAGAAAGAAAGGAACTGACATCAGCGCACAGGGGTGATATGTGCAGCTCTGCACCATCATCACACAAAGAAACATACTGCAACCAGGAGCATCGCAGAAAATTTCCAGGATCCAGTCTGGCACCTGCAGGATATATCAAAGGTGAATAATCTGAGGTTAGAAGTATCCATCAAAGGACTGTATTTCTTCCTATGATATGAATATGACAACAAAGTAGAGATTTGCACCGAAGTCATAACGGTTCACATATATATAGCTATAAAGAAGTATGTTAGAGCATGTACAATCATTCACTTCATATTAGCTAGAATGGGAAAACTGACTCTGTTCCTTCGATGGGGAGCAGATCACTTCTGCTCCACAATGGAAGGTGAAGCACTGAATTGCCTAAAACAGGATCAGGACAGACTGTTTACATTATTAAACATTGTGGCACAATGCTGCAAATGTATGCACTATTTGTGTCCAAGGAGAAACACTGAAGCATATTTTTCTCCTTCTGCCCCAAGCCACTTTTACAACACCAATGCAATCATTTCTTCTAAAGTGTCACTGTTTCCGGTCCAGAGAAGACCTGGCTTGGCAGTTCGGGCTGGATTGTTACCATGAGGAACAGGGTCAAGACTGATTTGCATATGGCTGGGTCTGAACTGGGGTGGCGAAGTGAGCTAAATAACGATGATGGATTTAACCCAGATCTAATAGTGACTGGGGGTGAGTGTCTGAAAAGTTTCAGCGCTCCGTCCATCATCCTATTGTGTTTGAATTGTTCGCCCTAAGTTGGCAGGGTATGCCCAGACGTGGGTCCCTTGCTCACTTTGCCACTGGACTCAAGCTAGCCTGGCTGATGAGGGCTGTTACCCCGAAACCGGTCCCAGGATGCTTGTTTCCGGTCCAGGGAAGACCTGGCTTGGCAGTTCAGGCTGGACGGTTCCCACGAGGAACAGGGTCAAGACTGATTTGCATATGGTTGGGTCTGAAATGGGGTGGTGTAGTGAGCTAAATAACGATGGTGGATTTAACCCAGATTTAATAGTGACTAGGGGTGAGTGTCTGCAAAGTTTCAGCACTCCGCCCATCATCTTATTGTGTTTGCACTGCACCAAAACTAACCAGGAAACTGTGGACAAATACTGTATAGAAAGCAGTTTCTGAACTCGAAGAATGAAGACTTGGAAAAAGATCTTTTAGGGAGGTGGTATTAGAATGGTGGGAAACAAATGGAGACTCTTGAAACTGGGGAGTAGAAGCCAGCAATGACAAACGTCAGTGTGAGTGGGGTTCAAAGACAGCTCCATCAATTCAAACATGAGCATCCTCACACAACGACCAGACCTACCCAGAACATCTCTGTTCTCTTTAACTCCAGTTTAAATTTCTTACCTCTTGTTAGCATCCCCTTTCCCCTTTTTACACTCACCATTCAACCAAACATATCAATCTCCTTACTTTTGTTCGATTTCTCCCAATACTCATTCATCACTTTAACCCATCAATCAGGGGTTTGTTAAAGCGCGACTACTCACCCGTAAGGGTCTCAAGGCGCTAGGGGTGGGGGGTGCAGGTTCCATTCCATCAAGGAGGGGGTCTGTCGAAGAGCCAGGTTTTGAGGTTTCTTGCGAAGATGGGGAGCGATGTTGTCTGTCTGAGGTGGAGCGGAAGGGCGTTCCATGCTTTGGCCGCGAGGAAGGAGAAGGAGCGGCCTCCCGATCTGGTCTTTCTGGTGCCGGGGACCACGGCGTAGGAGAGCTGGGCTGATCGTAGGGTCCTTTGGGGTGCGTGGAATTTGAGTCGGCTGTTCAGGTATGCTGGTCCGGTGCCGTGGAGGGCCTTGTGTGCGTGGGTGAGCATCTTGAAGGTGATTCTCGCCTCGACGGGGAGCCAGTGGAGTGTGCGCAGGTGCTGGGAGATGTGGCAGTGTTTTGGCAGGTTGAGGACCAGTCTTGCGGCGGCGTTCTGGATGTTCTGTAGCTTGCGGGTGAGGTTTTTGTTTATTCCGGCGTAGAGTGCGCTGCCGTAGTCGAGTCTGCTGGTGACCAGGCCATGAGTGACGGTCTTTCGGTGTTCGAGGGGATCCATTTGAAGGTCTTACGAAGGAGGCGGAGGGTGTGGAAGCAGGAAGACGAGACAGAGTTGATCTGGCGGTCCATTTTGAGCTCGGAGTCCAGGATGATTCCCAGGTTGCGTGCGTGGTCTGTGGGGGTTGGCGGGTTTCCGAGGGCGGGGGCCACCAGGTGTCGCTCCAGGCGTCGGGGTTTGGGCCCATGATGAGTACTTCTGTTTTGTTGGTGTTTAGTTGTAGGCAGCTGTTTTTCATCCATTTGGCGACGGCTTCCATGCCTTCTCAAAAGTTGCGTCTGGCGGTGTTGGGCTCGTTGGATAGTAAGAGGATGAGCTGGGTGTCGTCTGCGTATGACACGATGTTGAGTCCATAGGTTCTGACGATGGGGGCAAGTGGAGCCATGTAGACGTTGAAAAGCGTCGGGCTGAGGGAGGAGCCCTGGGGGACTCCGCAGGTGGTAGGTGTTGGGTCCGAGAGGAAAGGGAGGAGTCTGACCCGCTGCGTCCTGCCGGAGAGGAAGGAGCGGATCCAGTCGAGGGCCTTGTCTTGGATTCCTGCATCGTAGAGTCTGCGTATTAGGGTGCGGTGGGAGACTGTGTCGAACGCCGCTGATAGGTCGAGGAGGATGAGGGCTACTGTTTTTCCTTTGTCCAGTAGGGAGCGGATGTCGTCTGTTGCAGCGAGGAGGGCGGTTTCCGTACTGTGGTTTTTTCTGAAGCCGGATTGGGAGGAGTCGAGGATGTTGTGTTCTTCAATGAATGTGGCGAGTTGGCTGTTGATGGCTTTCTCGATGACTTTCGCTGGGAACGGGAGCAGGGTCTGTAGTTTTTGAGGTCGGTGGGGTCCGCTGAGGGTTTCTTTAGGAGGGGGTTGACCTCGGCGTGTTTCCAGTCGTCGGGGAACAGGCGGTCGCCAGGGAGCGGTTGATGGTGTGGCGGAGCATGGGTGCGATGGTGTCGGCTGCTCTGTTGAAGATGTGGTGGGGGCAGGGGTCCGTGGGGGCCCCTGAGTGGATTGACTTCATTGTCTTCAGTGTGTCTTCGGTGGTGAGGGCTGTCCAGTCGTCAATCGCTGGTTTCCGGGTGTCGGGGGTGGTTGGTGAGGGTTCAGTGTGTTGGTTGTCTTCGTCGAAGTTGTCGTAGATGCTCTTGATTTTGTGGTGGAAAAAGGTGCTGAGTTTGTCGCAGAGGTCTTGTGAGGGAGGGATGTCGGTAGACTCGCTGGTGGGTTGGGCGAACTCCTTGATGATGCTGAAGAGTTCCTTGCTGTTGTGCGCGTGGGTGGAGATTCTGTCTTCAATCGCTTTTTTCCTCGTTTCTCTGATGAGTTGATGGTGGGCGTTGGTGGCGGCTCTGAAGTTGTTGTGGGCTTCTGTGGATTTGGTGTTCCTCCAGGCCTTTTCGAGGCGGCGGCATGTGCGTCTGGACTCTCGAAGTTCGGTGGTAAACCATCTGGCTTTCTTGGCGCGGGTACTGTTGTTTTTCTTGAGGGGGGCTATGGTGTTGGTGCTGTCCGAGATCCATCTATGCAGGGTTCGGGCTGCGGTGTTGGGGTTGTCGTTTTCCGCGATGGTTGGGGTGGAGTTGTTGAGTGAGGAGGTGAGCTGGTCGTCGGTGATTTTGGTCCAGTTTCTTCGTGGAAGCAGGTGCTGGTGTCTGTGGATGGTGGGTGTTCTGAAGGTGAAGTGGACGCAACGATGGTCGGTCCATGGGAGTTCGGTGGTGTGGCTGAAGGTGATGGAGTTTCCTGTAGTGAAGAGGGGGTCGAGGGTGTGTCCTGCTGAGTGCGTGGGCTCGGTCACGATCTAGCGGACTCCAATGTTGTGGAGGTTGTCCAGGAGGGATGTGGTGTTGGGGTCCAGTTGGTTGTCGAGGTGGAAGTTGAGGTCTCCCAGCAGGGTGTAGTTGGTGGATGCGATGGCCTGCGGGGAGATAATGTCCGTGATGGAGTTGGCGAAGGGTCCGCGGGGTCCAGGGGGTCGGTAGATGAGGGTTCCTCGGAGGGTGGCGGTGGGGCTGGCCAGTATCTTGAAGTGAAGGTGTTCCATCAGTTCTGTGGGCTCGTCGGGGAGTGTGCTCAGGCGGAGGCTGGATTTGTGGACGATGGAGATTCCTCCTCCTGGGCGGGTGGGGCGGTCCTTCCTGGAGATCTTGTATCCTCGGGGGATGGCGATGGCGATGGCGATGTCCGGTCCCGAGGTGGTGTTGGTCCAGGTTTCGGTGAAGAACGCTACGTCCGGGGTGGTGCTGTCGAGGAGGTCCCAGATTTCTGTGGCGTGTTTGTGGAGGGATCGGACGTTGAGGAGGATGCATTGCAGGCTCTTCGGTTCGGTTGTGTTCTTGTGGGCGGGTTGTGCTGGATCCGTGTTCTTGGCGGTGGTGCAGGTGTGCTGGCAGCGGTGACAGCTGAAGGGTCCGTGGGTGTCGGCTGGTGATGCTAGCTCGCAGTTGTTGTTGCGGCCTGGGTTGAGTGCGTAGAGTGCTGCTGGGTCGTAGCGTTGGCGGGGCGGAGGTCCAGGGTTCCTGGCACTGGTCGCGGACGGGTCGCAGACAGGCTTGCCTTTGATTCGCCTTCGGTGCACCAGCGGCGCGCCCGCTGCCCGCGGCCACTGTGCGGCCGCCATTAAGTAGGGGGCGGGGAGGGCTGGACAGCTGGGAGGCGGGAGCGGGGAGGGGAGCTGGATTGGGCCGGTCGCGCTGGGGGGGGGAGGGGCCGCAACGGCGGGGAAAGGTAAAGGGAGGAAATAAGGGATAAAGAAAAAAGGGAAAATAAGCAGAAATAAGGCACAGAAGAGCAGAGATGCAGAAAAGTGCAGAAAGGTGAAAGATAAAAGAGGGTAGAAAAACGAGTGAAAGAGCAGAGCGAGAAAAAGGGAAAATGAGCAGAAATAAGGCACAAAAGAGCAGAGATGCAGAAAAGTGCAGAAAGGTGAAAGATAAAAAGGGTAGAAAAACGAGTGAAAGAGCAGAGTGAGAGGAAGGAGACAGAGGTCCACTGGACCACCAGGGATGAGGCGCAGGGAAACCTGCGGGTGGAGGAGGGCCTCGATCACCAACACTCAAGAGTGCAGGGGCAGGCCTCACTTAATGGTGGAGCTGCGAGGGTGGGAGAGCAATTTCACTGACAATGAGGACCCATTATTGCAACAATTTGCGGGTATTCCAAATCTCACTATTTATGTCAGTACATAGGCTGCTCCTTCTGCGTATTTGTTGGTATATGTCAAGCCGTCAGAATAACATTGTGAGGTAACAGGGAGTTAAAGTTACCAAATGAAATGTGCAGCGTAGAGCAAATCACATCTTTATATCTCAAGAAGGCAGAATCAGACTTCCATCCCACTGAGATCACCGAATTCAGTACCATTAAGTTTGGTTACAATAGCACCTTCTATCTACAGTTCAATGAACAATTGGGGAACAATTAGGGGAGAGGATGTAGCCTTACGGCTAGAGCGGTTGACCTCGAAGCTGGGGAACCGGGTTCGAGTCTCTGCAGGGACGTTCAACATCCTGTGATTCTGGGCAAATCACTTAATCTTCCAGCGCCTAACAAAAATGAATGTGTCCATCTGTAACGAAACTGGTGCTCATGTAAAGCGCTCTGATACCCGATATCTTTGGGTCGAGTTTGAGTTATAAAACTCTTACAAAAAAATTAATTTATTGTTGCTGGTCTGTGTGCATGCCCGACAGAAAAGTCAAACTCACTGGCTTTGTCAGTGTTCGCTTCTATAGCCACTGAAACTGTCTAGGAATAATTATCATATGCAGTGGCGTAGCTAGCCCTATTGGCGCCTGTGGCGGTCTCGGCGGCGGCTGCCCCCGCGACGGCCGCAGTGAAGAGCAGGGATTGCTGGCGAATATTTTCTCCGTTTGCCGCCCCCTCGTGGCAAACGCATTGAGGAGCGGGGGGCTGTTGCCACCCGAGACGGCCGTCTCCCCCAAAATTCGTGCTGCCCGGGGCAGACCGCCCCCCCCCCCCTAGCTACGCCACTGATCATATGTCACCAGGACTAAATTTATCAAGGAAGTAACTGTGCGTGTCAATTGGTGAAGCCAGTAGGTGAGGCAATTTTAAATGTGAAAGAGCTTTTTTTCATTGACAGGCAAATTTGGGTTTTCTGTAGTGCAGATAGGTATGTGGGTGAATGTGAGAAACTATAGTTGAGTGAGTAAGTGCTTGAATGGATGAATGAGTGTGTGGCCAAGTGGGTGGACGAATGTTTAAACACGTGTGTTAAAAGATGGATGGATGGATGGATGAAGGGATGCATGCATGAATAGATGTAGACAGTTTACACCTATATTACAGGTAATGCCCTTAGACAGCAGTAGTGATGGCTTAAAAAAGCAAATAATTATCAATATTATACCAATGCAAGCATTACACTAGCAGCACAAAGCTCGGGATGGGATGTTGGTTGCATGTTTAAACTTTTGAAAACAAAAAGTCTGACCATCTGTAGGCGGGCGCGGGGACTCAAACAACGAATGCCCAGTCAAATGGTCCCAGCTGTAACGAGGCAAAACTCCATGACTGAGATCTACAACGAATGTAGTGCAGGCTGTTCCAAAATGTGAAGAGCGGTTACAATAATCAATGGCTGAAGGAGGCAGAACAGTTGTCCCTATCTGTGTCTTTTGTGTGTCGATTGCATAAGTTCAGGCACACACCTACAAAAGTGTGGTGGGGGGTACATAGTTAGAGAGAACAGAGAGAGAGGGGGCAAAAAAACCGGGAGGACTGGTGGGAGCACCCAGTTACACAAGCAGGACAGATAAGAGGTGGAGGAGTAAGACAGGGACATGTACGGGGCAATTAAAATGACCGTAGAATACTGGAGAAAATGGAATACTGAGTAATGTTTTTAAAACACATTTGCTAAATTAGACTCAGCAACTTGGGAATGACATTCACTTTGCAACATTTCACAAATCGTTTTTTATGTAGGCTTTAATCATTGATAAACAATGCTGATAAACAGCACAGTGACTGACTAAAAAATGCATTTTTAAATACCACTTAATTCCTTACTTCAGTTTTGAAAGTTTAGCAGTGCTGTAAGTAACATGTGCTTTGCTTGCAATTAGAATGAATCTAACACCAGCTTTCCTGTTTCCCGCTTCTACACACTGTTAGCTCTAATCTGTTCACGTAGAATGCGCATTAAAGGAGTAAATTAGCAGATTTTTGGGAAGTGCTCTCAAAATGCAGGTTTCAAATATACACGGGTGAAAAGACTAAGGGACTTATTTAGAGTATGAGAAATAAGATACTCGTCACTAACGGATATCCGGTCCACCGTATTATAAGTGCATTATTGCTTATGACACTTGTAAAACCAAGGAGGAGATATTCATCACGCTTAGATGGAATATCCCATCTGCCAAACTCTACACAAGGCACTAAGAGGGCTATTCCATTAAAAGTTCGAAAAGAGTGCTATAAGTTAAACACTATTAAACCTTAAAGCTCCTATAACAAGAAACAGAGACTGCTCCCCTTAACCAGGAAGTTATTTAATTGAGTTTCTGGTCATTTGTTTGCACGTCATCTTCTGTGGTCGCAGATTAGTTTACAAATTATTATACAGAGGTTAGCCACCTGGCCAGAAATCACTGTGGGCCACCCCAGCCCATATGGGCTGCAGGAGGACAGTGCAGCGGGGGGAACTATTTGCCACCTTCTCTGGAAGCAGTTGTGTCCAAAGGCTTCATCACCCAAGGAGAGGTAGTAGCAAGTCCCTCGAGCTGCTGGGAGTGACATGCTGGCACTTGCACATTCAAGGTGAGGGAGGTGGGGCTTTCGCAAGAAGCCCAAAGCGGCTTGCCAATGCCCCGCCTCCTGAAGCACGTTCTCATTCTATGCTTGGCTGGAGGCAATACTGAGGCGGGCTCTGTCACCTGTCCTACCCCTCCCGATGCAGACTCACACACTAAGTGGCAAAATGCTGTTGTCACTCAAGCTTTCTGAGACACAAACTGTTGAGGTATTCCCGTTATATTAAACAGAACTGCGAAGCAAACGCTGCTTTGCAGGGAAGGCACAAGCATCCCCCCAGTCATCATAGGTAAATTGTCCCAGATCTTTTCTCTTAGTCGGCCAAAAGTGTCCGGTATGTTGATCACTAACAATCGATTTACCTGTTGTTGGAAATGGCCCTCTCTGCAGGGTCATCCCCAAAACGTTTTGCCTTCCTCCTCCTACTTTTGCTGAATTCATTTTTGTTGGATTTAGGACTCTGAGCACTTTACCACTGCTAACCAGTGCTAAAGTGCATTGGGTCACTCTTTAAAGCATGGTAATATTGGCTTATCCCCAGTTGCCTTATTTAATGTATTTATAAGTCCCTAGTAAAGTGCACTACATGTGCCCTGGTCTATAAATTAAATGCTACTAGGGGGGCCTGCAGTACTGATTGTGCCACCCACATAAATAGCCCTTTAAACATGTCTCATTGCAGTGCCTGTGTGTGCAGATTTAAACGGCCATGTCGACCTGGCAAAATAAACCTATTGCCAGGCCCAATCCTTCTCTTTTTATACATATAAGTAATTTCAAAGGTAGGCCCTGGACAGCCCAGAGGGCAGGCTTCAGTGTATTTAAAAGGTATAACTCTCAAGTTTCTCAAAGATTGTTTGACCACTCTTGCTCGATTTCCCATAGAAAACTTTTGGCAGCTCTAAAGGAGAAGCCTAGAGACAAAAACAGAGTCATAGCCTGCTACCGGGATTGTAACCTGGCCTTAAAAATAGAAAAAGAACGCTAAAGCAGGAAACCTTGGCTGATTTGATTGATTCTTGTTCTTCCAAAGTTTGTTCTAAATTCTGGGAAGTGGTTCATTGGCCATTTTTAGTGCCATCTGATAGGAGCCCTATTTCCCATGTTATTACCCCTGATTCCGGACTGTCTTCATGGATGTGATTTGTGGGGCGGTCCAGATTTTATGTTATCAGTAGCTTTCTCCTTCCTCAATTATTAGGAAGATCGTGGGTAGCCTTTCTGGGGAAATAGTGTAGAGTTTAGCAGGGATAAAACTCTCATCTGCAGACTCTTTCCTCATTTCCCACCATCGTAGGAGGAAAATAGGAGGCCAAATCCAATCACAGAGCTTCAGCAAGAGAGTTTTTTTTAAAGAACATTTTAATTAAGTTTTTGTAGTTGGGAAATACGCATTGCAAGTACAGCATCGGAGAATGATTCAGGTAATCAATGTTCAATGTCCCAATAGGTCAGTGCAACACATATAGTAATGTAAACATCTGTAGAAGACATTGGTTCGTTCTTTAACGTAACCGTAGCGAGTGGTATGGTTAACAGTTTGAACAGGCAGGGCACTAACAGTTTCAGAGTCAAGATCCGAGTCTCCTATGTGGAGGGGTATATACATGGTGGACATCCAGCTCCTTAGTTCCGTTATCACTCACAACAGGCACATGCACAGTATGCAGGCAACACTCCAGTCACTCACAGAAGGGGGAACGAGCTAAAGGTGGTGGAGAAGCACTTTAGTTGTGGTGTCTGGAGCAAAAGGGGGGGGGAGGGGCAGAATCACGACTCGCTGCCGGACCCCCTCTCCCCGGTCCCCTCAGAGTGGACCTGTAACTCGCACACAGAGCATCCCACTCCTGCGTAATGGGAAGTCTTCGCAGGCCCCTTGCCTCCTCCCTGCGCAGCGCTGTGGACTCTGCTCTGCTCCATTTCAACATTGCCGCATACCAGTAGGACATGCTCGGAAGGCAGGCACTCTTCCAGTTCATGGCAATTGCACGGTTAGTTATAATTAGGGCTAAGTCTAGGAAATGAACTGTTGCGCCTCTCCGTCTCCTACGCCGATAGATCCCCAGTAGTCTTGCCTCCATGGTGCTGAGATCCGCCCGGCCCGGAACCTCTGCCAAGGCATTTAAGACCGCTCCCCATAATAACTGTGCCTCTGGACAATTCTAGAACATATGTGCCATATCTGCATTTCCGGAACCACATCTGGGGCACACAAACTCGCTCTCATACATTCAGTGTAATCGCTCAGGCTTAAGAGAGTCCCTGTGTAAGATGTTGTGTTGGATATATTGAAACTTCGCATTGCGGGAATATTTACTGGGATAGATGAGCGCCCTATCCCATTCATTAGGAGTTCTCAGGGCCAATGTCCCGCTACCAGTGTAGTTTCGTAACTCCACTAAGAGAGTTGTAATAGAATTAGTACGCATGAGGATTCTTCAATTTTCTGGTACCGTGGTGATGCAGCAACTGAAATACATGTTGCACCTGTGTAAAGTGAGAGTGAATGGAACATAGGTGCTACAGGCGAAAAAAAGCCAAAGCTTTCTCTCAGTCTAGGAAAATGGGCCGTTTAACTTTGCTTTCAGGCTTGCATCGCTCCCAGCCGGTTCAGGGATTTATCTTCGGAGTGATTTAAGGGGTTGAGATGCCCTCTTCAGATGTGCGTTCTGAGGACAGGTTTCTAATTAGCTCAGCACAACTTGCATCACATGTGCTTATTCCTCTGAATCTTGGAAGAATTCATTGGTAGCCAAAAGACAAACATAGACCCACACCGTGAGAGGGTGGGTTTTCTATTGTTTATCAACTACTTGGAGCTTCATATGTCAACTGTACATGCGGTTAGTTGCAGGAGGAGAGCAGTAGAAAAATCACTGGACCTCTGTGTGGTGCCACAGCTCTTCTGTGTTTTGTTAAGGAGAGAGATATAGTTTCTCCTTATATTTCAGACATTTAGAGCCCTCTCTATATCGGTTCATACATCCCATCTGTTGTTGGTTCAACAAAATATTCGAGACTTTCAGACATCCATTTAGTAAATGTATTTTGTTCTGATTTCTTATTGTAAATCTACTGTTCTTTCACTCCCCAATTCTTTCGGTCGTCTGATACGTGCTCTCTCTCACTACCTCCTCCAGCTCATAATACGCTACTCTCCTCCTCACCAGCCTCTGCTTTCTTCTCTCACAGCGTCCTTATACCCACCATTTAGTCTTACCTCACAGCCTTCTCTTAACAATGTACTCTCTCCCAAAGCTTTCTCTCTCCTGCCTTTTACACTCAGACCCTCCTCTTACTAAACCCCCAGGCTCACACACCCTCCTCTCCTGCATCTACTTTTCATCCTCATATTGGCTTATTCTCACACACCCTCTGGCTCTTCTTCTTTCACTTACCCTCCCCACCCCTCTCTTCTTTCACTCCTCTCTTTTCCCGTCTCCCTCCCACACTTTTGATCTCGTTCTTTTTCTCTCGCTCTTTTTTTCTCCGTCACACAAAAACACGCACGCCTGCACCTCTACCCCCTCTCTTTCTCATCCTGCTGGGTCCTCCTCCTTCCATATTTCATGTTCTCTCCATTTCTATTCCTCCATTTCTCAAGTGATTGCATCATGTTTAAAGCAGCATTCCCAGCACATTGTGGCGTTCAGTATTATTGTTTGTGGACGGTGGTCACCGCAATCTCTGCATGTCCCACCTCTTACAAAATGTAAACTGTGTGGTTGCCTTCAAGGGAAATTCTAGGGGTTGTGTGCTGCTACATACAGGGGGGAGGGGGGGTGGCTTGATAGCGTGCGACTCTATCCAGTGGCGTAGCTAGACCTTATGCCTCCCATGGCGATAACTGCTTTTGCCGCCAGTAAGACCTGGGTAAGGGGGTTGTGCTGGCGATTCCTGCGCGCCCCTCACGGTCGCAAGTAAGAGCAGGGGGGAGGACACCGCCACTCCGAAAACTCGTGGCACCTGGGGCAGACCACACCCCCCCCCCCCGCTATGCCACTGACTCTATCCCATTTACAGGACTTCATGGGGTTGGGATAGTGGCATATTCCAGAGCATTGTGGTGGTATTTAGGTGTGGGCGAAACTCGCTTAACTGTGTAGCATAATCATGTGGAATTACCCAAGAATTCCGTGTGATTACTCTTAATTACATGAAAAGAGTAATTCTACCTTTAGCTCTATTTTGTTAGTGGAAAAATGCCTCCTCGCGTCCAAAATGGGCATGAGAAGACATTTTGTGCTAAGAAATTGTTCAAAATATGTTATTGGGGTAGATTTTCCCACCCATCTTACTCCTGGCATCTAGTGCTATTTTCTTAGTGCAAAATGCATCCTTGCTTCCAAAATGGAGGCAAGGATAGATTTTGCATTAAGAAATAGCGGTAAACGCAGCAGAACAGAAATAGCGAGCATGAGCAGTTGCTATATGTGCTCTTGCAGTAGGATTGTTTCCCCCCAAATTACTCTTAATTTCGCGAGCAGGTGTAATTGCGTTATCGGTAATTCCGTGTTAAAGTTTAACCCGGAATTACCGAAATCACTCAGATTACGCCAGCATAATTAAAGTTACACCCGGGCCTAGTGGTATTGTATTTTGGAGCATTTTTGTTGTTTTGGGTTAGGTTTTTCCTTCTCCTACTGGTAAGAAATGTGACTTATGCCCAGTGGCGTAGCGAGACCTTTGGCCCCCCTTGGCGGTCCCCGTGTTTGCCCCCTTGCTGCTGCATTAAAGAGCGGGGGGATGCTGGTGAGATTTTTTCCATTTGCTGTCCCCCCTTGCTACGCCACTGCCTACGCCATTCATACTTAAGTCTTCGTGTTGCACCTGCTGACATTATTAAACTTCCTTACTGGCTGCAGATGTAGAAACTTACATACACTCTTTGAAACATGGAGATGAAGAGGGGGCAAGAGTCAGGGCCAGACTGGCTGTAGCGGGCACCGGGCGTTTCCCCGGTGGGTCACCAGGATGGGGGCCGGTTTTGTTACCGGGGGTCGGCAATATCGGCCCCCTGTAACAAATTCGCACCCCGCCCCACCAGGGAGGCCGGCCGAGCAGTTTGCCAAGGCCAGTTTCAGTTCCCAGTCCGGCCCTGAAAACACCGAATGGCTAGCTGTGGGCATATTCAAAAACTGAATGACACTCTTGAAAGGAATGCCTCAAGGGGATTGACCTAAAGTTAGCTATGCAATATTTTATGTATCATGTTATAGTTTAATTAAAAAAGCCTGGCAAAGACCTTTAACGGTCTCTGAACAGACCTAACAACACATCTCTTAAAAGAAAATTACGCAAAAAAGACTATTAGGAAGGGCAACCGTGGCTCTCAAATGGACAGAGATCTACAGATCGAATTAAGAAACTGTCAGTGGGTATTGCGCTTGGACATGCATTTTTTATTCTGATCTAAAAATAAACCTACAAAGTTTGAATGAAAAATGTTTTGTCTTCTAATCAATTCTAATTAGCTTGTTTCCGACTGCAAAAAGTGCATATCTCGTGCTTTCAGGCAGGACAAGAGTGATTATCATCTCAATGCATTCCGCTGAATGTCAGAACAGAGTAAATTATTCATCGCGCTGGTACTCCACAGATGAACTAACGCCATGATGGAATTCTGTGCCCTAGAATAAAAATGTGAAGTGCCGTTTGGAACAGCACATGTTCAATAGAATATTCTTGGGTATCTGAGAATACATCACATCTTTCTCTTTGGGGAGCCACACAATTTAGTTTTTTCTATTTATTAAAATTTTAGAAATCATTTCTGGCAATTTTAAATGACGAAAAATTAATTCACATGCAGAAAAATCGGGAATACTTGATCTGTCTTAAGGAACAGATTTATAATGGCTTCCTTCTAGTGCTAGTAACAACCACAAGGGGTGCGGTAAAAAACAAAAACAGCACATTCCCTCAGTCAACACAGAGAAAAGACCAGAACCAACATGTCCACTCCGCGGAGACCGCTACACTTCCACAGATGACTCCGGCTAGGTAGAGGGTCAGAAGAGCTCCACACCCACTGTAATGCACCCACAGAGACAATGCATAAAGAAAACAACCCCACACTGGCTAGGTCAGCAGGTCTCAAGAGCCACCCAAACCATCCTTCGCCTGTTACAGGACAGATCAGCAAGGAAATAATTGCCTGGACCAAATCTACACCACAATTACTCAAAGGGGTCAAAAGACACCCACGGAGTTTCGCCACCCTGGGAAAAAACACAACGGCAGATATTCTCTGTTACAAAGCGCTAAGGGCCATGCTATTGGAAAGGAACACTAAGTACAACCCACAAAATACAACAGATGACTTATTTGCAGTGAGGGGAACCCAAGTCTTTTAACACAGAAAGTAGCTCATTTTCAAGTTTTGTCAAGGGAGATCAGCCACCTGTGCAGTCTGCTTGATTCAGTGTACTTGGGAGATATTTGTTGTGGGTTGGCTAGCTGGAAACATGTCGTTGGGGTGTTGGGGTGACCTTGAGATAAGATAAATTGTGGTGGAAAGCTAAAAGGCAGTAGATAAGACTCCGCAGTTCGAAGTGCAACACCAAATTCTGACTCCGCCTACTGACTGGAAGAAGGCTTTAAGTTCTAGAACATTCCCATTCAGACAGATTCATGACAGTAAGGATCCCAATAAATTACAAAAGCTAACTCATTTACTGGAGCTCTCCATGTTTTCTTGCTCTATACAGCAAATTGGCCGATTCCTAGTAAAGGGACCCATCCCAACAAATAAACGTGCTTTCAAGATTTGTTCAGCTTACCCTCTTGCTGGAATCACAGGATTACTGAAAACATGTCTTTAACAGTACCAACTCCTTATAGTCTGAGACTTATGCCAGAAAATAAGTTTGGGTTAGAAGGTTCC
The DNA here is from genome assembly GCA_963921515.1 of Calotriton arnoldi. Classification (NCBI taxonomy): domain Eukaryota; kingdom Metazoa; phylum Chordata; class Amphibia; order Caudata; family Salamandridae; genus Calotriton; species Calotriton arnoldi. Next base: position 3,263,843 of record CAWUFW010000617.1, read on the forward strand.
TCTTCGTCATACTGGATCAGATGCTACTTTCCAGCTGTGCTTCCCCAGTCAATATTAGTCATATTCAGCTTTTAAAATTAAAGGTTTTAGACAATGCTTTATAACTTTACTGTCCTCTATGGCAGCCAATGAATCTACCTCAAGTCTGCCCTGTAATGAATAAGAACTTGTGCATTTTAGCAGGATCTTAAAAACATTGTTGATTCAAATGCCCACATAATAACTCTGAAAACTATTTTAGCCTTTATCTGCACTAACTTTCCATGTTTGCTCTTACATTTCCTTCATAAGTTGCACAAAGATGATCCGCAAGATACAGCCCTACAAATTACAAATCAACATTCACTCATCTGTTTTTACACATGCCAGGTGCATCTCCACCCTAGAAGTTTAAAAGGCTTTCTTAAATTGTGCTCACAATCCATCTCTTGGAGAAGCTCTAATTCTTAATTCTTTATACCTAAAACATTCAGTGTAACAATGCATCTCCTGAAAAAGCCAGACGTCCCCGCCGTATCGGTCTAGTCGTTAGGAGAAATCAGTGGATCCACTCCCAAGCAATAACTTCAAAGGACAACAGGAGGCCCATATTCCGGCTTCCAGGGGAGGCTCTGGCAAACTCTATGGCCCATGAAATACAAAAAGTGGTTTTGGTGGGCACAGGGATATATAAGCCACTTTCACAGAGGAAGCCAATTTCAAATTCTCAAGCAGATCCTGTAGTACTGCCAGCAACACAGCAATCTAATTTCGGGACTCTGCTTTGCCTAGTACAGGGTTCCCTTGTATTGAGCTCAATGCAAACACCGACACTCAACTGCTTTCTCCTGAATGTGAGGCATTACGAAGTGCCTATCAAGTAGCATCGGATATCATTTACTAACAATTTTATTACCTCACATGGAAATTGGTGTGAAGTTTACAAGAGAGACTCAAGTGCAAATTCTTGGTGCAACTCCTCTATAAATGACGCCTTCAGAGCAGTATCCTACATTGGCCGAGGATCCATTAACCCTGTGGTGTCTCACTGTCGGTATTTATCATCAGTTTTATTTTGCCAAACATTTGGAACAAAAAGACCTTTGGATTATTCTAAAGGCGCACCTTGCTTTGCTTTAAGGTTTCAGTAAATGAGGCGAAACTCATTCGGTGGAGGTTGCAGATCTGATAGCCTGCTGTGTACTCACAACTTCATTTCAGTCAGATATTTTAATTTCAGGTCATAACCAAATTAGCGATATTTACAACTGAGGTAGCAGGGAAACCTTGGTCAAGCATTAGCTAGTACAGGAAAGGTTTTAAAGGTTCAAGTAGCCCTGCCCTAGATTGAAGGTTGCTTGACATAGTGAACAATCATTACCTGTGACGGTCATAAATTTAGAATACTTTAAGCATTGTTGTTTTCAAAATCAGAATAATAAGGTGTATTCTGGAGTAAAGGTATGCAAAAAAAATGAGAATTAATTTAATGTGACGTGCTGTATGATGCAAAAATCTCTCCCCCTCTTTTCAACTGCCAGAAGAGAAGGTGTATCCTCAAAAAAATCCAATAATACCACAAAGCACAAAGGTTTAGCTTAAAATTTACTGCATGAGGTTGACGATTTTTAGGTAATACTACTGAATATTAATAAAACCAGAAAGCAAATTAGACAGTCAAGAACGGCATTCACGGAAGGAAAAGGAATTTGATTTTATTGAGATGGATAGATGTCATAGTGAGTTGATGTACCGCTAACCACCCGTCTGACCCAAAGGTCTCGCGTTCGAATTCCGGCAAGTTTAGCCCGGCCTCTCATCCTGCCCAAACCAGAAAACTGAGCACCATTAAAGTGGGTAGTGGTTATTTGCATAACTTACAAACGGAAGAGATGCATAACAAAGTGCTACATTAAACAAGTAATATATGCAAGTGGATAAAGAGCACTAAACTTCGGCATTTCTTAAACTAATAAAGGCACATAAACGTGCAACCTCAAATTTAACACATTAAATTAATTTTTCAGACGTCTGATACATTTATGTTGCATATAACTTAGCAACACTTTTTTTTTAAACATATCGTGGCGATGAGAGAATACTGTGAACCTTGTGGCGCAGTCTATAATTATGTTCGCCTCGCGATCTCCGCACTCTGTGGAGCCAGGGGACTGGAATCCAGTTGGCACTTTCGCGTTCTGTGCATCATGACAGCTTCCAATTATTGTGACCTTGCTTCCTTTGGGGCGGGAGGCAGAGTCTTGTGGGCGAGGGAGGATTGTAAGTGGATTTGCATCAAGAGATAGCCGCGTTCCGCCGAAAACGCTTTCACAAAAGTTCACAGGAAGAGAGGATGAAGAGAGATGAAGCGCGCGTCCCACAGGTGAAAGGCGCGAGCTTCAATCATCGCACCAGCAACATAACAAGGAGCTGCTTTAACCTTTCAAGGCAAGGAGGCTGACAAAGCCCCGAGGTTATTATGGACAACGCAGGAAACAGCAAACAAGGGCGAAGCTTGGGAGAGCTGTCGAAACCACATTTTATATTTAAGAGATTTCTCCCGGCGCAGAGCTCTTCGAGACGTGCCACGAGCTACCTCGGACAAGAGTCCAGGCGGAAAGGGGCTTGGAAATATGCTGCACGGGATATGTAAAGGTCACAACACATGACAGGCAACAGAAACGTAACCCCAACACAAAAGCGATACTGTACGGATTGTTTATGATGTTAAGAGCTTTATTGTACCTCAGGCTTTGTGGGTATTGGGTAAGCTAAGCACTGTAGCTTCCAGTGGAAAGGCAAAAATATGAGACATTTCAACCAGGAGGAATTTAGCTGGCTTTGATTCACAGTATTGGAAAGGGAAAACTTGGAAATATTCATCCAAGGAACAATTTTGCGGCCTTTCACTAGGAAATTAAAGGTGGCGCGTAAACAAAATCCAAATCATACATTGAAAGAATAATTAATTAGCACGTACGGACATCTACAATCGAGGCTCTCAGTTGGAATGGGATATCTTTAACCTGAGGGGTTTCTTTAACAATACACCTCGGGCCCAGAAGCATTGAGTACAATGAACCTGCAGAACCCAGACAATGAAATATGCCTGAGCTGTTTTTTTGGCAGATCAAGCATTTAATAATATTTAATAATATGGGGAAGACATTTCTTTACATTACAGTATTTACATATTACACGTGTTGTGTGGAAACTGGATACAATATCTTGATGATACACCGATTTACTCTGCTGGGCACTCATTAAATGCAAGTGATTGACATCAGATAGGCGTTGCTTACTTAGGAAAAAGTTGCTCCATCAGCCGTCTTGTGGATGATCAAATGATCCTCAGGTGCTTGCTTATCCATAGGCCATGATCCAGAGGCAATCGGCTAGAACCAAAAAGGCTGTGCTGCCAACTTGAACTTTAGAACGTTTCCTAAGGACAATTTGAGGGCTTACATTGTAAAAATGTAAGTCCGTTTTATAGCGCAGCTACTCACCCTTACGGGTCTCAAGGCGCTACATTAAGCTTCTTGCAGTCATTAAGCATAAAGCTATATGAGTAAGGAACAGGGACTTGGAATGTCCCAGTTGAAAAGGCATTGGGTTGGCTCATACTAAGACATATGATCACATCTGACAGTAATCAGTGATCAGCAAATCAGAATGTAGAGTTCTGTAAAAAATGTTAAGTATTTGGAAGCCCAAAACATAAACCATTACAAAATCTAGTGGCAGAGCAATAATAGCGTGATGGCAATTGGTTTTCTAGACTGAACGATATAGCAGAATTTCTTCTGAGGCCTTTAAAGCGGGAGAGGCAGACCATATAGGTTGCCCCTATCCAGGGAAAAAAGATAAACCTGCCTGAGGAATAACAGATACACTATTGGTAACTAACATCTGAAGATACTTAATCATAAACCAGGAAAGACATACGCTGTGTTTGTAATGGCCACAGACTTGGTGGTCAAAGTTGTATATTTCCTCCAAAAAAGAACCTCGAGTCTTGATGCTGAATTGTAGGAAATTTACCTTGGATGAAAAAGCGAATGATAATTATCAAGATGAGAGCTGACTAGCTGCTGAGGTCTGTTTACTGTTGCCCATAAAAAGAAAGTTGTGTGCGAGTCAACCACATAAGTGAAATAGTGTACCCACATCTAGAAACAAGGGCAGCTAAAGCAAATACTAAACAACTGGAAAGAGGGTAAGCAGGAGAAAGTGAGATGCCTACTGAAGTCTACCTGAGCCAGACAGCTAAGTATGATAGTAAGGTCAACTCTGCTAAGGTACCTGAAAAGACTAGCAGCTTTAAAACACTGGCTTTACATACAGTGGCAAACTAGCAGGTTTGGGCGCAGATATTGTAATCATGCCCCAGCATGGAGGGTTCCTGTTGGAGCAGAGATGCCGAAGGCATCACCGTAGAGATCACTTTATGATCCTTTTATGGGTTAGAGCTTTGTGGAAATAAAAACCTTACTGGTCCTCAAGTTTTCTTATTTAAATAAAACGATGACCACTGACTGCTTTACTTGACTAGAAATTAAGAAACTAGAAAAAACAAAAATTACATCTATTAGTTCCTCTTGAAATGTTGCGAGACATATCATTCGATGAAATCGAGAAGGGGCATTTCAATATGGGAAAGGGTGTTTCGTCCAACGAAGAATCCGGGACGGTTTAAAAGCATAATTATATATTAACAACTCTGAAGAATAGTTTGAAATTACTTAAGGACTGAAAATGTTTTATTTACAACCCGCACGCTAAAAAGCAATGATCCCCATACAGAGAAATACCATCATTTTGATTTTTTTCACACATAAGATAGCACCATTGTGACGTCCACAGATAAAACATTATCGAGTGTGATTTCACTGGAAAACCTTTCCAATTACCATAATACAAACACCTTAAATGGACTGGAACGTATCTAGCAACATTGAGTTGAATTATTATACAACTCATTTGTTGATTTGATTTCGAAATACCTCATGGGCACCTTGAGAGCTATCTAGTGTCAAAAATTGTAATCACACTATTGGATATGTCATATTACAGATTCAGGTAGGAAAAGAGACTCCATCCCTATTTTGTGCCCAAATCACAAAAACATGACTGAACGCTGGTTTGTTCACTCTAGTATTGCCACAAGGGATGTCCTCGTAAATAAGCAAGAAACAATTCTACAGCACCGCAGGTAGGGCAGTGAGGATGAAAAATATACATTATTTATTGTGATGGAATTATTTATGAAACACACTTGCTCTCTTATTTACAGTACAGTCACTAGATAGTGACTGACAAATAGCTTAAAACTCAGATTGGAAATCTTTGCATTCAGGTTGTAGAATGCAAAATCCCTTTTCTTCAGCGTGCACAATAACCTTTATAAAGTCTGGCGTCAGCCAAGATCTTGTTAAATTATATGTATAATATACTTACTTATAGGGGCATTGAGCCATCCCTGTTCATCCACGGTTCTGCTATTGTGTCATTCACATTCCCCCCCTTTCAACCCCACAGCATGGGGCAGAGGGTCAGCCCACTTCAGACACTGGCTAATTTCACTATGAATAACGGCATTCTGCCATTTCACAAGGACCATATCAACTCACAAAGCAGTTTGCTCAAGTGCCAAAGAGTACTATGGTCATTTGCACTTTTTGACACCAAAAATAATTGCACTTTTAATTTTAAGCAAAGGTGCTTTTTTTATTTAAATAGATGAGAGCCCAGCATCTTCCCCAAAAATAAAGATTTGCGAAAAACATGTTAAAACATAACAAGCATTGACAAAGTCAAACAGCGGGCGGTCAATGCCCGTCTTATTGGCTTTGTAATGTTAGTGTCACTTGTGTTTGGATTTACCTTCTAACTTGTAGAAGGGTAAAAAATATATGCACACATTTGCTTTTCAGCATCTGACTGTGAAACAGAAGGGAGCACTACTAACATAATTAGGGCTAATAAACTTGTTACACTGTAATGTTGGGGTGATGAATCAGCACCTAAAATTATAGTTTGCATGCAGTATCACCCCACCTTCACCTGCAATTATGTGTTTTCAGGCCTGCCATGGGGAATAACATATAGAGGGTGTAAATATCTTTCTCTCATTACTGGGACATTTACTGGATTGCTGTTTTTCACAGCTGAAAATGTGTCTGGTGCGGTCAACCTACCAACTTGCGATTTAGTTTTCAGCTTCAACATCATTACCACCCAAAATCATGACGGGCCCTTAACATGTATAATGGGCGGTATTCATGAAATGAAATGAAATGAAAAAAGGATTTGTAAAGCGCATGGTTACCCGGGAGCATCCCAGCGCTATGTGTTGAGAGAGAGGTCGAGCGGACGGCTAGATGAACAGCCATGTCTTCAACAGCTTCCGAAAGCCAAGATGGTTTGATTCTTTTCGAAGATGAAGAGGGAGGGAGTTCCATAACTTGGAGGCATTGTAGGAAAAAGCCTACCACCACTTCTAGCTCTCTTGATTCTTGGCATTTTGGCTAGACGAAGAGAGTCAGATCGGAGATTTCTAGAGGCTTTATACGGATGGATCAGGTTTTTAAGGATGGGAGGTCCATTACCCTCCAAAGACCTATGGGTTAGACAAAAGGCCTTAAAGTTGATCCTTTCCTGCACCGGGAGCCAGTGCAACGCGCGCAGCGCGGGCTTGGCCGAGCAGTGACGATTAGTACCAGTAAGTAATCGGGCTGCCGAATTCTGAGCAGTCTGAAGTCTGGTAATCACTGCCTTGGGGGACCCAAGGTATAGGGCATTACAGAAGTCGATCCTGGAAAGGATCAGAGCTTGGATCAATAGTTTTTTGGCAAGAAATGGGAGTACCGGGAGGATTTTTCGGATCAGTTTAAGCATGCCATAGCAGGCGGCCACCGTCTTCCTGGCTTGAGTTTTAAAGGTCAGATCTTGGTCCAACCATACACCTAGACTTTTTATTTCGGGCTTTGGATCCGGCGCAATGCCCATGCAGGGTGGCCAGATGACATTCAAGTTAGTGCTGGGATGGTTACCCAGAAGCATTATTTCGGTTTTTTCGCCGTTGAGTTGGAGATGGGAAAAACTCATCCATTTTGCCACTTCTGCTAGGCAAGTATGGAGGTCGGCAGGTGACTGATTAACTTGGTTCAAAGCCACGACCAGCTGTGTATCGTCAGCATACGACACAATATGAACTCCAAAAGGAGCTACTATATCCGCCAAAGGGGCCATATAAACATTAAATAATGTCGGGCTCAGGGAGGAGCCCTGAGGAACCCCACATTGCAAAGGCAGAGGGTCGGATATAATATCGTCTTCGAACACCTGGAAGGTCCTACCTTCCAGGAAAGATTCGATCCATGAGAGAGCCAGACCTGACACCCCTACATTCCTGAGACGGTGAACCAAAATTTGGTGGTTCACCGTATCAAAGGCCGCGCTTAGATCAAGGAGGATAATAGCTGAAGAACCTCCTGAGTCAAGGATCTTCCTTGCTTCCTCTACCACCATAAGTAATGCGGTTTCAGTCCCTTGACGAGGGCGGAAACCAGTTTGAGATGGGTGGAGCAGATCATGTGACTCAAGAAACGCTGAGAGAGTAGTATTGACATATTTTTCAGCGATTTTGCTCACTCCTGGAAGGAGCGAGATGGGCCTGTAATTACCAAAATCCTTAGGGTCAAGGTGAGGTTTCTTCAGTAAGGCTTTCACCATAGCTCTTTTCCAATCGGGCGGGATCAGGCCTGAGGAAAAGGAGGCGTTAAGCATACTAAGGATGTAAGGGGCAACAATAGGGGCGGCCAATTTCACAATGTTTAGAGGAGCGGGGTCAAGTGGGGACCCGCTTTTAACAGCGGCCAGTATGGGTAACAGGGAATCCAGAGACAAGGGTTCAAAGACCTCCAAGAGGGGAACATTCTTAGCTTGGGAAGGATATGTAGAATTCATGATAAATGCGTTATCTTTCACCGGGAGGTTATTAAGAATATTTTGTACTTTAGCGAAGAAGAATTGAGCGAGATTATTGCACCGAGATCCCGAGCGATCAGGGAGAGTCGGTGGGTCCGGAACTCTCAATAATGATTTAGTAATCCGGAAAATTTCTCTATGGGAGTTGGCTGCGGAGAGGATCTGCTCCTCAATATGCTTCGTCAATATTAAATTAAACCTACATGTAACTAAGTTACTTACCAAATAAGAGAATCAGCTCTTATCCAGTGAATTACTAACCAAAGCAGCCAATGTGTAGATAGTGGACTGCAACGGTTACTCCCTTAGCGCCTTTTAATGGAAGCAGAGTTAATGAAGTCACTGGGCAGTTCACATTTTAACTGAAAATCAGATGCCTCTGAGTCAAGAGATGCCACTTAAGGGAGTGTCCACCAAGCTTATGAATACAACCCTACTGAAATACATCTATGAAAGCATAACTCCTTGGGTCCATGAGCCATTACTAGAATAGGACTTCTCTCACTGCCTCACTAAACCACATCAATATCCGACACTAATCGCAATATGATGCAAGTGGAAATTGACAATTTAACAGGCACCTCAAGTTGATTTATCAGTGCACAGGCAACCCAAGTTGGTATACCCAAAACAGAAATATTCTATAGGGATCAAAGGTCAGCAAAACAACCGAGCACGACTGAAAACTAGGCCTGGGCGGAGTTCACGGAGTTCCGCTATGAGGAACTCTGCAAAGTGACCAAAAAACTCCGCAGCCTACACGGAGTTGCGCAAACGGCAGGGCACGTCAGGTCCTGCTGGTCGCGCTGATTTTTAGCACTGGGTGTTTGTCCCGTGCTCGAAAATCAGCACGAACGGCACTATGCACAGCGCAAGAGGGCGCTGCTTCTTTCTGCTCCTCGAGTAGATGTTCTACCCGAGAGGCAGCTTCCTCAAGCGAACTGAAAGTTTCTCAACGCAAGCGGTCGTGGCCATCCACAGCCGCCTGTGTTGAGAAATCTCACCGGGAGGTGATCTGGAGTCGGATTTTCCTCGCTCGCCAACTTAATGTTGGCAAGTGAGGAAAACACTCCGCTTTGCTAGGTGAAGTGGAGTTTTTCGGAACTCTGTGCTCTACGCGGAGCAGGAAAAAATCTGCAAACTCCAGGAGTGGAGCGGAATTTCAAGCCCAGGCCTACTGAAAACAGCAAATGACTGCTGACTTTCTTTCAAAGAAGAAAAAAAGGTAGTGAAATTGTGGTAGGAAGTGAGGCTGCTTACCATTTTAAGCTGCGGCATCCTACAGATAAGCCCCAAGGTTCAGCTCTGAAATGACCTGCACTGATCAGCTATGTCTTTTCCACATGGCAATATTCATAATACAGCAAAACCAAAGGGGATGATGGACGGAGTGTTGAACATTGCAAGCACTCACACCCAGTCAACTGATCTGGGTTTAATCCATCATCATTCTCTAGCTCACTCCGCCACCCCAGTTCAGACATGGCCATATGCAAATCAGTCTGACCCTGTGCCTCATGGGAACAGTCCAGCCCGAACTGCCAAGCCAGGTCTTCCCTGGACCGGAAACAAGCATCCTGGGACCGGTTTCTGGCTGACAGCCGTCATCAACCAGGCTATCTTGAATCCAGTGGCAAAGTGAGCAAGGGACCCACGTCTGGGCATACCCTGCCAACTTAGGGCGAACATAGCAAAACCAAAGGGGATGATGGACGGAGTGTTGAACATTGCAAGCACTCACCCCCAGTCAACTGATCTGGGTTTAATCCATCTTCATTCTCTAGCTCACTCCGCCACCCCAGTTCAGACATGGCCATATGCAAATCAGTCTGACCCTGTGCCTCATGGGAACAGTCCAGCCCTAACTGCCAAGCCATGTCTTCCCTGGACCGGAAAAAGCATCCTGGGACCGGTTTCTGGCTTACAGCCGTCATCAGCCAGGCTATCTTGAATCCAGTGGCAAAGTGAGCAAGGGACCCACATCTGGGCATACCCTGCCAACTTAGGGCGAACATAGCAAAACCAAAGGGGATGATGGACGGAGTGTTGAACATTGCAAGCACTCACCCCCAGTCAACTGATCTGTTCCCATGAGGCACAGGGTGAGACTGATTTGCATATGGCCATGTCTGAACTGGGGTGGCGGAGTGAGCTAAAGAATGATGATGGATTAAACCCAGATCAGTTGACTGAGGGTGAGTGCTTGCAATGTTCAACACTCCGTCCATCATCCCCTTTGGTTTTGCTATGTTCGCCCTAAGTTGGCAGGGTATGCCCAGACGTGGGTCCCTTGCTCACTTTGCCACTGGATTCAAGATAGCCTGGCTGATGACGGCTGTAAGCCAGAAACCGGTCCCAGGGTGCTTGTTTCCGGTCCAGGGAAGACATGGCTTGGCAGTTCGGGCTGGACTGTTCCCATGAGGCACAGGGTCAGACTGATTTGCATATGGCCATGTCTGAACTGGGGTGGCGGAGTGAGCTAAAGAATGATGATGGATTAATCCCAGATCAGTTGACTGGGGGTGAGTGCTTGCAATGTTCAACACTCCGTCCATCATCCCCTTTGGTTTTGCAATATTCATAATACGACAGCTGGTCTTTTTAAAGAAGACATACTCACACGAAAGGCAATTTACAGATTCCCTCTTCCCACTGCAAAGGTCTTTTGTTTCTTTACACCATGAAAATTGGAAAAAAATAACCACGCAGCCACCCACCCATCCTCGATTACACAGTAACCCCCATTAGACTCAGAAAGGTACTGGGGTCGATGTCTCTGTACCAAAAGTCAATCAATAAAACCAGGTCAACTACATCTAAAATCTTTTGTAAACAGAGCTAGCTTCTCTACTACAACATAGTGACTCATGGAGGACTTTAATGCTGTCAACAATTAAGGCAGGTCTCTTGAACAACCATCTGGCGAGGCGTGGTTGACTTCAAACAAATAACCAGAGACATAGAATCAACAAAGGAGGCAGATTAGTTTTGAATATTCCGAGATAATCTGGTCAAATGCACACAAAAGATCTTTCTCTTATTTTGAAAGCCCTTCACTAAATTTTCCCACTGGTGATTAATGCACACAGATTACTGCGGTAATTGTCACACTTGCAGAGAGCAACGTGTCAGTCGCAGAGTTCAATGATTTGGTGTTGTAAGAGATCTCGCCCCTTATAACATTGAAAGCTATCCTGGTGGAATTGAACAGCATGTTTAAAACGATTGCTAATACAGCTTGCTCATATATCTCGGAAGCCTGCAATACGAAAAGCCCCCATCAACATGCTGGTCACAACTTTGGCATGGTCCTCACTCAGAAGTTACATATTTTCAAACTAAATAGGAGCCAGTTTTAAGGTCATTATGATACCTTCCCTCTACCTACGTTCACAACGCAAAATGGAGGGGACAGAACTGATTTGTTATGAATTTTGCAAACTGTTAACACTCAAATATTCACTGAAATAATCAATTCTTTGAAGCAGTAGAAGCCCTAAGGAACACAGATCCTTCGCTTGATGTTTTTCTCAACCAATTCGGGGCCTTTTTGGCATGGAAAGATGGAAACTAATGGGAACAAGAGCAACTCCAAGAGGAGTTGTTGCCTGCAGCCAAAGACATCTGGAAATCAGCCATTTAAATAACAAAAAATGCCAGATTAGTACTGATAATTGATTTTAAATTATGCAGTGCATTAAGTTATGTAAAAAAGAGGGACATGTTAAGCATACTTTAAAGTATTATTGATGAACAGACACATATAAAGTGATAAAAGCGTACTTCACCCATATGATTAAAGAGGTTCAGAAATCAATCTCCAGTTAAACTAAATATTCAAGAGGCTGTTTTGATCCCTTGAGCAGTCAAACCAAAGAGCTAACGGAAGCATCGCAATCATGCTCACCAGTAAAACCCAAACCCGGCCAAGAGCCAATGCTCTCCACCCATTGTGCTGTCCCTATTAACACCTAAATGTGACAGGAGGTTGGATTATCTGATCTTGCAATATAGAATTACAGGCGTATGCATACACCATTTAGCTAGCTGTCTGCAAGGGAAAGGAACATGGAGAGGCAGATGGAATAAGCTTATCCGAGCTAGGAATAATCCACACGAGCTCAAAGACCATTCCAACTCGGAATAAACAACTGCCTGGCAAAATGTAATTCCAGGCCATTCAGGCCTTGCCTTCCTTGGAAATGTCTTTTACTGATTGCATTAATCCTTAAAATCAGATCCCATTCATGGGACTTTTGCCCGCAGCTTTTGAGGCCTTCTCAATCACAGATTGCTGGTGCAGACTTAAATCTTCCAAGTCATGAGATGCTACAAGACATGCAGTGCATTTACAGCATGGAATTCATCGGTGGTCGGCACAAGGCAAGGAATTCCCTGCAGTGAATTTACTGGAAGAAGAAGGAATGGGGAAAAGAGATGCAATACCAAGGAGAACAGGAACAACTCTGCTAGTTAAATTGCTGCTTGCTGGTTCTCGGCTTACCCGCGGAGGCAAGAACGCAGGGCATAATGAAGCTGAAGACTGGCAAGCTACCACACAGGGACAGCATGGTACCCACTCCTACTGTATAAATGAACATCTTCGCCAGCCTTAAAGTGATCCATCCCCTCAATGCATCACAAGGACAATATTTGCAGTGCAGTTAATGCTATGACTCTCCGCTTCCAATTAGCCTGCAGCCAATTCACCAACACCAAAAGAGCAATCATGACCACAAACTAGTCAGAAACATCACACTTATCTATCATTGGTGCTGCTATCTTTGCTGAATTGGAAAACTGTGATGCCTTAAGCACTGGTCTACTTCAAACTGCCATATGGAATGCTGAACTAAACTAGAAAGAGGGTGGCAAATTAACATTTGGCCATAAACTGTGAGACACTACCAGTCCAGCTCTTGGATAACTGCACAGGCTTCAGGTGAAAGCCACACTGCAGTTCAAATCACTGTCAATTAATCACCATACAGCTACGACTAGTTTTCTTTGTGCAAGCACCACCTAGTTATCAAATTATTGGTGATACCGAAACATAATCAATAAAGATTCACGTAATTTGTCAGGGATTTTCGCTGCAGACTACTGGGGGACAGGGGTTGGGGTATTTCAAGGTCCAACAGGGAAAAAAGGAGCAGACAGACCCAAGAGCCCAGGACACCAAGTTGCATCTTGTTCATGTTGTATGTGTACTATTTATTTCTACTGTGCATTAACATACTTTTCGTCTTGAATGGGCAATTACTTATTACACTAATGTGTGTTTTTGTGTACCGAGCTCGGGCACCCCCACACTACCTCCCTAAGAAGCCTGTGACTGCTTGCCATCGTTACCCCTGAGACTAAAATTCTGAAGGGTTAGGCAGTATTTAGCCCAGCTTCCAGAATCATACTAGAACTGACCCCAGACATCAGAAGCAAACAACCTCAACCGATAGTTGAGGCCCAGAAGCTCCTGCTTGCTTCCGTGGCCCCCTGACCAGGGTCTCAAAGATACTTATTTGTAATGAGTGAGGTGTTTGAAAATCGCACATGCAGTTTGCTTTACAAGTTAATGGTTGTAAATGATGATGATGGGGTAACCGAGTGACAAGTTTAAAGTCAAGTTACCACAAATAACATATGTTTGTGCTCCGAGTAGCACTTACCTGGATTAGAAGAGAGCTCTCAAAGGAGAAGCAAAAAGCGATGCAGACAAGGCAGGCAGAGCTAATTAAGTAGGGTGCAAGTATTCAAGTGGAACAAAGCAGGGCCCACAAATGGAGGAAAAGGAGGTGCAATCAAGGCACAACACGGGGTGAGGTTGGAAGGGGAAGGCAGAGCATAGACCGGCAGCAAGTGAATAAAATAAAGTGTTGTTGAGCAATGTGGAAGAGGCAACAGGACACAGACATGGAGTGGCCAGCAAGGAGAACACTGGAGCTGCAAGGAAGGGCAAAAGAGGGAAGCATACTCCAGAGCAGAAGCGCTGTGGTGGAGAACTGGGAAGAGGCATTGCCTGAACTGGCAGCCATTATATGGTCAAGTGTGCCCCGCATTCATGCCATCAGCAGCACTTCCTGCAGGTAGCAGCATGTCAGCACTGGCGGTCCTGCAGTAGGGCGTCTTCAAAGTAATTAGGGTTGAGTGTGAAACTTGCAGAAAATATCCCCGACACTCTCAACGCATTCAGTGGTGTAGCTAGGTAACCCTTTTGCCGCCTGCAGGTAAGAGGGGGTGGGGGGGTGACGCCCCCAAAACTCGTGCTGCCCGGGGCGGACTGCCCCTCCTTGCTAGCCACTGAACACATTGCGCACTGAGCAAATAATGGCCTCCGGTTTCAACACCACCTGTTTCCAGCCTGGCTGCAGTTGGGATGCCTGCATGCTGTTTCTCTTAGAGGGTAATGGGAAGGCCCACACGATGCTGCACTGAGCTAACCAACAGAATGCAGCGGAACATGTGCTGGTAGGGAGGTAGGAGAGGTGAGGCAACGAGTTCACCAGCCAGGCCACGTGAATGCCAAGCGTTTAAGTTAGTGTTCTCAAACATGTAAATCCTAGATTATTTTGATCAGGTTTTATCTATAAAAAAAAATCATTTAAATAACATTTCAGTCGTATCAGAAAATGATATTTAAAAAAGGACCTATGGAGCATGTAGATCATATTTCAAGCGAACATTTGCCTATGATTTACAATGCCTTGCTTTTTGAGGGCAAAGCCTCCTTACCAAGATGGCTTTTGAATTCCCCAAGTAGCCACTGCTGAGCACTGAAACCAATGCAACACATGCATTGCAATGGAAACACTCCGTATGAGGTGGAATGACACCAAACAGCCAGCAATAGGCGTTAAGAGAAGTTTACTCATCTGAAGCCAGCAGTATACTATATGCATATTTTTAGAAGGGTAGTATAAAAAGGCTTTGGCAGCCAACTTTGCTGCTAGCCCAGGCATAAACCCTGTTGGTGAATGTGTGGGTTGTTCATTTGCAGCAACAAGTTACAACTGGGATGGATTTGTGTGCTTGAACTTTGTAAACATTAAGAAATAAATCTAAGAATGAAACAAAATGCAGTACTATAATATTGGTATCTATTGTGTTTTCAAGCTGTGCTTGTGCAGACACGAAAAAGGGATTATGTTCCTTTCTAATGATCCTGACCAGGCATGTAGCATCTTGAAAAGCCAGTAGCCAGGATTTTTTATTGCTTAGGCGCACACGTATTTTGAAAGCTATGGGCTCCAGTCACTAAGAAAGTCATATCTCCACCTGCAGGTTTACTACCTCTCATGGATGCAGTTTACAATGTTATGATATTTACAAAAATTGAAAAAGTTACAAATCGAAAGGTGTGTCAATCACAGATTGTCAGGAGTCCTTCAGGAAACATTTGATGAATTCCTGTTTATGCTTTTGCATTGCCATTTCCTTCAGTATATTTGTACATGGTGTGCAGCTACGCCTGCTGAGATGCTAGCACCTTGTGCAACAGCACAATTTGTTTCCTCCACAGGCTAGTATTTTTCCTGCATGGAAACCCATTCCTCACATCCCCACAAGCTTAGGGGTGTTCGATTGCTCATCTCAACCTGAAAAGGGATTACCCCGACCCCTGACATGAACACATCCCAGACCATCTCCAAGGGAGATAACTTTTCAAAGAGGAGTTGTGACTACCCACAAACTGTCATGCACGTTAGGAGTGTACTCAAACCTTTGTGATTATGGGCTAATATTGCACAGGGATAAAGGGTTTACCACTGCTGGTCGCCTTTGGGAATTATTCACAAACATAAAACTAGCCATTTGAGCCAGTGTCTTTGTAAATTGTGCCCTATATATGTGTGCTGTTTCTAGGGTGCCATTCCAAATACCCTTGAGTAATACTTCACAAACAGCACCAAGTTTGACAACAAAACAGGCAACTACTGCCTTCTGTAACCAAAGACTTTGGAACAGGATTGATGCAGAGACTGGCCGTGCCACATTTGTAGTGCTGCTGAGAACCTACACTCAAAACCCACTCAAAGTCGTACAGCAATGCTGCCCCACTGTGAGCTACACACAAAGTTCGCCCTTTCACTCAGGTCTGTGGCCTCCTCGAGCTCTGTTCCATCACTGCAGCTCACCCCTTATGGAGGTGCCCCGAAATGAATTATGGGAATTACACAGTGAGCGTCGCAGGCTTTGTTTCCATTTGGCTAATTGGATTTTAAACCACTTCAGGTTTTAAAGTGAAACAATTACAAGGGCAGATTTCTGATCAGCAATTTCCCCCTCAGTTGCTATTTTCGGCTTTATTCTCTTTAAATGAAGTCCATCTACACTGAAGCTCACACTGCCTTCTACGAATCCATCAGCGCAGGAGAGACTCACTGCGTTGCGCTTGGCATAATCTTGTTACAGCATCCTTTGTATGAGTAATGAGATTCACACTCCAGTAGGAACTCCTGCAGTAACAGATGTTATCATACAGAGCACGTAGATAGGAACATGGCTACTCCCTTTAACAACTGGCTGCTGCTGTAATATTTTTTGATTCATTCTTAGATTTTGAATGGCACACCAAATCAAGTCTAGATTAGTGAATACAGAGGGGAGACCTCGGTTGCATTCATGACGTTAAGAACAAAATTAGACCAGCAACGAGATATTAGAAGAAAAGAAGAGTTTTAATGGCTTTTGAGAAAACACTAATGAAATCAAAGCAACATATGTCTGTGGAAGTTTGTTGGACATGGCAGCCAGGAACGAGAATCTTCGGCTGACCCTAGATTTATAGCAGGAGAAATTCCCCCTTCCACATTGGGGAAAATTCAGAATACTATGGTAATACCGCACCCTGGAAATACCATTCTCTGTGGTATGGGTAGTTCTACCTGCGGCATCCTAGCACAATTTAAAATGAGGTTCTCATACATCAAGCACAGAACCTTGAAGGCTAATCTGTGCTTCACAAGTAACTCATGCAGAGATCATATAGCACTTGAAATCCCTTACATCCTCCCTCCCCAAAAATGATGCAAAAGACGCACTGACATATTTGCCGCATATGTTACTGTTTTCTGATGTTAGAAGTCTGGATGAGCAGGATGAACCAATCAGGCACACTGTGGTCAGGATAAACCTCGACCACCCTTTGGGAATCATCACCTGTAATAACAAGCAATGGCAAAGCCAATAGGTCTTGCCTACGTGACAGCTACTGGCTTTGTCATGTCTGTTAGCCATGCTGTACAGCAGCATGGCTGCTGTTCAGCATGGCTAAAGGTTAATAGTGTGGCGTAGAGAGGAGAGCAGAGAAGCGCAAAGTGAAGTGGCGTAGAGTGGAGTGGCGTAGAGTGGCATGGAGTGGGGTGTAGTGGCGTTGAGTGGACTAGACTGGAGTGATGTAGAGAAGATCGGTATAGAGTTGAGTGGCGTAGAGAAGATTGGTATAGAGTTGAGTGGCGTAGAGTGGCGTGGAGTAGAGTAGTACAATTGTGGGTGTTAAGTAACTTAAGCGTAGAGAGAGAAGGCAGATAGGGTGAAAGCAACAAAGCCGAATGGCTCTGTTAAAAGTAGGAAAGCACTTTGCACGTCCAGTAACAATACCGAAACGCTTATAAAAAAACATAGTGTATTGCACAAAGGTGAGGAGGAGCACATGTACTTGGACCATGCTCCAGGTTGGACCTAACATAAGAAAGGAAGGGAAGCCTGAGAGCTAAGCATTTGAAAGACTGCAATTGAAAGTCACAACGAAAAAAACGAATGGTATGCTGTGGTCGGGTTGTAAGCCCACTAAAGTGTAAACAATACGTCTTGCAGCATGGCGCATGCGCTGGATAGGCGAAGCCTAAAAAGTGTCCTAACCTAACCAGAACCTCGAAAAAGGAAGTGAAATACTTTAGCCAGAATAAAAGGTCAGGGGTGAAGACCTTTAAAAGAGACTTCTATTCTACAAACAGCAACCTTAATATAGCATGGCCTCCCAGTTAAGAAAATCCTGTCTTTAGATGTTTTTGTCTGCACAAATACACAGATCAGAGAACCAAAATTGATTAGGACGAGTAAAAGATGAGCTAAATTAATCCCCCATATGGTCAGAATACATCAACCGAGCTTCAACTCCTTGAGCAAATAAACAGACCATCGGAGAGTGAGGGTGGGAGTGGATCAAGCAACAAAAACAACAGGCGGGCGGGTGGGAGATGGGCCAAGCAACTAAAAACAACAGGCGGGATGGTGGGAGGGGCTCAAGCAACAAAAACGAGAGACGTGAGGGTGAGAGTGAGAGTGGGTCATGCAACAAAAACAAGAGACAGGAGGGTGGGAGGAGGTCAAGCATCAACAATGGATGGGGCAGGAGGGTACGAGGGGATCCATCAACAACAGAGCAGGACGGAGGGGGCTCAACAAACAAAGCGGGATGCGGGCAAGCAACAGAAAATGGGACGGAGGCAAGCAAAAACAAAGCGAAACGGGGGGTGCATGTGCAGACAGCAAATTTTGGATGTAAGCGCCAGGCAATGATGGGCATGGACATGATACTGTAGCAGAGACTCTACTCTACACAATGAAACATTAAAAAAAAACAAATACCAATACAGAGAAGGAGACTCCAGCTATCAGTCGGTCTGTACATGTTCATTTTATATTTTGCTACACAGTAGTTACTGTGGAGACCACCCTCAGAAAGGAAACACGAAGGGCAGGGTGGAGATACGGATTGTGGGGTATCTTTCTGATTTGAGATACATTTTCTGACATTATATTTCCATTACATTTCCATTGCCTCAACATGCGCATAAACACATAGCTTTGTATGTAGGGCTTCACTTCACACATTTGTCATTTGTAGGCATTTTAAATGACAGTTGTTAATCACCAAATTCTTTACCACCCCACCTCCAATATACAAATGCAAGTAGCGCAAGGATTACAACACATTCAGTAGAAAATCCATTATGTACATAAATAAGACATTATAATCATATATTTTGCAAATCCTATTTGTAAACTCATGTGGTGCTGCTGTAAAGTTATATCTGGGTTTGGATTAAAAGGATTTGTACTTGTGACCTTCGTGTGGGAAGTGTGCACGCCAGGGATTTTTCCGGCAATTAGCCGGATGGGTTTGGCTGGTGCCGCCCAAGCAGCTAAAGCCGGTAAAGACCTGGTTTTATTCGCTAAAAATAACTTTTCATACAAGACATATCCCAGGTCCTGAGTGCAAAATGTAGAGCAAAAACAGCTCCAAATATTCAGTGCGTTCTCAGAAGTCAAAAGGGGGAAATGTTCCGGTTTTCTGTGGACTGTAGGTCACATACACATCTCCGCAGTAAGCCGCAATTGGAGGGGTCATGCAAAAATAGCACTGAGCAGAACAGAGGGCGGAAGGGGGGGGGGGGGGGTCAAGCAACAGCAAAACAGAGTGGGACTGGGCCAACCAATAAATAAAGTAGGCTAGGGCAAGCAACAAAACCTAGTATGGTGGAAAGAAAACAACGCGGGACGGGGCAAAGCAACAAACAACACGTGACGTTATGGGTGGGAGGGAGCAAGCAACAAAAGAGAGCAGGACGTCAGGGTGAGTGGGAGCAAGCAATAACATGGAGCAGCATGGGTGTAAGCAACATGGAACACTATGGTAGGTGGGAGGGAACAAGTAACAACCATGAGCACAATGGAGGGTGGATGGGGGGCCAAGCAACAACACTGAGGGGGCCAGCAACACCACATGGAGGGCAGAAGGGGGCAAGCGGCAACATGGACAGCAAGCGGGTAAGTAACAGCACAGGGGGGCAAAAGCACACAGGGAAGAGAGACTGACATGGGACGTAGGCAAGCAACTTTTAGAGCAAGCAACAACACAGAGCACAACAGAGGTTGGGGGCAGGCGAACCAAGGAACAACATGGAGGGGGCAAGCAATACTACATTGAGCACGGAAGTGGGCAATGAACAACGGACAGAGTGTGGGGGCATCAACAATACAGAGGGGGACAAAAGCCCACAGGTAAGAGAGAGTGACACGGGGAACACATGAGGGACATGGCTAGAAAACACATGCACTCTTATGGAGTGCTTCAACTACAAGAAAGAAGTAGCTCCAAAAGCGCGAGCTATGGAAGGACACAGGTACTTGGGTCATGTGCCACGAGAGGGACAAATACAAAGTGGAAGTGAAGCCAGCATGAACTGACCAAAGAGAAGCAAGAAAATGAGTGACAAAACCAACCACTGGTAAGCAATGAGCGGGCTCTCTAAGACCAATGTCTCATGAACGAAAGTGCATGTTCCGCCTCAGGTGAGACCTTAAAATCACCTCCAGAAAGCCAAATAACATGAGTGCACAAACAGCAGGCGAAAGGAGCTCACCAAGTACGAGGACAAAAGGGATAACACTTGGAACATATATTTATGATAATAGTCCAAGATTCAACTTAAGCAGAGACATTTCAGATCATCATCAGCAAATGAAAGTACCTGCCAATAGCTCTTCATCAATTGCTTTAAAACAGAACCAAGACATTCGCACAAAAAAACAAGACACTCGCACAAGGAGTAGGTATGGATGCTTTCAGATGCCCACAGCCCTTTCCACCTCAGTTAACTAAGAATAAATAACTAATTTTAAGGCGGTGCTAGCTTACAGAGGAATGCTGTGTAAAAACTGCCATCTCCCGATGCTGTTCAAAGGTGAGAGAATTCAGTGTTTGTTGGTGTGGTGCAAGAGGCATACTTGAGAGTTAATATACTGAATGTCCTGTAATGATAGAACATTAGGTCATCCGCCCAAAACTTTTGCGATTACTGCACTTCCATTTTGCCCTTGCGACAAGCGATCGCCCCAGAATGATCTCCATTTTTTATTCTTTTGTAAATTTTAAAGTGAAGAAAGGAAAAAATTAATTGTTCCCCTTATTCGTAAAATGAATTTTAAACAATGCCGTGTGGCTTTATATCATCTACAGTTATTGTCTGAACCTTTTACTTGTTTCTCTTTGGCTTCCTTGCTCTTATCTGCCTTGAGCAAAAGAAGATCAAACTGTCATTTTGATATTTAGTATGCAATTTAAGGCATTGGGTTGTGCAATATTTTTGTATACTTATGAGCAAATCTTCTTCTTTTAGATTTTGATTACTAATTATGTACGAATATTTGCTATTTTAACCTTTTAATAATAGTTCTTTTTATTTCTGTACATATATATGTAGAATACTTTTTATGCCGATTTCGTGTCGGCGAAATAAAGTTATTTCTGACTGACTGATAGAACTTTGCTTATTTTTTGTTGTTGTTGTTGCATCAGGTTTAAGTCCTTAATATAGTTATTGAAAGAAATGCAGTTTGGATAATATGGTTCTGAGGCTTTTATTTTAACGACATTATAACAGACTCTATTCTTTCCATACTGTGATTTTATTCCGGCAGCTCATGTTACATGTTTAGCATCCGTCATTTGGTATTTTTTTTTGCAGATTTATATAGGGCGAACTCGACCCGCAGGTATTGGAGCGCTTTACTTGAGCACCAGCTAAGTTACACAAGGACACAGGTATGCATGCTCCCATACGCTCAATATAATCTATGCTATAAAAAAGAGACCTACTTCAAAGCATTGAAACAGGAGGAGGGCTAATGCCAAACACACTCCATATTATAGCAAGTACAAAAGAAGAAAATAAACCCCATTGTAATGTGCAGAATTTAAAAAGATATTCCACGTGATCCTGGCCATGCAACCAAGGAGGCCATTTTGGCATACATAGCGGCTGCTGCTTCCAACAAATGTGGATATTTTTTTAACCACAGTGATTTAACCAATTCGACTGCTAGAAGGTAGGCATGCCATTGACACCACGTTCTCAGGCTTCGTGCCTTGGCTGTTCGGAATGCACTATTCCTACTGGGGTGGGACCATGACTGATTTGGAAGTGCTTGCTTCCCATCAGGAGAGGCACCATGGGCAAAAATATGATGGACTAGGGTACAACCACCAGATATGGACAGTGGCTGAGACTTAAGCAAGCTTTCCACCAATCGCCTTTTGAATGTGATGTCCTAAGAGCATCATGTATGTCCAGACGTGGATCCCATGGTCAGTGTGCAATGGGATCCAAGCTGCAACTTAATGAGAACACCTTACAAGGCTGAAACCGGTCTGTGTTTCCTTGTGTACCGTGCGGAGGGGATCTGGCCTGGCCATTCAGGTTTGACTGTTCTTAAGGGAGCAGGACCAAGACCAGTTTGCATAGTGTTGCTCCCCGTCCCGAGTGGCAGAGTGCTCAAATAACAGACTTGAGCACAGCCCTGAGTGACTGTCAGCAGTTGAGACTTTTCCAAGCATTACATACATCAACTTTTGCTTTTTTTTTTTAATACCTTCAACATCTTCCACTTTTAGTAGCTGGCTGATCAAAGCTTTTATCTATAACTTCATCAGCACCTGGCAGGCTAGACCTTCATGTAAATATGGCAAAATGGCCATCACAGGGGTCAAAGGGTGTGTATATGTTGTCATTTTTTATAAAATTATCAAAAGTCAAAGGTTGTTTCATGTCCCTTCCACTACACTTAGGAGTTTGGTCATATGACCCCACCCTTCAGTAAAAGCAAAGCACAAGAGGCTCACACAGCACAAAGATGTCGCATATATGTCGCCATTCTGCAGCCACACCAATAAACAGTATTAATTTGAAAAGGTGTAAAGAATAAAGCCAACTTATATGGCAGCACTGTAGACAACAATGTTACTATTAAACTGCCCTGTAAAAAGAACACCACTCCCAAGAGTAACATGATCATGCATTTGCCAGCTTAATGACTGATCTGAATATATCACACATCAGCATTCCGGGAAGTCTTTAAACATTAACACAGCTCAGGCCTCTCCAAGTTCATGTATAGAACATCAGTTCAGCGCCCGACAGTTGCCAATGCAGAGGTATGAGATCCCTGCAGGCGGATGATTTGTTCGAGGATTTGGTTTCAATGTATTGGTTGTTATCATCCCCCCGACCCTTGCAATGCACACGTTTGTGCTCAACAGACATTGCAAAGGGAGGTGAGAGCAGAGCGGTGAAATGTAACAGAAATGGTTTGATTCAGTCCTGTTTTCTTGAAAGCTACAGAAATATTCCTATCTCTGAGATACTGACAGTATTGCTAATCACAGTACAAGAGGCAAACCAGAAACCAGGGGCAAAGGGGACGGGGGACGGGAAAAACTTTGAGTATTTGCTTGGTTAGAAAACGGCCGCCATGCCATCTCAAAGTAATACATTGATTTTCTGGGTTAGGACACTGCCAGCATGTCAGCTTAAAGTAGTAAAAGGATTCTCTTGGTTAGGACACTGCCACAAGCCATCTCTAAGTAATATAAGAGTTCTATTGGTTAGGACACGGCCACCTCCAAGTATTACAAAGACTCACCGGATTAGGACCTTGCTGCTACGCCACTTCTTAGTAATAAAGAGAAGCACTTGACTAGGACACTGCCGTCAAGCCACCTACATGTAATAACATAGAGCACCTCACTACTGAAGATGTCGGCCTTTGGTCCCAGGGATTGCTCTGCTGGATGAAGAGGCAAGAGCTCCATCGCTATACGGATGGCTGCAAGAAGAATTTACTTTAACACAATCGTTGTTAGGACCCTAGAACGGGCTGGCGGTGGTCGGTCTCTCACAACCCGGAAATAGGCAACATCAGAAAGAAAGGACAGTGACGATGTAAGGAAGAAGTGATGTTGAGCAATGAATGCCGAAGGAACAAGCTGTGTATGCTGTACCTACGAAAGCCTTTCCAGACACCAGCTATTTCTACTCAAGCACCAGCTGCACTGATGAAGCAAGTTATAAAAAAAAAAAACAGAAGCAAAGCTACTGTACACACAGTGCTCTATTTTTAACTGGTCAGAGATACTGAATGTGTGGCTTCAACAAATTCCACGTATGCAACACACATTTTGTTAACACTCACGACGTGCGACAGCAGTTGCCAGCATGCACCACTTCAATTCAAACGTATCCGTCTGCCATACAAGCTCTCAGACGATCAAAGCTCAAAGCAGTAAACAGGCATCACTTTATAGGGTTATTCTTGGCCCTTGCACCCCCAGGGACATCCGTTTTCAATACTTTGCCCTGCAGAGATCTAAGATTTTTGTCTGGTATGACAAATGTTAGACCACAGGGATATAAAAGGAGTGCTTTCAGAATTTGGGATCACTATTATGTAAGCAGATTTCTTACAGAATCTTAGATCACTATAACATAAGCGCATCTCTTTCAGAATCATAAACCCCCTAAGAGAGCATTCCTTATAGAATCCTGGAACACCATAAAATAAGCAATGTCTTTCAGCATCCTAGTCCATTGAAACATAAGATGGTTCTTGGAGAATCTTGGACCACTCAGTACCGCAGCTAGGATGCCATGGTCCCTGGCGCAAGCAAGGAACATGGCACCGATGACTACAGTCAGGGAGTAAAATACAGCAATCAACAGGGTTCAATGGGCCCCAGTGTCCCTGCACCTGCTGCACCAATGGTTGCTACACCCCTGGGACCGCTATCATCCGTGCGTCCTCGACAGTGTCACTGCACCTGCTGCACCAATGGTAGCTACGCTCCTGTGACCGCTGTCATCCATGCGTCCTAGACAGTGTCACTGCACCCGCTGCGCCAATGGTAGCTACGCCCCTGGGACCGCTATCACCCATGCGTTCTAGACAGTGTCACTGCACCTGCTGCGCCAATGGTAACTATGCCCCTGGGACCGCCATCATCCTCGAGTCCTAGACAATGTCACTGCACCCGCTGCACCAATGGTAGCTACGCCCCTGCGACCGCTATCATCCGCGAGTCCTAGACAATGTCACTGCACCCGCTGCGCCAATGGTAGCTACGCCCCTGGGACCGCTATCATCCGTGAGTCCTAGACAGTGTCACTGCACCCGCTGCGCCAATGGTAGCTACGCCCCTGGGACCGCTATCATATCATCCATGCGTTCTAGACAGTGTCACTGCACCTGCTGTATCAATGGTAGCTACACCCCGGGGACCGCTCTCATCCGGGAGTCCTAGACAATGTCACTGCACCTGCTGCGCCAATGGTAGCTACACCCCTGGGACCGCTATCATCCATGCGTCCTAGACAGTGTCACTGCACCTGCTGCGCCAATGGTAGCTACGGCTCTGGGTCCGCTATCATCTGTGAGTCCTAGACAATGTCACTGCACCTGCTGCGCCAATGGTAGCTACGCCCCTGGGACCGCTATCATTTGTGCGTCCTAGACGAGGTCACTGCACCTGCTGCGCAAGTGGCAGCTACGCCCCTTGGACCGCTAACATCCATGTGTCCTAGACAGTGTCACTGCACCTGCTGCATCAATGGTAGCTACGCCCCGGGGACCGCTATCATCTGTGAGTCCTAGACAATGTCACTGCACCTGCTAGGCCAATGGTAGCTACGCCCCTGGGACAGCTATCATCCGTGCGTCCTAGACAGTGTCACTGCACCTGCTGCGCCATTGGTAGCTACGGCTCCGGGTCCGCTATCATCTGTGAGTCCTAGACAGTGTCACTGCACCTGCTGCGCCAATGGTAGCTATGCTCCTGTGACCGCTGTCATCCGTGCGACCTAGACAGTGTCACTGCACCCGCTGCGCCAATGGTAGCTGCACCCCGGGGACCGCTATCATCTGTGAGTCCTAGACAATGTCACTGCACCTGCTAGCCAATGGT
Source organism: Calotriton arnoldi (assembly GCA_963921515.1). Taxonomy (NCBI): domain Eukaryota; kingdom Metazoa; phylum Chordata; class Amphibia; order Caudata; family Salamandridae; genus Calotriton; species Calotriton arnoldi. Next base: position 3,289,548 of record CAWUFW010000617.1, read on the forward strand.
AGCTACGCCCCTGGGACCGATATCATCCGTGAGTCATAGACAATGTCACTGCAATGCTGCACCAATAGTAGCTACACCCCTGGGACCGCTATCATCCATGCGTTCTAGACAGTGTCACTCCACCTGCTGCGCCAATGGTAACTATGCCCCTGGGACCGCCATCATCCGCGAGTCCTAGACAATGTCAGTGCACCCGCTGCACCAATGGTAGCTACACCCCTGGGACCACTATCATCCATGCGTCCTAGACAGTGTCACTGCACCTGCTGCGCCAATGGTAACTATGCCCCTGGGACCGCCATCATCCGCGAGACCTAGACAATGTCACTGCACCCGCTGCACCAATGGTAGCTACGCCCCTGGGACCGCTCTCATCCGCGAGTCGTAGACAATGTCACTGCACCTGCTGCGCCAATGGTAGCTACACCCCTGGGACCGCTATCATCCATGCGTCCTAGACAGTGTCACTGCACCTGCTGCATCAATAGTAGCTACGCCCCGGGGACCGTTATCATCTGTGAGTCCTAGACAATGTCACTGCACCTGCTGCGCCAGTGGCACCTACGCCCCTTGGACCGCTATCATCCATGTGTCCTAGACAGTGTCACTGCACCTGCTGCATCAATGGTAGCTACGCCCCGGGGACCGCTATCATCTGTGATTCCTAGACAATGTCACTGCACCTGCTGGGCCAATGGTAGCTACGCCCCTGGGACCGCTATCATCTGTGAGTCCTAGACAGTGTCACTGCACCCGCTGCGCCAATGGTAGCTACGCCCCTGGGACCGCTCTCATCCGTGAGTCCTAGACAATGTCACTGCAATGCTGCACCAATAGTAGCTACGCCCCTGGGACCACTCTCATCCGGGAGTCCTAGACAATGTCACTGCAATGCTGCACCAATGGTAGCTACGCCCCTGGGACCGCTCTCATCCATGAGTTCTAGACAGGGTCACTGCACCTGCAGCGCCAATGATAGCTACACCCCTGGGACCACTATCATGCGAGCGTCCTAGACAGTGTCACTGCACCTGCTGCGCCAATAGTAGCTACGCCCCTGGGACCGCTATCATCCGTGAGTCCTAGACAGTGTCACTGCACCTGCTGCGCCAATGGTAGCTACGCCCCTGGGACCGCTCTCATCCGTGAGTCCTAGACAATGTCACTGCACCTGCTGCACCAATGGTTGCTACACCCCTGAGACCGATATTATCCATGCGTCCTAGACGGTGTCAATGCACCTGCTGCACCAATGGTAGCTACGCCCCTGGAACCGCTATCATCCATGCGTTCTAGACAGTGTCACTGCACCTGCTGTGGCAATGGTAACTATGCCCCTGGGACCGCTATCATCTGCGAGTCCTAGACAATGTCACTGCACCCGCTGCACCAATGGTAGCAACGCCCCTGGGACCGCTATCATCCGTGAGTCCTAGACAGTGTCACTGCACCCGCTGCGCCAATGGTAGCTACGCCTCTGGGACCGCTCTCATCCTTGAGTCCTAGACAATGTCACTGCACCTGCTGGACCAATGGTAGCTATGCCCCAGGGACCGCTATCATCCATGCGTCCTAGACAGTGTCACTGCACCTGCTGCGCCAATGGTAGCTACGGCTCCGGGTCCGCTATCATCTGTGAGTCCTAGACAGTGTCACTGCACCTGCTGCGCCAATGGTAGCTATGCCCCTGGGACCGCTATCATCCGTGCGTCCTAGACAGTGTCACTGCACCTGCTGCGCCAGTGACAGCTACGCCCCTGGGACCGCTATCATCCGTGAGTCCTAGACAATGTCACTGCACCCATGGTAGCTACGCCCCTGGGACTGCTATCATCCATGCGTTCTAGACAGTGTCACTGCACCTGCTGCGCCAATGGTAGCTACGCCCCTGGGACCGCTATCATCTGTGCGTCCTAGACTGTCACTGCACCTGCTGTGCCAATGGTAGCTACACCCCTGGGACCGCTATCATCCATGCGTCCTAGACAGTGTCACTGCACCTGCTGCGCCAATGGTAGCTACGCCCCTGGGACCGCTATCATCTGTGCGTCCTAGACTGTCACTGCACCTGCTGTGCCAATGGTAGCTACGCCCCTGGTATCGCTATCATCTATGCGTCCTAGACAGTGCCACTGCACCTGCTGCGCCAATGGTAGCTACACCCCTGGGACCACTATCATCCGTGAGTCCTAGACAATGTCACTGCACCTGCTGCGCCAATGGTAACTATGCCCCTGGGACCGCCATCATCCGCGAGTCCTAGACAATGTCACTGCACCCGCTGCACCAATGGTAGCTATGCCCCTGGGACCGCTCTCATCCGTGAGTCCTAGACAATGTCACTGCACCTGCTGCGCCAATGGTAGCTACACCCCTGGGACCGCTATCATCCATGCGTCCTAGACGGTGTCACTGCACCTGCTGCGCCAATGGTAGCTACGGCTCTGGGTCCGCTATCATCCGTGAGTCCTAGACAGTGTCACTGAACCTGCTGCGCCAATGGTAGCTACGGCTCTGGGTCCGCTATCATCTGTGAGTCCTAGACAGTGTCACTGAACCTGCTGCGCCAATGGTAGCTACGGCTCTGGGTCCGCTATCATCCATGCATCCTAGACAGTGTCACTGCACCTGCTGCACAAGTGGCAGCTTCGCCCCTTGGACCGCTATCATCCATGTGTCCTAGACAGGGTCACTGCACCTGCTGCATCAATGGTAGCTACGCCCCTGGGACCGCTATCATCTGTGCTTCCTAGACAGTGTCACTGCACCTGCTGCGCCAATGGTAGCTACGGCTCCGGGTCCGCTATCATCTGTGAGTCCTAGACAGTGTGACTGCACCTGCTGCGCCAATGGTAGCTACGCTCCTGGGACCGCTGTCATCCGTGCGTCCTAGACAGTGTCACTGCACCTGCTGCGCCAGTGGCACCTACGCCCCTTGGACCGCTATCATCCATGTGTCCTAGACAGTGTCGCTGCACCTGCTGCATCAATGGTAGCTACGCCCCGGGGACCGCTATCATCTGTGATTCCTAGACAATGTCACTGCACCTGCTGGGCCAATGGTAGCTACGCCCCTGGAACCGCTATCATCCGTGAGTCCTAGACAGTGTCACTGCACCCGCTGCGCCAATGGTAGCTACGCCCCTGGGACCGCTCTCATCCGTGAATCCTAGACAATGTCACTGCAATGCTGCACCAATAGTAGCTACGCCCCTGGGACCGCTCTCATCCGTGAGTCCTAGACAATGTCACTGCAATGCTGCACCAATGGTAGCTACGCCCCTGGGACCGCTCTCATCCGTGAGTCCTAGACGGTGTCACTGCACCTGCTGCGCCAGTGGCACCTACGCCCCTTGGACCGCTATCATCCATGTGTCCTAGACAGTGTCGCTGCACCTGCTGCATCAATGGTAGCTACGCCCGGGGACCGCTATCATCTGTGATTCCTAGACAATGTCACTGCACCTGCTGGGCCAATGGTAGCTACGCCCTGGAACCGCTATCATCCGTGCGTCCTAGACAGTGTCACTGCACCCGCTGCGCCAATGGTAGCTACGCCCCTGGGACCGCTCTCATCCGTGAGTCCTAGACAATGTCACTGCAGTGCTGCACCAATAGTAGCTACGCCCCTGGGACCGCTCTCATCCGTGAGTCCTAGACAATGTCACTGCAATGCTGCACCAATGGTAGCTACGCCCCTGGGACCGCTCTCATCCGTGAGTCCTAGACGGTGTCACTGCACCTGCTGCGCCAATGGTAGCTACGCCCCTGGGACCGCTCTCATCCGTGAGTCCTAGACAATGACACTGCACCTGCTGCACCAATGGTTGCTACACCCCTGAGACCGATATTATCCATGCGTCCTAGACAGTGTCAATGCACCTGCTGCACCAATGGTAGCTACGCCCCTGGAACCGCTATCATCCATGTGTTCTAGAAAGTGTCACTGCACCTGCTGCGCCAATGGTATCTATGCCCCTGGGACCGCTATAATCTGCGAGTCCTAGACAATGTCACTGCACCCGCTGCACCAATGGTAGCTACGCCCCTGGGACCGCTATCATCCGTGAGTCCTAGATAGTGTCACTGCACCCACTGCGCCAATGGTAGCTACGCCCCTGGTACCGCTCTCATACGTGAGTCCTAGACAATGTCACTGCACCTGCTGGACCAATGGTAGCTACGCCCTGGGACCGCTATCATCCATGCGTCCTAGACAGTGTCACTGTACCTGCTGCGCCAATGGTAGCTACGGCTCCGGGTCCGCTATCATCTGTGAGTCCTAGACAGTGTCACTGCACCTGCTGCGCCAATGGTAGCTACGCCCCTGGGACCGCTATCATCCGTGCGTCCTAGACAGTGTCACTGCACCTGCTGCGCAAGTGGCAGCTACGCCCCTTGGACCGCTATCATCCTTGAGTCCTAGACAGTGTCACTACACCTGCTGCGCCAATGGTAGCTATGGCCCTGGGACCGCTATCATCCGTGAGTCCTAGACAATGTCACTGCACCCACTGCACCAATGGCAGCTACGCCCCTGGGACCGCTCTCATCCGTGAGTCCTAGACAATGTCACTGCAATGCTGCACCAATGTTTGCTACACCCCTGAGACCGATATCCGAGAATCCCAGACAGTGTCACTGCACCTGCAGCACCAATGGTAGCTACGCCCCTGGGACCGCTATCATCCATACGTTCTAGACAGTCTAATTGCACCTGCTGCACCAATGGTAGCTACACCCCTGGGACCGCCATCATCCCTGCGTCCTAGACGGGGTCACTGCACCTGCTGCGCCAATGGTAGCTACACCCCTGGGACCGCTATCATCCATGCGTCCTAGACAATAGTAGCTACACCCCTAGGACCGCTATACCGATATCTGTGCGTCCTAGACAGTGTCAGCGCACCTGCTGCAACAATGGTAGCTACGCCCCTGGGACCGCTATCATGGAAGAGGTGTGGCGCAGCGGCCAGGGTGCCTGACTCCGGACCACGGGGTTCACGGTTCGATCCCCGGTGCCGGCGGCAGGTTAGCCCAGCACCATGTGACTCTGGGCAATAGCTCGCTTAATCTTCCTGAGGGCCCCCAGCGCCGGGACACCTCTCCAGAGGTAGCTGTGCGCTTTACAAATACTGGTATTTCATTTCATTTATCTGTGCGTCCTAGACTGTCACTGCACCTGCTGTGCCAATGGTAGCTACGCCCCTGGTATCGCTATCATCCATGCGTCCTAGACAGTGCCACTGCACCTGCTGCGCCAATGGTAGCTACACCCCTGGGACCACTATCATCCGTGAGTCCTAGACAGTGTCACTGCACCTGCTGCACCAATAGTAGCTACACCCCTGGGACCGCTACCATCTATGCGTCCTAGACAGTGTCACTGCGCCAATGGTAGCTACGCACCTGGAAACGCTATCATCCATGCGTCCTAGACTGTGTCACTGCACCTGCTGTGCCAATGGTAGCTACGCCCCTGGTATCGCTATCATCCGTGAGTCCTAGACAATGTCACTGCACCCGCTGCACCAATGGTAGCTACACCCCTGGGACCGCTATCATCCGTGAGTCCTAGACAATGTCACTGCACCCGCTGCGCCAATGGTAGCTACACCCATGGGGCCGCTATCATCCGTGAGTCCTAGACAGTGTCACTGCACCTGCTGTACCAATGATAGCTACGCCTATAGGACCGCTATTATCCGTGCATCCTAGACAGTGTCACTGCACCTGCTGCGCCAATGGTAGCTACGCCCCTGGTATCGCTATCATCCATGCGTCCTAGACAGTGCCACTGCACCTGCTGCGCCAATGGTAGCTACGCCCCTGGTATCGCTATCATCCATGCGTCCTAGACAGTGCCACTGCACCTGCTGCGCCAATGGTAGCTACACCCCTGGGACCGATATCATCCGTGCATCCTATACAGTGTCACTACACCTGCTGTGCCAATGGTAGCTACGTCCCTGGGACCGGTATTATCTATGCGTCTGATGGAGCAAGGTAAACGAAATAAATTTTGGAACCCCCTTGATAAGAATAATAAACTAATGATACTAATTGTTTGATGAATTAATCAACAAAACGCACCTTAATAAACATATACATAAATGGTAATTGCCCTATTTGTGCAAAAATCTAATTTATTTACCATTGTGAAGTATTCTAATATTAAGAACGTGATTTGAGTACTAATCAGAGTAAAATTGCATGATTTGTGCTGTGTAGTGTAAATTGTATTGTGGCAAAGAACATGGATGTTAAGTAAAATGGCTTTAAATGTCGCTTTTGCTAGGTAACACCTAACACGGGTTCTTAGAATGACGGGTGGTAAACAGAAAGGCTTATTTTCCTTATTTTAATTACGATTGTGTTTGTTTTTATGATAGTTCGTTTGGGCCTGCTAGGCCAGGCTGCGAAAATGGCTGCCGACATAAATGAGGTCATACCAGAAATCAAAGATGGCCTCCAAGCGAAAGAAACGATGAAGCTAAACCACGTGGGTGCGGCTTGTACCCGGAGTGAGAAATGTCAAGGTTACCATGACCTATTGTGAAGAGAGTGCCAAGAAAGACTTAGTTCGTATCCGTGAGAAAGGAGGAGAGTTCAGTATTAAGAGACAAAGGACAGAGCAAATTATGACCATCATTGTTGCAACATTATACATAATAAATCTGGACTGCTTTTACCCAAAGAATATGGGAAACCATGAACTCTTAACCATCCTCGAAACCAGTTTGAACAAGGAAGGCGATGAGACAATTCTCGCCACCCCTCAAATGGACCAATTAGCGTGATTCCTGCCCCCAAACATTGCAACTTTTTGTGTAGTAAGCCAGAAGTAGGGTATAAGAAGGACTGCTTTTATGGGAGGGGTTGCTGTTGGTGGTTGCTGTTGATGATGCTGGTTTGGCCTGCTGCTGGATATTAGTCGATGCCGCTATTATTGCCAATGCTGATACAACCATTGACTTCGAACCTGACTGGGGAAGGAACGAGACCGTTGCGGGAAATCTGTATGGGAGGTCCCGTCGAGGAGGCCATCTAGAGGGACAGTCAGTCAGTTTGGGAGTCCATTCTGTGATTTACGGTTCATTTCCTTTGGTGAACCGTTCTTATCTGCATCTAAATGGGTAATGCATAATTTCGCTTTTCTTTATTGAATTTCCTATATATAAATGTAAAGGAATGTATTAAAGTGATTAATGAACTAAAAATCTCACTCATGCAGAATTTGAACTTAGATAAAATTTTACTTCTAATTAAAATTGAGTCTGTGGTTCTTTAGTTCATTTATAAAAAGAGATATTTTCTGAAGGTTTTAAATGATTGAGCTGGTCTCGATCACCATCAACTTATTCTACTAGTTGGTCCATCGACCAAAGAGCGGAGTATCTTGATGTTTTAGAGCCGACAGGATTAAACTGAATATATAGAATTTTTAAGGTAATAATCTGTCAAATCTAATAAGGTATTCCGTTCCTCCAGCAACTCGTTCTTCTCCTTAGCGAAGGTAGGTGTGATCCAGGGAACGACTGAGTGTGTGATATTCGGTGTTATGGGCCCCACCGTCATATGGTATAGTGAATGTGAGTGATTTCACCTGGATGTCATATCTGAAGGAGAAGAATTTATATTAATCGCGCTGGATCACGTCCTAGACAGTGTCACTGCACCTGCAGCGCCAATGGTAGCTACGCCCCTGGGACCGCTATCATCCGTGCGTCCTAGACAGTGTCACTGCACCTGCTGCGCCAAAGGTAGCTACGCCCCTGGGACCGATATTATCCGTGCGTCCTACACAGTGTCACTGCACCTGCTGCGCCAATGGTAGCTACGCCCCTAGGACCGCTATTATCCGTGCCTTCTAGACAGTGCCACTGCACCTGCTGCATCAATGGTATCTGCCCCTGGGACCGATATTATCCGTGCGTCCTAGACAGTGTCACAGCACCTGCCGCACCAATGGTAGCTACGCCCCTAGGACCGCTATTATCCGTGCCTTCTAGACAGTGCCACTGCACCTGCTGCATCAATGGTATATGCCCCTGGGACCGATATTATCCGTGCGTTCTAGACAGTGTCACTGCACCTGCTGCATCAATGGTAGCTACACCCCTGGGACCGCTATCATCCGTGCATCCTAGACAGTGTCACTGCACCTGCTCCACCAATGGTAGCTACGCCCCTGGGACCGCTATCATCCATGCGTCCTAGACAGGGTCACTGCTGCGCCAATGGTATATGCCCCTGGGACCGATATTATCCGTGCGTTCTAGACAGTGTCACTGCACCTGCTGCATCAATGGTAGCTACACCCCTGGGACCGCTATCATCCGTGCATCCTAGACAGTGTCACTGCACCTGCTCTACCAATGGTAGCTACGCCCCTGGGAACGCTATCATCCATGCGTCCTAGTCAGTGTCATTGAACCTGCTGGACCAATGGTAGCTACGACCCTGGGACCGCTATCATCCATGCGTCCTAGACAGGGTCACTGCTGCATCAATGGTATATGTCCCTGGGACCGATATTATCCATGCGTTCTAGACAGTGTCACTGCACCTGCTCCACCAATGGTAGCTACGCCCATGGGACCGCTATCATCCATGCGTCCTAGACAGGGTCACTGCACCTGCTGGACCAATGGTAGCTACGCCCCTGGGACCGCTATCATCCATGCGTCTTAGACAGGGTCACTGCTGCGCCAATGGTATATGCCCCTGGGACCGATATTATCCGTGCGTTCTAGACAGTGTCACTACACCTGCTCCACCAATGGTAGCTACGCCCATGGGACCGCTATCATCCATGCGTCCTAGACAGGGTCACTGCACCTGCTGGACCAATGGTAGCTACGCCCCTGGGACCGCTATCATCCATGCGTCTTAGACAGGGTCACTGCTGCGCCAATGGTATATGCCCCTGGGACCGATATTATCCGTGCGTTCTAGACAGTGTCACTGCACCTGATGGGCCAATGGTAGCTACGCCCCTGGGACCGCTATCAGCCATGCGTCCTAGACAGTGTCACTGCACCTGATGGGCCAATGGTAGCTACGCCCCTGGGACCGCTATTATCCGTGTGTGCTAGACAGAATTGCCCTCTTAATGACCCACATGCATTTACTGATAACTGGCTTGTTAAAGAGACGGATAAAAATATTGGCTGAGAGTCAAGGTGACAATACTATAGCATGAGGATTCCATCATCTTGCTTTATGACCTGTACCAGGAGCATCCCAGGGAAAGAGAGCGAAAACACTAAAATGGATACAAAATGTTTACCTTCAATGTGGTTCACACATCCTAGCAAAATACAAAAGTGCAGGGTATATATTATAAGAAAATGTTAGGAGCATGTGATGCATAAACGTTTATACCACACAATGCGGGGGATAAGAAAGTCGAGTCATTGAATCGCACTGATAATAGCGTTCTTTTTTTTTTTTCACCGCCAAATACACTCGCCAGCCGTTAGTATAATAATGGATTTCTGTGTTCCCAATGCATCACAAGATTCATTCTGTTCTGCTCTGAATTGTCTACTTCCACTGAATTATCAGGCGGCGGCCTTTCTAGGAAACGGTATGTTTATTGAACGTGTGGGCTTACTATTCACTGTGTTACTGAAATGGAGACGAGCACGAATGAATAAATAATAAAGCATTGGTTTTCAGTAGCTTAAATTCCATTAGTGTTAGTACAATACTAACACTTACCTTTATACGGAATAGCAGCTTAATGATTTTTATATATACGATCCCATTAATGCAAAGTGCTTAGCTTACAAACAATTAAAACAGGCACAACCAACTGAAAAGGCAAAAAAAGAACTACTCACCAAAGTGGTCCTTGAACTCTTACGACAGCCTTCACTTCCTTCGGACTTGCTGGGTGTTCACCCATGGCAGAAAGAGGGTAAAGCTCTTTAGCACAGACTTAGCAAGCATTGTCAAAGACAACAGGTCTCAGCAAAGAAAGCTATTGGCTTTGGCAAAGATTTGTGGCCACGCTGTACAGCAGCGTGGATGCTTAGCTATTTGGCTAAAACTAGTTTGCAAAGTTCACATGACTGTTTGGCTGGGCCAAGACGGCTGGCCAAACCGTCATGCAAAATAGCTAAGACTAATGGAAATTCTAAGAAGTGAATGGACGTAATCAGTCATTCCAACAAAGCACATGAAATGAAAATAACAAGGAGGAAATTAATAAATGAGTAAGAAGGAAAGGTAGGAAGGAGAGAAGAGAAAAAAGAAAAAATAACCTGGTCTGGCATTATGATGAATGAGAAAATCTGAATCTCCTTGTAGGAACTGTACCACTGATAGGCATACATACAGCCAGCACTTGCACTCATCATGCACACACTGCACCCTTCGTGTACTATACCACTCACAGGTACACATACAGCCAGCACTTGCACTCATCATGCACACACTGCACCCTTCGTGTACATAACCACACACAGGTACACATACAGCCAGCACTTGCACTCATCATGCACACACTGCACCCTTCGTGTACATAACCACACACAGGTACACATACAGCCAGCACTTGCACTCATCATGCACACACTGCACCCTTCGTGTACATTACCACTCACAGGTACACATACAGCCAGCACTTGCACTTATCATGCACACACTGCACCCTTCGTGTACATTACCACTCACAGGTACACATACAGCCAGCAAATGCACTTATCATGCACACACTGCACCCTTCGTGTACATTACCACTCACAGGTACACATACAACCGACAGCACATGCACTTACCCTGCATGTACTCCACAGCCCTGCATCCTTCAGATACTATACCACTCTCAGACACATGCACCTCCAGCGATTCATGCACTTAACTCCTGGGGAAGGAAGTGGCCTTCCACTACTATGAAGGTATGCACCTGATGAACACGGACAGCAATTGTATGCCTGCAGCAGGGCAAGATGACTAAAAGACCCGACTTCTGACCATCTTGAAAGGAAAAGAGGAAGAAACAAATGGACTAACCTTGTGTAAAGGGCACGGGTAAGATAGAGTCCTACACACTGTATGATGAAGAAGGAAATGCCAAAAACGTGCAACAGGATTGAGGAAGATGCTTCTTATTAAGATGCTCTTGAAAAAAAGTTTTTTCTTTATAAAGAAAAAAATTAACAGCAGGATGTGGGTTATCAATTTCCATTTTGAATTCAGTGACAAATATTCTCCTGTCCAAAGGCATAAACGGAGGCAATTAATTATTATTACCCCGACGGTGGACATCCATACCCCGTCAACAACCATTCATTTGCCTAAATCTTTGCACCACAATTCGTATTATAGTTCATCAGGAGCTTGGGATGGAGTATACCGAGGATACAATCAAGATGGCTCCCTTTCTTCTGTGGTGTTCTATCCGGACTAACTCTCATGCCTCGTTAAATAGAGAGATTATTAATGACTGCCTCTGCTGTGAGATTATATGAAAACCGAATTGACGAAGCTGGGCAGGCCGTCCCTTTTGCCCCACCCTTCCACCATGCGAAAAACAGATATATTGTGGGTTAAAACCACCTTTAAAGCTAGGTCGAGAGCCCTGAGGAAGGACCTTCAATTCAATAAACGGTCCATCAGAGAGTATGAGGAGATTCCCCTTTCCCCTTCCCTGGAGCCTTATCCTGAGTGGATCGATGGCTTCTGGAAATGGTTACTGCTCACCAGGTTTAGGTTAGGATTCGTGAGGTGGTACCTCGCCTTTCCCCTTGGCCAATTTGAGTCCTCGAAAGTCTTGTTATGTCCATTTGATGAATCCTCCCCGCAAAGTCTTTTGCAATTTATTTTTTTCTGCAAATTATTTATTGACCTCACAAAAAGTAGAAGGAAATCATTAATGCTTTAGCCGGATGGTCTAATTTCTGGATGAAAACCATATGCACCTCAATGAACTCACTTTGCGATCCTGGCACTGTGCACTGCACTTTATTAGTATTCATCTGCTCTGCAGGACAACAGCCTGTGTGTAATTTATTGCCAGTTATGCGATTGATTTTTGTATTTGTGGAATATTGTCTGCTGCTGGTTTTTATCTTAGTTATTTTTTAAAACTTTTTTATACATATATATTTTTCAAAAAGGATGGATTGTGATGTTTATCTTGTGTACTTTTATGGTCGCGTTGTGCTCGAAATAAAGTGAACTTGTATTATACGGCCTTTAGTTTACATCCAAGAATTCCATCTCGTCTTTATGGCAATATGATGCCCAGTGCCAAGAGGGAATATTGTATTAAGCACAGGTTTACTCCCAAACTTCATTGTCTAATATCCAGGTGAAACTTACTATTCACCATCTTTTATAACGTACCTAAACCTGTCTCCATAACTTCGCCACAATTCTACAAGCCAATAGCATATGGAGCAGGTGGGCAGCACTGCTCCACATCTCAGAAATGTCCAGGTTTCTGTAGAATATATTTTACATACAATTGTGGATGTGATGTATTATCTCTGCAATAATTTTAAATGTGCAAGACGAAATCTGGAATTACTTGTTACCTATTACATGCCAGTATCCAGGCTCACTCTATATCCGTGATTTGTATTCCACAATCTCTCCCTTTTAGCTGGGATTGATAGCTCTGGAATTGGATCCTGAGATAGCCCTTATAAAACGTAGATATGGTGACTGCTCCGAGTCAGCGAAACCATCTCCAGCAATGTAGCAGATTCTGGTGGCACGCCCGGGAATCCCTCGCAAGTGGAATAGGATTCCATACAGCAGAAAATGTCCCAAACATCCTCCCAACTGTGCCCAGGCATCATGAAAAGGGCAAAGAATGTACTCATTTTATATGTCCCTCTTTAACATACACCCACTATTGACCAATCCATCTGCTTTAGCCTCCAGGTATAGTTTTCAGAGCTCTTGCAGTTACAACATATCTGCAAAGGGACAAGTCCCAGGAAAACCTACACCTACACACACACCTACACACACACACGCGCGCGCCAGGGAGTGGTATCATTTTTCGTTTTGTATACAGACAACTTTTTTAGTTGACTGTTTGCAAAATACCTTTTTGACCATAAAAGAAGAAGATTATAATGGGCTTTGAGCCAACCCATTGGTTACTTTGGCTTTCTTGCCACTCTCATGTGCTTGTTTCTAATTCGATGGCTTTCTTTCCTCTTCTTGTGTTTGTCCCTCCCTTGAACATACCCTCTTTGCTATCATTTTCATTGGGTAACTTATATCCTTTCACAGCTAAAATGCAGGGAACTACTCTTGCTTTAGGCAGTCACCGAGAATGCACATGCTTTCTTGCTCTGTCCCTCGTGTGTTGCATCCAACCCTCAAACACCCTCTCTGCATGCTGAGTGTTGGTTCCTCCTCACCATCCCTCAGCTCGTGTCATTTCCACCATAGCTTTTTTCCACTGCGCCTATCTAAAGCACCTCTGCAGCTGTGTTGTTTTATATCCTTGCCACTTTCCTAATGTGGGCTTAACAAGAGCATACAGAGGCTTACAGCCTTAACGTTGCTTACCATTGGTTGGCTGGATTGTCAACCTCATTTGCATGATTCTTATTCTATGACTTTCCATGTTCCACCTTGTCCCAGCATTGCCCCTTTACAATCTTCTCTGAATGGCTTGCTTCCATCCTTCCGCCGCTCACTTTTAGGGAACTACTTTTTCCCTTTTGGCTTAGCACTGCATGTGTTTTCCAGCTTCCCCTATTGTTTTTTGCCCCTCCAAATAGCCATCCCCCATGCTGCTATCTCCCTTGTATGCATCTCCCCTCGCCCTCAGTGTTGCTTCTCCCTTCTGAGCTGTTTTCCCCTTCTCCCCACCCACTCCACATTGCTTTGACCCCAGCCCGCTTCCTGTTGCTTATCTGAAACCTCACCACCACAGTTCCTTTTTAAAAATGAATTTATTTATTTTTTAAAGGGCCAAGCAGCAAATTGCTGCCATGCACTCCGCCTTAAAGCACTTTTGCACTACTTAAATGTAATATATATTTTTTAAATTTACCAATTCACTTTGGATCGGTGAATAAAAAAATGGCACCTGTGTCATTTGATAGACTTGCATGTGTGGTGACGCATGCACGCGTCTGTAATATGATAAGGCCGGCCGCATCATCATAATCTTTTTATTTCTTTATTATTATTTTTTTTACTTTTGGCCTTGCTGCACAGCATCTTGCTGATGCTATACAGCATCATCAAAAGGCACTTGCAAAGCCAACAGAGCCCAAGGGCGACACCTACTGGCCTTGCCAATACTTGCTTTCATTTACTGCTCCAAGTGGCGTCTTACATCTTAAAAAGGTAAATAAAATACAAATAAAACTGCACACACTTAAATCCATAAGAGAATGCATACAACGCATACAGAATGATGTGCCTGTCAACATGTGCGCATCCTTATGCTTTTTCTTTTTGACAATGCTGCACAGCATCAGCAAAAATCATTTCTCTTTGTCTCGTTGACAATGCTGTAAAGCATTGTCAAAAAGAACTGGTAACTCCAATAGTTCAAGAAGGCAAGACATATTGGCTTTGACAAAGCTGGTTATTAATGCTACCTTGCCAGCCATGTAGAAAGGCAGCATGCCCATTTACACATTGTCCATATTCAGGTCAATGCACTTCTTTCTGTCAAGATATTTTAGCAGACACAGAACAGGAAGATCAGTCAAATTTGTCTGTGCCAGAGTCCTAATACGGAATATGCAATATTTAGATCAATTGGTGTGGAGCCCAGACAGGGCTCCATAGTGGTCTAGAAGGTCCAGCATGTATGAAACTGACAGGCTGAAGATTTTTAATAACACCAAAACATAATCTGCATACAGTGATAGTCAATTTGTGTCCAACCCTTATCCTACAGTCTGCTATTCACATCCTTAACACACTAGCCAAGGACCTGATTACTAGGGCAAAATGGGAGTGCCGACAGTGAGTAACATCGAAGGGTGCCCGCCCCAGTGTTCAACTGTCTGATATCATCCTTCTAGTTTGAAATCACACTTGTGGCCTCAAATATAATAATCTAATTCAGCCCAGTACTATATGGACCAGTAGCTAATTGTTAAGGACTTCTAACATAAAATTTCACTCTATTGTGTGAAAGGCTTTGTCCATGTCTGAAGAAGCCACTGCATACTCGCCTTTGATCATTCAGAAGTACGTGTCAGTAAAAGTAGGTTATGTGTGGTGTTCCGTCTTGAGATGAAACTCAAGCGATCATAATGATTGACAGTGGTCAGTAGGATATAATTTCCCAGGGTCCTTCCTTGTTTTAGGGACCATGACCAACATCACTCATCATATCAGTGACCAAGCCTCTAATAATATGTTCTCAAAGTACATTTGAGAAATGGCTAAATCCAGCTACTTAAAATGCAGTGTGCCTGAAACAAACCTGGTCTGTTAATACTGTGCTAAGCACAGGGTTGATTTGGGAGCCCAAGAGAATGGAAAACACATATTGTAATAAATTAAGGCAAAACAGAGAGTGGAAGGAGAATCCATTGTAGTGATAAAAGTGAGAGGTAAGTGAAATATGGCCCGATTGATCAAAAAGTAGAAAGCCTGTCAAAATATATATGGCTACCAGTCTTACTTGAACCAAGGCAAAAAGTCCATACAAATTATATTCTGATCTGTTAATGGAGAGAAATATTGCCTTTCAGCAGTGTTATGTCCCGTATAGAGGCCCTAATGTAGACCCGTTCATACATGCCCTAAAATGGACGTATTCATATTTGCCCTAATATGGTCATATTCGTACTTGCCCTATTATGGTCATAGCCGCATATGCCCAATTATGGTCATAACTGTACATGTCCTATTATAGTCATGATTCCTTATATAGGCATGATCTTTCACCTACACTGGTCCTTGCTAGTACACAACGTGCTCTGAGGGCTGAACGTTATCTATCCTGTGGTTTTGAATACAGCAGGGTTTTTCCCAAACACAGGCCCACACTGTACTCATCAATTATGCATGGCTCTCTAGGAATACACCACCTGCATAATATGTATGTACAAAGTTCACCCCTGACGTCTTCCTCATGTCTAACGACAGACCAATACAAACCATACTGAGTACAGAGACTCTTTAGGGTATAAATACACCACATCTTGCCACGGTAAGACAGAGGGAACCGAGACTTCCATGCGGACACACTGACCAGAGACGCTGAGGCTCCTGCATGCAGTCGCTCCAGCTGACAGCGGTCTGACAGCCCTTGCTGGGTGTCCAACTCGAGACCAGGACGGGGTCCCACACTCTCTCTATTCAGGTATGGGGTTCAACTAAATCCTAGAAGGATTCTTGGCTCTTAGGCTTTTAGACCTACATATATGCTAGGTACACTCAGGTACATCTATTTAGGCATCGTAGGAGTACGCGCACTTGCATAATGCTTTTATATTCATGTATGTATTCATGATTATTGCAATATGGTAGAACTGTTCTATCCCTTTGCTTTTATCATACTGCTGATAATATATCTCTGCTATTGTCTGCTGGTTGCCGCAGCACATATATTTTACACTAGAATAACTGTTCAATAAATACTTATATAAACGCCCGACTGTTTATTCTGTGTAACTCTCTGAGACAAACTGAATAAGTAAGCACGAGTGACTGAGCGAAAGGTAGTATATTGTTTCCACGATTCTGAGGAATTTGGGTTGTCATGATCTAAGGTTGCCAGAAACTAATCTCTCCCCGATAAGAGGAGATTCTAGTGGCACTGTGAGCTAGCTAATGCAAAACAGGCTAACATACGCGGTGGGGGTGCACAGAGTCAGTCTGCCACCAAGCCCACGGTCTATGTTATCCAGACGCGCAGGTCCTGCATGGGTACTATAGGAACTACACGACATGGCGCCACCAACGTTGGTTTGGTACTTATTTAACAGTAGAATCCGAGTAGTTCAGTCGTGCTATTCTCAGAGAACCTACTCACAAAACCCCAGAGACATCTGGAGTGGGTGGGCACAAACTCCGCCGCAGCTGAGTAGTACGAAAATACTATTTATTGGCTGTTGGTTAATCAAGCTTGAAGGACATATAGTTCCTAAATTGTGCATAACACCTCATCTTAGTTCCCTTTGAACACTTCTTCCTCTAAACATGCCTGATAGCGAGGCAGGGGACCAAAGAGTTGATCTGAATTTCTTAACAGGAGAAGACGATCATGAGGATGCAATACAAATTGCACCAAAATTCAGAAGGACAGCCACCATAAGACCATTAGAAAATGGCTTACCAGCCAAGGGTGTCATGGTAGTTTTCGTGATTGAGGCACACGAATCAAACAAAACAGAGGTGTTCTATTCATGGGTTACATTCCCAGCAGCAAATGCTATAACAAATACATTTCACTACTACATAGCAGGAGATGCACCAGCGGAATATGCTCCGTTTGAGGACATAGAGATTCCACTCACTTACCAGGAACATTTTTACTGGTTTAAAGGTGCCCTACTCCACGTACGACAAAGAGTAAGATTAGGCCCGCTCGGAGGAGACGGGGCCACATGGCCAATACTAGCGGCTTACACACCGCATCCTGACATTGGAACAATGCCACAGCCAGACTTACTCGTACAACACAGAGATTTAATTAAAATCTACAGAAACCTGACACAATTTGTCATGAGGACTTTAACAATCCAACCTGCACCAGCAGGTGCAGCAAATAGTACTCCAGTTCAGGGTACAGGAAATAAAATTACTCCACAAACATTACACGGGGTAATGGGCAAAATGCCAGCAAAACGCGAACAAATACCATTCTGGATAGCTCTGAAAATAACTCAGCTTGAGGCAGTATTCCCGAATACTACCACCTATGAAAAACACAGAATTCTAACAATCTGCTTGCCCATGGGGATCACACCACAAGTAGAGGACTGCACCTCTTGGGGTTCAGTCTTTGCTGCATATATACCAGAACACATGGTATCCCGTCCTTAGCAGTAATACCTGACGTATTGAAACAGATACAAAATGAGTACGGAGCAGAGCCTGCCCTTAACTTAGGGACGAAGTTACTAAATAACTTTGACCAGGTATCAGCCATAATACTAGCTAACATTAAGGGGGAAGCAGCTTCAGTGGCGATCCACCAACGCCTGAGGGAGTTCAGTCCAGAGGATCATCAACACGAACTACCCAAAATAATTGAAACTGCATATGCAGAATTAGGCAGAGACAGTCTAGGTGGAAAAGCATTAAAACCACAACTAGTGGGCAGTCCTGAAAAGGACACTACAAAGCAGACACCTACTTCTTCTAAAAAGAAGTGGGAAAATAAAAAGCAAATAAAGTCTAAAGACAACAGATCTCAATCCAGAGGTAGGTCTCCTCAACAGGAGCCCTCTGAAAGGAGGTATAACCTCAGGAATAGGGATAATATTAAAAAACCTGACAGGTATCAGGATACTGATACTCGTTGCTCTCGTTTCTTTCAGGGTTCATCAAAAAACTCAGAGAGGGAAGGACGGTCAGAGGAGCGTACGAAGTCCAGAGACACGCAACGCGCTGCGGACTACGCACCTAAAAAAAGAGGATAAACAAAAACAGAAACCTCAGTTCAAAAAGAAGAAGGTAGCAGGTCTCAAGATCAGACATGCCCAGAATTCTAAGGACACAGCTTCTGAACGGGGTATGGGCTCTGACAATGCTAGACAGCGCGGCAGAAGTAACGATAGCTCGCCAGAACCTGAAGGAATTTCTGGTGACAGCGGAGTTGAGTGAGTATATCACGGTGGAAACACCTGATACTCGGGTAAGTGTCCCACATAAGTTACATGAGATAACACTCCGGATGGAGGGGGACAAGCACAGAAAAATTAAAGGTCTCTTTTGGAAAAATCTGTCATCTGGTTATGACATTCTATTAGCAGAACAAGACTGGCCGCCAGCATTCGTCATGGAGTGCCCTGGGGGAGAAACTGTAATTTTTCCAGCCTTTTCCGACCTCGTTCCCATTCATCTCAAACATGCATATGCGCAGGAGTGGGCGGTTGCCCTAGCTCCGGCATTGTATAAAAATCATGTTGGTTGGGATGAGGATTCAACCCACCACGTGATCCCTTTAAAAGTTTCCCCAAATGCTCAAATGCAATACCCTATAAAGCAGGAAGCTAAAAAAACAAGTCAGGGAGATCCTAGATCAACTTGAATACCAGGGGGTGATTGAAAATTGCACTTCACCTATGAACAATCCTTTGTTTCCCGTAATGAAACCTGACAACACATATTGTTTAGTATTGGATTACAGACATTTAAACACTTGCACAAAGACATTTGCAGTTCAAAATGCACATAGTGCCGCATTAATGAATAACTGTGCGCAAAAAATACAAAACAACGCTTGATATCCCAAATGGATTTTTCTGCCAGAATATAGCGCTTGAAAGCAGGTATCTGACCGCCTTCAGTGCGTTAGGGTCCCAGTGACAATTTTGTCGACTAGCCCAAGGGTATAAAAACAGCCCGGGGGTATTTTCAGCACGAGTAACGGAGTTACTCCAAAATTTGGATGAAGAAGCATTGTCCTATGTGGATGATATTTATCTGACGGACGATGACTTAAAGAGGCACTTGACCAGGGTGAGCACCATTATTATGGGATTCGCCTCTGAGGGCTACAAATTTAACTTTAAAAAATCAAAGATTGCCCACCTCAGTGTCCTGTTTTTAGGATACGAGCTGTCAAGTGAAGGAAAAAGCCTAGCAGCTAACTTTTTAGAAAAGTGTGCGCTGCTCCAACCTCCAAAATCATTAAAGAATTTACAATCAATTCTGGGATTCCTAAATTTTGGTCGAACATACATTTTGGATTACGCAGAAAGAGTAAAACCTTTCTACGACTTAATAAAACCTGATTTTTCAGTCAGACAATGGACACAGGAACACACAAATATCCTGCGTTCACTACAGGAAGACATGATAGCTTCAAAACATTTACAGACACGCGTAAACGCACAGAACTTAGTGATTCGAGTAATAGCGGGTCAATGCGGGTACACTTATTTAACTTTTAATGAAGGTGAAACAGTACCAATCGCATACAAATCGCACCTGTACACAAACGCAGAAATGCGTTTCACTTCAACAGAAAAAATTCTGACAGCTGTGCAGACCGCTGTAGCAAGAGAAAGAGCTCTGGCTCAGGGTAAATGCATAATTGTCGTGACCCCAGTACCAGCCTTAGAAGCTGTTACAAAAGCTAGCATTCCAAATGCGAAAGCCTTACATCCCAGATGGATACAATGGGCTAATTCTCTTACTGCAACAGATGTTGAATACAGATTTGATCCAAGTTTAAAAACACAAGCATTTCTGCAATACGAACAAGAATATCCTCTACCAAATGAAATTTTGCCTCTAGATCAGTATGAATACATTATTTACACTGACGGTTCTACTCAACCGGCCATAGGGAGTAAGCAAGCTTACAGCGCAGCGTGTGCGATTGTTAAAGGTCGCATGCACGATGGAAAGTTCCATCCGAGTTGCACTAAAACGCAATCTCTAGGAGACTGCACGGCTCAGTTGGCAGAACTCAAAGCACTGATACTGGCACTTATAAATACGGAACACGAATTCCCCACACTTATTGTGTGTGATTCCTTTTACGGTGTACAGTCGTACAATGAATATTTACATCATTGGGGACAAAACGGGTTTAAAGATGCAAAAGGTGGCACAATTAAGCATAAAATGCTATGGGAACAGGTAGTGGAGTTGAGAAACGAACTACCAAGGGCTCACGTGATTCACATACACTGAGTCATCAGCGTGATTGCGTTCATGTTGAAGGGAATTCATTGGCTGATGAAGCCGCAAAGGGGGCTGTACGCACAGCCGCCGTAGCTGCAGTTACTCGTTCAAAGACGAGAATAGACGGCGAGATTATGGTAGCTGTCAATGCTTCACGCAAAGGCAGCACAGCAGTACCAAAGAAATTTCCACTCAAGTACTCCTACAAGTTAGATGCACAAAACATTCCATATGCTCAGATTCCTGGAGTGGGGGATAGAGTAATACCAAATATGGATCGTAGGTTAGGCTTAATTCTGGCAGTACACGAGGGTTTGGGTTCTGCGCATACAGGCGTTACAGCGACTATTTCTTTACTGAAACAGCGCTACTGGTGGCCAGGGTTAACCAAGCAGACCAAAGACTATGTCTTGAAATGCGACATCTGTCAGCAGATGAAAGGCTCCACAGTAGCACGCACAGCACAGACACCATTGCTGAAATCAGACAAACCTCTCGCATGTGTATATTTGGACCACTGCGAACCCCTACAATCTGATGGGTCCAAGAAATATATCATGGTTGCAGTGGATTCCTGCTCTAGATTCCTATGGGTTTGGCCTCAGCGCTCGGCTGGCGCTCAAACTGTTATAAAAGATTTGCGAGTCTTTATCGGCACATACGCAGTTGGCACGTTACATTCTGACCGTGGTCCGGCGTTTAGCTCTCGGGCTTACAAAGAGGCCATGGAAGGAATGTGCATAGCGTCGCGGTACTCCTCTCCGTACCATCCCGAGGGAAATTCTGTTGTGGAGAGGAAAAACCGGGACTTAAAGCAATCTTTAACAGCTAGGGTATTAGGCAAGGGCGGTAGATGGGTCGATCACCTTTATGGGGTCCAACGAGCAATAAACAATCAGCCAAGAAGCTCTCTAGGGGGTGTCACTCCTTACGAGGTCCTATTTGGGACAAAAATGTGGGTACCTGATCTTGACTGTGAAGGCACAGTGGCGGATGAGAAACCATTTGATATCCATGATCGTTTGGCTGTTTTACAGGATCTAAATAAAGGCAGAACACAACAAAGTAACATGCTCCAGAAACAGGCTGCCACTGAGGAAGTCAAGGCAGTAACGGCAAGACCTGTCTGGATCCCAAAAGTCGGGGATCTGGTCAGAGAGAAGATTGCAGACAAGAAAGAATTTGGGCCATCCTACAGAAAAAGCCTGTACCGGTCCTCGCAATCCAAGGCACAAGAACTGTACTTCTGCCGCCTCTTGCCGGAAAAAAGGAGAAAAGATTTGTCTCAATCGACTTAATCAAACCACACTATGTGGCCGATACTAAACAGTAGGCCACGTGGACTCCACAGTAGCAGACGCCCTCCTCTCGCTACAATCCAAGAAGTCCAAACAGAAAGACTCATCACGTTTGAAGAGCCACCTGTACGGAATGAAGGATTAAGCAACAATGCTATGGAACTCGTTCCACTTCAACAAGAAATTCATCTTCAAAATGAAAACCAACTTAACAACCAAATTGCAATCAGACCTAATATAGAGATCTACGTCAACATGCCTCGTCAAGAGCAAAATCCGATTTCAACAAATCCCGATGCAATTCCAACAATTGATCGAACTGCTTCTGGCTATTTCATGAACTTTGATACTTTTTCACTGGAGCGAAGTGAGCCGGAAACGACGCCAGCCAAAAAAATCACACAAACAGAAACTCACTGACTTTTTGAACTTTTTTAGAAAGGACTTACCTGGTGTCACCTTGGATTGAACTATGGTATATCACTGGGATTTTCTTTTTTCTTTTCTGGGTAGGCTTAATAATAACTTTTAGTATGCTTATTTATGGACGATACCTCCAACAGAGCTCTACAGCCCAAAGAGTCAATTTGATTTTAAAACCACACCAGTCTTCACATCGTGAACCAAGAGACTTGTCTTCAGTGAACATCACAGCAGTTCCTATACCGGACGGTATAGTATGGGACAAGATTGATTATGATGTATTCGGTCCGACTGAACTTTTTAAGCTAAAACATGTATTTAAAATTTCTTTAAGTGATATCATTACCTCCAGTACATTTTCTGATGATTGGGACACTGATACTGTGAACAATTTTATGTCTGATTTAGAAAAAACTGCAGCATTTCCGAACAATGAAATGTTAGAAGGTACTTCAGACTATGATACATTGTACTGTTACCAGCAATATGGTCATCATTTCTTGCACAAATCTATAACACCTAGAAATGTATTTGAGTACCACCAGTGGGAACACTGCCCAACACCACCGAAAGGTAGTTCGCAAGCATTTGCACAGAAATTCATATACTTCTCAGGGTTTAACACATCCGACCCGAAGTCATTTTATTTTAAAGTGGCGAAAATTTCAGCTCAGAAAATTATGTTAACAAACACCAAACATATTTACTCTGCATCCTTTCTGAACCAGTTGTCTAAACAGTGTTTTGATCTATGGAAAGATACAATAGATTCAAAATCGATCTGGGGTTCTAGGGACTGGCAAGTCCAGGGAATAGAAGCACTTTTGAGAGCATGCATCATTCCGCAGCAGATGTTATTTCTGAATGAAACTGTGCAACAGACATCCTGTCTTGGACTAGCCAAGAACAAGGAACTGAACTCACCCGGGTTTCCTATACCATCACAGATGGGTGGGGGGCAGAATTCAACTACACAAGGGGTAGGATTAGATGACATTCTCCAGTACAACAGATCAGATCCTGATTGGACGAAATGGCTGATTTGGCCCATTGACACGAACACCTGTCAACAGAGATTTATGAATACAACCGAAGGGTTTAGTATCCATAGGCCAGATACACGCTATGTACAAAGACAACACCCAGGGGTAGTGACATCCTATAGTGTTGGGAAGTTGTGCCTTGATTGGCTAGAGACCTCAACACTCACAGAAGTAAAGCATCACTTGACCGTACTCACATCTGATGTATTCCTTAGGGATTTCTTGCTAGGCCCAAGGAAAACACGTCAGAAACTTTTCATATATGCCGGCATTTATGCCTATTATAATGAAAACTGGAAAATATCCCAACAAGAGGCCGCAGAAAGAATACGGGAAATAGACCGTATTTACCTAGAAAAGGCATTAGCTGTAGTGGATAATGGGTTAACAACTTTGATCTCCAGGATTTACTCCTTGGGCAACATTGT
Source organism: Calotriton arnoldi (assembly GCA_963921515.1). NCBI lineage: Eukaryota > Metazoa > Chordata > Amphibia > Caudata > Salamandridae > Calotriton > Calotriton arnoldi. The sequence goes on from CAWUFW010000617.1 coordinate 3,313,548, forward strand.
GTCTTCGGCAATCGACATATTAGAACAAGATCTGGCCTTGTTACAACACGGGCAATCTCAGCTACGTTCTATTGTGATGCTAAGCTGGAAGCTGCAATCTTTGCGTGCAGGCTATGTGCCCTGGTGTTTTATAAACACCACGTCTCTGTTTTCAGAATACAATCTAACTGATAGACAGAAATGGCACAAAGGGGAGCCAAATATACAATGCTGCGTATTGAGAAACTGGAAAGATTACCATTCACTGTAGCCGACTCACCATCAACAGAATGGCTAATTCATGGCCAAATCACTCTGCCGGTCACTACGTTTCAGTTTCAATATTGCCTTGAGCAAAGGCAGGCAGGCAAATATGTGAAAATGGGTAAGGGATACATCAAGGAAACTTGGGAGTTACCATATAGATATCGATGCCGGAATGGGGATCGAGAAGTGTATCTGAGTGGTACAAACTGCAAGAACGCTTTAAGCGGTTCTCTCATGTGTCAGGATATTTCTCTACACGGAGCCTGTAGAGGTTCAGTAGCGAACTTATCTTGTCACATGTCAGGGACCCCAGCGGCCAAGATCACGCCGGTTTTCCAGCTGCTCTCGAATGGGAGTTACTTAATGTTAAATGATCAAGGTTGCTGTGGGATGCTTCCGGGCGTCGCCTATCTGGTCACTGTTAACTCCAGGGTTACTTGCTGTATGCAAGTATTGTTTCCACCACTGAACACAGTCAGGAGGCGCCGCAATGGCCTTCACTGAATGTTTCTTTCATACAATTTGATACTCTGAGCAGATTGAAAGCCATGCTTTTACAGCAACCCGTGCCCTTAACCTCCCTCGAGAAACCTATGAACTTCAAGTTGCAAGGACCTCGACTGAGATACAAGCGCTTATACGTACAAACTGCCCCTTTCATTTCGTAGAAATGGTGGGACGTATCTTCAATATGTCTGATACGAGTGGTATTGTACACCAATTTAAGACCATAGGGTCAGGACTGTTAAGCACCTTTCAGACAGTCCTCGGAGTAATCCCAAATTTTATACACTCCGTATTGGGAAGCGTATTTGGAGGATTCCCGCTTATCCTATTGCTGGTTGCAGGGGTCCTATTCATAATACTACTGCTACGCAATGGACGGCCCAATTCCCGAGGGAATGGCGAACACGCTCCTGGAGTGGACATACCGTGAACGCATGGTACAACTTCTGGGCATTCCTTACCTGCGAGAACTCAATGCCTCCTGGTTTCTATCGTTTAGACCAGTCTGGGTAGACTGCATCTTACCTGTTCTTCGATGCCTGTTGTGCGGAGAAGAATGCACGTTGGATCTTTGTCTAACTTTTCCATCAGATGCGCCTCCGGACACGGATGCAATGCTGGACCCCATAAAGGCCCACGCTCTGCGTTGTCCTCAGCGGCTTCCGATTCTGATGAATGCATTCCTGGAGAATCCACAGGTGCCGTTTGCTCCTGCTGGGTTAGGTGACTCCTCCACAGGCACCCAGGTTACAACTGCCACACAAGCTGCCGCAGCACCGACTGTTGGCAGTGCTACATTCCATCTATGTGCGATTGACGTTCTCTGTGAGGCGTTGGATTTGTCGTCTGCAGCAGCTAACACCGATAATATTGTGCTTCCCAGCCAGGACGCTTAATCTTGAATTGGCTCATCGTGTCCTGGGAAAGAATTCGGCTTCTTCACTCGTTTCAAAACAAACGAGCAAAATTGGAACATTTCCTAAATTGACACTTTCGCTTGAGAAAAGCATGGCCTTCTTCCGCTTTGAGTGAGGCCACTTATATGGAGAAATAAAAGGGACATTCTTTTAGTGCCAATTAGAAATAGCTGAATTATTAACATTTTAGACAGAAGATGTTAAACAATTTTAAAACCATGTTTTTACTTGCTTTTTAAAAAAAGTTTTAAATCGTCCAGATTTTTAGTATGGTCATTGTTATCCAATTCGGAAGAGGAGTGGGTGTTATGTCCAGTATAGAGGCCCTAATGTAGACCCGTTCATACATGCCCTAATATGGTCATATTCGTACTTGCCCTATTATGGTCATAACTGTACATGTCCTATTATAGTCATGACTCCTTATATAGGCATGATCTTTCACCTACATTGGTCCTTGCTAGTACACAACGTGCTCTGAGGGCTGAACGTTATCTATCCTGTAGTTTTGAATACAGCAGGGTTTTTCCCAAACACAGGCCCACACTGTACTCATCAATTATGCATGGCTCTCTAGGAATACACCACTTGCATAATATGTATGTACAAAGTTCACCACTGACGTCTTCCCCATGTCTAACGACAGACCAATACAAACCATACTGAGGACCGAGACTCTTTAGGGTATAAATACACCACATCTTGCACCGGTAAGACAGAGGGAACCGAGACTTCCATGCTGACACACTGACCAGAGACGCCGAGGCTCCTTCATGCAGTCGCTCCAGCTGACAGCGGTCTGACACAGCCCTTGCGGGGTGTCCAACTCGAGACCAGGACGGGGTCCCACACTCTCTCTATTCAGGTATGGGGGTTCGACTAAATCCTAGAAGGATTCTTGGCCCTTAGGCTTTTAGACCTACACATATGCTAGGTACACTCAGGTACATCTAGTTAGGCATCGTAGGAGTACGCGCACTTGCAGAATGCTTTTATATTCATGTATGTATTCATGATTATTGCAATATGGTAGAACTGTTCTATCCCTTTGCTTTTATCGTACTGCTGATAATATATCTCTGCTATTGTCTGCTGGTTGCCGCAGCACATATATTTTACACTAGAATAACAACTGTTCAATAAATACTTATTGAAACGCCCAGACTGTTTATTCTGTGTAACTCTCTGAGACAAACCGAATAAGTAGGCACGAGTGACTGAGCGAAAAGTAGTATATTGTTTCCACGATTCTGAGGAATTTGGGTTGTCATGATCTAAGGTTGCCAGAAACTAATCTCTCCCCGATAAGAGGAGATTCTAGTGGCACTGTGAGCTAGCTAATGCAAAACAGGCTAACAAACGCGGTGGGGGTGCACAGAGTCAGTCTGCCACCAAGCCCACGGTTTATGTTATCCAAACGCGCAGGTCCTGCATGGGTACTATAGGAACTACACGACAGCAGGAAATGGTATAGTCCAAAGCGCTGTTTTTAATATAAAATCAGGGCCTTCCGTGGTCATATCACTGAAAATACAAGATTTGAAAAAATATTATTGTCTACGGGTGCTTGTGGAAGACAATTTCTATGGACTGGAATCTAGAGAATGCTAAAGTGACTCTGGTATTTTACTGACCTCTGCTGGTCGTTTTCTATCAAGAAAGTTAAATAGAGGCAGTTGCCAGAAAAATTAAAAAAATAAAGTTCCTTAGCAGAAAGCAATTCTGGTATTTTACTGACCTCTACTGGTCCTTTTCTATCAAGACAGTTAAATAGATGAAGTTGAACAGAAAAAACAGTCCCTAAGCGTTAGCAGACAAGTCCTAGGGCTGATCTCCAGAGCCAACAAAGTACATACATATATAAGTATATACTAAAGTATATACAAAAGGTCTCGAAGGCTCAACCTAAAAATGAAATGAAATGAAGATTTTGTAGAGCGCATGTATGCCGAGGTGTCTTAGCGCTCGAGCCGTTATAAAATCTTGAGCAGAGGCAACAGGTAGAGGCTAGGACTTGGAAGCAAACAGCCATGTTTTTAGCGATTTTCTAAACAGCTGTCCATTGGTTTGGCTTCTCAGTATAAAAGGCAGAGTGTTCCAGAGTTTAGAGGCCAAGTAGAAAAAGCTTCTTCCACCCCATTTTACGGTCTTCACCCTAGGAATGACCAGCTAAGAGGCGGTCGATGACCTAAGATTGCGTTGTGGGATATGCCATCTGATGCCATTATTGAAGTAAGCAGGTCCGACTCCATAGAGGGTCTTGTGAACAATGCACAAGGACTTGAATGGGATCCTCGCCTGGACAAGCAGCCAATGCAGATCTCTAATAATTTGGGACACTGGACTGAATTTAGGGATTTTAAGCAGTAGTCGTGCTGCTGCATTTTGAAGTGATTGAAGCTTGCTTAAGGTCATCTTGTTTACACCTAGACAGAGGGCGTTGCAATAATCGATTTTGATAACACCAAAGCAAAAATCACTATTTTCCTTAGCTCCATTGGAATGAAAGGTAAAAAGAATTTTAAGATCTTCAACATATAGAAGCAGGATGATATAATAAGATTGACCTGATCTGACAAGGAAAGCTGTTCGTCTAGAGTAACACCTAGACTTTTTACCTTCTTTACTGGGGATGGACAGGGTCCGGCTACTTCTGGCCACCAAGATGTGTTCCAGAAAGAGGTATTTTTACCAAATAGTACCACCTCAGTTTTATCGGTATTCAGCTTTAAACAGTTGTCCTGCATCCATCTGATAATGTGGACCATGCAGTTGTTGAATTTTAATGCCACGTCATCTGGCTTTGATGATAAAGACAACACTATTTGCGTGTCATCCGAATAACAGATAGCAGTAAAGCCATGAGAGCAGATAAGTTTAGCCAGTGGGGTAAGGTAGACATTGATCAGAGTTGGGAATAGCGAAGATCCCTGGGGCACCTCGCATGGCAGGGCGTAATGATGTGATTTGTGTTCTCCCATCACTACAGTATGTTCTCTGTTCGCTAGGAATGATCTAAGTATATTGGAGGCATCGCCTGTGATCCTCATTTCGGATAAGCGCTGTATGAGTATTTGATGGTTTACCGTATCGAATGCGGCTGAGAGGTCTAGCAAAATTAGTATTGCCTTCCCTCCTCCATCTAGCTGGATGAGGATCTCCTCGGTGGCTGCAACAAGTGCTGATTCTGTACTCTTTAAGGGCTGAAATCCATGTTGTGCAGGGTCCATTTTGTCATTTGTCTCTAGAAAATGTAGCAGGTCTTCGTTGAGGGCTTTTTCAAGAATTTTAGATGGAAATGGCAGGCAAGAGATTGGCCGATAATTTTTAACCTCCGAAGGGTATTGCGAAGGTTTTTTCAAGATGGGCCGTATTAGAGATTTTTTCCAGATATTTGGAAAGGATCCTGCATCCAATATATTATTTAGGAGAGGTGCAAGGTGGCCTGCAATGGTATTAGAAACCAAATGAAGGACCATAACTGGACAGGGGTCCCGTGGGGATTCGGATTTAGTTGACAGTATAAGCCTTTCCACTCGTTCGGGCATGAGATAATTGAACTTTTCTAGGCGAGCTTGCATAGTAGCCTCGCTGTGACTGTTTTAAAAAGCTCTCTGGCTAAAGTTTTTGCAGAACTAATTTTCTCAGTAAAAAAGTGTAGCTACTTCATGTTTCATATCTTTGACACAGTATTGAGAAATTGTCTTTAGTGATAAGGTTGGATTGAACATTACTATTTTAGAAATGCCAATTCTAGAAAGTGGACATTTCTCTGCTCTTAACTTAGCTCTGTGTGCCTGCAGCCTGTCTCCAATACATGTCTGGGGTGAGTGACAGCTACACTTTATGCATTACCGCTAAACAGCCACAAACACAGAAAGGGTGGGTGTGACAGGGAACTCATCTGCATTCATCTGCATTCTGTTAACTCTTCCTCGGCAGGAAGAGGGAGAGGAGACTGACATACCTGAATAAGCAGTGTCCCGCATCGACCCAGCACCTGCATCGTAAAGGGGTTCGACGCCAAAGCCTTCATCGACAGCGCGGATCAGCGCTGATGCTTCGTCTCTATCCACGGGATCGACAACAACGCAGCGCCTCCTTGCATCGAGCCTGCCCTCCATTGTGGTCGGCCTGAACTTTAGATTTACCCCAGTATGGCGCGACCTTAAGTAACCCCTCAGCACTATTGACTTCTAAGCACTATTTTTGGTTATTCGTTAAAAATTCATAACTTCGGCTCTACTTATTGGATTTCAGTCGTTTTGGTCTTATTTTATTCATAAAATCATTCTCTATTTTTCTAAACCTGCGTAGAGTATTTTTGCGGTGTTTTAATTGCATTAATGTGTGTGTGTTGCACAATTACTTTACACATTGCTTCTTTAGATAAGCCTGACTGCTCTGTGCCAAGCTACCAGAGGGTAAGAACAGGTTATCTTTTAGTGTGTATCTAGCTTACCCTGACTACGATTGTGGTCCCTACTTGAACAGGGTGCATACCTTTGCCAACTAGAGACCCAATTTCTAACAGTAGCCAAATTCTTGGGTAGTAGAATAAGAAAGTCCATGGAAAAAGAGGTCAGGGGCTCCCTCGAATGCCCACGACGATGCTTAGAAGGTCAGGTTGCCCTGACCCTCCAGATCAATAGCAAAATGGCCACTTTCATCATAAAATTAATAAAGGACACAAAAAAACGAAAGATCGGCCCTGGAAAGCTTGTAAGCCCACGCTACTGGATACTTCTGGGCCCTTAATGAACATTGTAGATATGGCAGAAGACGCCAAAGATACTGACAATTTTTTATCTCCAGATATCTGGCCCAGCAGGGAAAAGAGAGCTATGTGCTTTCTAGGAAACGCCAAATACATCCCATTTACGTACAGACCATGCTCCTTACAAATTAAAATTGATCCAAAACTGGGTGAACTGGCCACCTCCAAAGCAGCCCCGTGGTAGAAGGGGATCTCTCCGGAGATACATTCATTAAAGAGTAGGCCAAGTTCCTGATAACCTTTTCCTCTTGGACAAAGCCCAGAAGTCCATAAAAATAGAAAGAAAGTGGTACTGGTAGAGGCACGTAGTGCTCGGGCGATCCTCCTTATTCTCCAGCCTCCCATAAATACTAGAGAATAAGGCAGTTCCAATAACGAGACCAGAAATGCTTTGGAGGCTTCTTCCCGACCAGAAGTGCTGACAAAGGAAGGGGCGGCTCCAAGGCGCAGTCAACGCTCCAGGAGAACCCTCATGTAAGGACTACCCCCTTTTTCAACCAAAGGTGGTGGGAAGGCTGGGTCTATTCCTTAACACGGGATGCTTGGGTTCTGCAAATGGTCTCGGGTTATCAGATAGAGTTCTATGGTACTCCAGCTCAAGCAAGAAGACAAACCCATTGTTTTCCTCAAAACAGACGAACATCTCATTACTCAAAAGGCATCCTCTCTCCTAGACAAGAGAGTAATTTCCCCACCCTTGCTGCACAAATGTGAGTTTTTGTGCAATTGTGCAATCTTTTCCAAGTAGAAAAGAAAGACCAGGATCTCAGCCTAGAGGTAAACCTAAAATAATTCGACGAATGGCTGGTTTATCGCCATTTCAAGAAGGAGGGCCTTCCTCTATTGAGAGTTATCCTTCTGTCCAATGACTGTATGATGCAATTGGATCCGAATAACGCTTACTTCATAATCCCAATATTCCTACCCCATTGGAGATTCCTTCAATTCAGATGGGTCAGGGTAGCATACAATTTCACGGCCCTTCCCTTCGGGGTCTCTTCTGCTCCTTGGTTCTTTATCAAAATGTTATGGTCCAAATTGGATCTACTCAGTTACAGAGGGGTCAGATTAATAATATATCTGACAACATTCTGCTGAAGAGTCCCCCCCCAGTCTTCGATGCGGTCTGAATATTGCATCGATCCTCCTTCAGGACCTGGGTTTCTGTCCAGTAAATTTCCCTCAAAAGAAGATGGCCCTCAACAAGAAAGAGTTATCGAGGACTCTAGCTAGGGAGCACATTTCATTGAGATAACCAGCCAGAGTGGTCAGTCTTCTGACATCTTGAATTTGGGTCATTTTTCCAGGAACGCTTAAATATCAGGCCTTACCGAGGCTGAAGATATCCCATCTCCAGAAAGGTCTATCCTATGCAGCTCACGTATTCTTAATGTAGGAGACTAGAACACAGATCCAGTGGTGGTTAGTCCACATGGAAGCCTAGAATGGCAGAGGAAATTTCAGCTCAGCTCCAGATATGGTTATATAATTGGAAGCAAGTCTTTCGAGTTGGTGAGCCTGCTGTGAGGAAGTAACCACTGGAGGTCCATGGTAACAGCAGGAATGGGAACTACATATAAATTGCTTGGAGCTGCTTGCAGGATCACACTCAGTAAAGTACTCCGAGACACAGTGAGTCTCCATCCTTCTCACAATGGACAACATATTGGCGGTCCGATACATAAATGACTCGGAGAAACAAAGCCCAATGTCTAGGAGGAACTTACCAAACACTTCTGCTTAGACAGGAATATTTCAGTCAGGACTGAATACCTACCAGGAAAATTGAACCTTATAGTAGACTGGAACTCCAGGTATCTGAAGGATTTCAGTGCGTGGAAGTTTAATCCCTTCCTCTTTCAAATGACCATGGGCATCACGCCTCAATCACCAACTACCCTACTTTTTCAGTTGGAGACCGGGAGCGCTGGCATGAGCAATGCACACATTCACAAAGGATTGGAGCCAATTTCTAAAGTATGAACTTCCTCCCTTTTTGATGATCACCAGACTAACTGCACAGGTCAGGAGGACACCTAACTGGAGATCGCAAGTCTGGTTTCCAATTCTACTGGAACTTTCTAGGGTTTATCCAATCCTACTTCCCCAGAGCCTGAACATGTTGCCGGATGCTGTGGGCAACTCACATCAATTAGTTCTAGATGGAACACTCGGGTTGATGGGATGGCAGATTACTGGAGACGATGGAACCACATGGGCCTTTGAGAACAAGCTTCAGACCTCATTAGGAAACACTGGCAACACGGTTCTGCTTGGCGGAGATGGTCCTGTTGGCTTAAGAGACGTAATTTGGATTCCAAGGGGACAGATATAGTTTATGTCTGAAATATTTTGCCAGGTCTGTTTCAACACAGTTTAGCTGATTATATGAGTAATGTGTGCAAGGTCATGAGCTATTCAAAGGGATTCCAATAGGTGAACATCTGCTGATCTGAAGGCTCCTCAGGGGTATTAGGTAAACGGTTCCCTCAAAACCAAAGTACTTCCAGTACAGGGACATCAACATGGTTTCACATCTTCTGGAGACTTAGAAGGATAACAGTTTTTTACCCAGGAAAGCGCTATCAGGTAAGCTATCGATGCTTTTGTGCCTAATCTCAATTAAGAGAGTGCCTCATAAGAGAGCGTTGGATGTGTCATCAAAGTGTTCACCCTGGAAGAGGTTACATTTATGGTGTCTAGAACATTATGTCCAACATCTGGATGGTTCAGTATCAAACCTTTCCAGACTATCCGAAACCATGTATGGTGAGATGAATTGGGGCCTATGAGGCCATGACAGAGGAGCATAGACCTCTAGTACAAGGCAGCTTGATTACAATAAAGAAATGTTTTACGCCTGTATCTTCTCCAACGATCGCTAGATGGGTTAATTGGGTGAGGAGCGAAACAAGCATTAATAAGTCATCTTTTGGAGCTCACAGGGTACGAGGGGCTATGGCATCTAAAGCCTTCTTGGTGAGAGGGCATTTTGAGGGTGGTAGACTCGTTATCAGATTCAACCTTTAAGAAGCTGTACTTCAAAACAGTGAGGGGGTGGCATCATTGGTAGTTTGCAAGATTTAAACAAGCATAATCTGAACCCTATGGTCCTGACATAGAACATAAATTCCTAGCTATGGTAAGGGAAAGTTAAAATTTTGTTGAGTCGAGACGGCAATGATTGTCCCATCTGGAATTGGACATTGTCAAATCCACACCAAGGGCTGGAATGGGGTCCATCGTATGATATAAGTAGCTCACATTGTTTATGTTTTGAAGCAATTAATGATCCTTATATTCTGCCTATGAAATTGACTGTGTTTTGTTACAACCCAGTATAACTCATGCGTAAGTGAAGTTGATGATATATGTTAGTATGGTTCTTGAATGTTTGAACTCAAATTTGCTTTAATTTATAGGTGCCGAACAGAAGCAATATTATCAGCAATGGGACCATTTCTGTTTAGTTTTCGTATGAAGAAAGAGGAAGTGGTTTTCCTTGTGGATGTTCTGATGGGAAGGACAACATCCATGATTGGTGGACATTTCTTTTTGTACGCTAGGGTTCAAGAGATTTGTAGTTGTAGTACACTATGATATTGTGTTTTCAAGTTAATTGTGGCCTGCTGAGCAAAATAAATAAAGAAGGTTAAGCATAATAAATGCCTCAGTGTCCTTAATAGAATTAAAACTTTCCTGTAAGATACCTAGGAAAATGTATATTATGATTTCATGGATCTAGGAAGAGATTTCCAAACAATGCCAAGAAATATAGGAGGTTCCCCAAATCATTACATGGCAGTACTGTGCTAATCTATGATAGCCAAATATTTAAAGGACTTTCAGAACCTATCCCATATGCAGTTCAAGTTATAAGCTCTAAAAACCATTACATCAGTATGACTAACCAGGAGAAATGTCTCCAGTCATTTGGGTACTAAAGTCTTAGGTGAGGTTACCATTTTAGGAATCAAACCTTAAATGATGTTATTTTATACATTTAAAAAAAAAAAATGTTTTTGAAATAACATGTAATAAGAGTTGTTAGAAATGGGGTTTCTGGTTGTCAGAGTATGCACCCTGTACAAGCAGGAACCACCACTCTAGTCAGGGTAAGCTAGATGTGCACTAACAGATAACCTGTTCTCACCCTCTGGTAGCTTGGCACGGAGCAGTCAGACTTCTTTAAAGAGGCAATGTGTAAAGTATTTGTGCAAACATGCATATTTTTTCTCTCTCTGAAAACACCACAAAAATACTCCACACAGGGTTAGAAAAATAGATTATATTTTTATGAGTAAAGCAGGATCAAAACGACAAAAATTCAATAAGCAGTACCGAAGTTATGAATTTTGAAATAATAAATCAAAAAGTAGTACTTAGAAACATATAGCGCTTAGGAGTTATCTGAGGTGGTGCTGAACCAGGGTAAATCCAAAGTTCAGGCTGACCGCGATGGAGGGCAGGCTGGCTCCAGGATTCATGCAGGTCCCACTGAAAGAGTACCTTAAATGGAGCAAGCGTCGAAGACTTGATGCGTCGGTTCCGATCCACACAGGCGATGAAGGGTTCGCCGACGAACCCCTTCGCGATGCAGGCGCTGCATCGTCAACGGGCCCGCTATCCGTCGTCATCGAGCCATGCAGTCTGAAGTAATGTCGATCGGCTCCTGCATTGAAGGACAATACGTCGGTTCCGATTGGCGCAAAGTTGTCACTGCTTTGATTTTGTTGGTTCTGTACAGCATAAGTCACCTTTCAATGGCCCAGGACTGGATTAGCACCACTTGGCAGGGCAGGACTCACAGATTGCAGAGTCCAAGTGCTGTTGAAGGAAGTCTTTGATGGCCTTGAGACTTCAAAACATGGGGCAAGCCAGCAAGCCCTTTTAGTCACTCTGGGTTCAAGTGAGATGGGTCCAGTTCTTGTCCTCAGCTCGGCAGAGATCAGCAGGCAGCAGGGCAGCACAGCAAAGCACAAAAGTAGTTCTTCCAGAGCAGCAGTCAAGGAGAGTGGCAACCGTTGTAGCACAGCAGTCTTTACTCCTGGCAGAGTTCTTTACAGGTTCAGTAGGGTACTGTCTTAGTTCGATCAGAACCCCAGTACTTATACTTAATTGTGCCTTTGAAGTGTGGGTGACTTCAAAAAAGGGTCTTTGAAGTGCACACAGGCCCTTTCAGCCCTTTGTGTGGGAAACAGGGCACTGCCTATTCAGGTGCGTCAGCTGCCCAATCTCATCCTGCCCAGGAAGAGCTATCAGAATGCAGATGGGTTCTCTGTCACACCTACCCTTCCTGTGTTTGTGGCTGTCTAAAAGGAATGCACAAAGCATAGCTGTCACCCACCCAAGACAGACTGCAGGCACACAGAGCAGTAGGAGCATCGAAACGAAATGCCCAGGATGCTCGTTTCCGGTCCAGGGAGGACCTGGCCTGGCAGTTCGGTCTGGACTGTTCCCATGGGGCACAGGGTCAAGACTGATTTGCATATGGCTGGGTCCAAACTGGGGTGGCGTAGTGGGCAAAAGAACGATGGATTTAACCCAGATCTTTTGACTGGGGGAGAATGTTTGCATTGTCAGCATTCCGTCCATTTGTTTGCTGTAACACTTTTCGCCCTAAGTGGGATGGGTATGCCCAGACGTGGGTCCCTTGCTCACTGTGCCACTGGATTCAAGCTAGCCTGGCTGAAGAAGGGTGACATATCCTGAAACCGGTCCCAGGATGCTTGTTTCCGGTCCAGGGAGGACCTGGCCTGGCAGTTCGGTCTGGACTGTTCCCATGGGGCACAGGGTCAAGACTGATTTGCATATGGCTGGGTCCAAACTGGGGTGGCGTAGTGGGCAAAATAACGATGGATTTAACCCAGATCTTTTGACTGGGGGAGAATGTTTGCATTGTCAGCATTCCGTCCATCATTTGTTTGCTGTAACACTTTCAAAAAGTGGCATTTCTAAAATAGTAAAGTCAAATCCCACTTTACCATTAAAGAGGATTTGTCATTACCATTCCAAAGATATAAAACATGATGCAGCTACTCCTTTCTGATCAGGAATTACAGATTAAAAGTGTATTAAGAAAATTCCCAATGCTAACATAGGAGAGGAGTAAGCCTCACAGTAGTGAAAAAACGAATTTGGGTGTTTGTCACTACCGGGACATGCAAAACTTAAAAGTACATGTCCTACCTTTTACTTACATAGTACCCTGCCTTATGGGCTACCTAGGGCCAGCCTTAGACCTCACTTATGTGTAATAAAAGGGGAGTTTAAGGCTTGGCAAGTAGTTTTAAATGCAAAGTCTTAGTGGCAGCAAACTGTGAACACAGGTCCTGCAATGGCAGGCCTAAGACAGGTTTGAAAGGATATTTGCGTGGGTGGCACAATCAGTGCTGCAGGTTCACTAGTAGTATTTAGGTAACAGGCCCTTAAGGAGGAAGCACATGCACATTAGCAATGGTAAGCAGTGGTAAAGTGCTCAGAGTCCTAAGCAACAAAAAGTGGAGGTAAGGAGGTAAAAGGTTGGGGGGGGCGGGGTCGGTCAGGGGAGACCATCTGTAGGATGACAGGTCTAATGAGTAAAACCGCAGATTAAAATAAAATGTTAATTCTTCAATTGCTAAATAAAAAATAAACACTGAGAAGACAGCAACACGTGTGAAATATGTTTAAGAAAACTGACTGTTGTAGCGTTAATAGCCTAGCAAATTCACCTTGAAAACACTTTGTATGCAGTGTTTATGCTAATATAAATGCAATATCTATATCTATTGAGAAAACGACTGCCTGTAACAAAAGGCTGTTTATTTTTATGCTGTATTTAGAGACCTTGGATAGAAAAATTGAACCAAGGCTACCAGCCCGCTTAACTCGCATCAACTGAAAAATTAAGCATCATTTAAAATATATCGGAACAATAGAGAATGTAGTTTTTGTTCAAACATTGCTTAATAAATTCTACGCAAACTACATTTGATGAAAGGCATATATTTTATAATAATATTAATAAAATGACTTATAAAGCACCTAGTTACTTCTACCGCAGTTTCCCAGCACTAAGGCCTCACTCCCAAAGTCTGAACCAACAGCATGCTAAGAAGAACAGCTCTAATCAGCCGACCTAAACAACCAGGTCTTTAGATTTTAACAGAACGATAGTTCAATTTTTTCCTGTCTGAGTTAAAGGGGAAGGGTGTTCCACAGCTTGGCTGCTAAAAAACTAAAGAAGCATCCTCTGGTGCGTGCTCTCTTTACAATGGGAATGCATGCTGATAAAGCTCCTGCTAATCTTAAGTTCCTTCTAGGAGAGTAGAGCTTAACGAAAGGATGCAAATATCGAGGGCCATGTTGTTAATAACCCTAAGGCAGTAGCCAATTGCTTTAAAGGAGAGCCTTTTCTTCATCAGTAACCAATGAAGTTTTGAAAGTGCAGGGTCCATGGGAGGAGACCGCCTAGGGAGGTTTAGCAGCATCCGGGCTGCGTCGCTCTGTACACATTAAAGTCTCCTCAGCAGAGACTCTCATGTGTCAGGACATTGCAGTAGTCCAGCCTGGACTTGACCAAGGTCTGGGCTACTGTCTTTCTGGCAGCTTCCAGGAGAAGTCCAAGGATCTTTTTAAGAGTTTTTAGGATCCGAAGCACCTGCCTGCTAAGGCTGTAATCTCGCTATAAAAAGAAAGCCTACCATCGAATCAGGTGCCAAGATTCTTGACTTTAGGCTTTGAGGCAGGTAACAGTCCAAGCGAGTTTGGTCACCAGGTGGAGGACCTAAGCGAAGGCTGTTTACCTAGGATAAGGACCTCTGTTTCCCCGGCATTAAGCCCGAGACAACCGAGGTCCATCCAATCCGCCACATCAGACAGACAGCTCCTTAACCGAATCGCAGCGTCGGCTACATCCTGTCACAGGGTAATAATCAACTGCGTATCATCAGCGTACGATACAATGCTAAAACTGTGATGCTCTATGATATCAGCCAGGGAGCGCATGTAGAGATTGAATAAAGTAGGGCTTAAGGAAGAGCCCTGAGGCACCCCCTGCTGCAGCGGAAAAACCTAAGATTGAAAAGGTTTTTGTGCCACCTGAAAGGTGTGATTCTGCAAGAAAGAAACGATCCACAGCAAGGCTTTGTAGCCAATCTCACAGCTCCACAGCCGTTCATGCAGAAGACTGTGGGATACAGTATCAAAGGCCACGCTAAGGCCCAGCATCAGCAGCACTGCAGTGTTACCCCAGTCTACAATTTGACAGATCGACCTAGAGGCAAGTAGTAGTGCAGACTCAATGCTGTGAAGGGGGAGGAAGCCAGACTGTCCTATGAAGCAGCTCTTTTCCATCAATAAAGGTCGAGAGCTGCTGATTTACATATTTCTCTGCCACCTTTGAGAAAAAAAGGAAGCAGTGAGATGGGCCTAAAGTTTTCAGGCTTGGTGGGGTCTAGAAGCGTTTTTTTAAGGAGTGGAACTATTGTGGCATGTTTCCAGTGCTAGGGGACCCGGCCTACCTTAAAGAAGCTGTTGAGGACTTCACAGAGAACAAGTAATATAGCTGCTATTCTTCGCTCCAGGACAGAGGAAAATGCAGGATCAACAGGGGAACCTGACTTAAAGGCTGTTAATGACGGGGACAACTCCTCAGATGTGATAGGCTTAAAAGCGGAAAGTCCTAAACTATCATCCGGGGATTCAAAACACATATTAAGACAGGGAGCGTCTCTAGCTACCTCAGGGGAAGTGGACTAGATGAAAGCGACTTTGTCAGAAAAAAACGAAGAAATTATATTTCAGCATTCCTCTGAAGGCGGAGTAGACGCTGAAACTCGGTCCAAAGAAGATACCAACTTCACAATTGATAAGATTTCTCAAGGGGAGTTCTGAACTGCCTCAATTTTACCGGTATAAAAGGCATGACTGGTAGCCCTAATATGCCTATGACAGTCCTTCAGGGCCGACCAATAGTAGGCCTTATCAGTAGAACTAAAGTTCCTGCGCCAAACGCGTTCTAGGCATTAGTATTTTTTTTTCCAGAACAAGTACTTCTTCACTGAATCACTCTGCCGACGGTTTGGATCTTCTAACGGTGTTATCTGCCAAAGGTGCAATTTGGTCAAGTGCATCCATTATCCATCCTTCCACCTGGGCATTGGCTGTATCTACGCAATCCTCTAGATTAGGACGATTCATGTTCAGAGCTTGAGTAAAAATGGCAGAGGTCACCTTCCCCCATTTCTGTGTCCTAACCGGCTGTCCAGGAGCAGATATATGCGGCGGTTTGGCCATAGAAACCTGAAAAGGTATGGCAAGATGATCAGACCACAGAAGTGAAAGATGAATCCATCACTAAACTAGTCAGATTCGAAAAAATAGGGTCCAGCGTGTGCCCAAGCCTGTGTGTCTGGGGAGAGAACCAATTGAAATAACTGAAGAGCCTCTAGGTCGGGGACCAGCGCGTCTGCCGCCGGACATGCAGCGTCATCAAAATGGAGCCTGAGGTCTCCAACAGAGAAGCTTAAACAGCATGAAACAAAAAGCAGCAGTGTATCTGCTAGGGATGCTATAAAACTAGCAGCCGGGCCCGGCGGGCGATATATCAGAAATCCAGCTCATGTGAAATTACTGGGAAAGGTGAGCGGAAATAAGGCTGCCTCACATCCTTCAATAGGTAATTCTGTAAGTGTGCACAGGACAGACTGTTTAAAAATAATGGCAATCCAACCTCCCCCCCCCCCCCTTTGTGATTGCCTATCTATTCTGAAAATCGCATAACCTTGGGGGATGTGTATAAGTAGGTCTGGTGCAAAGCTTTTAGTTAACCATGTCTCTGATAAGAAAACTGCATCCGGCAGATGATTAGTTAAAAAGTCAAACATCTCTAACTTATGTTTGACTAATGAGCGACAGTTAAGAGAATAGAAACCGGCCACTTGAGGGAGTTGCAGGGTCACACTCCCTTTCGTGCTAAGCGCCAATGAGGCCAGGTGTGTGAACCCACACTTACCACAGAGGGGATTCAAATGAGTCAAATCCAGTATATGGTGACAGGCGTGAGAGATGAAAGGGGCCAGTTTCAAATGCTTTCTAGAGTTGTACTGTTTGCGGGCTGACCCAAAACGAGCAAGGGCCCTGGGCCCTGGTGCTGTCCAGGCACGGATAGGTTTGCGTTAGGTGGGCCTTCGGCGTGGCCATGCACCTAGCATGCCTAAGTAGCCCACCTCTAAAAAGGGGCGTGGCTATGGCGTGACAAACAGCGACAACCGTTAGGGGGTGCCAAGAGAACTTAAACTGGAGCCCAGCAGCTCCGCTCCTGCCTGGAAGGCTTCCCCACCAGGAAAGAGTACTGCCAAAAACAAATGTAGAACAAAACCCAAAGGTGATAAAATAAAAGCATAAACACATTAAAATCAGTGAGCGTAGCCGACCTAAGATGGCTCCCAGAACGAGTGGAGCCAGGCAACTCCAAGCACACCAGAGCGCTGTACAAGGAAATTAAAATAGACAACAATGTATCTCCATACAGAGTCCAGCACTCCTCATGTGAGCTGAATCCCGCTCATGAACTTAGCCACATGGAAGCAGTGTACTTATAAACATATGTCCACCTTAAGAAATCAAGACAAGCAAGGCCCCACTTGAAACAATTTCAGCCCTTTGAATTATGTAATGTAATAAAGCATCCATCACACTGATTTCCGCGCATTCGGTTTTATTTTCAATTAATCTGCAAGCAATTGCTTTTATTTTCTCTAAATTCAGCATTTATTTCTAAATAAAACAGTTGAGTAAGCACGACGTTTGCAAATGAGCCAGATAATGAATTAATGCATGGCAAGAGAAGTGAACATGATTTATTAGATATCATAATAAAAAAGCGTAATGCTAGCTCCCGCCATGTGCTTAATTTAAACTAAACTGCTGTCGCTCAACCGAACACTGCCTAGTTGGAAGGCAAACACAAACTCAACCCTCAACATCCTCACGAAACAGCGCAAAAGCCTGAATATTCCGACTTTATGCATCTGGCAGGCAGTTTGCATGGAAGCCCCTTCGCCTGCCATCTATCCACCCCTAACTCTAGACTGACTACCTAACATTTACCTCACGGAGCCGAGGAGATGGCTCAGGTAGTTGAATGTCACTGTGATCTATTGTAACCTGTAGGTCAACAATTTTAATCCCAGCAAGCACAACTAATCATTCCATTCTCTTTAGGTCTGTAAATTGAGTAAATTTTAAGTTCTGTAATACTAGCACAGCAGCACTAGCTACAGCGGACAGAAACAGCATGAGTGCGGGATGAGGCACTATATAAAACCAAGTTATTATTATTGCTGAAAAATCACCACACTAGAGTTCTTTGCTCGTAGTAAGCATAATTTGCGGTCAGATCCATCTCAAAATTTTGATTCTGTTCATCAGGATTTGGCCATATCAGCTCCATATTTAACTGTTGCGTACGTACCTCGATTGAATTTAGATGCTAAAAATGCTTTGCGAGTTCAGTTCTTCTAAAGTACATTATAAGTAAGTGTCAATGATCTACCTTTACTGAAGCAGCAGTTGATATGTTGCATTAAAGCAGCCACCCAGTGTTTTCCATCATATTTCAGGTGGAGCTAGCAATGAGCTAATTTACCACTAGGACAGACCTGTAATTTGACATCCTCCATAATGCTGTATTGGAACCGTTCTGAACAATGTCTTCCCTTTAGCCTCTGTTTACCTTTAGATTATGTGTCTTTCAACCTCCGTATAACCCGACGGAGCAGACCTGCCGTCCGGGCAAGCTGCTTGAAGAAAACCAGAGTGAGGTCGCAGTCATACCTAAAAATAGATACAAACTATGTGTCTCTCTACATTTTTCTGGGTATATGTGCTACTGGAATGACAAAGGTAAACAAACACAAAATCAGCACAATTAATGTTTACAGCAGTTTGACTTGTAGGATTGGAGTGTGATGTCACAGGGATTGTTGGAGCGGCTTGTTTCTGAGGCATGCCTACCTCATATGTTTCTGTGGAAGAGAAAAGCCCCACAATCTAAATGTAAACAAAAGATTAAGGGCAGACATTGCTGAAAGTGGCATCTAGGCACCACTATGGATGATTTCCAATGAAAGCTTCCAGTAAATTAACCCATTAATAATGAATAGCGGATAATGAATCCAGGAGCGATGACTATTCTATAAGAATGCCACCAGTCCAGGGCAGGATGTCGAAGTTTATAACGCCTAATGACTCTGAGTGAACAGATCTTTTTGCCCAGATTAAATCAGGCTCCCCACTGGATGCCTTCCCCCTCAGACTGTGAGGAAACTAAGAACTATCCTAAGCCCCATCTATCAGGAGCTTTTTTCACCTAATTTAACTCTAGGATAGTCCCCACCTCTTGGAAAAGGATAAATATCATCCCCCTTCTCAAGAAGCCCAACGCAGATCCTGAAAATGTAGCTAATTTAAGACCAATATCACTGGCCCAGGGGTCTCAAAGATCATGGAGAAGATTGTTAACAGCCAACTGACGACTTATTTGAACACCTTTAATATGCTTCATCATCACAGTCTGGCCTTAGGGCTCTTCATAGTATGGAGACAGCACTTACAGAGATAACGGACTTCATAGAATTTGTGCTTGATGCTGGTCAGAACGCGGCCTTAATTTTACTGGATCTCTCAGCGGCGTTTGACTCACCAGATCCTGTTACAACGCCTGATCACCATTGGGGTGGAGGGGCCTGCACTAGCTTGGTTGAGTTCCTACATGGAGCATAGAGAACCAGTAGTGTGGCTAAAACCGTTTTATTCCGAGACTAAAATCCTCCGTTATGGAGTGCCACACGGTTCGGCCCTGAGCCCCACACTTTATAATATCTACATGATGCCACTAGCATACCTTATTGAATCCCTTGGTATCCAAGTGGTATCATATGCAGAGGACACTCCGCTCTTGCTGACCTACGACAATAATATGTTAGATGCCAGGTCTACATTTGCATGTGTATTAAAGCAGTAATGAAGTGGCTTAAGACCAATCTACTCCAATGCAACCCAGAGAAAACTGAGGTTTTATTGTTTGGTGCCAACCCCCTGTCGGGCTGGTTAGGGGTGTGGCCAGCATGCTGTACCTCTCCGCCCCCTCCTACAGAGGTTGCTAAGAATCTTTGGTGTTTATTGATACACAGCTTTCCTTTAAAGCCCAGATCACATCTGTGGTTACAACACCTTGCTGGATATTGAGGATGCTGTAGAAGTTTTTGAACCTTCTCTCTTGGGATGCCCAAAAAGCAGTAGTCCAGGCTTTAATTCTTTCTAGACTGGATTATGCCAATATTCTGTACCTAGGGGTTCCGGATTATTTAATTCATTCATTACAACAGAATATGGCAATTCGCCTTCTATTTAGGCTTACCAAGCACGTCTCCTGGTCCCAATACTAGAACCAATTACCTTGGCTCCCGGTCCAAAAAAGCATGAGGTTTAAAGCATTGACTGTGGCTCATGCTACCACCTACTACAAGAACGGACCTAAATATGTGTCTAACCGGATGATGGATTATTGTCCTAAAAGAACCTTATGGTCCCAGTCAGCAAGGCTGCTGACAATCCCACGTATCTCATGACAGAGGTGGGGTGACACAGCCTGCTCGGATCTGTTTGCTAAATACTGGAATGAGCTCCCTCTTTCTTTTAGATGCATCCCTGCAAAGAATGCCTTTCGTAAGCTCTTGAAAATGCACTTATTTAAGCTGTAGGCTTGAGCATTCTCCTCTCTGGCCATCTGCCTTTGTGCCCGGACACTCTAGTAGTATCTGTTGCGCTTTACAAATCCCTCATTCATTCCTAGATTCACTTGAAATATCATTAAAAACAAAGGATAGCCCATGTAAAAGATTACCATTACTGAATAGCTGACGTACAGAGCATATTAGGGCTGCCGATTCTAATTGTGAAGCTTTGTCAAACTATATAGGTCAGAAGCTCAGTGGTTACAAAGAAACGCTTTAGCAGAGATGGAGGGAGAGTGAGTTGTGAACTCTACTGCGATCTGAGATTGTGTGCAATGCCAGCAGAAGGAGAGGGTACGGTATTCATGTTTTTGTAAAGCCGGCAGAGAGGATCCTCAAATGATCGATGAGCATCAAGACAAGACCAGCAAATTACAAAACAAATTTATAAGATAACTTACAAGAAACAGATCTAGTATGCCCTAGTCTGATGTGCAAAAAACTTGACAAGTTATTTAATTTTCTGGCAAGTGCAATGGGAATACTTTCAAATTCTGCAATAACAACATCATATATTAACAATGATCCGAGAGTTGAGTTATATAGGGATGCAGCGCTATAGAAATGTTTTTACATCTGCCAATACAAATGAGATCATAACAAACTGAGATACAAGGGTCCACATCTATTTTTCTGTTCCATAGACCCCCAAAATTTACTGACTGTATTGAGCTTGGTGTGGCATACCACTGTGTGTCAGAGAATGCAAAAGATCAAATTTTTTGGTCTTTGTCACAACCAAACAAGTGAATTCTGCATACCATAATCTGCATGCCCAGTCTGTAGCCACTAGGATGACTTGGGACCGGTCAGTCCTGATCTTCTTGAGAACCCAGAGCAGAAGTGTATCTGCGGAAAGGCATACATGAGTCCCGAGTTCCACTGGAGGTGGAACGCATCTCTGAGCGAGAGATGCCTTGTAAACGCTAACGCACAGAAGTGCTGCCTTTGCCCGTTCTCTGCAGTGGCGAAGGGATCAAGCCAAGGTTCTCCCCATTCGCAGAAGAGACCTTGTGCCACCTCTGGGCGTAAGTGCTACTCGTGATCCATGAGGCGCCAATGGCTGAGTTTGTCAGCCCTGGCGTTTAATGAGCCTGCTAGATGGTTCACCACCAAGAAGATCCCTTGGCAGTCTAGCCATTACCCGAGACGCAAGGATGTCCTGGAACAGGGTCCGTGACCCCATCCCGCCCTGTTTGTTGCAGTACCACATCGTGGTGGTGTTATCTGTGAGCATCTGTACCAGCCTCACTTTGATGAATGGCAGGAAGGCTTTCAGCGCAAAGCGGATGGCCCTCAGCTCCAGAAGGCGGATATGGCGCTGGGACTCCGCCGGAGATCAGAGGCCTCTGATCCTCACCACTCCCAGGTGGTTGCCCTAGATGAGAAGTGACACATCTGTCACCACTGTCAGCTCTGGATGGGGAAGGGAAAGGGTTCTGCTGCTGATCCAATCATGGTCTATTAATCACCACTGTAGATCTCTCGCCATCGCCTCCGAAATCTGAACGTGCTCAGAGAGGTCCCCTTGATGTTGGGCCTACTGGGACTTTAGCTCCCACTGCAGAGCCCACATATGCTACCTGGTGTGCTCAACAAGCAGGATGCAGGAGACCATCAGTCTCAGATTCAGCCTCACTGAAATCCAGAACCCAAGCTGAAAGATCGGGATCATAGCCTGGATGTCCTGAACACTCTTTCCTGGTTTAAAGGCATGAAACAGAACTGTGTCCAGAATGAATCTGATGAAAGCAAGAGTATGAGAAGCAGTCAGGTTTGACTTCGGCATGCAGATAGTGATCCCCAAAGATGACAGGAGGTTCGTCGTAGTCTGTAGGTTGCGGAGGACTGCCTGGGGTGAGTCTGCCTTCAACAGTCAGTCTCTGAGGTAGGGGCAGAGATGACATTCCTGACCTCCAAAGGTGTGCTGCTACCATCACCATCACTTTAGTTAGTTTGTGAGAACAAAGAGGAGCAAAGCGAACTGAAAATGCTCCTCTCCCACCGCAAACCGAAGGTAGTACAGAGGAGCCGGCAGGACAGGAATATGGAAATAGGCACCCTGCAGGTTCACCGCCACCATACAATATCTGTGGTCGAGTGCAGACAAGACCTAGACAAGGGTGAGCATTTTTTATTTCTCCTTCTGGAGGAATGCACTGAGGGCACAGATCTACAATAGGTCGAAGACCTCTGTCTGCCTTGTGCAGCAGAAAGAAACAGAAATAACAACAATGCCATCCTTCAGGCTCTGGCACCCTCTCAATAGCCCCTTTGGCCAAAAGGGCTTGCATTTTCTGCCACATAATGGAGAGGTGGTCTTCCATCGGTCACTGGGTTGACAGTGGAAGGTTCGGCAAAGAAGAAACGAACGGTAAGGCATCACCTTTGCAGATAATCTGCAGGACCTACCTTTCAGACATGATTGCATGCCAACCTGGATATAATAAGTGGATTCTGCCTCCCACCGGGTGGCAGTAACAATGTAAAGGTATACTGAAGTGGTTTGTCAGGTGGGGCTGCGGGGAGGGATGTGCGGGTGGTTTACTGAGCTGCACGCTGACCTTGGCTGTAGAGGCAGTGGGGAGTTTGGCATCTTCCACAAAATTGCTTGATTCCTTGCTGGGGCAGAACAGGCTGGCAGTAGGGGACGTCTCGGCCAAAACCCCTGGCAGCTCCTCCACTGAGGCGGAGGAGCGTCGCCCCACTGCTCTGTGAGCAGTAGTTAAAAAAAACTAAAATGATAATAACTAGTGTTATTATCATTTTATTTTTCCTTTCCTGGTGTGCTGTGGGGCGGGGCGGGGACAGGGCTGGACTGCCAGAGCAGGGCAGGGGAGGAGTGGTTTGCCCACTCCAAGGTGCGCAATGACGCTTTGACCGGCGCTCTCGGGCTGGCCAAACCGTCATGCGCACTTTGCATGTTCTGCACCCAGGCAGCATTACAGCCTGGGTGCAGAACATGCCACAGGCTCCCCTTTCCTGCCTGAGCGCCGATCCACGGCGCTCAGACCAATCACAGCGCTGCATTGCAACACTGTGATTGGCTAGGGGAATCAGGAGGCTGGGTGCTTCCTGTTCCTGCTTCCATGAGCGAGAGGCGGCGGCGAGCGGACGGAGAGGCGGCGGCCGGCCGGGTGGCCAGCCTGAAGGTAAGTGTTTTTTTTATTTACAACCCTCCCCATCCCCCCCGCCCTGCCACTCCAGTAAATAGCGGCGGCCGCCACTGGCCAAAACGATGAAAGGAACAGTAGAATTGGGGCGGCTGGCGGGGCTAGGCAGAGAGGCTCAGACAGTGAGCAGTAGCCCTAATCTTTTAAACGTTCAAGGTCAGAATCAGCCTGATCTCCAAATAGGCGAGTCCCATCGAAGGGCATGTCCATGAGAGAGGACAAGACGTCGCTCGAAAATCCAGCAGATTTTAGCCACAAATAGTGACGAATGGCAACACTGGTGCCTACAGCCCGTCCAACGAAGTGGGTGGTGTCCAAGCCACAAAAAATTGTGAACTTGGCCACAACACGACCATCTTAAATTGCATGCGAAAGGACAGGGCAAAGATCTTCTTGTACACTAGAGAGCACTTGTGCCACTGAAGGCATGAGTGTAACAACCTAACAAGCAGGAGGCATTGATTGATTGCAGAGCTAAACTGACAAAGGAGAAAAGGTGCTTTGCAAACGTCTCTGCTCGCTCCGATTTCCTATCAGGGGGAGTGGTAGGGAAATTGTTAGGGTTGGCTAGACTGGTGAAGGCCTGCACCACAAGTCAGTCTGGAGCAGGGTGTTGCAACAAAAAGGCCAGGTCACCGAGAGCAGAGCGATGGCACATAGCGATATGCCTGTTACCCGGGACCCATTGCAAGGCTTGGTCCAAGCCCTTGGAGTGTATCATTGCCTCACTGAAAGGGACGAGAGGCTCAGAAGCAGTCTCACCCGGTTGCAGGACCTCCATCAATATGCTAATTTTTATCTCATGGTGGGGAGCTGGAGGTCAAGGACTTCAGCTGCTGTACACAACCAAGGTGTAGGAAGCACATTCTTCTGGGGCTGGGAGGGGAGAAAGAGCAGTCTCTGGAGAGGTATTTATCCCACTAGCCATCTGCAAGTCCTCATACCGATTGTCTTCAGTATAGGGCAGAGCAAAATCACCTTCCTGGTCATAGTCGTCGTCGGACCCAGAAAGGGAATGCAAAGAATGTTGCCTGCCTTGTGGTAATGAGAGTGCAAAAACAGGCGCCTCAGTAGCAACGTCAGTGAAAGTTGAACTGGCATCGGAGAGGTAAATTGGTGCCACCTCTTCAGGTTGCAAGATCGGTGACGATGTACCCAGGGCCTGATGTGGGTATGGGCTCTGAGAGCACTGTCAGGACTGGAACCAGAAGGCTGAAGTGGCTCAGAGGGTCCAGCCAAGGGTGACTCTGCCGGCAGTAGTCCAGGTGGAAGGTCTCTCAGATCCGTTGGGCCCGAAGGTGCACCAGAGAGAGTCAGTATAGATCGGATGAACCAGAGCATAGCTGCACAGAGCTCTTCTAACTGGCGCAATATGGCTAAAGGCTCTGGAAACCGGGTTGTAATGAAACCAGCCAGTAAATCAAGTCCAAAGTCTGCCGACTAGGAGTGTGGAATTGAGACGGTTGGCACCTCCCACGTGCTTCATCAAGGAAATGGTGCAAAGGAGCAGAATTCCCCTTCGACTTATTGTGTTTTTTGTGTTTCACAGAAGATTTGGAGCACAATGAAAACCAGCATCTAGAGCAGCTCCGTTGACACTGGAAACGGGAGCAGGACAGGGATCGAGCCTTGGATTTGCAGCGAGACTTTGAGTGTTCCAGACGCTCAAATCTTTGTGCTTGGCGACAAAGTCTTACCTCGTGTTCAGTCAGGGCCTTTAGGTTCTTTGAAGGGCGGTCTCCACAGGTCTTGGAGTCATGGCCCAACCCCAGACACCGCAGCCAAATCTGGTAAGAATCTATCCCCAACATCTGCTTGTGACAGTCCTTACAAGGTTTAAAACCTGCCGTCTTGGGGTGGAGGAGACATCCCTTGTACACTATAATATTTTGGAAGAACATCTTGAGGAAAAACCTTAAAGAAGGGGTCTCTGAAAGATGAGAGAAGCTCCGGACCAGTGTCCTGTGGCGCAGAAAGAAAGGAACTGACAACAGCAGGTGGAAGTGACACCTATATAGGCCCCACACGTCATTTCTGGAGTGGAACGGCATCAGCGCGCACAGGTACTGCTGAAAAGTTTCCAGATCCAGTCTGACGCCTGGGAAATATTCAAAAGATGAAGAATCTGCAGCTAGACTTTCTATCAGACCAATAACACACTTGCACCTTGTGACACAAAATAGTATTGAGGTCAAGGAATACATTCAAGGGTAGAAACATGGCTTCAGAAGCAAGCATGAAGTAGATATGTAGACGAATGACAGAAATAATAACCACTTCTGCTCTTAGAACCTAGCAACCACTTCAAACAATCACTGCCTGTGTCATTGCCTTTGACTCGGTACAGTTCCCTGCTAACTTTCAGCTAAGTTTGCATTATGCAAACATTTCACACATATGTACATCATTAAAAATCATCAATTACAAAGGACTGTACCATGTAACTTTCTACATGGGCTGGAGGGAGATCATGTCCTAACACATGGAAATTTAATTTATGTTTTACAGGACAAAAGGCAGTCATCTATAATTTACTTAAAAGAGAGGACTAGGGTAAAAGTTGTGTACACAGCTGATCAAGACAACCAAAAAGCATACATTGTTCCCAAACTCAAGGCGACAGACCTAGCGAACAAAATCTGATCACAACAGGTAAGCACTACACGGAGGGCCCGCCTATTCACAAAAGCATTTTCACCATAAATGTAACAATACAGCCACAAATACCTCATGTATGCCTGGCAAGAATTCACAAAAAGATTCCTATTAAGTGTAAATGGATGTCCTACTGTGGATTTCTTCCCCAGAAGTGTGGTGATGTCTTCTGAAGCATAGAAACGTACAAAATCTCTGGTTGCCTCTCTTTTCAGGCTTTCACCCAAGGGATCGAGCAGAGGCCGAGTTGTTCTAAAAACGATCAAAGGGCGGAGTCCACCTCTTCTCCAAAGAGTTTGAAGCCATCCAGCAGGTCAATGATAGCTTATTGTCCATCGTTAACAAACTGCAGCGTCCTAAGCCATACATGCTACAGCCACCGATATCCCTACTGCCTTGGAAACTGAGTTTGCACTATCGAGAACAGACTAGAAACTTGCCCCAAAGCTGCCTGACCATGATGTACGAGGTCCATAAAGTGTGTCTCGAGGTCATCGGGCAGCTTGGGTATGATCAAGCTGGCCATGTCCCAGAAGGAATGAATAGACATTCCTAAGAGGAAAGTGGCATTGAGGGACTTAAGATCCAGCCTCTCAGCAGCAAAAACCCTTTTGGACGAGGCTTCAAGTCTTCTTGATTCACTGTTGGCAGGAGTCGAAGGAAGCCGCCTGAATAACTACGGTTTCAGTGGAATGGCGTTCTTAAAGCAACTGACTGGGAATCACCGAGTGCTGGTCTGTATCTCCTGGCTACTGTCCTGTTCACCGCTGGAGTGGACAAGGGTTTGGTCCAGGTTTCAAGGACAGGATCCAGTAGGGCTTCATTAAAAGGAAGTAGAGGTTCTGCTGAATGGGATGTAGGCTTCTGCAACTGTTAAAATGTTGGCCTTGGTATCTACAGTGGGCATGGAAAGGCCCAACATTTCTGCCAAATGGTAGAACAATAGGGGTCCACACCTGGGGAGGAGGGTGCCAAAAGGGTTCAGGAATTCTAACTCCTGTGAGCCCACTGGCCTCCATAAGCTCTAGATAACAGTCTGAGATATCACGGAGGCCTCCTGCTTCATCCTAATCAGGATACATGCCAAAGAGGTCACATAATTCATATGTTAACATGACTCACAGGCCTGTGTGTCAGGACGCAAACCTAGACACCAGAGGTAAACTTGATTAGGTCGGTGACCAACATTTCACCCCACAACTCTTTACATGGTTAGAATCTTGACTTTACGGGGGGAGCTTTAGGGCTCCTGTGACATCACATGGCATCAATTTCTGGGCCCTTTGCAGTCTGGTGAGAGTTATGGAAGGAGTTTTTCCAGACCAGTTTAGCACCTTTAAGGATATTCAAGAAGTATCCATCAGAAATGTATGAAGTTGAAGGTGACCCTCTCTGCATGCGCAAGCAAATCTTATTGTCATCATAATAGAAAGTGGCATATTAAGCAAAACAACTAGAAGAGAAATGGGTTATGAATGCTAAATGGGCTTAATGGTTTAATGCCAAGGTAAACTAAGCTGATGCATTGCTGCCTGTCTATGAGCTGAAAAGTGAGCATAATTAATAAAGGCCACGATGTGCTTCCTTATGGTGCAATATGATTAGTGTGCATGATGGTCGCTTTCCGTGATGTGATATTTAGACATAATAGACAATAGAAAGTGAGAGGGGACAATGAGTGCTTGACTCGAAATTATAAAATGACAAAATGGATACTCTCAAGGATGTGCTAATTTGGCATTCTGGAGATCGGCCTTGATGGATTAACTGGGCATAGTGAAAAATGGTCAAGATGAGCTAACAGGGTTTCAAGGAAACTGCCTGTAACTCGCTAAGTGGGCATAATGGTAATTGTCCTGGATGTCAAATGAAGGATTAGTTGATTCATTCATATGTCAAACACAATAATTGCAGAAACGATTTAGCACAAATTATTACAATTAAAGGGCTAAAATGTACCAATCAGCACTATCAAATGTCTTACAATATTTAACTACAACTGCTCAAATCATACAGGCATATGCTTTCATAAAGAAATCACTTGCACCTTTCAAATTGCAAACATTATGGTGCCAAATCCGAAAACGTTTTTAAGTAGCGAACCTACATGTTCTTGGTGGCAAGTAAGGCAGTGCCTGGTGTAAACACCTCTTACCACTGCATTATGAAAGCAGATTTTTGGAGGTAGTAATGTGTGACAAAAATATTTGTGAATATTTGTTGTGTTTCATTTTATCGAGGTGTGATGTGTTATTTTTGCGCAGCTGTATTTTGGTGATACATTATTCCATTGGGATACTGTTGTGCTATATTGTGGTTGCTGTGTTGAGTTGTGTTCTGGTTTGCTGCGTGGTGCCCCGTTATGTTTTTGTTGTGCTGGTATTTTGGTTTGTGTTAGGTTATTGTATTGTATTCTGTAATTAATTTAGATTTGTCAACACAGGGTGAAATACTTAGCACTTTGTTTTGAAGTTCCAATGACAAACGGCCATTTATCCCAGCCTAATGTGGTAACAAACTGCTGCTTGAGGTCTGCAACCATGTAATACACCAGTCAGTGCAAAACTGTGGCGGAGCGTTCTTCCTAAATTAGCACTTCCGGTCCTCACTATATGTGTTATAGCGACCCACGTATCATAGGAGCACACTTATTTGACTGTCTCATTATAGTTATTCAGACATATAGACAAACCATTTGTATTATACCATTTTTTCTCCAAATCAGCAATCACTTTTAATTTCGTTTATATGTGAGTGTTAATTCTTTTCTGAAAATCAATATGTCTTAGACTTAAGGATAAACAACTTCAACCTTGCACGAATTAATAGTAAATGAGATGGTCATGTGACCCTAAAAACAAGAGGATTCAGTTTGGGTGGAAAATACAAAGCTGGCCTAGTCCCATTACACAAAATTGTGTTTCTGCTCTCAAACCCCATATTTCTCATAACAACGTGCGAGTGTTTCTTAATGTAGTTTTTTCACGGATTGAAAACCTAATATTTTGCAAATAGGTATTTATGTATTGTGCCATGCAATTGTTTAAAGAACTGAAGGAAACATACTTAACTTCCCATACATTCATAAATAATAATTATTTGATTAGAAAAATAATTATATTTGATTCCTTATTCATAGAGGTCAGGCTAGGTTAGGAGCAAGTAACTGAAGCTGAATTTCATAAGAGTATTGTCAGTGTTTTTTTCACATTTCTATTCCTCTGCTATAAGCATGCACTTCCCGGATCTTTAAAAGGTTTTGATCTTTCATTATTCATTATGTTAATTAAATAATTAATTCATGATATTAACAGAGATGGCTCCACCGTTATGGCAGAGGAGCATCGCCCCACTGCTGAGAGGCAGCAGAGGCAAACATAAAAAATAAAATAATAATAAAACCATTTTATTATCATTTTATTTTTTCTTACCTTGCCATTGACAGCCGAGTTTTAGGGCGGGAGCGGGCCAGCTTGGGAGCGTCACCGCGTCAGCAGGAGAGACGAGGAGTGGCGGGGGCAGTGTTTGTGCATGTTGGTTTGGCCGGCCATCTTAGGACGACCAAACCGACATGCACACTTACATTTCTCCAACCCAGCTGTGTTGCACAGCCGGGTAGAGAAATGGTACAGGCTCCGTGTGTCTGAGCGAGCGTCGCTCAGGCCAATCACAGCGCTGCTCTCAAGCTGGTAACAGCATGAGAGCAGCGCCGTGATTGGCCCCTGGGAGCCCGTGCAGTGCATCAGCGTCGGGAGAGGAGCACAAAGACGGCCGACGCAGCGGAAAGTAAGTGAGTTAATTTATTATTTCCCCCTCTTCCCCCGTGCATTGGCATTGCCTCTCCACTTCCAAATTAGAGCAGCCGCTACTGAATATTAATTATTATAGGCCAAACCAATGGTAAGAAGGGGATACTACTATACATCTGTCACTTTCTAACTATTAATTTCTTGGTTACCTCCGAGTTTTCCTTTCACAATTCAGCTGTGATTTGCAGCCTAAAACACTTCTAAAATGAGCGACCAGCTTTTGCCTCCTCTTATCTTCTGTTTCCAAGTACAATCAATCAATCAGGGGATTTTAAGTGCGCTACTCACCCGTGAGGGTCTCAAGGCACTGGGAGGAGGGGGGAGCAGCTCCGGTCAATCGAAGAGCCAGGTCTTGAGGGTCTTCCTGAAGATGTGTAGGGTGGGGGCGCGTCTGATGTCGATCAGGAGCTCGATACCGGGAGCTCGGTACCATAATTTGATATGTCCTTTCACAATCTAAAACCTTTGTTTTGATAATACTATACTGTTATCATTAAAATACATTTAGGGCTTTTAAATGTTAAAGCTTTGAGGTGTTTACTGTGATTACAATAGTATCAGGCTACTTGAAATATGATTTAACTGATTTATTCTTTGGAGGATACTCCCGCCTCGATTTTCAATTTCTCTGGCAAATCTGGGATGAAAAGACTGAAAGTAAAAAGGCCAGGTACACAACACTAGTATTTATCCGTTATATCTAAATCTCTTCTTAGTTTGAGTTCTTCTGTGGAGTTATACACTTCAGTCCATGCATCGGCATCAGGACGCATCATTCTCAGCAACGCTGAGTCCATGGTTATTACAAGCAATATAGAGCAAAGTAGATATCTGTTGATGGTAGTAAACATGACTTTCAAATTCACAAATGCACACTAAAATATTTTTCTTCCTTTCTTTAGGAGCCATGTTAAGGTAAACTCTGACCACGGCTTGGCATGCTTTTAGGTTCAAAAACTGCAATCCATATGTAAAATGCAGTATTCTTACTGCACTTCTTTTTTAAATGGGAACAATTTGCCTGTTCTTAGAAAATCTCTAATAGTCTTGAAAGTTGGAGTATCATGATTTCCGAGAATTCCCAAATCTGTATTGCTTTTACATATTTTACCATATAACCATACAAAGTATTGCCAAGCATGGTCTTCAAACGGGCAAGCTGCCCTTTATCAAATGCCATTCGATAAACAGTGTTAGCATTATTACCTGCACACTATTTAATGTTTTTTTTTAACAAATACACGTTTCATATCACCTTTTTCCCTCACAAAGGCTCTCTAACTGCAAATATAGCTTTACAAAACACACTCATTTGATCCCTCTAATGAAAACCAATCTGCATGCAACCTGACAAACCTTTGCTCTGCCAGGAACATTTACAGAAAGAACATCTTCAATGCCAAACACTTCTCTATCACAGTTCAAAAACTGATACCATCCCTCCACCTGCCAAATATGTCACAGTCCTGGACAAGAATTGTAAAATATTCACCCTCCACCTCGACCCCAAATTCAAGACTACTGAACTCTTTATTAACTTGCCTTCTAGCGAACCCCTCCCCCACTGTGGAAAGGCTAACAACGAATACAAGTTCGATATCTTTCTGTCAGATATTTTTACACTATTTTCAAACAAACTT
Source organism: Calotriton arnoldi (assembly GCA_963921515.1). Classification (NCBI taxonomy): domain Eukaryota; kingdom Metazoa; phylum Chordata; class Amphibia; order Caudata; family Salamandridae; genus Calotriton; species Calotriton arnoldi. The sequence continues at coordinate 3,345,053 of CAWUFW010000617.1, forward strand.
AAGCCATATTCTCTGATAGAAATACTTATGACGTGGCCAAGGACCTTAGTTCCCATCTCATGCCTTCCAATCCAGAACTCATCAACATCTTACTTTACCACATGAATCTCTGCCTGTTGTAAACCCAAACAAGTGACTCCTAAAAATATTTGTGCCGGCCATCAGATATTCATAACCACCTTTTCCTGAGCAATGAGGCTTTGTGTAAAGTGATGCCTAATTGACTACCTTTATGGAAATCCAAACACCTGCATTTACAAATGAGTATCTTAAGTCGGCAGGTGATGTACCTTGTACAATTGCTTGGCTCATATTGAACCATTACCATTTAGGTAAGTAGGGTTATACTTACTTCACTCTTTACCATATTTTGTTATATCCTTGAATGAGGTCCCAAAAGATCCAACATCATTAGGGAATACCAGAAGCTGCCTCTAGGGATATCCACACACGTATTGGCATGCATTTCCTCGGCACATAATTATTCCACTTGGTTTATATTCTTTCTGGTGCCACTATACATGATGTGCACTTATTATCAATCTTTTTCCTTGACATTGATCTCCCCTAGTTTCAGTTTACAGTCATTAATACATGATCGTTCTCATGTTTGATAAGTTTCATATCTAAATTAAACTTGGGCGAAATCATCATAACTAACTCATCTAAGGAAAAAATATTAAAGGAGTTCAAAGGAGATGGGTGGAAATTTTGGAAATCTGTCCACACTCAGTTGTCATTCTCCAAGGGAAGACCCCCAGATTTGTTTTTAATAAAAACAGTAAATTTCAGCCTCTATATTGCCATCAAGATAGAACAGCAGCAAACACTTGGCCATGGTGGTACAGACTGAAGACAAATGCTCCAACCCTAAATGGTGCAACTTATATGATTGAAAGCATTGCTGTGTAACACCTCATTTCAACACGTTATTTCAACGAATCAACATAAATACATGCTACACAAATTGATTGCAGTGTGAAGGATTAGATTTATAGCATAATTTATATTTATGAATAAGGAATGTTTTTGTTGATTTACAGATTATCAAGAGTGAGGCATGTTGTACCACTATTTAAGATAAAATGGGCAATCTCTCCTTATAGAAGGAGCCAATTGCTAGAAATACATTTGAAGTTGATCATTTATTAGATTAAATTTTGATCTGAATTTAAAAGTAGACCATTTTGATTTGTGTTTGACTATGAAAGAGAACTGATATCACCATTATATGAAAAATTATAGAACATGCTATATCAAGCATTAAGTACAATGAACACTATTTTGAAACAAAGATTTCAGCTAAATGCTAGTGTGACCCCATAGTTGTAAACAGTTCTTGTACCATTTTTTTTTGCATTTTTATCTTCCATCAGATATTATCTAGAACTGGCAATTTAATATCATGAGATACCACTTAACCAGTATTTAAAAGCTTTACCTCATGTCTCGTTGCACCCAGTCCTTCTTGATAAAATGAATAAAACAGAGAAGAAACAAATATGGAACAGAAATGGCATAGCTGATCTTTCACCTAGCTTTATCTTATCCTAGATCTGAGGTAAGGCTGAGGATTAGTCAAAATTACTAAACAATAATATTTCTGAAGGTGTTTGCTAAAGGATAGCGGAAACATTTCACCAGCATGTGCAATACGTTTTGATTACCAATAGATGGTGAAGGCTCAGAGTCAGCTTAAGGATTTTGGTGGCCTGGTAAAATATATTTTAGTGGCTCTGGTACGGAACAAATTTGAATTGTATTACCTATTTCAAGGCCAAATGATGCTAAGCAATACTAAATTATATGTTAAATTTAAACAAGGTTATACAAAAACAGTTAAAATAGGTCTTGACTGGGACCCCAAAAATCCTTAAGATAACACTGGTTTTGGGGGGAAACAGTCTTTACGACGATGTTTTTACCACACATTTTTTACTATGTATGTTTTCGCAACGCATACCTTCACCACGCATTAAACAATGCATGGTAATGGCATGTGTTGTGAAAGCTTATGAGTTAAAAAAAAAAATGCGAGGTAAATAATGTGTTGTAGGCGCCTTAGACTAGCTCCGTGGGCCCGCTCAAAATCCTCCAATTATCCTGCCCATCAGCTTCTGCATTATACCCCCAGCCCCCAGTCTACATACCGGGTGACCCGTGGAGTAGCTGGTGTGTTGCTCCGGGACAGATTGCAACTGGCGAGGCGGTGACTGGGCTCGCTCCGTGCTGCCGGCCATTGCTGCGTTGCGGACATACCCGCACGGGTTGGTGCTGAGCCTGAGGCACTGGTTGCTGGGGCTCAATCGCGGATTTTGCTGTGCGGATTGGGCCGAGTGGAGATCCTGGACTCCGCGGGAGGACCTTGGTGCGGTGGCTGTTTGCGATGCTGCATCCTCGGGCCGGACGTGGCCTGGCGCAAGACCTACGGACCTCACCGGGCTGGCGGCCAACTATGGTGGATCTCTGGCGACTCCATAGAGAACGCAGTGCGGGCCAACCTGACGATCTGGAGCCTGCCGTAGTGACGCAGCTTTGCTGGGACCCAACCGAGGCCGACATTGGGTCCCCTTGATTTGAGCGCCGTCGCCCCTGGTGGCTTCGTGGTTGGCCTGCGGTGCACCAAGTGAATCCTGTGATGTGCTTGGTGACGCTGGCGGTAGCGCCGGGGCACGGACTGCCGCGGATGTGACCCGGATGGCGGCGAGTGCCTGTGTGAAGATTCAGCGGTGGAGAGGCCTGGAGCGGCGGCCTTTGGCCCTCCGGGTCCCCTCCGGTGACTTGGCGCTGCAGTGGTGAGTGTGCTACGCTCCCCCATGAACATCCGGTGAGATCGGGGTAGGTGGAGGCCCGACTGTGGCTGTGGCTGTGGCTGTGCGGTGGCCCCCCTCCACCCCCTGAAATTATAGTTGGGCTCTCTGCTGTCCCGCGTGCCCTCTGGGATGCCATCGCTGTGCGTGTAGTGGGGTGACGCAGCGGTGTGGCTGACCTGAGACTCTGGTGGAGCCCCCCCCATATCGCCCCCCTAAAGGGGTTGTGAGGGGGAAGAGCCTGGCTGACTTGATATTGTTACTCACAGGATTCGGCTGAGCGCTGTGGCCCTCACGTATTACTGCCTGCTGGGATTTGCCTTCCGGTACATATGGGGAGCGAGAAGATCGCGCTGCGCTCTGCTGCACCCTACTCCCCAAGGCCTTGTCTGAGGTGCGCAGGGGATTGATGTGCCTGCTCGCCTGGGACCCAGCGGTGGCCTCTTGATACTGTGATACCGCGACGTCGGGCGGATCAGTGACACCCAATAGGGGGGTGCGGGGGTACCTGCACGCAGAAGCGGCTGGGCTAGGCCTGGTGTGGCCCGTGTGCGGGTTACCTTCGCGCCTGTCCTCCCGCCATTTTGGAAAACGGAGGTTTGGACTCCTTGCCCCTTGAGAAACGCTAGCGCTGTGGAGGCAGACAAATATACCTGGCTGAGCCCTATCTTTCTCCACTGGGCCATTGCACGAACACGGCCATCGAAAATGACTCGAGACAAACTACAGAAACAGAGCACCCTGGATCGATATACGGGGCCTGGGGCGCGGGCGCCGGAGTCATCGAGCAAAAATCCTGCCGGCCCAGATAATGCTGCATTGATGGCGGCGATAACCCAGTGTCGTGAGGCGCTGGAGGCTAAGATTGGAGAAGTGGGGTCAGATGTTGCACTCATCCGCCAAGATCTCCGCAAAGCAGTGGATAGGATCACGGAGGCTGAAACTCGCATCTCAACCGCGGAGGATACAGTTGCGTCCCTTCAGACGTGGATGACCTCTCTGGAATCCATTACGAAGGGGCTAGCGATCAGGGCGGAAGATGCCGAAGGTAGAGCACGGAGAAATAACCTTCGCTTTGTGGGTTTTCCGGAGGGATGCGAGGGCAATAATATGGAGCAATTTCTCGCGAAGTGGATAGCGAGTTGGATCCCCCAGACGGCTCTGTCGCAATGCTTTATCATTGAACGTGCACACCGCGCCTTGATGCAGAAGCCTCCACCAGGGGCCCGGCTGCTACCTATTATTGCCAGACTCTTGAACTTCCATGACCGTGACGCCGTCCTTGCACAGGCCAGGCTGGCTGGCAAACTTCAATTTGAGTCCCATCATATCTTAATCTTTCCGGACTATACGCGACTGGTACAGCAACGCCGCCAGTCTTTCACGGCTGCTAAAGCTCGGCTATGAGACCTCAAAATTCAGTATGCACTGGTCTTCCCAGCCCGACTGAGAGTTGTTTACAAGTCATGCACTCACTTCTTTGACACTCCGGAAGAGGTCTTCGCCTGGACAGATGAGAGACAGATTCCAAGGCTGCATATCCCACCGCGGTTCGACTCGGAATCATCATCTGGAGAGACCATGCGACAGGTGACCAGACCCAAGGTGAAGCCCGCTCGCAGATCACGAGACGCCGCTCTAAGTCACAGAGTGCCTCCAGCTCCCGGATAGCAGATGCTCGACGAGACCCATCACCAACATGACATGGGGTTTGAGAACTCTAACTGCAACGTTTACGAGCGGATGACACTGTCCACGGGCCCACGTGAGGCCTTCCCCCCATAACTCTCTTCTCAGTATCTGAGAACTTTATCTATGTTAGGGGACAGTTTCCTGGGGATCCCTTGGCATGGCATGGCATTGCGCCCTGCTCCCGTTGGGGCAGAGGTGAGGCACCTACCGCGACAGATGCTTCAGCTGTTTTGAGGTATTGGGTGGGGAAGGGGTTGGGTTTGTTAAATGTTATTGAAAATACTGTGTCATACTCGCTTTTATATATGGTCTATATGCCCTGTGACAGGCCGAATTTCCATTCTTCTCTTAGATACACTGCCCGGTGATGGACCCTGTTGGTAGGCTACACGTAGTCAGTTGGAACATACGGGGGGCACTAGATAAAATTAAAAGAGGTGCCGTCCTTCGACAGGCCAAACGCGCCGCAGCTGATATCCTCCTACTGCAGGAGACCCATCTTATGGGTACCAAGGCGCTATGTCTCGCCCGCTTTGGTTATATTCAAATTTTTCATGCGGGGTTTACCAGAGGCTCCCGTGGGGTGGCAGTCCTAATTCACCGCCGGGTTCCATATATACATGCCAAAACGTGGTCTGACCCCCACGGTAGGTATATTATTGTGACTGGCTCACTACATGGAGAGTCCATTACGCTGGGCAGCATCTACGCGCCCCCCGCTCTCCGACTCATTTGTAGAGCACCTGACGAAAACGCTGCTGGAGATACCTATAGGCCTCTCTATAATAGGTGGGGACAGGAATGACGTAGTGAATGTGGCTCAAGATAGGTGGAGACCACGCGCCGCACCGGAGACACAGAGATACACGCCTGGAGACACTGGTGGGGGACATGGGATGGATGGACACATGGTGACACCTACACCCAGCTACAGAAAGCTATACATATTATTCGGCAGTCCACGACTCTTTCTCCCGGTTAGATTATATATTTATACCAAACACATACTATTCTTGAATCGTTGCGACAGATATATTACCTAGGGGTTTATCGGATCACTCTCCAGTGGTCCTGACTTTGCGCCAGGGGGTGGCACGTCCCCCCTTTCCATGGCGCTTGTCGCCGTGGCATCTCCAGGACTCGCAATATAAATCGCACATATGTCAGACAATTACGGATTATTTTGCTGATAATCTGGGCACAGTGAGTTCCGCAGCAACTATTTGGGAGGCTATAAAGCCCACCCTTAGGGGTGCGGATATTGCATATTGCGAGCTCAACGGAAGAAACGCCGGGAGGCGTTGCTTCGGACCGAAGCCCAGCTGTTGGAACTGGAGCGGAGTTGTAGAGGTGTGTACGGTGGGCAGACACGCCGCCAACTTCTTCTTCTGCAACAAATCTATGCTGACACTGCGTGATGAGGCCAGACAGGCTTGGCTGGCCTCCCGCAGTAGAATTTATCAATGGGGTGATAAATCAAGTTCCCTTCTACACCGTTTGTGCCAGCGGGCTCTCCGTCCGGTAAGCATACTGGGTATTCTCGGCAACGACGGCCGAACACTCACAGATCCTACACAAATTGCTTCTAGATTCACGACTTACTATGCAGAGCTCTATGCCCCTAATGACGCCCTGCCGGAACCCTTGATTCACCAATATTTTGACGATTTACCCGCTAAGGCCATTTCAGATGTGGCGCGGGCAGATCTTGATGCCCCGCTGACAGTTGCAGAGCTGACAGTTGCAGAGCCCTGGTTGACTTGCGCTCCGGCAAAGCACCAGGCCCGAACGGCTTCCCGTGTGAGTTTTATAAATCGTTCCAATCTCAATTCCTTCCTCATTATTTAGAAGTGGTACACGTGGCCCTTGAAGAGGGGAGACTCCCGCCGGACTGGCGACATGCTGAAATCGTAGTATTCCCCAAACCTGGCCGACCTCCAGATCAGCACTCATCGTATCGCCCTATTTCACTGGTGAATGTGGAGGCCAAGTTATTGGCCAAAGTTTTGGCCAATCGTATCCTACCCTATATGTCGGAATTGGTTCACCCAGATCAGGCCGGCTTTATGCCCCATCGAGCGACCCGTCACAATATTCGACTGGCACACAATGCAGTAGTGGCAATTGATCAACTGGAGGGTCTGGCGGCTTTGTTACTGGCTGACATAGAGCATTTGACTCGCTGGGATGGACCTACTTGTTTGCTCTCTTACAGCGCCTAAACATAGGACCACGACTCTTGTCCTATATTAGACTATTATATACTGACCTCTCGGCCTCGGTTAGAGTGGCCGGTGCGGTATCGGATACCTTCTCTATAGGACGCGGCACACGGCAGGGATGCCCCCTCTCCCCATATCTCTTTGCCTTAGCTATGGAACCACTAGCCTCATGGGTTCGAATCAACGCGCAGGTGAGGGGCTTCGAATGGCCGGGGGGGGGGGGTTGGGGGGGTTTCAGGTCGGATTGCCCTTTATGCGGACAATGTCCTTTATTTCTTAATGGATCCACATCGGATGGGACCCCGTATTCTCCGCATTATGCAGATTTTCGGTCAACATTCAGGCCTATATATGAATGCTAAGAAATCAATTCTGTGGCCCATTCGTGGTGGCTCAGATATGGGCACCTGGCCAGCGGAAGTAACACTGGCCACAACCGGATTGAAATACCTCAGGGTTTACATCTCGGCCACTCAATCGGTTCCGTGGAATAAGAACATTGCCCCCATCTGGACGCGCACACAGACGGAGATGGAGTCTTGGGCGTGTATGCCCCTCTCCATACTGGGTAGATCAGCAATATTCAAAATGGTGTCTCTCCCTCGCCTTCTCTACCAACTGCAGAACCACCCTTTTCAGATATCTATCTCCTGGTTCCGGCAGCTCAACTCCAGGTTAAGCCGCTTTCTGTGGCGTGATCAGGCCGCTAGAGTACCACTTAAAACGTGCTTTCAATCAACTTATTGTGGAGGTATAGCGACCCCTGATATCCAATCATATCACGCCGCATCCCACCTCTTGGTCTTGAATGACTGGTGGTATGGGATTAGCAATGACCCGGCCTATCGGGTAAAGAGATGGCTTATGGCAGATGTATTGCCCCACAAACTACTATACACGCCAAAAGAGCTACGGAAACTGCCGCCTGCCACGCGTGTGGTTTTTGGAGTGTGGAAAGAATCAATGCGCAAGAGGAGGTGGTGGGGGCGATTGACAAGGGAGACCCCCCCCCCTTTGGCATAGCGGCCTTATGCCGCAAGTGTCCGCATTAGCAGGGTTTAAACAATGGGACGCCAAAGGCATTTCCATGCTGGGAAATGTCATGCATGGTACCATGATGAGATCCTTTCAAGAGCTCAGAAATGAATATGCCATGCCACATACACAATTTTATAAATACTTGCAACTGAGACATGCCCTATCCCCATATATTACACACTTCGAATCTCTTCCGGAGTTTAACCCAATTGAGGCAAAGGTGTTTATGGGAGATTTAGGAGATCATAAAACTGCAAAGATATACCAAACATTAGTGACAAACCTCTCCACGACTTTAGATTCACTTCGGGAGAAATGGAAGATGGACTTGGGTCCCCTTGATAGCGACGATTGGACAGAGGCCCTGGAATCCCCGAGATGTGCTGCAATTGCATCTCGCCTCAGGCTTATCCAGTTTAAGTATTTACATCATGCCTATTTTACCAGATACCGACTTTGGAGGGCGGGACTGATAGATTCCCCTATGTGCCTGCAATGTGGCAGTGAGGAAGGCACACTTCTACATACAACTTGGGGTTGTGCCGCACTGGGCAGGTTTTGGAAGGGAGTACTCGCTGCTTATCAGAAGTGCTAGGTTGGGACATACCCCTCTCTCCTAAACTCGTTCTATTGCATATTACAGACGAAATTGGGGGAAACATCTACAAAAGACATCTATTATTTTTGGGGTTCACCCTAGCAAAAAGAGATGTAGCAAGGGCATGGAAAGATCTGGCTCCGCCTAAACTAGGCACCTGGAAGGCTGGCCTTGACTGGTGTATGGGCCAGGAACAGCCTATTTTTAAAGCGCGGGGGTGCCCGCAGAAGCACTTTAAAATATGGAAACGATGGGCTGATTTCAGGGGTCTCCTACTGGAACCACCCCCACCACAACCTGCAGAAGTTGAAATCATATAGGGATATATCACAGGACAATAATGTTGTTACACCAGATTATGACATACATGGAAGGGCTTGCTAGGTATGACCAGTGGTTTGCTATGCAGTACAGGACACAGTTGTTTGTAATGTTAGGGGCTGTCGTTTACAGACCCAAATTGTTTATTTCATTGTTTTATAAATGCTATATTGAAGTCACCTGCTCGGAAACTATTATACTGATTGACTTATACTTTTGCTCCTTTGTAACATATGTGATTACTTTATCTGATGACTCAATAAAAAAGAGTTTTGAAAAAAAAAAATAACTTGTTCTAAAGGCATGCAAAGTATTTCCCTGTGTTGTTCCGTCACACAGCCGTTTTGGGAGACAGAATTAGAGGTAGCAGCAGGCAGATAGAGAGACAGAGAAATAGAATACACAGAGGTCAAATAGAGAGAAAATTCAGTTTCCTTTAAGATCCTGTTTAAGATTTTGAATGGATTGGACATGTGCTGTGGAGGGCCTGTTGGAGAAGAAGATTTGGTGAATGAATATCTCTGGAGAGAGCAATTTATTTGATATGCCTTTTCTCCGATATGATATGGAAAATACATTGTTCCTGTGTAATCACCTTTTCTAATAAAAAAAAAAGATAATTAAAAAAATTCCGTTTCCCAGGGGGGCCCTTGGGAGTTAGGGGTCCTGGGAAATTGCCCACTTTAACCGTGCCTTAAAACGTGTACATGAAGGCTAGGCTTCTCACAGGTAAACGGTACAGCACTCATGTAAAAATTAGAAGTCCATACAATCTAATATCTTCCAAACATTGCTATCAGACACTAGAGAGAGAAAGAATGACAAAGGCAAAGCAGAGATAGAGACGGAGAATGTTACCACATCATACAGTCGGCAATAGCATCTGTGAAGTTGTGGTTATATCTCAGATTACATGGAAAATCCATTTTTTGGTTTGCTCCTAACGTTGGCGACAGTGGACCAATCTACACAAAGCTTTCAATCAAATAACATAAGTGACTACATTTCAGCATGTCAAGATTCAAGCAGAGCTGACCGGAGGTGGTGGTGTTAATTTGGAAAAAAAATATGATTAAAAGTCTGTTTTGTTTTTTAACGCTCATAGGAAATTTTGCTTTCCGCTGCAGCAAAAACCTTGCACTACTCTCAGGCCCACAATAACTTGCACCCCAAATGCGATGCTCATAACCTCACCCTGATTTGACAGATGTCAGTATAAATGGCATCACTGGTTACATTACATTTCACCATAACATTCACATTATAAATTACATCACTATGTATACACTAGCATTTCTTTGTTTGGATGTGTTATTTAATGATGACTAGTTCAGCCCGGGTATTTATTGGTATAAATATTGTGTGGTCACGAGCAGTCCATCTACAGTGTCAGTTGTGGTTTGCTTGGTAGAGGCACAAATTATGGTTTGCTTAGCTAACACAACTGCCAATTTGAAAGGATTTAGTTTTTTTAGTAATAATTTAGCTTTAAATATATTTAGATAGATAGATATAACAAACAGAGTGGCTGTAGCCACTCTATAGTTAGGGTGACCAGAGACAGGGTTTTCTTTTACCCTTAATAACTTTGCACCCTTTTGGCGAATGCCCGCTAAACTTTGCAGACCTACTTCCCAGTTTCATTCTTGGAGTACTGAAAGTTTTGTGGCGTTTCGTCAAGGGGTTGCAAAGTAAAAAGGGGAGTCCCAAAATCGGTTTTAAATCCAATGTATTTTTCATAGACTTTTGTATTTCACGTAGCGCGAAAACCGTCAGCTGGATTTTTGTGAAATTTGGCAGTATTACATAGTAGAGGGTGTAGATGATTCTGTGGGGGGGTAGTGCAGCTATGTAGAGTAACTAAATGTTACGTTCTAAGGTATTTCTTTTAGGTATATCTGTGGCCACAAGATTACACAGGGATAACAAGGGATTAGCTGATTTGCTAATATGTACTTTTCCAAAAACAGAAGGCAGCTATGTTATTTTTTACAGCAGTTTGATTGTGTTTTGCAACACACAATAACAATGTTTTTCAAAAGAAGTTGTCTTATTTCTACTTGTAATTATAATTAGGTCAGTATTGTGGTGCTATGTAGGGAATAAAGTTTTTAAATGTATAAATGTGTTTTTTGTTTTATATTACAGAGTACCGCTGTTCTTTCGCGTTAGCCTCCAGAGAGTACTGTGGTACCGTAAAAGCTTATTTTAATAAACAACTCATGTATTTATCCTACTGTTTGTTTAGCTCTTAAAACAGCCTTTTATTACAAGTGAGTGCTTTTCATTTAGAGATGGTTCAGCAGGAGTTGGCCGATGTTATTAAAGAAGACATTATTGCCTCTTGTGGTAAAATGTACACCATCTGCACTGTATAGTTAATGTTTGGAAACCATTCTTGGGGTGATATATGAAGACATGGTGTGATCTCTTAGGAAGGCAGACACCGTTTTGTAGATATGTCTGTGCGTTTTTTCATACTTTCCCGCATTTGCTACAGTGTACTTCAATTTATTCCCTTGCCAAATGTTTGAATACACAAAATGGGTGTGATGAAATACAGTCATTAAAGATTTGAAAGTAGCTTTTTCTCTATTTCTATTCGTACGCTAGTGAGGTGACCAATACCATTGCCTCCACAATGAATAATTACAAAATGGTGATGCTGACTAGCAGTAAGAGATTAAATGAGAGGTAGGATGTTATTTCACCTTAAACCTCTTTCAGATAACCATGTTCTCTCAACATTTGCCATACCCAAATTATGCCAAATTCCTCTCTTCTTGGCATACTCTCTAGCCCAAAAGATATAACTGTGTCCAATTATCCACATACAAATCTTCTTTCAAGACCTCAACAAATCTTTAAGAAATATAGACTGAATGTAGTAAAGGTAAAAATGGATGTTTTGCTGTACAACACTGCCCAGTTACATTGTATATAGCATAATATAATTATGAAACAAACAGGCTGATTGGTTATATGTCAGACTGGACAGGTAACATAGCTCAAACAGTACTACAGAAGTACATTCAATCCCAAAAAGACAAGACAGTATACTTCACAAATATTAGAATGTAGCTACAGCTAATTCAGTGAAATTTAAGGTCCATGTACACCAACAGACTGCAGTATTACAAGGGCAATCCACCATTTGTCTCTTCTGAACTTTGTGATATGTTTAAAACTTAAGTGAAAGACAGACTAACTTTAATCACATGCGAAAAATAACCAATAGTATGGTTTGCCATGAATACCATTTTGATGTAACACAGATTTGCCATTGCATTACAACTACCAGCTGGTCTCCGCTCAAAAATATCACTCCCAGACTGGCAAATGTTTATAAAGACCTATGACATCTTGCTCTTCCAAGAAACATGGGAAATCGCCCTAGGGATCTTTGAGGGTTTCTTGTGTTTCAACCTACCGGTTGTGCCATCGTGTGCAGGGCGCGCTTCAGGTGGCTTATCCATAAGGATTGATCTGTTATTAGGCGGGCGGGTGGAAGTTCTGAAAACCGCAAGGGAGCAATTAGTCCTATATAAAGGGTCCATAACTCTGTATCTTATACATTTTTATAACAATGATTTTTATAATGTACCAAATCAACTTTCTCCAGGTTTATTTAATTCCATATCCTCCATTGTAGAGATCAAGTCTCAGAAGGGCCAACAAATGTACCTTTTGCCTAGCAGGTGATTTTAATGCTAGCTTATCCAGTTACAGAGCAAAAATAGATTCAGCAGTAATGACGAGATCCAATTTAAGAGGGAATAAACTGGAGGGCCTACTCACTGCGGCAGACCTATGTGATATAGTAGAGAGGCAGCGTTAGGCATGCAAGGGCCACCTACTTTTAGGGTGAGGAATTGTTCCTCTATAATAGACGTCTTTATTTCCCAAACATTGGTAAGCCGCCTATTATACAGTGCCGCCATCTGCACCAATTTCGGTGACCATATTCAAAACAAGATAGCTACAGCAACACCCTCCAGGGATCCTGCCTGAACTATGCCCGGTCTGAGTAGTGCACGGCCAACCCTAGACAACCTTAGATTGTCTTGGAAGCTACCTGAAACGATAAAATCTTTGGGGGAAATAGTAGGAGCAAACCTGTTTCTTGTGATGGGGTGCTTAATGGAGGTAATGGATAGGGAGGGGGTTGTGGACAGTTGCGTAGCCCTTTGTGCTGAAATCAGGCTGTCCTTATTGAAGCCAGCCAAACCAGCGTTGCAGGCCCCTCAGTGGTTTGATCACGCTTGCTCATTGGCTAATCACCTTCTGCACAAGGCACTCAATACTCGCCCTCGAGGCAAAGCTCCTGTAGCCTCTCTCTGTGTAGGGAGTAGAAGTCTGTGACCAGAAAACGCAGAAAGGAAATTATAACTGACCAGTAGGCTATCCTTACAGATACCGCTAAAATGAAGGATAGTAAGGCTTTTTGGAGAACAGTATCACATACGAGGGCAATAGATCAAACTGGCACCACTATTAGCTGCCACATAAGGGGAGAGGATTGGGCAGCACATTTTAAAGCCATCTATGCTGCCAGTAACCAAACCAACACTAACGTGGTTAAAACTGATACTTCCGCTTTCCTATTTGTATCTTTGTCGGAAGTCACAGCTGCCATTCAGGAGAGTAAGGGCGGCAAGGCCCCTGGCTCTTAATGGTGTTCCCATTGATTTTGGTTTAAGTGTAAGACGATTTTATGGCACCTCTATTGACAAAAGCCTTTAATTGCATGAGCCATCACACAATTCCAAAATCTTGGGTCCTTTCAATTATATTGTCAATTTTTAAAAAGGGGAGTTGCACTGAGCCTAAAATGTATTGTCCTATCTCCCTGATAGACATCCCTGCTAAGATCTTTGGAAAAGTCCTACACAATAGGATACGAACATGGGTCAATGAAAATGCATTGAATGAGTTTCAGCTGGGTTTTCGTAAAGGGATAGGTATGGTGGAACAATGCCTGAATTTACACCTTAATATAGGCAAATACACAGTAGAGAAGCGATCTAAGCTGTATCTTGCTTTTATGGACTTGTCGACTGTGTAAACAGGGCTAAGCTATGGCAAATTTGAATCAAAATGGAGATGATTCAATACTGGTACACAATTTAATATCCTTGCACCATGAGACAAAAGCATGTGTCAGGTTTGTTATTGATGGGGAAGTATATGATGTTTTTAATGTTGAACGGGGTGTGCGTCAAGGGTGCTATTCATTTTATACATAAATAACCTCAATCAAGAGCTTATAAATAGCACCACCGATGTCCCCATTGAGACCTGTATGTTTTACTGTTTTTAAAAACTTGCATAATCTTTTTTAAATCTATTTGCCTGCTCATTTAAATACCTCACGCCGACCCGCGGTGCTCGCCTGTTAGAGCGAGCCCGCTTTGCCCAGGGTCAGCGTTCTAGTTTTTCCTTACATCCTGGCTATAAAAACCACGCAGGCGCGACCGCGCAGCGTGTGTTACGGGGGTCCGTTGAGCCCGTGTACTTTGATGTTTTGCTGCTAAATGCGCTATTTGCACGTTGAGACCTGTATGTTTTACTGTTTTTAAAAACTTGCATAATCTTTTTAAAATCTATTTGCCTGCTCATTTAAATACCTCACGCCGACCCGTGGTGCTCGCCTGTTAGAGCGAGCCCGCTTTGCCCAGGGTCAGCGTTCTAGTTTTTCCTTACATCCTGGCTATAAAAACCACGCAGGCGCGACCGTGCCGCCGGCGCGCCAAAGGCAAGCCCGTCTGCGCCCGGCACGCGCCCAGCACCACCCCCCTTGGTATTTCTGCGCACCGTAACTTCACAAGGAAACAATTAATGGAGTTTAGAAGGGGTCAGTGTTGTGCCCCAGACGTGCTTGCTGCGTGGGACAAGGACGGCGAGTTGAAGTGTTCAAGATGCAACTATCGCGTTATTTTGCCGTTCAGCACTGTCAATGCTGCTGAGGACACTGGGAGGTTAGGGTTGGTGACGAGGGTGGGAGAGACTGATGCCCCCCTGACCGGTGAGAATGGATCATCTATTCTAACCGCCAGTAACGGACGCCTGGGCAGAGGTGCTAGGAGGCGACCTGACCAGTCTCTTCAATGCATATTGTTAAATACGCGGTCAGTTGTCAAACACAAGTATCAGCTAGAATGTTTGCTACAGGTCTCCAACCCGGACATAGTCTTCCTGACCGAGACATGGACCGACGAGACCTCAGACCCTGATTGGAACACAGCCCTTCCGTCAGGCTATGTAGTGACCAGACAGGACAGGATAGGGAACAAAGGAGGAGGAATAGCCATAATTCATCGTGATCACCTAAAGGTGCGAGTTGAGGCAATCTCACTGCTCCCAGCGGAAGTGATGCGTTTTTCCATTAAGTTAAACAACATCTCAGTGTTTCAAGGCCTACTTATCTACCGGCCACCTGGCCCTAGAGCGGCTTTTGCGCAAGCCCTCCAGACCTTACTTGAGTCATGTTTAGACTTTCCCTTACTCACAATTCTGGGTGATTTTAATTACCATCTGGAGTTAAGCAATAATTCGGATACTATCAGACTCCTGGACAACCTAGCAGCTTACGGACTCACCCAATTAGTGTTGGAAGCTATGCATTTAGCTGGCCACACCCTTGATGGCATTTTTACAAACAATGCTAACATTAATATGATCAAAACGTCGTTATTGCCTTGGACTGATCATAGGGCGATCTATTTTGAGATTAAGATAACACATCCCTCTCACCATACCCCAATCAGACCATCTAGGGTAACAACGCGGTCATGGAGCAAGATACAAGCTAATGATCTTGAACAGGCCCTTAATATATGCCCCCCTCTATTGGGCACGGATAATGATGAATCAGCCCATTTGTTCAACAACTGAATTCGAACGGCAGTAAACCGTGTAGCGCCAGAAAAACCTATTACGGTAAAAAGTGGCCCAGCCAGCTCACCATGGTATGTATCAGATCTCAAAAGTATAAAGGTTAAATGCAGGAGAAGCGAGCGAATTTGGAGATCGGATTACAGTAAAGAGCACAAAGCAGCCTACAACCTAGTGTTAGAACAATATAAGGAGGCAATTATTGAAGCTAAACGTGCCTACTTTACTGCAAAAATTGAGGAGGCTAGTAATTCCTCTAAGGAACTTTTTAAATCAATCCAACTGTTAGCCTAACCGCCGCAGGCCAATCAGTTTAGACCGGACCAAGCTTTCTGTAATGAACTGGCCATTTTCTTCCAAAACAAGGTGCAACTGATCTACAACGATCTTCTAAACACGCACGGTGCCACGGATGGTGGTATGGGGCCTTCATCGGAGGAGAAGGTAGCTCATTGCCAGATAACCAGTTTTCGGTCGCTTTCTCAGGAGGATGTGAACAACCTCATCCTATCCATAAAATCAGGTTCCCCTAACGATCCTTGCCCCGCAACCACCTTGCACCTAGTCGCGGGGAGGATCAGTATCTATTTGACCCCTCTTTTAAATCAAGTCCTAGAATCTGGTATCTATCCGTGTGTGTGGAAGAAAGCATGTATTAGGCCAATTCTTAAGAAGCCAGCCCTTGACCCTACTGAAACCAAAAATTATCGTCCAATCTCAGGGCTGCCGGTAGCAGCTAAAATTCTCGAAAAAGCCGTCAACAAGGAGTTAACTTTATATCTCGACTCCAACAACCTGCTCGACTCTACTCAACATGGTTTTCGGTCATGCCATTCTACCGAGACGGCCCTGATCATGGCAACGGAGGAGATCCGTAGAGTGATGGATGGGGGGGAGTAGAGCTGTTCTCATTCTCTTAGACCTATCAGCAGCATTTGACACCGTGAATCACACAGTGTTAGTGTGGCGGCTGAGGGACGTGGGAATTGAGGATTCAGCTCTGGCCCTTCTCTCCTCCTTTCTGGCAGCACGGGAGCAGAACATACATTGGGACAGTATGCAATCTGATACCTTTCATCTCCCGTGCGGAGTACCGCAGGGCTCTGCCCTGTCTCCGACGCTTTTCAACATTTATGTCACTCCGTTGGCCAGACTCATTAGAAAGCACAGCTTTACTTTGGTCTCATACGCTGACAACTCTCAGCTCGTAATATCGGTGTCCAAAAGACCTGAAGTCGTAGCTAGCAGCTTTCATGCATGTCTGACAGAGATTATGAGTTGGATGAGTCGAAACTTCCTCAAGATAAACACTGACAAGACGGAGGTACTGGAGTTTGGCAAAGGTCAATCACTGTGGAACCAAACCTGGTGGCCGACAGAGGCAGGTGATTGCCCCCGTCCTACTGCTAAGGTCAAGAACCTGGGTGTGATCTTTGATGACCAGCTCAATTTCACGGCCCAGGTCAACCGTCTGACCTCCTCCTGCTTCTTCTTATTGAAGAGCTTACGGAAGATCTTCCCGTTCATCCCGCAGGAGCTCCGGAAACATGTAGTAGTAGTAGCTCTCTTTCTCTCAAAACTAGATTATTGTAATGCCCTTTTTATGGGCATTGATAAATCTCAGAGGATGAAGCTGCAATCACTGCAAAATGCTGCGGCGCGCTACTGAATATCCCCAAAGGGCACTCTACCTCGGCAGGCATAAGATCACTTCACTGGCTTCCCATCCAGCAACGAGTTGAATTTAAGGCCCTCTGTTTAGTGCACAAGGCACTTTATGGAGGTGGTTCAGTAGAGATCCAGAAAGTGTTCTCATGGTATACTCCTACCAGAACGCTTAGATCCACAAACATGGGCCTTATCCATTCCCCTAAGATTCGGAGAGCCAGATGGGGAGGCCGGAGTCTATCATACTGTGCAGCCAAATTATGGAACCAACTGCCATCTTCCATGAGACTTCAACCCAATCGGCAGCTTTTTAGGAAAGCGCTAAAATCCTGGCTGTTTCCGTCAAACTAAACCATCGGTGCTACCGCCCAGCTCTCTTCCGTACACCCCCAGCGCCAAGACGCCATGGCATTCGAGCGCTTTAAAAATGACTATCCTATCCTATCCCATGGTAAACCACGCAACCAACCCTTTACTTTTATATGCGGATGACGCTGTACTAATGGCCCTCTCCCTTAAAACCTTAAGCATTTTAATCAATTCTATGTCAGGACAGGAGGCAGAGGATTATGCTGTACTTTCTTTTATTTCCTTTTCCAGCAGCTTTCAACAACAAGAAAAAACTATCTTTCCCAGCAAACACAGGAAAGGTCAAATAGGCCAGCCAATCAGCAGTCCAGTGTTCTCATAAATTTATGTGTAATCACGTCCTCCTCCTCCTCGCTTTCCTGCTTCCAGCAGTTTAGCCACGTTGACCCGCAGCCACTGCAAATGGAACAAAATAATTTCTGTAGGCATTTATTAACGGGACTGCATCAACCTCACTTTTTATTTGCCATAAGGAGTTAGCATTAAATTATTTATGTGACCAAATACGTATTTGTCCCGCGTTGCTGTGGCTCTCTTATGAGCAATGTGGAAGACTCACTCACTAGAAAGCCTGGCACAAAGGGTTCTCTAGTCCCTGGCTGTCCTACGTAAAAAAGTCACTGAAAGGGATTGGTGTAAGGTTAGCTGTTTCTGAGTCAGCTATAGGTGCGCCAACCAGCAGAAAGCAAGCACAAGCCCCGTTAGAAAAATTGCAAGGTATCAGGTTGCTTGAGGAATCGCAGAAACCCAGTATTGGGGATTACATACTTGCCAATTTTGGTGCTGGGCCAACTGATTACCTGATGAATACTAACGGGAGGCGGGTGCGCTTGCTTTTGTTTCGATTTAGAGCAGGGACCTTGAAATACTCCCTTTGCCTCCTGCAAGGTTTCCAGAAAAACTTGAGCACACGAGTTTGCCCGTGCAAACAATGTATCTAAGCAAACTATGATTCACTTTACTTTCTTCTGTGGGTATTACAATTTATTTCCGAGAATGTATTCAGCAACTTTTTTAACCCCTTCAGCGCGGCGCGGATTTCCGCGCTGTGCTGAAGGTTCTAAGCGCGGGCGGGGCTATGATGGAGCGGTTCCGTCATGCGCACAGCCCAACCAACGCGCATGACGGAACCGCTCCGTCACACGCACCGAAGGGGTTAAGGCTTAGAAATTATCGTAAATGCCAACAAGCTTTTAGGTGTTTGCAAGAATTAACTGAAAATGAAACCTGTTGTTGTGTGAGTTTGGTTCTCAAAGCAGCCGTACGCTCAAGAAGCACTATGACTAACCTCATGCACTTTTCTAGATTATCTATTATGTATGCCTTGCTTTTACTCATGTTCTAATCTATACGATACATGCTGGTCGCCATTAATATTCATTTTTTATCTTCTCTGTATGTATTTTAAACTGCTTTTATGGTGGGACTTCCTGCCGAATAAAGATGCATTGATTGATACAATTTCCATTAAGCTACAAACATATCCCAATACTACTAGACCTATGTTACCAATATTCACATTAGTTGAATTGCTGTACTAGAACTGTAGTTCAAGTAAAGCTTGGAGATACAAATATTTATTTGATACTGATGCATTCGGACGAAAAAAATAACACCATTTACTTGTATAAAAGGTAAATACAAATAAAGTTGAATAATATTTTACAAACAAAACTTGTTAGGTGCAGAGGTAATGTGTCAGTTATACTACACTGTCATTATTATTAACTGTACCGTTTTATTTCGATTTTGATATACAGCTATAGCAGCAGTTACCACAATGCCTTTAAAATATTACCAGTAAAAAATGAAAATGTAATCCAATTATATTGAAACTACCAACAGCTACAAAAGGACAAACTGGACATTCAAAAATGGTAAGAGTATTACTGCATGTGTGTAAAGATAGAAAGTAGTTTACACTGATAAAATGCTTCTGCATAGAACACAAATTCACACAAATGCTAATATGTCTACAGAACACATCTACAAAAACAAACAGGTGAATTGTTCTCTGTTGTACACTCATTCAAGGAGAGAGAGAATTAGAAATAGTAGGCGGCTCATTACGATGTCAGGCGGAAAGCCCCCTCCCGACAGTCGGAATCTCCTCGACCGCATCAGAGCCCTTCCGGCCGACTCAGTTGGTTTACATTTCGACCGCCCGATTACAATGTTCGCAGTCGGAATGTAAACCGTGCTGTCATTCCAAATCACTTCCGAGCGACTCGCGGAGTATTCGTGTCGGTCGGAACCGCATCGTACACCCCTATGGACAGCGTTTCCGCCCTTGGAATTACAATGACGATTTCCAACACCCTTTCCGCGTCGGCCTGTCCGACACAGAAAGGCTGTCGGAAAGTGACTTTGGAGGCCCCTGGCAGGGCCCCTAGGCCCCGCGGCCTACGGTTGATGGCCCAGGGAGTACCCAAGGGACCCCCCTGTAAAACCCTGCACTGTGTGGCAGGCACCGTGGGGTGCCTGTGACAGAGTGTATGGTTTTCAGCAAACTCCCCATTTCCCCATAGGAGCCTGTGTTACGGCCAGTTGTCAGGCGGAACACGAGATCCCATAGGGAACAATAGGACTCCGACCGAACACTGTTCGGTCGCATCGCAATCCGGCGGTCGGAACCACCGACCGCAAAACTGTTGGGCCTGATTCCGAGTCCATGTCAGGCGAAGGCTTTCTGCCTGGCATCGAAATGAGCCCCTATATGTAAATAGATTAAAAACAGAGCACTTAGCAAATTGACGAGCAGCGTACTAACTACACTGAGGTGATGGAGCGATTACGCTGTCTGAACTATGCGACACATGCAGCACGCACGCATGCGACAGCGGATAGAGCGGGCAGATTGCTGGCGCGCATGATCCGGCAGGAACACGCGCAGGTTCCTGTACTGAGACTGCGGTCTGCGGCGGGACCAATGCTTACTACACAACATGAAGTTCATGGTGAATTCACCGCGCATTACACCAGTGTGTACCAATCGCTAAGTCGTGCCACACCGACAGAAATAGACACCTTCCTTGCTTCCTTGCCGTTACAACAGATCACAGCGGAGCAAAGTGACGAGCTGAGTGAACCGCTTACGCTGTCGAAAGTGCAAAATGCTATAAGTTCGTTAGCCACGGGCAAAGTGCCGGGCCCAGACGGCTATCCGGCCGAATATTACAAAGCCTATCAGCAAGTCCTGGCACCGCGCCTTCTCGCAATGTATCAAAACACGCAGGAAATGGGTGTGCTCCCGGAAACGCTTCGTGAGTCTCTGCTAGTGTCCCTGCCCAAGCCTCACAGGAATGTGGAACTGCTGGGATCGTACCGCCCGCTAGCGCTACTTAAAAGAGATTATAAGGTGCTAGCTAAAATACTGGCGAATAGATCAGCCCCTCTGGTGCTTCAATTGGTGCACGTGGACCAAAACGGATTCGTGCCTGCACGTAACATCGCTAAATTTGCGGCGTTTTTTTCCGAGTGGCGCGCTGCTCACGCGATAGCTGGACGCATGCTGGGTGCCTAGTTCTAGACCTGGATAAGGCGTTTGACACCCTAGAATGGGAGTTCCTATTTGCTGCACTGCGCAGGTATGGACTAGGGGAGGTGTTTCTAGGCCTCGTCAAGTTGCTCTACACAGGCCCCACAGACAGAGTCAAGACAGGCCCATATGTGTCGGAACGGGTTCCCATAGAACGAGGTACGAGACAAGGCTGTCCACTCCCCCCATTGCTATTCGCGCTTGCCATTGAACCGCTGGCTGAGGCACTGCGCAGTACACAAGCTGACTGGGGAATCCCGTTGGGAGATGGCATGCATGCAGTCTCGTTATACACGGACGACCTGTTGATATATCTCAGAGATGTGGGGCAACCGTGCAGAGGCAATTGGGGTCCAGCTGCTCGAGTTCGCCTCAGTGTCAGGACTGAAGGTGAATTGGGAAAAGTCATGCCTGTATCCCTTTGTAGAATCTACTCTCGACCCGCAATTAGTCATCAACGGTAGGGCGGTGCCCTGGCAGATTGAAGCGTTCCGATATCTTGGGATTCTTATATACAGGGACCCGCAGGATCTCCTCGAGGGCAACTTAACTCGTGCTGTCGCAGCGGTAAGGGCACAGATGTCCTTTTGGACTACCTTGCTGTTAGCAGTTATGGGCAGGATCGCGTTACTAAAAATGGTGGTCCTGAGCGCCCTACAAGACAAGACAGAGGATTTGGAGGCCAGGTCGAGGAGAAGTAACCTCCGAATTACTGGGCTTCCGGAATCCACCCGTATGGGCAATATGGAGATCTAAAGGGAAAAGTTGCTCGTATCACTTTTAGGCAGAGAAACCTCAGATATGTTCGTGGTGGAACGAGCCCACCGGTCATTGGGCCCGCGGCCCCCGCCTGGTGCCCCACCGCAGCCCATTATAGCAAAATTACTGAACTACAGAGATAGGGATGCGGCATTGAGGGCGGCCAGGGATAAACGAGACTTGCACTATGAAGGCTCCACGATCTCACTCTTTCAGGACTTTACCATGTGGGTGCAAGAAGCATGGAGACAATTTGCCTCGCTGAAGAAGCAACTACGGGAGCAGCATCTGGAATACGCCACGTTGTATCCTGCTCGACTACGAGTCAACATGCATGGCAAGTCTACGATTTTTACGGACCCCAAAGTACTGCAAAAAGCACTCAAAGAATACATTAAAGCCGGAAAACGGGACACTAACTCAGAGTTGCAGCACGAAGAGGAAAGCGAAGGCCCAGAAGATCAGGAGTCATGAAACAATGGACAGATACCCACTTCCATCCTTGCCTTGATCGTAGCAGTTTTATTATGTTGGAATAATGTTTGGTTAGAGTTGAATGCGTAATTAATAAGTGATAGCATATCTGTTAATGCAATAGGAGCTAAATGAGTCAGAGGCGGGTTCACTTACAGAGCAGATGGAAAGCCGGAGTCTAAAAAGTACTACGCACCAGTCTGCTAGAATATTGTTTAGGGAACGGATGTTTTTTTGTTTTGTTGCAGAGACGGCGAGCCATCGCCCGTAATTTAGTGGGATTGGGAAGGGCGAGCCGGCAACATCCGCCCACGAGTGTTCCCCACTGCATGACGGGTAGACAGACTTGTTTTACAGTTGAACTAGAGAAGTTCGTTAATGTCGATCATACAAAGTTGGGGCTATGAGGGGGTGGAGGGTGGGGGGGGTCAATCGACTATGCCAAGTTGGGGGGAGCATAGCGTGGAAGGGGGGGGGGGGCGGGGGATTTGTTTGTTGGAAATCACGACCTTAAGTTGGAGCATTCTCAGGAAGCGACGCATAGGGCACGTAGAGGACGAAGTAGAGTCCAGCCAGTTCAGTATCATTGGTGCGAACTCAATCAGTGACTATAGACATGACACAGAGACAGAAGAGTAGTATAAAACTGCTGACATGGAATGTTCGGGGCCTGAACGACTTCAGGAAATTGAGAAAGGTGACATCTTACTTTACTAGACATAAGATAGATCTAGCGTTAATTCAGGAGACACATTTACCCATTAACAGCAACATGCTCACAAGTAGGAGGTTGCATTGTACCTTTCATGCTGCGGGGTTCACCACCCATGTTAGGGGAGTACTGACATGGGTCGGCCTGAAGTCAAGATTTACGCTAGAAGCATTGGAAACGGACCAAGAAGGCTGGTTTGCTATCTCTAGATGCCGTGGACGCGGGTTAGATATGGTAACAGTGAATATATATGGGCCAAACTATGACAATCCGCAGTTCTATGTGGAACTGCAGGAGAAGCTGAGTAAATATAGTACATTGCCACTGCTTTAGGGAGGGGATCTCAACTGCGTAATGGACCCAGAGCGAGATCGCTCGGGGGGTCCGCCACGCCGTCCTGCGACGGCGGCTAGAGCCATTCAGGATGCGGCGGTGCGGCTGGACATGGTGGATGTCTGGCGGACCCGTTCTCCTAACCAAGGCGGCTTCACTCATTATTCAGCCCCCCATGATCTGCTTACCAGGATTGATTACTGGTTTGCCTCAAGGGCATTGAATACCTTGATCCGAATATGTGAGGTACACCCTCGTTCGTATTCCGACCACTCCCCGATAAGCCTGACCATAGAATGCCCACAGAAGAGGATTGCCCCATTTACTTGGAGATTCCCGCCATATTCACTTCTTGATACCGCTTTTAAAGCGGAGATGGCAGAGGCCATAGAACATTTCTTTGACTTAAATGTTGGCTCGGTAGAGAGATTCGACGGTATGGGAAGACTTCAAGGTATATATACGCGGTGTTGCGATGGCTAAACACTCGGGCATCCTAAAAGCAATTAGAGGACGTTTAAAGTAGACTAGAGGACCGACAGAGAGATTGAAAGACGGATCTTAGAGGGCGAAGGGGAGAGTGCACAGGAGGAATTAAAAAACACGCTGGGCGAATATCACGACACAGCAGATGAAAAAGTGAAGCATATGGGGAAATATGCCACAGCGCGGACCTATGGTGAGGGGAAAAGGCCAGGCGCGGTCCTGGCATCGCTGCTAAAGAGTAGCCGTGATCTGTCAGGAGTGACTGTAATACTGGCGGAAAGTGCGGAAGAGCTGAGGGACCCAGAAGATGTAGCCAACAGATTTAGCCAGTACTATTCACAATTATATAGCTCGAGAGCTAACATTGAGGAGGATAAGATACTAAATTATTTAGAATACATAAAACTTCCGTGGCTGGATGATGCACATAGGGAGTATTTAATGAGACCCCTGGACACTAATGAAATACTGGCTGCGCTAAAAATGATGAGAGCAGGGAGTGCCCCAGGTCAGGATGGTCTGACGGTCACCTTTTATAAAACGTTTACAGAGCAGCTTATCCCGCATCTGAAGTTGCTCTTTGAAGAGATGAGTGAGGAAGGTCAGATGCCCTCATCAATGAGAGAGGCATTGATAGTTACTATTTTGAAACCAGGGAAGCCCCCCGACGAATGTGCATCGTACAGACCACTCTCACTCCTCAATGTGGACACAAAGCTGTTTGCTAAGATATTGGCCAACCGCATGGCCCCTTTGGTGCCGCAGTTGGTGAGTCCAGAACAGGCAGGATTTGTGCCAGGACACAGCCTGACTTATAATTTAAGAACAGTATTCGGAGCCATACAACACACCAGACAGAGACTAAGGCGGTAGCGGTATTTTTAGATATAGAGAAGGCATTGACTCTGTGGAGTGGGCTTTTATGAGACAGGTGTTGAGAAGAATGAGATTGGGAGACGTCTTTTTGCAACTAATAGGAGTTCTGTATAATATGCCTTCTGCCAGAGTGAGGATCAGTGACATAGTAACTGCCCCCATTAAGATATCTAGAGGCACGCGTCAGGGATGTCCCCTCTCGCCGCTATTATATGCTTTAGTGGCAGAACCTTTGGCTTGTGCACTCCGGGAATATCATAGCCACAGGGGGATACGATTCCCAAGATATAATTTAATTATATCCACTTACGCAGATGACACGCTACTGTACATAAGGGACCCAGAAACCAATATGTCAGCAGTGCTCCGAGAAGTAGTCAGATATGGGGAATTGTCTAGGCTTAAAGTCAACTGGTCCAAGCCTATTATCTTCCCCCTGACCTCGATAGTAGATCCCATTGAGCTTGATTACCCACTTCAATGGACTACGGAGCCGGTAAGGTATTTGGGCATTAAGGTACACACTGATTCCGAAGTGGTCTTTACAGAAAATTATGGGACACTGGTTGGAAACCTTGAGGAGGACATTGAGCGTTGGATACGACTGCCCCTGTCCTTGATGGGGCGGGTGTCCCTCATGAAAATGGTCGTACTGCCAAAGTTTTTATTTATTAACATCCCGATGGTACTGCCGGGGCACTTTTTCAAAAAGGTAAAAGCACTGATGGGCAGACTGGCTTGGGCAGGGAAACAAGCGAGAGTCAAGTGGTATATCCTCACATTACCGTATTCTATGGGGGGATTGGGAGCCCCAGATGTAGACCAATATTACAGGGCTCCGCAATGCTCGCATGTGCATGCCTGGATGCACGAGATACCGGGACTGCCCCACTTGCAGATAGAGAAAATGGTAGCGGCCCCTTCGCCACTCCCGGCACGGATATTTCAGGCCATTACACATAGGCCCGGAGTGCTAGATTCCGTAAATGCTACTATACACGCTTGGCACTTTTTACTTAAGCATCAGGCTGGAGTCATATTGTATTCGCCTATAACGCCGCTAGAATGGTGCAGCTGGCTGCCGCTATGTAGGGAACAGGCAGTGGCAAGAGCTCGAAGGTCTGTGGGCATAAATGACATAGGGGACCTGTTCGCTGATGGAAAGGCGCATAGGTGGTCAGAGATAGAGGCACAAGGACATGCAGGCACACCTCTGGTGAGATTTCATTATCATAGGGTGAGACACGCACTGAGGGAGATGTTAGGTGACGAAATGATGGAGCCGCCGGAGGTATCCGCCCTTTCTTATATGCTGCGCACTGACTCCCCCGCTAAGATAGTCTCTAAAATGTATAACATCACAATGGACTATCGAAAAAACTTTTATACGAAAGCCAGGCTGGAATGGCAGAATGACCTGGAGGAGAACTTAGTTGATGATATATGGAAGTATAGCTGCGAGAGTACGAAGCGAATCTCACTAAATGGGAGACATAGATTAATCCAGTTTAAATTCCTCAACAGGGTTTATTATACCCCAGAGCGGTTGCACCGATATGGCTTGAGAGAGACAGTGGGCTGTGACAGATGTGGAATGTCCCCAGCAGGGTTTATGCACCTGGCTTGGTTATGCCTGGGGATAGCTGGATATTGGGAACAAATATTTTGGAAACTAGGTGACATAATTAGAATAGTGCTGTCCCCAGATCCACTGCTGGCATTACTGGGCTACTCGAAGCGACTACCCAAAGAGGTTAGACGGTTAGTGGATATGGGGCTGCTGCTGGCGAAGCGCCGGGTGGCGATGAACTGGTCTAGAGGCCCGGTTCCCACTATGGCTAATTGGGAGAAAGATATGATGTATTGTAATACACAAACAGAGCTATATAGCGAACTGCTCCCTCCCCAGAGTCGTCCTAAGAACTTCTGGAGTTTATATCATAGTTATGAGATAGCGAGAGAGGCGACAGAGCCAACCCCAGAAGACCAGCCTTGAAGTCACAGTGTGAAAAGGAAATAAGGCAACGAAGAGAGCCAGATAGACTGCCAAACTTACATAATTATTAGAGGGAGAAAATGGCACATGTACTGGAGGACAGATTACAGGGCCAATACAAAAGTGTCAAGGGGTTAAGATAAGATATATACTGCTACATGTATACTTCCCGCTGTTGCATTGTCACACAGCAACTGTCACAGAAGGAGGACTGGGTATATTGGCCATATTAATTAAACAATGTTGTGATCACAAAAAAAAAAAATGGTGGTCCTACCGCGCCTCCTTTATTACTTTACAAACTTGCCATTGCACGTTCGACCGCCGTTTTTTAAAAGCTTAGAGTCAGATATGCGGCAATTTATTTGGCATGGGTCGCGAAGCCGCAGACCACCCAGGGAGGACTCTCTCTACCCAACATGGAGCAATACTATTTAGCTGCGCAGCTTCAGTGGTTGGTGCGTTGGCTAAGTGCGCGCCAGCTTGAAGACACTGCAGCGCAGGCACCCGGCTCACTCACTCCCAAATAGTGACACTGTTTCATCCAGGTCGGGCGGGCGGCACACCTACTCAACTGCTGGTCCGGGTGGCATATCTATGTTACCGTCGCAGCCTTCACATCACGCGCCAAGTAGCGCCATATGCACCATCACTTCCTATACTGGGCACGCCCAGGAGGATTAGGGCAGTAACCAACGCAGAACTTACGCATTGGGAAGAGGTCGGTATACAGACGCTAAGCGATCTCTATAATGATAAGCAGCTCCTCCCGTTTGCGGACCTGGTCGAAGGTTCGGGCTTACCGTACGGACTTACCGTACGGACAGTTTCTGTTGCATGCTGCGGTGACATAGGCGCTGAGCGCGCTGTGGGGATGATATGACACAGGAACCTGCCACCCACCTAACTATACAATATCTACACGAGTTGGGCACAGGCCGCCACCTAACCAAATGGCTCGCGGAATCTCTCAGAACCAACACGACACCGCAATTGCTCTCCCTCCGAGCCCATTGGGACGCAAACTTGCGGCGACCCATCACAGACCGGGAATGGGAAAGTATACTCGAGAGCCCTACACGAATCCCTCGGAATGCCAGATTCCGGCTTATTCAATATTACATTATCCACAGAGCCTATCTGACTCCGGAACGTATAAACAGGTACTGTGATCGCACCGATGCCAGATGTGCAAGATGTAATGAGACAGGCGCAGACCTATTACACATGCTGTGGTCATACACTGCTATACAAGCGTATTGGGGTGCAGTCACCAACTGTTTATTCCAATGTACGGAGCGCGCCTTGGATTGGACATGGGAAATGTGCATTTTGGGACTGTACCCACGACTCAAAAAATATAAAGTGACTTCTAGATACATAGATCTGGGCCTCATAGTTGCCAAGCGTCTACTTACACGCCGCTGGAAGTCCCCTGCCACCCCCTAGCAACAACAGCCTGATATCAATCTCTATTGTGTTGGGCGCAGGCGTAAAGTGTAGCGCTCCGCCGGGAAGACGCCATGGGATTGCGAAAGCAGCCTATAGCGGCGGCGTGGGAGGTCATATTGTTAGACTTCCGCACGGCCTGGCGGGACCGCTCGGAGGCACCAGCAGGTGAATTCGAAGAGGATGACCAGCAAGCAATAGAAGATAATATATAATACACGGACAGCAGGGAAACACTTAGCATTCTGCCACGGTGGCCTGCGCAGGCGTATGGTTGCAACGGTATCCCCCCTCCCCCCCTTGTCCCCCCTCCCTCTCCTTTTTCCCCCCTTCCTCCCCAACCTATCGCATTCCCCCCCACCCCCTCTCCCCCTCCTCTTCACGAGCCGCACTTCCTCACCCCTGCTTCTTCGATTGCCCCCCTACTCACCGCCTAGACATATATTCAGCCCCCAAACACCATAATACACCGCCTAAATTGTGTACGTTGAGCATTGGCAGGCATGGGGGACTAGGGGAGCACAGCACACAGTCGTGATAGATGGCTGGGCTGGCACAATGTGAAGGGGTGCTCACCGATGTGTTGTATGTAATGCTGCGTAGACCGACTGTAAATGTTCCAGGAGGTAGGGTAAAATGTTATACGTTTTGAATTAAGTAAAGCTATTTATAGTTAAAACTCATACGTTAAGATGACACGCCAACTGTTAATATAGGAGGTCTGTAACAGATGTAAGTGACTGAAATGTCTACCACCATAACTGCATTGTCTTTATACAGCCAAGATGTAAAAGGTAATTAATTACAGTTGTGACAAATACAATGTAAACTGAAAATAATGATAATAATAAAAACAAAGTTTAACAAAAAAAACAGAGCACTTAGCAATTTACTAAAAACTTATCCCACTTGCAAAAGCTGTACTGCTAAATTGAAACATAAACAAGATTTTCACTTGATTGTGGAAAAAGGCTTTGCTGTGAAAATAAAATTATTTATTTTAACAATGAATCATCAGAAAACACTGGCATGCTTAATTTTAAGTTATAAAATAGATAAGTTAGGAAAAAACATTGAATCGCTTTAACTTCTCTTACATATTTGGAGACTGGTGGAGACACACGTCCAGTACTGAACCATACTTTCAGGAAGAATGTTACCATACATACACTAACTGGGTGCTAGACGTTGCCATAAAGTTATCCATGGCTCTGTCGTATGGTTAGAAAAAAAAGTGAAAAATGTAACAGAGCACTCTACACAGGATTTTGAGGAAAAAGGTACTAAATATCCCTTTCACCAATGGAATTGCACTTCAAGATGCAAGATGGAGACAAAATCCATGCAAACCCTACAAACGTTTATGACTATTTAAAAGAAAAACATTAGCAAGGTAGAATTAAACTTTTGCAAACATTGGACAACTGCCCATTTCAATATACTACACTGTTACAAGGCCGCACTTTAGGCTGTTTAAAAATGATATGTGTAATTCCAATTTTCATTACATAAAAATGCTTTCTAATCATCACTTCAGTATACCAAAACTAGTACAAACTTTATACTTTGTTAAAGGACCAGCAAGACAATTGGGGGTAATTAATGATGCTCTATTACGGGGGCGTGGCCAGCCAGCCAAACATGGCGGACGCGAGTTGCTAGAGCTCCGTCCTTACACCCCTAATTATTCTGCTCAATACTAGTATCCCCCGCCATCCAGGCGCAATTAGTCGACGTAACAGCGCCCGTGCAGTGGCAACCCACGATCGTGATTGGAGGAAGGCGGAGGAGGCGAGGAAGGACAAGATTGCAAGCCCGTAAGACCCGGCGACGAGGAGCACGCTGCCGAGCACACCCAGGAGCGCGAACAACAGTCACTAGGCGCCAAGCGTCCCCGGTCAGTGAAAACGTTGCAGTGGTCGCTGCTGGGGGAAGCTGCAGACAACCGCCACCTGTACAAACCCCCCACCCCCCAAAATACCTACGGGCCGGTGAGACGACCACCAGGCCCGCAGAAGCCCAGCAGTGACGCGCGCACGAGCGGCGAAATACTGCGGCCTACAGACGCGGCCCACGAGGTGCGGGCCTGCGCGCACAAGGCCGTCAGTGCGTGTGGAAAGAGACAACGAGCTACCGGGCCCCTCCGCCTCAGGAGCTCAAGTGCCCCCCTGCTGAAGGGAGACGTGTGCCTGCAGCGCCCAAGCGCCGCCGCGCAGGCAGAGACAGAAAGACACTGAAGCGGCTCGGCGACCCCTGTGGAGAGCAGCGTGCACACCGAAGTTGTGTGGCGGAGCCGTTGAAGGAAGCTGCTGAGAGTGCACGGAGGAAAGCGGCCTGACCCCCTGACTTCCTCCCCCCCTGCTAAGACGGCTGCCATAAGCGAGTGACTGGGGGAGACCACTGCCACCTCCTGGGCCGCGCTGTGGCAGTTACACGAGGCGGTGAAGTATCGGGTAGATGAACCACACAGAGGCCCAGCGGGGATGCGTGCATAGCTGATGAAATACGGAGGCCTGCAGACGCGGCCCATGTGACGCGGGCCTGCACTCACTACAGCGTCGAGCCGGGAGTGAAGCGCTACTGCATCACTGTACCCCTCCGGCTCAGAAACTGACGTGTCCCCCCTGTTGTAAGGGAAGAGTGAATGCCTGCTATAGAGGTGCACCTAAGCCGCCCGAGCGCCACAGTTACAGCAAGGAGGGAAGGTACCTCAGGTGGCTCAGCGACCCCTGAAGAACATAACGAGTACGCTGGAACTGGGATGTGGAGCCATAGAGAAAGGCTGTCGCACGCGTGCTGAAGCGAGCGGCCTGCCCCCGACTCCCCCTTCCCCCTGCCTGGACTGGTGCCATGCAAGTGTGACTAAATCGCTATTACATCCTGGGCCGCACTGGGGCGGCCGCACATCACAGTGCAGAAACACATAGATGCTGCCCGAGCTGGGCCACGTGGTCAACCTGGGCCTTGTCTGCGCGGCCAAGGTGGAAAATAGCGCGGCATCTTCCAAGACGCAGACTTGCCCAGAGGCCGGATCGGGCCTAGGCCATCTACTTGCGTAGGTGAGAGGTACAGTAGCCCTGCAGCGCTAAAACAAGGGCGTGAAGAGGCGACACATGCCCACTCTGTGCTGATCCGCATCGCGTCAAGGTGAAGAAGACGCAGTTAACCAACGCGCACAGCAAGATTGCCCTCTCCCCACACTCAAGTATAAACAGCCGGATAGTGCCCAGAGACACCTAAAGCACACGCCAGCAAGCCCGCCGCGGAGACACGGGGAAGTCAGACGCCAGAGAGGACCTACCTCACTTCAAAAGAGCAGGCTTGATTAGGCCCCAACCACGTCCACACAAGGCAGAAGCAGTAACCAGAAGATAAAGCATGAGTGTGTAAAGTCGCACACGCACATCCCTGTAATTGTCAGCCTCATACAGTGAGTAGGCAGCTCCTCCACGCGACTGGGCCTACTGTACAAGTAAGGTCGCTCTCTTGCCCTGATAGCGCCTACACAGACTGGTGACGAATGCCGACAGCGCAGCAATTAGTAATGGGACGCCTACGCCTACACCCAGCATCCAAATACACGCACTGGCAGCTCGGAATCTACAGCGGCGGATGGCGACATAACCGCAGAAATGCCACGCGCAACACTCGCTGCCAAACTGGACTCTGTTCTGGCAGCAGTGGAAAAGATAGGATCGGCGTTGGACCAGACCCGCTCCTCATTGGAGTACAAAATCGACAAGGTCACCTCGGATTTTACCCTTCTGAAAGCTGACCATCACAAACTCGGGGACAAGGTGCGTCTCCCGGAACAAACACTTGCGGAGCTCAAGCCAGTTACACAAAGCCACACCGCAGCCCTCCAAGACTTAATAGATCGTGTGCACGACCTAGAAGACAAAGTAGAAGATGCAGAAGGGCGCTCGCGCCCCAATAATATCCGCGTCGTGGGACTTCCAGAGGGTGAAGAAGGGCGAAAGCCGGAGGACTACGCCGAGCGCTGGATCAGAGACTTGCTCCCCGCTGGTACTCTGTCTCCCCACTTTGTGGTCGAAAGAGCGCACCGCGTCCCGGCACAAAAACCACCTCCGGGAGCCCGCCCACGTCCATTCCTGTTTAAAGTCCTCAACTATAGGGACAGAGACTCGATCCTCTGCGAAACCCGCAAACTGGCAGACAAAGATCGGAAGCAACCAAATCATGATCTTTCCGGACTACACAGCGCAGGTCCAACGCCGCAGAAGTGCATATACAGCCGTGAAAAGACAGCTGCGCGACCTTGGCCTAAATGACTCATTGCTATTTCCTGCTAGGCTTCGCGTGGTTGCAAAAGGATCGATGCGCTTCTTCGATTCACCTGCCGAGGTTTGGGACTGGCTAGAAGAATCGGGAAGGTTGAGGGGACCCAGACCGCCTGTGGAAGAGGAACCAAGAAAACTCAACAGGAAAAGAAATCGTCGGAGCAGACACAGTGGATACCGCCCAGGAGCCGCTACGACTTCCACAGCCCCCGACTTAGAGCAGAGGAGGGCGGAGAGGCAAGAGGCACTACAAGTGGCCGCGATGCTGGGAACTGCACTATAAAATTCAGACTGCCACTTGAGCCCATCCAGATCCTCGGAAACTGGGGACTCAACGCCATCCAGACTCGAGAACCCTGAAGAGTTTCCATTGCCAGACGTTACACCACAAACAGCCGACGACAATATATGACTCTTCCCGAGGCCTCCTGTGAACTGTTGAACAAAACCCGCGCAAGTATCTGCCGTGCTGGCAAAATGTTGTGTTACATAATATGTTGAATATGTCACTGTTCTTTGCAAAATGTGGCGTTGCCCTGCACACTGTCGCGCACAGCACATACCTCAAATTCTGTTGGGGGACATGCGCGACCCGCACTGGCTGAGGGGTTACACAACCGCAACAGGACATTAAGGGGTGAAACACTCCCTGCCGCCAGCGCACCACACAAACCCACGCCACACGTCAGTTTGACAAAGTTCTAGCCCTAGGTTGGGCAATACAGTTTGGACGAACTTCCACTCGGAACTCGCCCTCATGGTTATGCATAGTTCAGTTCACGCATGTACCCTGTTTTTAATAGCACTGAGCTGGAGCACACCCCCACAGGCCAGAAATTGCAGCACCTTGCCCCCCCCCAACGCCGACCTGGTAAATGTAAGAAGGAAATATGGTACAGGTCAACATAGTCACATGGAATGTGCGCGGTATACACACGCCGTCACGTAGATACTCGATCTATGCCTATCTGCGGCGCAGAGCCACTGACATAGCGCTGCTCCAAGAAACGCACATGTCCCATGTGGAACTGGGGCGCCTCCGACACAGATGGAGAGGCCAAATACACGGTACCAGCTACTCAGCACACGCGTGAGGCGCCCTCATCTGGGTGAGAGCAGGGGTCCTGTTTACAAGTGAGGAGGCACTGATCGACCCCGAAGGCAGATATGCGCTCGTGAGTGGAAGGCTCAATAGCCAACCGATCCTCCTTGGGTCCATCTATGCCCCGAATGTCAGTCAACCCACATTTTTAGAAGGCCTCACAAAAATTCTAGCAAGGTGGAGTGGAGTCCCCTGGGGGGAGACTTTAATTCTGTGCTCAATGTAGACTTGGACAGATCGTCCCCGCCCTTGTCCAAGACCGCAGCAACGTCCAACGCGCAGGTTCTCACAGACTGGCTGGCACACTGGGCGTTATTAGACATATGGCGCGCCATCAATCCGGATGCTAGGATCTACTCTCACTACTCAGCGGTACACCGACTACATGTATGCCTAGATAGAATAGTGGGATCCCCCGCGCTGCTCCCTCTGGTCCACCATATAGAGTATCTAGGCCGGACACACTCTGACCACAATCCCCAACTACTGAAACTCACTTGGAAGCCTGAACGCCCCCCGCTCCCATGTGGAGACTCCAAACAGCCGCACTCCAAGATCCACCATTTCGCTCCTCCCTGGGCAAGGCGATCCTCCAATACTTTGAACTTAACGAAGACACAACAGGGGACGCCCTAATAAAATGGGAAGCTTTCAAAGCTACGACAAGGGGACACTGCATGGGAGCGACTTGGAACATACGTAAGACTCTCACCTCCCGCCTGAGCAAAATCGAACTAGAGCTACTGCGATATGAGACAGAGGGGGAGGGTGAGGGTAGGGACAAACACCGTCTGGAGACACTGCGCGCACAGCATGCGGAGTTGATGGAACGCCTCCGCTGTCACAACTACACCACGCACACGGCCCGCACTCATGCCACTGCTGATCGTGCAGGCAGACTCCTAGCCTGGCTGATCCGCCAAGAGCATGCCCGCACACCGATAGTCGCGCTACGCGACGGTGCAGGACTTCTAGTGCACACGCAACGAGACATCCACGCGGACCTTGACGAAACATTTTCAACGGCTGTACCAATCCCAAAGCCACTATGAATCACACGCCCTCTCGACTTTCCTAGAACAGGTGCAACTGACAGAGGCGATACGGACACACAATGAGATACTGGACACGCAGTTTTCAACAGAGGAGATTAGAGAAGCAATTATGTCCCTGGCCACGGGGAAGACTCCGGGACCAGACGGACTCCCGGCAGAATATTACAAGGCGTATCAAGTGTCATTGGTACCACGACTACGCGCCCTCTACGCAGCCGCTGTGGATGAGGGACGACTCCCTCCCACGCTATGCAAAGCACACCTGATATCACTGCCCAAACCCGATAGAGACCCAACAAACATGGGTTCATACAGACCCCTTGCCCTGCTCAACACGGACTACAAAATCTTAGCGAAAATCCTAGCGGACAGGTTAGCGCAGGCAGTCCCTGCCCTGGTGCACGCGGACCAAAATGGCTTTGTGCCATCCCGAAACGCCTCACTCAATCTGCATCGCTTTTTCCGAGTCGCAACCTACTCCATATGCGAATGGCCAAGAGCAGGCTGCCTCATACTTGACCTCGAGAAAGCATTTGATTCTCTCAAATGGAATTACATGTTTGCAACTCTCGAAAAGTACAAACTAGGCCCCGATTTTTTACAGTTGACCCGCCTACTCTACACAAACCCTGTGGTGAGAGTGAAGTTGGGACCATACGTTTCGACTGTCATCCCAGTGCGGCGGGGGACGAGACAGGGCTGCCCGTTGTCCCCTCTCCTCTTCGCGCTCGCGATGGAGCCACTGGTGGAGTCGCCAAGAACACAATTGCATGATGGCATACCGGTGGGCGATGGCACACACGTGGTGTCACTGTACGCTGACGACCTGTTGATCTACCTAAGGGACATCATTCAAGTGCCAGAATGACTAGCCCAAATCCTCCGGGAATTCGCAGCTGTAACAGGGTTAAAAGTAAATGTCGCCAAATCTAAACTATACGCCTTTAAAGAAGATTGCCGCGACCCAGGCCTTATACTCAATGGCGTGAGAGTGCAGTGGAGCGCTGACACATTCCGCTACCTGGGCATACGTGTGTATCGCCAACCGCCAGACCTTTTCGACGGTAACCTAGGCAGAGCGCTGACGCTATGAAATCCCAGATGCAATTCTGGAGCACACTCCCCCTTGCTGTGGTGGGGAGAGTGGCGCTGATCAAAATGGTGGCTCTGCCGCGATTCCTGTATTACTTCGCCAATCTGCCCATCTGTGTACCCGCATCCTTTTTTGCCACGCTGGAAACGATGACCAGAGACTTTATCTGGGGCCCCAATAGACATAGGGTGGCGATCACAAAACTATATCTACCCATAGACCAGGGAGGCCTGGCAGCACCTTGCTTCGAGCACTACTACCTGGCAGCCCAACTTCAATGGATCGCCAGATGGATGGCAGACCGTCAGCGCGACGACACGGCGACCACACGCCCCTCGTACACGCTCCCCCAGATCCTTGCGCTCTTCCACCCCGGCACACGGGTGCGGCCTCCTGAGCCCAGGTTCTTGAACGTGGCGTACAGGTGCTACCGCAGAAGCCTCTACTTAACCCGGGGCATCACGCCCTATGCCCCTGCGCTCCCCCTAAAGGGTGTCCCTAAGGGCCGGGCAACACTTACAGCCGCCGAACTGCAGCACTGGCATGATGCGGGTATACAAACCCTAGGAGATCTTTATCGCGAAGGCTCGCTTATTCCCTACACTACACTAGTGGCCGACGAGGGACTCCCCGTAGGGCAATTCCTCCTGCACCGGTCATTGATGGCTACACTCTCAGTGAAATGGGGAGACCTTACAACTGAGCCACAAACGCACCTCACCGTACAATACATACATTTCATGGAACGTGGTAGGCATCTGATGCGGTGGCTTGCGGCCTTCGTTGAAACAGCATGCAGCGGTAAATCTAGACCCCCTCTGACACAAATGGGAACACGACCTGGGCCGACAATTCACAGACAAAGAATGGGAGCGGGCGCTGGCCAGTCCAGTTCAGATCCCCAGAAACGCGAAATTTAGACAAATCCAATACTACATCACGCAGAGGGCGTACCTCACACCAGCCAACATCAACAGATACTTTCACCGCGCCGACTTAGCCTGCCCCAGGTGTGCTGCTGTGGATGCAGACTTGGTGCACATGCTCTAGGGCTGCGCCAGTCTGAGTGCGTACTGGGATGGGGTAGCGAACACGCTCCGCACCTGCACCGAGAGAGAGATACCTTTCGACTGGCCCACATATTTACTACACATATTCCGTAGGACACGAAGCACTAAAGTCACCTTCAGGTTCCTGGACCTGGGCATGGTGGCAGCCAAGAGGCTAATCACAAAAAGATGAAAGGCACCTGATCCCCCGCACATACAAGCATGGAGGCGCTCTACTCTAGCATGGGCCAGAGCCGAAGGTATAGCGATCCGACGTGAGGAAACCATGGGCCTGAGGAAAATACCTATATCCACAAGATGGGCGGCGGAGTGGCGGCTATTATCCACAAGAACCTGACTTTCACTGCCCTCACCCCACTCTGCCTCCCCGCAGTAGATAACATTGTTATCAAACTTGAGTCCG
Source organism: Calotriton arnoldi (assembly GCA_963921515.1). NCBI lineage: Eukaryota > Metazoa > Chordata > Amphibia > Caudata > Salamandridae > Calotriton > Calotriton arnoldi. Next base: position 3,382,312 of record CAWUFW010000617.1, read on the forward strand.
AATCGGCACCACTGATCTGTGTATTACTTTATAGGCCCCCTCAACACATGCCCCTATTCCCCCAATCTATGGGAGAACAAATCGCATACCTTGTAACAAATCACGCCAGAATTCTTCTGATAGGTGATTTCAACTACTGGGCTAACGACCCTCAAGGAGGGCCTCATTCCAACGAGCTGACTGAATCGTTGGAAAACATGAACTTCACTCAGCAGATCTCCTCAGCCACCCACCTAAAAGGTCACACCCTGGACCAACTCTGGACCACTAACCTGGCGGTATCCGCCCTATCCGGCACACCGTGCATTTGGTCTGACCATCACTTGATAAAATTCACTCTACTGCATCTGACCACCGGTAAAATCCCTACTCGTAGGGGGGGGATGGCGAGGAAATGGAATGCCATCGATAATGCCGGATTTATCACCACGCTGGTCAACACAGCTCCTCACCCCACGCCCGATGTCAACCTCCATGTGGAGAACATCTCGGCCTGGCTTCTAGCAGCTAGCAATGAACATGCCCCATTTAAACAAATCATATTGACCCGTCTCCATGAGGCGCAAAAGTGGTTCTCCCCCGATCTAAAACAACAGAAACTCTCCCTCCGCCAATCTGAAAGAAAGTGGAGGCTGGACTATTCGCTGGCCCATAAAACTACCTATTTACTGGCCCTGAAGGAATACAAAAAGGCAATTTCCTTAGCTAAGGCAGCCCATTTCTCCTCAAGAATCCTAACCGCTAACAATAAATCCAAAGAAATTTTCACTATCGTAGACGAATTGTCCAATCCTGAGAGAACTCTTAGTAAACCCACGCCATCACAGGATCTCTGCGACTCCTTGAACAAATTCTTCATTGATAAAATTGCCGACATCAAAGCCAGTATCTCCTCCCCTACGTCACCACAAGCTACCCCCCCCCCCCCATGCCCAGGAACCCCCACTCCCTTAAATGTTTTCCGCCAATTGACACAGTTACCCTGGGTGACCTATTAGCAAAAGTCAGATCTGGTTCCCCTATGGACCAATGCCCCCCTCATATTTTAAAAACAGCCTTCTCCACCGTCTCGGCCCCAGCCCTCGCACTACTCAACAACTCATTGTCCCAGGGCGTTGTACCTAATTCCTTCAAGGAGGCTATAGTGGTCCCTCTCCTTAAGAAACCTAGTGCAGACCCCAAGATGCTGGGTAACTACCGCCCTATTTCCCTGCTCCCCTATTTGGCCAAGTTACTCGAAGCCCACGTTGCAAAATGCATGTCCAATTTCATGGAACAATCCGAGTTCCTTGACCCACGCCAAGCGGGCTTCCGTCCAGCCCACTCCACAGAAACGGTCATACTGGCAGTTCTGGACTCCTTACGAGAAAAGGCAGACAAAGGTACTCCTCAGGCCCTGGTGCTGTTAGATCTCTCGGCCGCATTTGACACGGTCGACCATAATATATTGGCAGACCGTGTCAGAGAGGCAGGCATCCAGGGCCTCGCCCTTAAATGGATCATCTCCTTCCTGGAAAACCGCACTCAGGCAGTCCGTATTGGCCAGTTCACTGCCCCCAAACTTAAAACCACTTGCGGGGTCCCCCAGGGCTCTGCGCTCTCCCCGCACCTGTTCAACCTCTACCTTCTCCCTCTGATCAGATGCCTGAAGGAAAGAAGGGTGTACACCTTCAACTATGCCGACGACCTCCAACTTATGTTTACTATCGACAACTCTCCCCAGTCAATCTTTGATTTTCAATCCACCATGACATTCATCTGTCATTGGATGGACCACAATCACTTAAAACTAAACCCAGGTAAAACTGAACTGGTCCTGACAGGTGGCGCCCATAACCAATGGGGCCCACAATATTGGCCAAACGAATTAGGCCCCCCCCTCCCAGTTCCCTCACCTTCAGTGAAAAGTCTAGGGGTCACCATTGGTAATGACCTCTCCCTAAAATCGCATGTAGGTGCCGTTATTTCCACTTGTTTCCTTCAGCTGCGCAAAATTAGGAAGATAAGCAGGCTTCTGACTCGGGCAGCTCTGGTACAGGTGCTGATAGCGTTGGTAATATCACGCTTAGACTATGCCAATGCAACATACCTTGGTCTACCACTCGGCCTTACTAAACGGTTACAAATGGTTCAGAACCAAGCAGCCAGACTGGTATACAAACAACCCAGATGGCAACACGCATCCCCCCTTCTTAGCAAACTGCACTGGCTCCCCATCCCCCAGCGCTGCATCTTCAAAGTGGGCTGCCTGGTGTTCAAATCCCTGAATGGCCAGAGCCCTAAATTCATAAACAACCTTATCTCCCGCTACACTCCTTCACGCAGCCTCCGTTCGGCACAGCTCCAACTTCTGACGGTCCCTACCTTCAAGCTGAAGCGCCAAGGGGTTGCAGGTTTGCAACTCTTGCCCCCCGTCTATGGAACTCCATCCCCCTGGAAATCAGGTCAAGCGTTAGTTTACTGAGTTTCAGGAAGAGTCTCAAAACCTGGCTCTTTATCCAAGCTTATGAATGATCTGTCTCCGGGCTGGCCACTTCCCAAGCAATCAGCACCAAGAAACCAACCGGTGTATATGCGCTCTACAAATACTTGATAACATAACATAACAAGTTGGGAAGCGATTCTGGTGGCGCTACAACAGAGTGCGGATCAGCCAGATCAGCCCTTGCAAACACCTGACCCGGTGGAGTAACCCCGCGCATGCGTCCAACATCCTTAGGCCATTCACAGACACTAGACTCGTTGTCCTTAAGCCGTGCAATGGCAATCCGTAGCGTACGCACACCAGACACCAAGGAAATGGACAGGGGCGCATTAAGCGACACGCAAGTGCACAAACACTAGCAGCCACACAGGGTTGTTTCAGCTCACTCCCAAGTTTTGTACCCCATCTCCTTGGTTCCCCCCCCCCTTCTCTTATCAAATGTACAATATGCCAGAAGAACCTAAGCTGAGCTAGACTTAACGTGATACTCACTATGTGACAAATCTGCAGGACAAATAATGTAATAGGACGTATACGGCGTGGCCAGACAAGTGTAATATGCAAGATCTGACACATCATATCTGCTACAGGAACATATGTGAAGTAAAGATCATTGATAATGCAAGAAACATGACAGAGATTGTTGCCACATGTTGCAGTATAATGTTTCAGCTACTGTAGATAAAACTGTAAAATTTAAGAAAATCAATAAAAAAATATTTACCAAAAAAATGAATGATGCTCTATTACACTGTAACCCTGAGAAGGTCCTTTCAATTACAATGTATATAAAATCAAAATACTTTAGTGGCAAGTCAGAAGATGACGTGTCTCCAAATATTGTATACCCAGAGAGTACAATTGATAATCCAATTATGGACTTCCAACGCTATAATTTGGATATTTTGCAATTCCAAGAAACCATTCCTGAAATTCCAAATAAAGTGTGCATTTTCTGTAGATGCACACATTATGGAATACAAACTAAATATATTGATTTACTGGGAAAAATGAGAGTATCTTGGAGAAAACTTGCAATATATCTTATTGTGGAAAACAGATGTGATGCTTGTTCTGATTAAATTGTATGTTATTATTGCCTTGTGAAACTTGACCATAACATTATGCGCTCTCATGCAATTTGGAAATTGACCCTATACCTGCTGAACTGCAACATTTGAATTCATATGAAAGTATAATAATTCAAACTTTACATCCTTTTCAAGCAATTATTAGAATGCAACCTAAATCTGGGAAATTTCCAGCTCAAGAATTAATGTTTGCACTAAAAGGAAAGGTTGTTTTTCTGCCATTAGATTTTTTGTTTTTTTTTAAACACAAACTGTGAGAATACAGCGCAAATTAGAAAAAGCTTTAGTTGTATTAGTTAATAGAGTACCAACAAAGATCAAAAATGACCAGAATTGAGGAGCATTTACAAAATGCGATTTCATACTTGTTAGAAAATAATATACACAACCAGAATTTCAAACTGAATGACTGTATTGATACCACAGACCTATAAGTTCTAGATGACATTAACGTATGACAGTTTCAGAAAATTACTAAAGAACACTAAGAAGAAATATATGAGAACTATAGTATACACCCACTGGATTCCAAAGATTTAATGGACAATGCCTTAGAACTGTATCACATGAGAGAGGCTACAGGAGATCCAGTTAGAATTTGGGAAAAAACTTTAGAGGCCCAACGTTAGCCAATTGTATTTCCAACTGGAAAAGGAGGGAAATATGATGATCGTTCTATTCCAATTTCTGCCTTGGAATATCGTTCTACAAGACTATATTCAGAGGACCCACGTTTTTGGCAAAACATTCCTTATATTTTTACTTTATGATATGAAAGTAAATTATCCATAACCTCTTATGCTGTTGCGCATGTGATGCAAACTCTCGGGCTCAGGTTAAATCTCGGGCTATTATATGGCTTAGCTTATGATTAGCGTCTTCACAAAGATGAGTTTTAAGAAGTTTACCGGAAATTGAATATCTTGCTAATTTTGATCCTGAAAACAAAAACATTGTCAAAACAAATTTAATAGACACTTCCTACCCAGCAGAAGCTCTTTATTGTATCAGTTATAGGTACATGAAGTAGCTCAATTTTATACCAACAGATATAATGTAGTTGAAGATGTTAATACTGCAAAATTTCATGTGCATGGAACAGACGGCTGCTTAATATGTCATTCTAAACTTGCACTAATTAATCACCTGCAAACGTATATATGTTATTTCTTGGCACGGTTACAGCTTTTTAAACTATGGCGAAAAGAGGAAGAATTGATTGAAACATTTATATCATATGAAGAAGCTTTTAAGGGCTACAGACCCTATATTATATTACCAGAATTCAAGATTTATGTTGACATGTTGGACCAAGAAATTTTACATGAAAAGAAATCAATTCGGAAATATTATACAATACCGCAAGGACCAATAACTTTTGCAATACAACACCTACATACCTACTTTGGAAGCCAAATACTGTTAATGAAGGAACAATTGCTATCGGTGAGGTCGAATTTGCTATGGGAAAGATGAATAAGGACAGAGAAAAATCTGACTTCCTCTTATCACAATTAAATAGTGATCAACGTAAAATATTTGAGGAAATTAAAACCAGTGTTGATCATGGACTTCAACTTGAACATGGTTTATGTATATGTTCAGATTTTCAGCCTATATTAAAATCTATCACAGGCCAGGCTGGTACCAGAAAAAGTTTTGTTATAAAAGTTATAAGTGCTTACCTTCAAAAAGTAACCAATTCAAACTTGTTTTGTTACAGCTCCAAATGGAATAGTGGCACACAATATTAAAGGAATAACATTACACTGACTACTACTTCCAGTGGAACATCATAATAAACTGGAATACTTAAAATTAAATTGTGATACCTCACAAGAAAGTCGTTGAGTTCTCAAAAAAACTACACATTTTGATTAAAAAAGGTTAGTACGGTTTCCAACTTAATGCTTGGTTTCGTTCACTTACGTACGACCGAAATCCTGAGGACATCACATGATAATCTCTTTACTGGTAAACATGGCATTGTTGTTGGCGATCTACTTCAACTTACTCCAGTTAAAGGGGACCCAATTTGTAAAACTGACCGCTCAAGAAACGTGAAACTCCTTAGGAAGTATAGGTAATGTTAATATTTGGTTGCATTTCTCATACAGTGAACTTACACAAAATATGAGACAAGCAAATGATTAAGAATATGAGAAGATTTTTTTACAAGATATTAGGCTAGGAATTGTTACAGAAAGGGCCAAAAACATCTTTCTGGCTAGAAGTATATCTACTTTATTCCCACATTTGAAAGCTACAGGAGAAGTTATGCATTACCTTCTTATGAAAGAACTACCCATTGTTTGTTTGATGCCACCCCTGAAAGAAAGCAAAGATTTAAATATGGAAATGTTATCAATAGCAAAATATAAATTTACCTTGTAAAGATTCTTTTGAACCTCATGGAGCAAATATTCCTATAACAAAAACCTTATCTACAAAATTATTGAACATGGAGAAGTCTGTGTCATGAATGGCCGGATTAGAAAAAGACTGCTCTCTTAGCAAAAATAGCGGTGTCATTTTACGACCCAATCTGGATGTAGAACAAGGACGTGTAAATGGAGCTATGGGACATATGGTAAAGTTTCTATAATACAAAAATAATCAAGAGATTGAATTTGTTATTGTCAAATTTGACAATATTAAGGACCCAAAACACATCCCAAGAGCATCAGAAAGATTTTTACTAGTGAAAGACATATATTCGAAGAGAACAATTCCCTTTATATTTAGCTTATGCTATTACAATACAAAAATCTATAGGTTTAAGCTTAGGTTATGCATTAATTAACTTCGGCTCAACAGTTTTTAAAAATGGAATGGCATATGTTGCTTTATCCTCTGTGAAAACATTACAAAGACTATGTATTACAGATGTAGATAACACAAAAATTAATGCAGACACTTCTTCTGTATGCAAATATAATAATTTAAGACAGATTATACTCCTTCTCTTGGTGAATTTCCAGTGGCATGTAAACCTAAAATATATATGAAAAGGAAAGAAAGCTTCACAACCGAGGCACTTTAAAATGTTCAACCGTGTAAATGAAAGAAAAAAAAGAACCCAACCTTGAAATTGAAGGCTTTCAGTTTACTAATACAAATGGTATTAACTGTTACAGTAATGTGACAGTTAATTTAATTTTATATTTGCATTTAGTGAAAGATGTTCTTTGGGATAATACATTTAAGCCTCTTTGCAACACTGTAAGTAACTTGTGTTCCCTTTTTCAGTTGAAGAAACAACTGTGCCAATCTACAAATGGTGTGAGAGATCTTGTGAAAGTTTGTACAGGAACTGTTAGTTTTTTAACCACTCAGCAACAGGATGCCCAGGAATTTTGAATGTCTATTCTGGAAATAGTAGCAAGTTAGAGTTTCCCACTTAGATTATTTTGCTCTAAGGTACTTTTGGAAAATGAATGTTTCCAATGTTTTCTCAAATGTCATGGAATTTAAAGATTCGTATACCTCTCTATTCAGGATTGTAAATCAATATAATTTTAAAAAAACTGATCTATCAAGCTGTGCACTCTAACTTTTGTTCAAACTGTGGATCTAAGGTTGTGTTGACACTTTGTTTAACTATGGTGAATAAATATTTATCTGTCATGATACAAAGAAGTGCTCCAGATAATACAAAAATTAATACCGTCATTAGGGATTTAACTGCTACTCAGATTTCTATATCTGGATGCACTTTTACTTGTTCAGCCATTATTTTCCATCATGGACAAAATACTCGCTCTGGTCATTACACCATATATTTAAGAAACGATACAGGCTGGACTGAATGTGATGACAGGAAGTTAACCTTTAAACAGAGATTGCCTAAAAATCTAATGAACCTTCTTATACTAACATCAAATTTTAATTGTAGGTGAAAACGTCAACATTTGTGAAATATTTTTTTTTTTAAACTTTGTTTATTGAATTTTAACAATGCAGTCGAACATTACAGCAATGGTAAGTTACAAGCGATCCATTCGTGTTTCGAAGGACAGTCCGACCAAGGAAACATACCCCACCCGCTGCCCCATTATCATTACAAATAAAGAAGGGAGGGGAAGAGAGGGAAACACATCATTGCTAGCTTTAACATGTTGATATTAGCATCATATACTGTAGGCATTAGCATCATCTTAGTCCTTGTCAAGGGAGATTGAGAGGCTGTGAGGGATTCTGTTCCACTACATAGTTATGCCTCTAGGGGACCACCCAGCCTACCGCCCTCAATGTCCACCCCCCGCCACGACTCCATCCGCCACGCTTGGTGGTGAACCGTATAATCTGGCTACTGCCTAAGATGCGTGGAGGTGGGGGAAGTAGTCACGTGAGCATCCGCACCCCTGAGGCCTCGTCATTAGTAGGTGTGGTCGTCTCAACGGTTAGTAAGTACGTGATTAGGGGGCTCCATATATTCTTAGGAGCAGAGGTAGGGGGAAGCAATTCAGCATACCTGAGCGATTGCTCCTGCCATGTAGTGAGGTCTTGTATCCACTCCTTAAATTTGGGGGCACGCCCTCTACCCCAGCGACATGCCACCCTACGTTTTGCGATTAAGAACCCCAGGGCTGCAAACTTTTTATGCGCTGGAGCCAAGTCCTGCACGCAGCCCAGAAGAGCCATCTCGGGCGAGGGCTGCAGTGGTGTGTGTATCATGTCAGACATGCCATTAAACACTTGCTCCCAGTACTGCTGTAGTGATGGGCATAGCCAAGCAAGGTGCAGAAAATCCGCCCCTTCGCTCCGACATCTAGCACATCTGTCGTCCGCCCGTAGCTTGAATTTATATAGTTTGGCTGGGGTGTAATATACCCTATGTAGAAACTTGTAGTGTATGATCCGCAAGCGGCAGCTGGCAGTTATGGCTTGAGTTTGCTTGCAACTAAATTCCCATTGATTATCTGTCAGCTGCCGACCCAGATCGCGGTCCCACTCCCGCCGCGTCCTCAGGGTCTGGGGCCCTGGTTCCAACTGGACCTGGCGGTATAGATAAGATGCGACATGACCTGGGGGCTAATCTTGTAGAAGAGCATGGAGAGGGGGGAGCAGGGGCGGCTCCGTAGGGAAGGCCGTAATGGCAGCTCTCACACTCTGCCGTAGTCTAATATACATAAACAGTTCCATGGAGGTAGGTATGCGCGCCCCAAAGAATTGCTCCCTAGTACGGAAGGTACCTTCCATGAACAAATCTTCCCAGGTGGTGTAGTGTAAAGTTTCCAGCATTTGTTTACACTGTCGCTCGGTTACCTGTAGGGTGGGATGGCGTAGTAGGGGCATCCTAGGGGAGTACAGCATCGGCACAGCTAATCTGTCCGCCCTCAGGAGTTCCTCCTTACGTCTAGTGACGTGTATGCCAAGGTATTTTAGTTCCTCCGCCTTCCATGTCAAGGGATAGTCCATGGGAAACTGGGCTGTCCCATCCGTGAGGGGGAACACCGCCGATTTGGACCAATTGACGTTAATGCCCGATATGGCCCCAAACTTAACCAATTCACGCAAGACGGGATTGAGGTTTACCTGGGGGTTAGCTATGTAAAGAGTGACATCATCCGCGTAGAGCGATATAATTAGTTGTCTTGAGGAGTAAATCAGGGCGCGCTCTTTATGATGTTGGCGGATTTTAGCGGCCAAGGGTTCTATAGCCAACGCGAAAAGTATTGGGGAGAGGGGACAACATTTGTGAAATATGAAGTAAAAATACTACATACTACCTACAGTAGATATGACATTATGTGGCCTAGCATGGTTGATGACTTGTGAAGAAATTGACTGCGTTAGGTAAGAAATGTAGTTAGTTAGCATGAATTGCTTTACGAATGAAAATATAACTCACAGTTGAACAAGCACAGTGATAAAAAGGTTTTTTTTACAATCCAACTGATTGGTGTTTTCCCCAGTATTTGATGATTAACAAAAGAAAATGCTTATCTGCACCCTGGTGGGTGATAAATGATAGCATACATTAGTAACTTCTGTGTTACTACCATCTGAACAACACTAAAGACAAAGATATTTTTTGATCATCTTTGTATGTTAAAGTACATGAAATGTATTGTAATGTAGTGTTTTACATTACCATAGGAAATTACAATTGTAATTTAGAAAGTAACAATACTATTTATTTACTATACGTACCTTTATAATGTAACTTAATGATAACTTACCTTCTCCTTTCCTCTTCTTTAATATATATATATATATATATATATATATATATATATATATATATATATATATAACTACCAACTTTAAAGCTCTTTATTATACGAATTTTGAAAATAGTTCTAACAAGAACTTTTTTTCTGCTTTTGGTTTTTATTTTTTTGTTATTAAATCATAAACTATAGCTCAATGGGACCAACTATAAAATGAGAACAAAACACACCCAAGGCACAAAAAGACTTGCTGCAAGGGAAAAAAAATGATGAGTTTCATGGAGGACAGCGGTGAGCTATGACAAGTTCACAGTATATATTTAAGTCACTTTCCCCTACGACAAGAACTGTTTGGCACGCCAAACAGTACGTCGCAGTCCCCGCATAGGGCTCTACAATGTTGCGCTGTTGGCGAAGGCAGTTTGACTGCACCTTGAGAGCCAGGTGGTGGAATGGCAGGTGGGGCAGAAGTATAAGATTGTGGTCGTACTTCGGTGGCCACGCGGAAGAGGAAGGTGCAGCAGGTGGAACATTCCCGGGTCCAGCAAAGATTCCCTGTTCGAGTTGGACCAAATCTAACTCTTGTCTCCTTTCTGCACAAACCAAACGGATGGAATGCACTGCTTGCATGCGCTAATGCATTCCCGTGGTCCCTAGTTAATATTGGTGTCCTGTTCCACAGGATATTATTTTTTGCCATGATAAACAGGTCACCATCCGGGTATTCACTTTCTTCTCCCCTGTTGGAATGCTGAAGAATTGCCATATGACCGACTCCTTCAGGTCCTTTCCCCGCTCCAACTCCTGTTCCTCGATAGCAATGGCCTCCTCTTCCTGTCCAATGCATCATGAGCAAAAGCAGTAGGCTCTCCTCCTTCAGCCATCTCTCCAAAATCACCTCAAACAAAGCAGAACCAGTAGCAGGCCATTTTCACTTGTGATCAGGTCAAAGGCCGAACTTCATACTTTGAAAAACCAATAAAATTCACACAAAAAAAGGTTATAACTTAGTTATAGTTAGGGATTAATATATTACAGCGCAATTACACAACACATTTCAACTTCACAGACATTAGAATAACTTCGGTTTTAGTTATTTTTAAAGTCTTTCTTTCAAACATTTTTTGCCCAACTTGTATTACCCTCCACAATCTAACTTCAAATATAAACGTCACTCATACATTTAAACAACTATAACTCGCCAATTGCAAATTATTTACACCATTCAATAATGTCTTGTTAATACATATCTTAATTTAACAATTATATACACATAATAATATGCAGCTGCAAACGTTCTCTTTTAGATTGGATATAAATATGGCGAGTAATAGTTCTTTCAATGTTTGAGTGATGTTCATATTTGAAGTTAGATTGCGGACAGTAATACAAGTTTTACAAAGAATGTTTAAAAAAGACTTTAAAAATAACTATAACTGATGTATTTCTAATGTTTGTGTAGTTTAAATGCGTTGTGCAATAGTGTTGTAATATAATAACCCCAAACTATAACTAAGTTGGAACCTTAGGGGTTTTTTTCTGTACATGTATGCAAGAATTTATGTATAGCACTGTGCTAATCCTACGCTTAAAGACTTTGATAGAAAAGCAGACATTTGAGGTGAGCAAATTTAGAGTGTCGCTGGTGTTGAGAGTGCTCTATACTGGAGCTGCTTTCCACGTAAACTTGAGAACTACCCAGAGTTCTCTGCTTCTTTTTTTGCATAATTTATGCGTCACTCTATGCCTGAAAGGGTATTGCTTTTGACTTATACTGGGTGCTCCCTTGTGTCTGGACAAAGCTATACCTCTCTGACGAGCTCTAATGAGAGCGTAACACGTGTCAGGGGTTGCTTTTATTCATTTCAGGTTGGCTTGGATGGTATTTTATCAATCCAAAGCTGTAATACTGTGCCTGGAGTGGTAAAAGGCTTTGGTCATTTTGCAGCTCGGCATGGATAGCACTGTGCTAATCCTACGCTTAAAGACTTTGCTGCAGGAATGGCAAAAGACTTTGTCCCTTTCTATCTAGGCGTGGATGGTACTGTGCTAATCCTACCCTTAAAGACTTTGATAGAAAAGCAGACATTTGAGGTGAGCAAATTTAGAGTGTCGCTGGTGTTGAGAGTGCTCTATACTGGAGCTGCTTTCCACCTAAACTTGACAACTACCCAGAGTTCTCTGCTTCCTTTTTGCATAATTTATGCGACACTATGCCTGAAAGGGTATTGTTTTGAGAGATATATATATATATATATATATATATTCCAACCAATGTTCGTCAATAGGTAAAAAACAAACACACCAAAGCCCTTTGTTCTGCTGCAAGCATGATTTATTGGCAAATTACACCTACGCGTTTGAGCAGCGCTCCTTGCTCCACGGGTCCCGTGAGCAAGGAGCGCTACTCGAAACGCGTAGGTGTAACTTGCCAATAAATCACGCTTGCAGCAGAACAAAGGGCTTTGGTGTGTTTGTTTTTACCTATTGACGAACATTGGTTGGAATATTGGGGGCTCGCGACCCCGCCTCAGCCCGCTGTCAGGAAGTGGCTCGGGTGCTATGCGGACTGACGACTTGGATATATATATATATATATACCGTTTTTGTGTTCACATGTACCCCTCTTTTATGTTCACAATTTATTTATAATGGTTGCTGTGACAATGCCCTCTTGAAACGTGATCAAGGCGAAAGCTGAAACGCGTTGTTTTTGAGCCATCCATTAAATCCTATTTTGCAACTTCCAGGAGCGTCCGAGTTATTTTCTGTGACTGCAGACTAACTTTGGTGTATTTATCGGGTTGCCGGTAACCCGCACTTGGACCGCCCGCTCTGACAGTCTCCTACCGGGCTCGTGAATTGTTATATATATATATATATACATATATATATATATATATATATATATATATTTGTGAAATACGAAATATACAATTGCTTTGTAAAGGTTTCCCATTTCAAAAAGGTTTCCCATTTCAAAATGTTTCTGTCTAGAATCAAAATATAAATAATGACAAATCCAAGATGCCACTCACAACCCTGACTAACAAGAAAAATCCATACTAATTTAATCCAAGGCCTAACTTGTTCAATCTTCCCTATGAGTTAAATGTCATATTATCCTGCACATAATTACAATGTGCATCTAACATTGCGAAAATGATCTGGGCGCATACGCCCTGAAGCATGACCCTTTCAACTTGATTTGATGTTCTGGGGAACATAAGGCAAAGCAGCGATTCTGGGCTAATTAAAGCGGCCTTCTCGTGATCATTAAAAAAACGTTGGATCAATAGCCACAGCCTGCAGCCCCCACATCCTGACTGATGTCACGGCGAATCTGAAGGTCAGCTAAAAAAGGAAATTGATTACTGCGGGGCTTTTCTGCAGAAACCTTCGGTTTTTATAGAGGGTTGAAAAAGTTGTCTTAGCACAGGAAAATGGGCCCACATAGCACATATACAGGTCGCTATCAGCAACCTTGAAAATAATAGGCAAATGTGCTTTGTCTAAACATGCAAGGCTGGCATTGAAGGACTGGCAAATTAAAGGGATTTTTCATTTGTGTTGCAAAAATATTTATAATATGTCAGGGATAGTAAAAGTAGCCCAATATCACGTTATTTAGAGAAGTATAATAATAAACACAGATTCACCTATAAAGACCAACTTCGATGTTATTAACACAGTACAATTTTACACAACAGTGGAAATAAATAGCATAATACACTCTGCGCACCTGCCTATTTAAAGCGGCGGCTCCACCGCTAAGGTGGAGAAGCGTCACCCCACTGCTTCAACTGCAAGCTCAATACAAAAAATAAAATGATAACGCTCCGTTATTATCATTTTATTTTTTGTATTGAGCTTGCAGTTGAAGCGGCGGGGCTGGGCTCCCCGCATCACAGGGAGGAGTGGTGGCCGCACTTTAAGTGTGCATGTAGGTTTGGCCGGCCCTCTTGGGCACTTTGCATTTCCTTGGGTGGAGAACATGCCCAGGCTCTCATTCCCCATCTGAGCGCAGAACCACGGCGCTCAAGCCAATCACAATGTTGCATTGCAGCGTTGTGATTGGCTGGTAGCCTGGATGCTTGCTTCCTGGTTCCTGTGTGGAAGAAAGGCGGCGGATGGAGACCGGCGCGTCGAGCAGGTAAGTTTCTTTGTTATTTTCTATTTTTCCTTTACCCCCACGCCCCCGCACCACCGTTCCCTACCAGCCGCTACTGCCTATTTACTATATACATTGTATATAGGTAGCTGCACATCATCTAATGTGCTATTTGTTAAATCATGACAGCATGACCCATTCAAGACCTCACCTCTCACGAGTCCTGCATTGCACCACACAACAAAGGTAATAAATAGCTTTTTATATACTATAGATTCACTTTTGCACTTTAACTATTTGCACGACTGTGCAGTTATTACCTTACCTGTAGGCTAGCGCCAAAGCCCATGCACTGGCGGCACAATAAAGGCTGTCTTGAACCTTGGCCTTTTTACAGTCACCAGCTGTTTCCGTGGGAAAGAGCCCAGTCGTGGGGCTTTGGAAGTTCAATACCGTCGACTTCACTGAGAAAATAAACAACAAAAGCAAATGAAAATGAGCATGTGTTACAAATGATCTTACTTCTGCCCTTTATTGCCAAATACAGAAAATTAGAAGAGCCCAGCAAGTTATTACACGGGGATGGCCTGCAGGAATAATGATTTTCAGTGCTCTTCGGCCTGTTTATGTTGTTTTCCTACCCCGGCTCCCTTTTTACTGGCGTTTCTTCATCATTAGTATTCCCTGCCTTCCCTCCAAGCAGAACCAAGGCCCCGAGAAGACTGCAAACAACCTCTCTGCAGAAACATTCGCCAGATTAGCCATTCTGTGACTTTTACCTGTTAAGTGATCCATGTACATTTCATATTCCAGGCCTCTGGGTTTACACATTTTCATTACGACAAAATAGTTACGGGGTTATTTATTTATGCACTGCTCAAGGGCAGGGAAAATGCCAGGAGTGGAAGAGTAGCAGCTTACTGTGACAGTCAACGCTATGCAGCATACTGCTTCATGACACTGAAGTGAGGGCTGATTAATTAGATCTGCGCTTTGCTACTTTGAAGACATTAGATGAGGATGTTACAGACTTTCCTTAAGTCTTTGACAGCGCAGCATTCGAGTTGTGTGAAGCGATTTAGTCCCATTTGAAAATAACCTTGCTAACAGCATCATCAGCTAAGAAAATCCATATAAATAGGTCAATGCACCATGGACTCAATATTCAATTCTGCACCACTGAAGAGGAGTGGTGACAAGGATGTGCCTAGGGTGGAGAGATGGCTAACAGCAGCAGCACGGATTCGCCACTCTCCACTCTTGGAAGTAAATTGAACTGTCATCTACAGAGAATGCGAAAGAAATGAATTCACGAAACGATGAAAAATGTCAGATCAAGCAAGTGAAAGAAAAGCTGTTCCACGAAGGCGCTTCTTGTGGTTTAACAATATCTACGCTTCACTTTTATACAGAACTATCCGCTTATTTTCCATTAAACTGTAGAACGTGAATGATGAAGCTTAGGCGCCAAGATGTGGCTATTTGGAGTCTCCAAAAGAAAAGAAAATTCCTCTGTGTACAGCGAGCTCTTCAGGCAATACGTAAATTCGATATTGTATTACTACCATTATGTCTCTCATAAAGGGGACAATGAAGCGGCAAAGAAAGCATGAGATTTTAAAAACGGGATATAAAATGGACAAACCGGCATACATGCACAGACAATGAAACTGTTTTCAAAGTCTGTCCTAAAGAACGCCTCTTCATTAAAAAAAAATGAAAAGTTGCTAAAGGTGGTACATAAATTTATCACAAATGAAACATTTTCCTAACATTATTTATTTGAATATAAAAAGAACTAACATTCCAAATAAATTATTTTGTGATCAGATTGCATTTTTTTTATTACTGAATACAACGATACAAACTAAACTATGGATTTAATTTTCTTTTCATTTACTTAGCCAGGAAATGCATTTTCAGGACACAGCCTACTGGTTTATTAAAGACATCTTGGGGACATTCTGAAAGTTGACCTAGGAATACATTCCGCCCATTGCTTACCATTGCTTTGTAACTCACATTTGCTGGCTTTATTTGCTTTAGGCTGTGCAGCTCGAGTTCCTCCCTCCCATTGCCCAAACCTTGTTTACTGTATTCTTCCACAAACTTGCTTTCTGTAAACTGCTTTTTAAATCTTGTTCTTATCTTGTCATATTTGCTGTGCATTCAAAGACAGAGGTCAAATTTCAGGCTGTGTCTTCCAGTGAGCTTGGCATTTATTTTTATTTCTCTGACTTCAACGTGAGAGGATTTATGTGACAATCATGCTGGTTATTGCGGATCTGCTCGAGGAAGGCAGTACAAGGTTATTTTTTTTTTAGCACACAACAAAATATAAATGTCTGTAAATTAACTGGGCTGACGATCAAATTAAAACATTGGGTGATGACATTTCCACGCATTCTCGTCAGTGAAACTGTATGCGAGTGCAAATGTAATGGTCATTTCAATTGAAGATGTGTTGTCTGTAATGGCAGTACGCTACCATACCATGCATACTCCACGGTACCCCACTCCACTCTACTCTGCACCATTCCACGTCACTGCACTCTACCTGCACCACTCCACTCAGCGTCACTGCACTCTTCTGCACCACTCCACTCTATGGCTCTCTACTCTACACCACTGCATTTATTGCCAATGCAGTCTACTCCTTCACTTCTCTACTCTGCACCACTGCACTCTACTATGAAACAATCTACTCCACGCCACTGTACTCTGCACTCTATGCCAATGCACTAAACAGCTTTACTCTAAACTAATGCACTCTACGCCAATATACTCTACTCCACTACTCTACGCCACTGCTCTCTACACCACTCTGCGCCACTGCACTCTACACTGCTCTACTCTACTCTACAACAGTATACTCTGCAACACTGCACTCTGCTACTCTACTTTATGCCACTCCACGCGACTGCACTCTACGCCACTGCTCTCTACACCACTCTGCACCACTGCACTGTACACCGCTATACTCTACTTGAGGCCACTTCACTCTACGCTACTACACTCTACTTTATGCCACTCTACTCTACACCATTGTTCTCTACGTCACTTTACTCTGCCCCACTGTACACCACTGCACTGTATGCCACTCTACACTATACTCTACTCTGCAGCATAGCACTCTCTGCCACCGAACTCTCTGGCTCTGAACTCTCTGCCACTCTACTCTGCACCACTCTACTTTACTCTGAAACAATCTACTCTACGCCACTGCACTCTATGCCACTACTCTATGCTACTGCACTCTACGATGCACTACTGTAATCTACCCTGCACCACACCACTCCACTTCATTCTACTCTGAAACAATATACTCTATGCCACTGCACTATGCGCCACTCCACTTGACTCTGCACTCTACACCACTTTACTCAAAACGAATGCACTCTACGCCAGTCTTCTCTGCACCACTGCACTCTACGCCACTAAACTCTACACCATTGTACTGTCTCTGCACTCTACCCCACTCTACTCTACGTCGTGTCACTACACTCTCTGCCACTCTATTATACTCTGCACCACTGCTCTCAACACCACTTTACTCTGCGCCACTGCTCTCTATCCACCACAGCACTCTACAAAAGTATACTCTGCAACACTGCACTCTCTGCTACTCTACTTTATGCCGCTCCCCGCCACTTAACTCTATGCCACTGCACTCTACACCACTGTACTGTACATCACTTTGCTCTACTCAGAAACAATCTACTCTATGCCACTGCAGTCTATGCCACTCTATTGCAATCTGCGCCACTCCACACAACATCACTCCATACCGCACCACGCCACTGCACTCTATGCCAATCTACTCTGAACCACTGTGCTGTACACCACTATACTCTACTTCATGCCACTTCACTCTACGCCACTATACTCTACGCCACTCTACTGTACACTATTGCACTCTACGTCACTTTACTCTGCACCACTGTGGACCACTGCACTGTACACCAATGCACTCTACTCCACTGTACTCTACACCACTGCACTTTTCAACAGTTTACTCTGCAGCACTGCTCTCTCTGGCACTGAACTCTGCCACCCTAATCTGCCCCAGTCTACTCTGCGCCACGCTACTTTACTCTGAAACAATCTACCCTACACCACTGCACTCTATGTCAATGCAGTCTAACCCACACTACTCTACGCCACTGCAATCAACGCTGCACCAATCTACTTGATGTCTCTACTCCATGCTACTGCACTCTACCCTGCACTACTACAATCTACCCTGCACCACTCCACTTCACTCTACTCTGAAAGAATCTACTCTAGGCCACTGCACTCGGCGCCACTCCACTCAACTCTGCACTCCATGCCAATGCACTCTACACCACTTTACTTAAAACTAATGCAATCTACACCACTTTACTCAAAATTAATGCACTCTACGCCAATTTACTTTGCACCACTACACTCTACGCCATTGTAATCTGTCACTGCACTCTATGCCACTCTATTCTACTCTGCACCATTGTATTCTACGCCACTGCTCTCTACGGCACTCTACTCTACGGCACTCTAATATACGCCACTGCACTCTACAACAGTATACTCTGCAACACTGCACTCTCTGCTACTCTACTGTATGCCACTCTCTGCCACTGAACTCTACACCACTGCTCTCTACGACACTCTACTCTATACCACTACACTCTACGCCACTTCACACTATTCTGAAACAATCTACTCCATGCCACTGTAGTCTACGCCACTCTATTGCACTCTGCACCACTTCACACCACGTCGCTCCATACCGCACCACGGCACTGCACTCTGCGCCATTTACTCAAATCCAATACACCAGTCTACGACACTCTAATCAACTCTGACACTGTACTCCACTCTATGCCACTCAATTCTACACCCTTCCACTCTACTACACTCTACTCCCTTTACAACACTTTAAGCTACTCCATGACACTCCACTTCACTCCTCTCCATGCCACTCAACTCTACTGTACACCGCTCCACGCCAGCCCATAATACTTCACGCCACTCTCCTTTACCCTACTAACTTTTAGTCATGCTGAACAGCAGGCACTCTGGTGTACAACATTGCTAAAATATATTTGCAAAGCCAATAGCTCTTGCATAGGCGACGTACATTGGCTTTGCCCATGCTTGTTTCAGGCTATAAAAGCAGGACTGTCCAGCTGCAGCTAATGTAGGTCTGGTGAAATTTCATAATTTCTCAACCACTTTCCAGATTCTCCTCATAACATTAAAAATCTGTTTATTCTTCAAAGAATAATACAACAGCATTTCATGCAGCTCTCCATCCACTCTGTTGCAGGGATTTTGGCTCAGTTTTGGCCCGCTCTGTCGGCCTCATTCGGCATTGTATCACTTGAGACCTAACACTACAGATAATGCTAAACTGTAGCTCTCTAGTCCAGAACTGACCATTGAATTCAAATCAAGGTAACAGATACCTTGTCAGTAAGACCTTCTGTATGTCCAAGTACAATCAACAGACCACTGATACTGGTCAGCAAGAACCAAGAAAGGTGTCCAAAAGCACTTCAGAAACATGAAATGTGGGACTGCGCTAAACATATACACATGCCTTAGCATTATTTGTCATCACCTCAGACTTAGCCTTTTCAAAACAGTTATCATCTTACATTTCCCTTCTCTTCTTTGAAAGCTCGCCCAAAAGGGTACTCCCCTCATGTAATTTCACCACCACAACAGCTCAAATAGAATCGAATTTCTAACTCCTCCCCTAAAATTCTTAACAATCCTCGCTATCTGCCTCGCTCTTTGTTCGTTCCAACCACTTTCTCTACGGGCATCTCGGTCTCCACATTGCCTTCCTCCAATCGGTTTAAAGCAGTGGATGAGAGGAGAACATCTGTCTAGTGGAGCACTGCTGATCGCGTGTGCATGCAGTGCACACACAAAGATGGTGCAAAGTAATTTATAATTCACCAAGAGTCATGTAGAACAATCTGCAAACATCCAGAACCTGAAATGAGAAAAAGGTGAGGAGTTGGCTCCATTTGTAAGTCACACTTCTCCCTGTCATAATCCAGACCATGACTTAGAGGCACTAGGAGAAAGGAGTGTCTACTCCATGTATGTTGAAGTGTGCATGATTGTCAGACCCGATTGTACAATAGGAAATAATAAGGTGCCTGGGATGAAGTGCTGCGAGAGCCATATAAAATGGCTCAAAACATATATCGCTGAATTGTTAAGTTGAGTCTGCTAGAAGAAGCATGCTGGGAAGTGGCATCATCTACCCCAATTAATTACTATTCAAGTATTTTGCCAATCAACTCAAATTATTCAGAGTATTCTCACCTCACAATTACTTTTATTCATCATCCTGACCTGCTGTGCTACATACAACTAATCAGAACAAAAATCTCCGTCTTAGGGAAACAAATATGTACTCAAAACTACCCCCTTCCTTTTCCGCTCCAACCCACCACCCAGGTATTGAGCAATGCCTGGATTATCTGAATATATAGTCTTTGAACTTAAAAAACTTTGCTCATTTAAACATTGTAGAAAAGACAGAGACCGGGACGGCTCTCTACATAGTCTTGTACACTAGACCGGCACCTTGGGATACACAGATCTCAATACGTTGGCAAAATGGCTCACTGAGCTAATGCTTGCTGCTGACATCTCGGGTCACAAATTTCATAATTCCATACCAAGCAGGGCTACCTCAGCAGGGTCAATTCTGCAAGATTGGAAACAGTGTACTATTAGAGTCGCTAATAGTAGTGAGTATTATTAATATCACTATTTTAATTGCTGGGGCAGTAGATTTAAAACTCATTATATATTGGCCACTTTCATCTTCTCTCCAAGAATGATTCCCTAGAAAAGCCATCAGAACCATGTCAACTGGATGTTCTCATTACATTTTGAGAAGTTAGTGATGTCTGTTATCAGCACCTTGGGTTTCAACAAGTTGACACTCTACAACAGATCCATTCATTATAGGTGAACACTGTTTCAAATTAGCAAAACAAATGTGAAAGACTTCAGAGATTACAATGAAAATGAACTGCCTAGGGACGGCGGGTATGGCAAACCGCCAATCAAATCACATGAACTCAAAGACCACCAGCTTATTGGTGTACAGTCTGTCTGAAGCACATTGAGACTTTACATTTTCAGGCAAATTATAGAGTTATTTTAAATCTTTGGAAGATACTGAAATTGCTCCAAAAATCCCAATAGAAACTATAAGTAATATAAGGGGCTAACTTGCTCCAGGGACATAAGTTATATTCCCAGCGTCTCCCATCATGTTGTAGTTAGTCTCTCTATCAAGTCATCCCTCCACTTGTTTTTAGGTCTCAACCTGCAACAGCGTATGTGCTGCATGCAATCTCGCTTGCGAGAGATATTGTATTCAACAAGGGGCTTGCAGCCCGGCCACAGCTTAACATTTGTTAACTTTATTGTCACTCTAATTTGCTGCCTTCTAATTGGCTCACGCGTGCTGGCTTCACTCTTCTTTCAGCTAGAGCATGCACCAAGTACTGATTACTTCAGCTTGATTGTTGCCCTGCCGCTGATTGTGCTGTGATTGAGGGACTACTTTTATTAGTCTTCTCTATCGTCTTTGTTGAACCTCTTAAAATTTGTAGCTATGTTTTACTATGCCCCACGCACTTCAAAGAAGCCCTTTTCTCCTTTAAAATGGATGTTTTTTGTGACAACAGATGCTATCTACTTTTACTGAGACAAACAGATGTTATCTGCTTCCAAATGTATTTTTACTAAGACATGGAAGCAATTGCTCTCTTTATGTGATAAGATTTTTTGCAAAATATTACATGTTTTTTCTTTTTCACGCATGGGAAGATTAACTGATTTGTTCAGAATCACAGGGGTATAGCGCAGAGACCTAATAAGCATTGGCAAAGCCACTAGTGCCCACCTTTGAGGAGACTGGATCCGTCACTGGTTTTGCTCATGCTGTACACTATGAGCATTGCTGACTTTGGCAATTATTTGCAGCCATTCTGTGTAGCAGCATGGCTAAAAATAATGACAAACATGATGCATCCAGCGTTTAAGTACTTTTTTTTTTTTTTTAAACGTGCATTAGCCCCGACTGTGTCACAGCGCCTTTTGCAATTAGTTTTAGCCTTTCTGCAAAGCATCTGCAATGCTGTGCAACATGGCTACAACACATTGCCAAAGCCAATAGCTCTCACAGGTGAGACCTACTAGCTGTGCTAATGCTTGTTAACATTTGCTACCCTCAATCACTTCTGAAAACAGAGAATGCCATTTCTGCATTTGCCTCACTACAGACTATGTGCTGTCAATTATAAATCTAGTTTTAGATCTGGTAAGAACTTCAAAGTGTCCAGTAAATTGGGAGACTCCAATTACATGGGCACTAGTCCTATCGAGCAACATCCAGGCTCTCTACATCAGCCCAGAGCAATGTGCTGTAGGCCTCGGGCTAGCGCCCATGGTAAAACCAAACCATGAAAACCCATTTCTATGTGCTGTGCTTTCGTTTTTTGGTCTGGCCTAGGGACAGCTTTATCTGACTCACCTGCCTCATGTCTTAAAAAAATCATAATAAAAATATACAAATATGTAATCATGCATACATGGGCTTTTGGTCCGCCCTCTTCATCCATTGGACTGATCAACTGTCATTCACATTTTGCTTCCACCCTGCACAGCATACAGCATGGGGCAGTGGATCAGCCACTTCATCTAACGGGCGTCTTACACTGCGAGTGACGAGATTTCGCATGATCACATGTGCACAGGGCTGATGATGCGCCTTAAATGTTTAGAGTATTGCACGTTTAAAAAACAAAAATTGCATGCTTTAAATGGTACTGGTTTTCCCAATGCTTGCTGAGAAAAGCAGTGAACAGCCTTGTCAAGATGCCTACCTAGGGATGAGAGATAATGACTGCTGAGGTAAACT
This sequence comes from Calotriton arnoldi, assembly GCA_963921515.1. Lineage (NCBI taxonomy): Eukaryota > Metazoa > Chordata > Amphibia > Caudata > Salamandridae > Calotriton > Calotriton arnoldi. The sequence goes on from CAWUFW010000617.1 coordinate 3,405,113, forward strand.
TTTATCTCCCCCCTAGCTATACCCATGATAAATTGAAAAAGACACCATGAAATGCTTTTCTTACAGAATTAGGGCTTTTTTTCTTAAGCAAGATAGCAGAATACTTTTTATAATCATTTTCTCATATCTTGAATGTGTAACCTTTCAAAGCTGCATATTTGACACTCACCCTCTGTGAGATTCAGGTAAGAATATGCAAATTCGCAAGGAACTAAAATTTAAGTTAATCTATCGAAAAATAGGGCTAAGAAATACCCAGTTCCGCTGGGACTTAAGCCACGAACAGTATAAGCAGTGCCGCAACTAATTCAAAGCAACAGACTCCTTTCCAGGCAGTTTTCTTGCACTTCATTTTTAAATCAAGAGCTCTACATGAGGCCTGGAACATGGACACCATGACCATAGGGAATACTAAAGCTCTTGTAGGCTGGTGTCTGCATACCAAGGAGTGTTGATTGAAGGTCAAAGAATGCCCAGACACCTGCTCAGGTTATGGGTCTCAAATATTTATGTCGCCCTCTGGCATTTTAGGATGCATGTGGTAGTACTGAGTGCTTATCTGACACATTGCCTTTACACTACTCGAAGCATAGGCAGCTCATGACTGTCTTCGAAGAATCCCACCTCCTGTTACCCTCCACCCTTCTCCCTTCTAGTCTAATATATTTGTGGCTTTCTGTGGTGTTCTGGTCAGATCAATAGAAGTAACATCACAGAGAAATTACGAAGTCGAAACTTGGAGCACCGAGGACCTCACCACAGCTTGTTTCTCTCTTACTAAGGGTGATACTTTACTACCTAGCACAACTTGCTTATAATAGCCAGTAAGGTCTCTGCCGTGGGACTTCCTCTTCACCCAAAATGGCTCCTACAAGAAATTGGGTTACTGGTTGTCTGGGGTGTGAGTCCTGTTTAAGCAGCAACCACAATCCTTGTCAGGGTGAAAGACAAGCCAACCCTAAATGAACCTAGGCTCAACACTCTGTTAGCTTGACACAGAGTAGTCAGGCTTAACTTAGAGGCAATGTGTAAAATATTTGTGCAACACTTCAAACAGTAATAAAGTGCAAAACACCATACAAAAAGGATCCCACACCAGACTAGAAAACTAGAGTTTCCTTTAATAAACAAAACAAGACCACAACAACAAAAGTTCAATAAGTAGAAACGGAGATATGCAATTTAAAAGATTTCAGTGAAAATAGTGCCATTAAGCACAAATCTGGTCACGCCGGCCCATGACTAAAAAAGTCACTAGTTCAGGCCGACCTGGGGCGATGCGTCAGTTCTGGGGAGCTGTGATTCAGAGTCCGTCATCGAGGCTGCCTTCGACGAGGGATGCAAGGGCCTGTGCTGAAAATGCATCGGGCCACAGCAGTTCCGAAGAAGTTGTTGGCTGCGGCAGCAATGCGGGTCTTTGTAATGGGTCCAATTCACGCAGCAGCAGCGATGCATCGGTTCTGCTTAGGGTTGCGCAGCAGAGGAGTTGCATCGGTTCTGCTGGATCCACAGAGGTTGGCAGAGCACCTTAAGCCCACTTCCAAGGGTCCAGGACTGGGATGGCACCACTTGGTAGGGTAGAATCAAAGATGGCAGAGTCCAGGGGCAAGGTTGTTGGAAGACTGTTGTGTTCTAGAGGCTTCAGATCAGGAGGCCAGCCAACTAGCCTTGGGGTCACTCTGGGTTCAAGAGATGCAGGTCCAGTCTTGCACTCACCCAGGCAAGATGACAGCAGGTCAGCACAGCAGGGCAGCAATTCCTTCAGGACAGCAGTCCTTTCAGCAGCACAATAGTCCTCCTTCCAGGCAGATTATCCACAGGTCCAGAAGTGTACTGATGAGTAGGTGTCTGAGGTCCAATATTTATACCCAGTTATGCCTTTGAAGTCGGGAGAATCTTCAAGACGCAGGCCTATGAAGTGCACTGCTGCACTGTCTTTCTGGCCCTGGCTCCAGACTAACTACAGGGGGCAAGCAGCCCTTTGTGTGGAGGCAGGACACAGCCTATTCAAGTTTATTTGGGGCTGTGCCCAGCTCCCCCCTTCCATCCGGCCAGTGATGGCCCATCTAGGCACACCTAACCTCCCTAATGTCTGTCTAGGAGGAATACACAAAGTCCTACTGTCAACTACACCCAGTGTTGTGACCCAGACAAAGGTGGCAGGCACCAAATGGCTGAGGCAGGAAAATGCCAACTTTCTAAAAATTGTGATCAACAAAAGAGGGTTCTGGCCCGTAATCAGTAAGGCTGGGCCCAATTATAAGCGATCAACAACATACATGCCAATACTGATTCAAAAGTCTACAATTTACTTGCTCAAACCACACGTGACACTCAATGTGATTGAAAAGAGTTGATTTATTTAATCTTTTGTTAGAAAAGTTTAGAAGAAGTTTGTTTCATAGTTTTAGGACGCTACTAATGGTTAGAACATTTGATTCTATTTCATGTTCTCATGGACCATAATGAATTGTAACACACACATGTTATCATTTACATGAACTGTGTACACATATATGATTCCAACACTGTTCAAATTAAACCCAAAATCAATTTGTGAGTTAAGTTTCCACATACAATTGCAAGAATGATAAAAATGACAAACACAATAGTAATCAGACAAACACATGGAAAAACATGAAAAAACAATACCAACGGGGTTGGAGAGTGCGTTTTAAGAATTTCTTGATACTTTTTGCTTTATGCAACCCACGTTTAGGTAAAGACCAAACAGTGTGGTATTCAGTTTAACCCAAATAATTAAATCAATGAATTATCACATAATTTGGCAACAAGATTATGCAAACAATGGTTAAACTGATACATATTCCATATACACTTGTTGGTCAATAACAAGGTCTACGCGTTTCGAACCCCTGCATTCGTTTGGGGGGTTCTCTTCAGGACCTGGAACAAAACAAAGCTGGAAAGGAAAGGAAAGAAGGTGCTCGTGTTATCATTTGCAACTTCAGGCATTCAAAGTTACGCTCCCTGTAAACTTCAACTACTTATTGTACCTTATGAGAGATTAGCAAATCTCTACTCCAACCGTGGATCTCAGTTATTCCACGTTGGGAAAGGTTTAATTTGTTGGTCTGCAGCAAAAAGAAGAAAGCAGAAGACGAAGGTCAGTCATTTAGAGGACTGATTAAAAGGATCGTCATGTCAGTTTTTTGAAGTCAACTTACTTTGGTCCGACTCAGTTAAGGAACAGGTAGCAGATGGGAGGACTGGTCTTGTAGCACTGTGATTCCACAAGAGAGACAAGTGAGAAGTTGGCGTTGCAAAAACATTTATTGGATTTTTGGCTGAGAAAACAGGGGAAGAGAAAGTTGGCAAAAAACATACCTGGATACAAAATAAGATCCAGGTATGTTTTTTGCCAACTTTCCCTTCCCCTGTTTTCTCAGCCAAAAATCCAATAAGTGTTTTTGCAACGCCAACTTATCACTTGTCTCTCTTGCGGAATCACAGTGCTACAAGACCAGTCCTCCCATCTGCTACCTGTTCCTTAACTGAGTCGGACCAAAGTAAGTTGACTTCAAAAAACTGACATGACGATCCTTTTAATCAGTCCTCTAAATGACTGACATCCTTCTTCTTCTTCTGCTTTCTTCTTTTTTTGCTGCAGACCAACAAATTAAACCTTTCCCAACGTGGAATAACTATGAGATCCACGGTTGGAGTAGAGTTTGGCTAATCTCTCATAAGGTACAATAAGTAGTTGAAGTTTACAGGGAGCGTAACTTTGAATGCCTGAAGTTGCAAATGATAACACGAGCACCTTCTTTCCTTTCCTTTCCAGCTTTGTTTCAGTTCCAGGTCCTGAAGAGAACCCCCCCAAACGAATGCAGGGGTTCGAAACGCGTAGACCTTGTTATTGACCAACAAGTGTATATGGAATCTGTATCAGTTTAACCATTGTTTGCATAATATTGTTTCCAAATTATGTGATAATTCATTGATTTAATTATTTGGGTTAAACTGAATACCACACTGTTTGGTCTTTACCTATACGTAGTTGCATAAAGCAAAAGTATCAAGAAAATTCTTAAAACACACTCTCCAACCCCGTTGGTATTGTTTTTCATGTTTTTCCATGTGTTTTTGTCTGAATACTTTTGTGTTTGTCATTTTTATCATTCTTGCAATTGTACGTGGAACCTTAACTCACAAATTGATTTTGGATTTAATTTGAACAGTGTCGGAATCATATATGTGTACACAGTTCATGTAAATGATAACATGTGTGTGTTACAATTCATTATGGTCCATGAGAACATGAAATAGAATCAAATGTTCTAACCATTAGTATCTTCCTAAAACTATGAAACAAACTTCTTCTAAACTTTTCTAACAAAAGATTAAATAAATCAACTCTTTTCAATCACATTGAGTGTCACGTGTGGTTGGAGCAAGTAAATTGTAGATTTTTGAATCAGTATTGGCATGTATGTTTTTGATAACTTTCTAAAATGGTAATTTTTCAAAATTGTAATTTAAAATCTGACTTCACCCATAAGTTAGGATTTTTCATTACAATTTAAAAGACACTAAACTTGAACTGGTTACCTGTTCCCATTTTGAAATTACAGCTTATTAAATGTAATCTTATTGGAGAGGTAGGCATTGCAGTACTGAAAAACAAATTTAGGAGTTTTTCACTACCAGGACATGTACAATTAACAGTACATGTCCAACATTTTAAATACCCTGCACCCTGCCCTCGGGGCTGTCCAGGGCCTACACTAAGGGTGACTTATATGTATTAAAAAAGCAAGGGTTCGGCCTGGCAAAACGTTTATTTTGCCAGGTTGAAATGGCAGTTTAAAACTGCACACAGAGGCTGCAATGGCAGACCTGGGACAGGTTTAAAAGTGCTACTTAAGGGGGTGGCACAATAAGTGTTGCAAGCCTGCCAATAGCATTTAATTTACAGGCCCTGGGCACAAGTAGTGCCACCATACTAGGGACTTACAAATAAATTTAGGCTAACTGGGCGCAAGCCAATTCTACTATGTTTGCACAAGCACTTTAGCACTGGTTAGCAGTGGTAAAGTGTACAGAGTCCTAAAACCAGCAAAACCGAAGTCAGCAAAATAGGAGGGTTGAAGACAAAACGTTAGGGGGGGGGGAAAGCACGCCAAGGATGCCAGGTTTAATAGCTCCTGTTAAGTTTGGTGTATTTTTAAAGCGCACTATTATTCATGAGGTTATCCTGGTGCTGAGCAGGTGTGTGTATCTAGCTCTGACTAGGGTAGTAGGTTGGTTAATTGAAAAGCCAAGTCTTCGGTGTGGCTTGGACGGCAGAGCTAAAGGCTGCCTGAGTACATCGCTCCGTCAGATCGGAGAAGAAGAACACTGATCCCGAAGGGTATGCAAGCGGAAAGGACGCAACTACTGTAAATCTGCGCGTAGGAACTGCCACTGCTAATGAAGACGCCGTCGCGGTGACCTCTGGTGCCCAAGAGGGGGCAAAAATCGTTGGTACGCCCCGGAGAGAAAAGAGCGAGACGTGTGAGCAAAATGGCGACCCAGTGATTACAAAACCGAAACTTAAGAGAAAAGCATCTGTAAACCCAGAACTCCGCCAGTTTTCAAAGCGCCGGACGGCGCGAATGGTGGCGAACGGACACTAGAAGGTACGCTATACCCCTCTCTCTGGCTCGCTCTCGGCGAAAAGAACGCGCAAGTGGGGGCGGTGTGAAGGGCACAGTAACAGCGGGGACACTGCGGGGATACTGCCTGCTCCTTGGCCGGAAAAAGTGCTGGTGCTGAGATCTTCCTCACGTTAAGACAGCAAAAGGGGAAGTGATTGTGAAGCATCGGCGCCAGTGCCGTGGTGCCACCGTGCCCAACTACCCCTGCCCAGTCTCCATCCGGAGCATGCAACGGTGAGAATGGCGGCTGTGAACTTCTGAGCCTCGCACTTCTGAGCCTCGCACTACCACACTGCTTGCTACAAGGCGCTGTCGGTGGACGTGGTGAGCTGTGGCAAAAAACAGTGGGTGGCCATAAACATACAATAACATGCGAGGGGACAAGATCGGGCTCAGATCGGGGGTCAGAGATACCCAAGGGAAGGTAGTCAGACCGAAAGCGAAACTGCCGCTCGCCGCAGCACGAGACCACCCCAAAATGGCGCCTGTCACACAGCGGTAGAGCTAGAGGCCGGACTCTCAGCACGCCAGACATCTCCTGCCCACGCAAAGTGCTCCTGTAACCGGAAGCCAAGGGTAACGCCGCACCAAACCACCAGATACAAGCCTGCTGAAGGTAGCGAGCAGCCAGCACTCTATAGAGAATAGACTATTTCCCCCGGGCTGCTCTAGATCTGGGAGGACAACAGCAGCGAGTAAGAGAGGCTACCCTCATGCCGGGACAGACGCGGGTGAAGGGGGGCAACACGCTCCACAGTAACACTTAAGAGCGAATGTGAAGCACGGGCGCCGAGGTGACGTCATACGCGCACAGAGGAACCTGCCCTGACCCTATCTGGTCTAACACAAGCTCCCAAGCCCCCAAGTAAAGAGAACTCAGGAAACAGAAACGGCCAAGCAGAACAACATCACACTGTCGACCCAAGCAGATACCGTTGCTAAGCACCGTGCACGCTATCGCTGGGAATACGTGCCTGCGGCCTGCGACCTAAGTGCAGAAAGACAGCCGAGGTGGCCCTCTGTCCATCAGCATACACCAGGGCATACACCAGGGCATCTCCACCACGCAAGAACGTCAGCGCCAAGGAGTAGACACCAAAACGAACCCACAGGAAGCTGGCAAGCGAAAGAGAGCCACGAGTGACCACGGGGGCCATCGGGAAGCTGCCACCAGGTAGATAGCAGCAGGTGACTTAGGAACCAGGAGCAATAAAGTACACCGAAGGAACAGAGAAACACCAAAAGAACACCACAGGAAATAATCATGGTGGATAGAGAATCTAGGCTACAGCAACAACTAAAAAAGAGCAAGGGAGAGCAAACGATCTCAGACAACCCGCTCAAACAGAAGCCGGACATCAATAGCACCCTGGACATGATTCTAAAAAAACTAGCAGATGTCCACGACTTGGCTAAATCCACACAGCACACCACGGACGCGATTCAGCTCGAGATCGCAGCCGTCAGGGCTGACCTAAACACAGTAAATAACAGACTAACGCGGCCGAGCAAAGAATCAGCGATATAGAGGACAACACCGCCAACTCAAATCAAGATGTGAAGACCTTAACAAAACTCACCTCAACACTACAAAGAAACAGCGGAGTTGGAGGACCGTAACCGGAGGGGGAACATCCGAATACTCGGGGTCCCGGAGGGTGCGGAGGATCCAGCAGGCTCGTGACTAGCCTTTCTTGAGGACTGGATCCCAAAAATTACCAATGTAAAATTCGAACGCCAGTTCGAACTGGACCGTGCGCACAGAGTACCCGCTTCTAAAACCATGGCAAGACAAATTGCTCGACCTATTATCTGCAAACCGCTGAGAGCCCAACACACGGAAGCTATCCTTAACCATGCACGAAAAACCCATCAGATTATCTGGAATGGACATAAGATCATCTTCACACAAGACTACTCCAAGCCTACGGTGGACACCAGGAAGGGTTTCCTTGCATTACGCGACAAACTCAGAAGCAAGAACATGCTGTTCTCCTTCGCAGGCCCAACCAAATTCAGGGTAACCGATGGCAGTAGACAGCACTACTTCAATGATCCCAAAGACCTGGCGTCGTTTCTGGAAGGCCCAACAGCCCAAGACATGGAGACTTCCCAAACTGCCTCTAGCAAAAGAAGATCCTCTCCAGAACCTGGCACGGGTTGAGGAGGCAAGTTGGCGGCCCCTGGGGCAGGCCAAGCCCTCTCAAACCACGTGTAACAGCCGCAACTAACAAAGAATATAACCAATACCTACCTCAACATCTATCAATATCTACCTCAGCACACACCTTGATATCTACCTCATAATAACAGTCTTCCTAGGATGATGGCAGCATGACAATGGAAATACCAAATGCGTATCCTTTAAGTTTGCTACATTGTGACTTCGCTTAAGTACTTTGTCTAAGGTCGCTGTAACGATGCGTCAAATAACTTCAGACTCAGGGGCAGAGGACCTACGTCTCTTTCCCGCTCAGGTAACTAGACCAAGTATAACCACAGGGAAATCTCACGACAAGAGGCGATAACTAACTCACTATGGCCAAGGCCTAACACTTGTAGCCTTTTATCAATTTCATAACTCCACAATGGACAGTTGACTCTGCTGGGAACACAATATTGGAGACGAAATTAGGTAAACCGAGTCAGCCTTATGTTCAGAGGGCCTACCTCGCCCTCAGTCCATGTAACTACGCCAAATATACCCATAGGGAGATTCAAGTTACAGTTTTACCACAACAGCTGATCTCCGACAGACGGAAGACGAATCCTGCCGTCGCACCTCCTACACACGAGGTTTGCAGGGTTGGGGGAGGGGAGTAACTGAGAGGTTGCAGAATGCTGCATGTAAAGATGGGACACCCACCTTGGGGGCTCACAGTATTAATTTTCTCTGTTTTCTGGTTTCCTTACCTTTTTTCACCTCTTTCTCTTCTACAAACCGTGGCGGGCAATTCGGAGTGTATGTACGACCAGTGAGACTTGACACGCAAGGGTACCCTAAAAATCTGATTAGATTGTATTCGAGACACACGGGAGATCTGTGCATAGCTGGGGGGGTGGGGGGGGGGGAGGCAACCTCTTATCCCCTCCAGGGCCCGAGTAGTACTTCCGGCCCTTTAGGAATAGAACCGACGTATCTACCACACATCACCCCATCTGATGGCCCTCAATAACACACTCGCCCTGGCAACCGACCTCAACATAGTGTCCCTAAATGTTAAAGGTCTAAACCACCCAGTCAAGCGCCGTAAAATTCTAGAATACCTAGCCAAAACTAAAGGGGATATAATCCTTCTCCAGGAAACAAAGCTGTCTGGGGAGGATGCCAAACTCATTAGAAGTAACTGGATCTCACAAGTGGCTTACTCACCTGCCGTTAAGAAGAAACGGGGGTAATTACTCTAATATCGAAAAGATCCAACATCTCGCTAGACTCACAGACTCACGATAACGAGGGCAGGCTCCTGGTAACACACCTGAGAAGGGGGGAAGAGCTAATCCATGTGGCAAACATATACGGCCCCAATACAAATGACCCAGCTTTTTGGTCCGAGGTGTCCACCACGCTGGAGGTTTCTCCAAAGCGACCTTATGGTCGTAGCAGGGACTTCAACATCCCTTTGGACCACATAACGGATAGACAATCCACCTGCCAATACCACCCCACGAGCTCACATGCGGTATTACAAAATATCTGCTCCAAATTTAACCTTAAGGATGCGTGGCGCCTACAATACCCAGACACTAGGGACTACACCTTTTACTCCAACCCCCATAACTCATACACCAGGATAGACTATATCCTCATCTCCGGTTCCCATACTCGACTAATCGAACACACAGACATAGCCCCAAGTTTAGTGTCGGACCACTCGTGTATTAGCCTAAAACTGGCAGGATGTCACAATGAGGCAGTACCGAAGAGATGGCGCTTTAACAGTGATGTACTCTCAGACCCGGCGGACAAAAAAAGGATTGAAGAGGCGATAACGGACTACCTTAAACACAATAACACTCCAGAGACTAGCACTAATACACTCTGGGATGCACTGAAAGATACGGTCAGGGGTACAATAATTAGTATAAAGGCAAAAATTAACAGGAGCGCCAACCTGAGGTTAACTCAGCTAGAACAGGAGATCAAAAAGCTAGAGCAGGCCCACGCAACTTCCCTACACAATAGCGAGATCCTGGCTTCTCTAACTCAAAAGGAATATGAATACAACAAAATACTAAGCGAGAGGGCAGGGTTATGGATTAATAAATATAAAGCGCTTAACCTATGTGAAGCTAACAAAGCGGAAACTGCTTGCTTCCTATCTCAAGCACAAACAAAACCAGTTTGTCATCTCATCCATCAAAGACTCTAGCAACAAAACACATACCAAACACAAAGACATCCTTAGGACCTTCAAAGATTTCTATCAGGAACTCTATAAGAATGACCAGGCCCTAAATCTAGAAGAATGTACCAAATACCTAGAAAGACTCAACCTCCCGCAACTAAACGCAGAAGAAAAAAATCAGGCTAGGACGGGAAATTAACTACACAGAGATCGAAATGGCAGTCAGATCCTTAAAGGATAACAAAGCCCCAGGCCCAGACGGGTTTACAGCCTCTTTCTACAAAACCTTCTTAGACCAGCTAAAACCAACCATGAAGCAAGTTTTTAATCACACTGCATCCAAAGGGACCACGCCGCACACCATGTCAGAAGCAAATATAATAGTTATTCCGAAAGAAGGGAAGGACCACCTATCACCGAAGAATTATAGACCTATCTCACTGATTAATGTAGATTGCAAAATATACGCAAAGATCCTAGCTGTCAGACTCAACTCTGCCCTACCAAAACTAATTAGCAACTCCCAGGTAGGTTTCCTCCGCACGCGCATGTCTAATGATAACACCCGTCTTCTGTGCCACATTATAGAGCATGCCAACAATAAGACTGAGCCCGCAGTAGCTATCACCTTAGACGCCGAGAAGGCCTTTGACAGGGTTTCCTGGGGCTTCCTGGAACGCTGCATGCAGTCTTTCAACCTAGGGGAGGAATATACACGTATGGTTATGGACCTCTATGGAAACCCATCAGCCCGCATTGTCGTGAATGGCTCGCTCTCTGAGCCCTTCACGTTACAGCAAGGTACCATACAGGGTTGCCCACTATCTCCATCCTTATTTTTACTAGCATTGGAACCCCTTATCAGGGACATCAAATCAAACGACAACATCAAGGGGGTAGAGATCAATGGCGTCCAAATAAAAATAGCTGCTTACGCAGATGACATACTAATCGTAACGGAACAGCCAAAGACATCAATTGATGCCCTGATGGGCACAATAACTAGATATTCCAACCTCTCAAGGTACAAACTCAACAGGGAGAAATCAGAACTCAAACCATTAAACATCCACTGTACGAGGGAGATCCTGGGAGGGTCGGGACTAGCATGGCAAACAGGCTACATAAAATACCTAGGCATCGAATTTGGTAGTAACATGATAGACACCCTACACCAAAACGAGAAAACATTACTAGGGAAAATAAAGAAGCTTTTGGAGTCTTGGTCACCAAAATTCATTATGTGTTGGGGCAGAATCGAGACTATCAAAATGATGATCACCCCAATGGTTAACTACCTCATCAGCATGCTCCCGCTCCTTCTAACTGACGACTTCCACCGCAAACTAGATATTCTCATCTCTAAATTCCTGTGGCGCAGGAAAAAAGCAAGGATCAGTATCAAGAAACTAAGGCTAACTAAAACACTAGGAGGGGTGAACCTAGCTGACTTCAGACTATACCAGCTGGCTTTCCTGGCGAAACAAGGCTCATACTGGATAACTCCACCTACTGGATACACCCCGGCATGGCTAGAGGTGGAGAGGGCAATCCTCAATAACCTAAGCCCCCTCGCACTGCTAACAACAAATAGACTATACCCACAGACCTCCAAATCCATTTTTAAAAACACCAAGATAGCATTGCTTAAGGTTGACAAAAAACTGGAAAACAGTATTAAAGGATCTAACTTCGAATCCCTCTGGGTCAATAGCAAGATTAAATATAAAGGCAAAAGCCTAACTCTAGACACATGGATCAAGAAGGGAATCCTCTTCCCTTATCATCTAGGGAACTCCACATACACGCTCACATTTTCGGACCTCCAAGTGAAGTATAACCTAGCTGACATTGAATTCTACAACTTCTTAAAAATTAGAGCGGCAATCACAAAATCAAAACTATCTAACGCCCAACCCTCAATCTCCATATTTGTGTTGAACATTAACAAACTGGGACATCAGGTATCACAGATATATAAACTTCTCCGCCCAAAATCTTCCAAACTTAATGACAAAGCAATAGCTTACGGGGGTCAACTGCCACCAGAGACGCCAAAAGAGCAGGGATGGCCCTTATTATGGAGATCCGTCTCACGTAATAAGATCACCCCGGTTCTCTCCCAAACCAAATACTGGCTACTACACAAGGCATTTTGGACCCCGGCCGGTTATTTACATTAGGGCTCCTAAGCGATGCAACGTGTTGGAACTGCAATCAGGGGACGGGGGACTTAGCCCACCTTATCTTTCATTGTACATTACTCAAAACGTTTTGGGACAAAATCTTTACCTTCATAAGGGTTTTTTTTTAAAGTAATTTGGACAGAGATACATTCAATTTGCCCACAGCCTGCATAAGTACAAAATGGAGAAATGAATCTGACAGAGACCTTTTTGACCTATTAATAACCTCGGCAGTAAAAATGGTTCTTGCCAACTGGAAAGACACAAGCAAGACGTCGTACAAGAGCTGGTTAAACTGGATCATCCATCTCAGAGGGGCCGACAACATAGCTTTACAAAGCTCCTCATGGAAACCGTCAACCAGGACACTATGGAACTCTTTAGACACGTTTCTAGACTCTTATGAACCCCTGTGAATAAAAGAACTCAGGAAGGAACCAAACCCAGGGACTTTACTATCGTACCAGGACACTATGGAACTTTTTAGAGGCTTTACTATCGTACCAGCTGTATAACTGTATTCAAGAGAAATGCTTCATGGGTACACTCAATGGTCTGCCATGTGATGTAAAATTGCCAATGTCAAGCACCCTTATGCGTTCAAATGTATAGACATGCAAATGTGATACTATAGCTCCCCCAACCGTGGATCCTCCCTCTCTTCTTTTCTCTTCTCTTCTCTTTTCCTTTCCTTTACCCTTTCCTTTGCCTGTCCTGTCTATCAGCCACCAATGGGCGCTGGGTTAGGCCCGGGATAACCATGAAGGGTACCACCCTCACGTGATACATGTAAAATTTCGCCTGGGATAACCTTGCGTACGCTGCTATACGCTTTTGTATACCTTGTTAAAAGACCAATAAAGTATTTTGAAGAAAAAAAAAAAAAGCCAAGTCTTCAGCTTCTTGCGGAATTCAAGAAGAGAGGAGGAGGCTCTGATATGAAGTGGGAGGTCGATTTTACACTTTAGGAGTGATTTTTTTAAACAAATTTTATTGATCTTTTCCAATAATATCAAGACATTTCAGAAGTTCAAATTAGAGCATCTGTTATAAGATCTTCTGCAGTATTACTGTTGTCATTTGACAGGGTGATCTGAGAAGTCAACTAAAATTAGAACTGTAACAGTGAACACCCCCCCGCGAGTCATCAGTGAGATAGTTCATATGAGTGATACGGAACAATGTATGCAGCAATCAACCAGAATGCATTTGTAGGGCAATGCGATGTAGGATCAGTCTGTAGGTCTACGGAGTCCAGATCGCACAGGAACCATATAGGCAGCCCGGTTAATGTGTTTGTGTTGGAGGGCCTTCGTTACAGGTCTTCACTCTCTCCCTCTGGAGTCTCTAATTCCAGTTGTGCTAGGTCATGCATGAGGGCCTCCCAGGCTCTGGCCATCTCTATATTTCGCAACCCTCTTTTAGCTTCCCTCATCAGTATTCTTCCCTCGCACCCTGCCCACTTCAGGAGTTCTTTTTTCCAGGTGGTCATTCTGGGCCCCCGCTGATTTCCAGTTCCTGGTTATTTCGCGCTTCGCTAGTACAAAGGCTAGGTCCTAAAATTTACGAGTGATTTTGGTTTTTGCTGTGTGGGGAATCCACCCTAATAGGCAATGGGCTGGCGAGCAAGGGATCTCCCTATCAACGACCTCACCTACTGTGTGTGTCACTCCCTCCCAGTATTCACGCAGTTGTGGGCAGGTCCAGAACATGTGCAGGATATGTGCGTGTGCCTCGCCGCAGCATGGACCAGATGCTTCGTCCATCAGGAAGCATCTACTTATGTGTTCAGGGGTCAGGTAGGCTCTATGGAGGACGTAGTAATTTATTAACTTGAATCGAGTTTTTCTAGACACACTGGGCATCCCCGCTAGTATATTATCCCATTCCTTAGCCGGGTTCGGGGTATTCAAGTCCTCTTCCCAGTGGAGGAGTAATGCCTCCAGTGGGCGCAGTCCGTCCATGTGAAGCACCCTGTACAGGCAGGACACTGCCTTAATAGTGCCCGCCGACAGGGCTATATAGTAACAGCTCTGCTGTGGCGGGGGCTCCGCAGATCCCATCTTCCAGTGCTTACTGACTGCTGTTATAAGTGCTCTGTGTATTAAGAAATGTCCCCGGGGTAATGTGAACTCAGTTCGGAGCTCCTTGAACAGCAATAGCTCAGTATCCCTATAGAGGTCACCCATCTGTGTCACCCCCACTTCCATCCAAGCTTCCAAGTCCCGCCAATTGCCCCCATGTGGGAGTACCTGTAGCATGTCCAACGGAATGTCCGGTGAGTACGAAACCCTTACTCCCATCATTTGCAACCCCAGACGCCAGCATTTGGCCTGCACTTTAAGCGCTTGAGGGTCTTTCCCAGCTGATCTGTTCACCCTGAGGAACACTCGTAAAGAGTCATGTAGCGATGGTCCAGTTGTTCCCGGGGCTTCCATCTGTCATCTCCCTAGAGCTATACTTCGTACTAGCCACTGCAGCTGTGCTGCTATGTAATAGGTCTCGAAGTCCGGGGCCGCCAGACCGCCCGCAGCCGTTGGTTGTTGCATCGTTGTGAGGGCAACCCTACGTCACCCCAAACCCCAGATAACGGTCCGGATCTGGGAACTCAGGTCCTTGAAAAAGGCTGCAGGGATCCATATTAGGAGTGCATTAAAATAGTACAACAGGCGGGGAGGTGCCAACATTTTGAGGAGTGCGATTCTACCAGCCACCGAGAGCGGCAGGGTACGCCAGTAGTCTATAGCCGATCTCAGTCCCTGCAAGGCCCTCCCTATATCACCCTCATATAGATCTGCCCAGGTATGGTAAATATGGACTCCCAGATATGCAGGCAACTAGGCTCCCATTGCAGGCGTTCGAGATCCCTCGGGGGCGTCCTGTCTGCATCACTGGGAAGAGTCAAGACTTTTGTCAGCTCACATTGAGCCCTGAGATGGAGCCGAATCTCTCCTGTAGAGCTCAGGCTCCCATCAGATCCCAGTCTCCTCCCTCCAGTAACAGCAGCAGATCGTCAGCATAAAGTGCTATATGATGGTAGTTATGGCCAACATTCAGTCCTCTATAGAAGTGACCTGTTCTAGCTGCAATTGCGAGGGGCTCTATGGCAAGTGTAAATAATAGGGGGGGAAAGTGGGCATCCCCGTCAGGTGCCACGCTCCACCGGCCAGCTCCGCGATATGGTTCTCCCTGTGCGTATTCAGGCCGTAGGTTCGGTGTATAGGAGTCTAGTCCAATTAATGAACTTCTCCGCCAGCCCCATTTTCGCCATCACTTCGTACAAGTAGGACCATTCTAGGCTGTCAATTGCTTTTTCTATGTGAACCGCGAAGATCGCTGCTTTTTCCCCGGTCCATCCCCCCCGTTCGCCTCCAGGATAGCCAACAGGCGTCTGATATTCCCTGCTGTGCTGCGAGATGGGATGAACCCAGCCTGGTCTCGTGCACTAGTGTAGACATGAAGGGCAGGAGGCGGGTGGCTAGAATCCGGCTCAGAAATTTGTACTCGATGTTTAACATCAATATCGGGCGATAAGCTGATTTCTCGTGGGCAGCTTTATTTGGTTTCAGAATGGGGACTATGACAGCCTTTCTCGTAGTGTCTGGGAGGGAGCCCATGTTGTCAGCCACCTCGTAGAGCCTAACAAGGTGAGGAATCAACTCAGCAGAATATGTGGAGAAAAATTCTACTGGGAACCCATCAGTGCCCGGGGTTTTATTACGCGCCATGTGTTTTAGGAGCAAGACCTCTGACCTTCTTGGTCAGTGTCACTGCTCTCCCCCGCGCAGCTCCACCGTTAAGGCACTCCTTCAAGGTAGGTGTCGTGGCCCTCCTCCCCCCGCAGGCTCCTGCCTGCGCCTCATCCCTGGTGGCCTAGTGGAAGAGCACACTGCTCTTCTGTTATTCCGCTCTGCTCTGTGTCCTTTTTGCCTTTTTCTCTTTTTTTGTCTCCTTCTCTCTGCCTTTTTCTCTTCGCCTTTTCTCTTTGCCTCTCTCTTTTTGCCTCTTTCTCTTTGCCTCTTTCCATTTGCCTTTTTCTCTTTTTTGCCTCCTTCTCTCTGCCTTTTTCTCTTTGCCTTTTCTCTTTGCCTCTTTCTCTTGTTGCCACTTTCTCATTGCCTTTTTCTCTTTGCCTCATTCTCACTGCCTTTTTCTCTTTTTGCCTCTTTCTCTTTACCTCTTTCTCTTTACCTCCTTCTCTTTACCTCCTTCTCTTTACCTCTTTCTCTTTTTGCCTCTTTCTCTTTACCTCTTTCTCTTTTTGCCTCTTTCTCTTTTTGCCTCTCTTTTTGCCTCAATCTCACTGCCTTTTTCTCCTTGCCTTTTTCTCCTTGCCTCTTTCTCTTTTTGCCTTTTTGCTTTCTGCCCCTTATCCCTCGTGCCCTCCTCGCTCCCTCTTCCCGCGCTACCCGCCGCTGCTGCCCCCGCGGACCCTCCCTCCCCCCTAGCGTTTGCTCCCGCCTCCCAGCTGATCGCCCTCCCGACCCCTACTTAATGGCGGCAGCTATGCGGCCACGCCGCTGGCAAGCCAGTCTGCACCCGTCCGTGACCCGACGGCAACCAGCGCCAGGGACCCTGGTCCCCCGAGCCCCCCGCCAGCACACACAAATCACTGAGCTGCATCCTCCTCAACCGACGCTTCAACGCCGTAGAAATCTGGGACCTCCTCAACACTCACACGCTCGAAGTCGCCTTCCTCACAGAGACCTGGACCAACCCCAGCTCTGCACCCGACATCACAACCGCCATCCCTGACGGAAACAAGATCCTGAGAAAAGACCGCCCAACCGCCCAGGAGGAGGCCTCGCAATCATCCACAAAAGCTCCCTCCGACTGGCAACCACTGACTCGGACGACACCTCGCCCCCCCATGGAACACACCCACTTCCAGATCCAGACCAACCCCAGAACAACGCTCTGCGAAACACTCGCCTACAGACCACCTGGCCCCCGCACCCCTTTCACCAACGTCATCGCCGACCTCATCGCACCCCACGCCCTCGCCTCCACAGACTACATACTACTCGGAGACCTGAACTTCCAACTGGACAACCACAGCGACCCCAACAACACCACCCTCCTAGAGAACCTCACCAACATAGGGCTGAAGCAACTTGTCTCTGCCCCCACTCAAACAGCAGGACACACACTCAACCCCATCTTCACAGGAGGAAACAACATCTTCATCAGCCACACCACGGAACTGCTCTGCACTGATCACCACTTCACCCATTTCTCCTTTACTAAACCCACTGCACAAAAGCATGCGCGCCGCCTTCCATGCAGAATCTGGAACAAAGTCTCCAAAGAACACCTCACCTCCGCCCTCACCTGCACTCCACCCTCAACTACGACAGATACCAACACCGCGGCAAGCAACCTCCACCAATGGATCGCCAAGCGCGCCAACACACTCGCCCCCCTCCAGAACAGCACGAGACGACTCAACAAGAAAGCTAACTGGTTCACCACAGAACTCCAAGAATCCAAGCACTGCTGCTGACGACTGGAAAAGACATGGAGAAATAGCAAAACTCCGGAAGCGCGCTCCGCCTCCAAAACAGCCACCACGGCACACCACCAGCTCATCAAATCCACAAAGAAAAACTTCCTCCAAGACGGAATCCTCTCCAATGCCCATAACTCCAAGGAACTCTTCGCCATCATACTGGAATTTGCCAAACAACAGCAAAACAACTGACGTCACTCCCTCCCAAGACCTCTGCAACAGACTCAGCTCCTTCTTTCACCTCAAGATGCTCTATGACAACCAAGACCTCTGCACCAACCCAACCCCCACCCCCAGCGACGCCACCCAATAGACCCTTCTTACCTGGACCCCACTCAGGACAGAAGACACCCTTAAGACCATGAAGAGCATCCACTCCGCAGCACCTTCTGACCCCTGCATGCCGCACATCTTCCACAGGGCCGCCACAGCCATCGCACCCAAGCTACGTCAAACCAACTGCTCCCTCGAGACCGCCACATTCCCCGACAACTGGAAGCGTGCCAAAGTCAACCCCCTCCTAAAGAAGCCCTCCGCAGACCCGACGGACCTCAAGAATTTCAGGCTCATCTCAGTGCTCCCTTTCGCAGCCAAGGTCATTGAAAAGGCCGTTAACACCCAGCTAGCACACTTCATCGAAACCAACAACATCCTAGACACCTCTCAATCCGGATTCCGCAGCAACCACAGCACCGAGACTGCCCTCCTCGATGTCACAGACGACATCCGCGCCCTCCTCTACCAAGGCCAGACGGCAGCCCTCATCCTCTTGGACCCATCAGCAGCTTTCTACAGCGTCTCCCACCACACACAAGCCACCAGACTCCACGACGACGGCGTCCAAAGAAAGGCCCTAGACTGGTTATGATCATTCCTCACAGGCAGAACACAGAGAATAAGACTCCCGCCCTTCCTCTCAGAACCGATAGAGAGCAGATGCAGAGTACCCCAAGGATCCTCCCTCAGCCCCACCCTCTACAACATCTACATGGCCCCCCTGGCAACAATCGTCAGAAACCACAAGCTCAACATTGTCTCCTACGCTGATGACAACCAGCTCATCCTCTCCCTCGCCAAAGAACCAGACATCACCAGGCACAACTTCCAAGAAGGAATGAAAGCCGTCGCAACCTAGATGAGGAACAGCTGCCTGAATCTCAACTCGGAGAAAACAGAAGTCCTCATCCTCGGCTCCAACCCCTCCGCATAGGACGACACCTGGTGGCCCCCGCCCTCCGAAACCCACCCACCCCAACGGAGCATGCACGTAACCTCGGCATCATACTAGACTCAACACTCACCATGAATCGCCCGATCAACGCCGTCTCCTCCGCATGCTTCAACACCCTCCGCATACTACGCAAGACATTCAAGTGGATCCCCCCGACTTCAGGAAAACAGTCCCTCACGCACTAGTCACCAGCAGACTGGACTACGGCAACGCCCTCCACGCTGGCATCAACAAAAAACTCCTCCGCAAACTCCAGACCGTCCAGAACACCGCAGCCAGACTAATCCTCGATATCCCACGGCACAACCACATCACCCAATACTTCTGCGACCTCCACTGGCTCCCCGTCGAAAGAAGAATAACTTTCAATCTGCTCACGCACGCCTACAAGGCCCTCCACAACACCGGACCCCAATACCTCAACGACTGCATCTCCTTCCATGCCCCCAAGAGAAACCTCTGCTCACCCGACCTCTCCCTAGCCACCGTCCCATCCTTCTACAGGACCAGAGAAGGTGGAAGGTCCTTCTCCTACCTCGCAGCCAAGACCTGGAACGATCTCCCCCTTCACCTCTGGCGAAGCCCAACACTGCACCAATTTAGGAAGGACCTCAAGACCTGGCTCTTCGAATGACCCCAACGGAGCTGCTCACACCCACCCCTCAGCGCCTTGAGACCCTAACAGGAGAGTAGTGCGCTCTACAAAACCCGGATTGATTGATTCATTGATTGAATAGCAGCAGCTATCTCATGGGTAGTTATGTTCCCTCCCAATGTGTCTGCGTCTTCCTCCGTGACCAGCGGAATCTGGAGGTCTGCCAGGTATACTCGCGTTTCCCACAGATCATGTGTGGGTGCGCTAGCATATAGGGCTAAGTAGTAACCTGCAAATATCTCATTAATCCCTTCCTGTGTATACACTCTAGAACCCTCCCTATTCTCTAGCTCTAGGATGGTGAAACTCTATTGCCTGGGTTAGCCAGCCAAGCCGACAAAGAGCCCGATTCATCCCTTTCGGCATGTGTTCTGTCCATATAGTTCCTATAGTCAAAGCACCTCAGTCTCTCCACTTGCGTCGCTACCTCTTCTTTGGCCGCCAGAAGTTCCGGTTGGATCTCGGGGCAACCCGGTCGTCTAGTTTCTATGTCCCTCGGTCGATCTTCTGTCAGTAAAGTTTGTCTAATCACCTTGGATTCAGCAATCCAATATCCCCGCTCCACTGCCTTGAAGGAATCCCATTCTATTTGGGGAGTGGACGCCGTACCAGCGTTGTCAGCAAAATATTGGGTGATTTTGGTCCTGATCATTTCGCGCAAGAGCTGGTCCTCCAACGATTCAGGTTTGAGCCCCCACGTAGGTATTGAGGATCTGGGATACGCCCACCGCAGCTGTAGCAGCACTGGGTTGTGATCCGAGATAGTGCAGGATAGATATTCTATCAGGCCCCATTGCCAGTCCGTGAACATTTTGGCCGTGCGGGTCGTCTGGGAGTCTCGCAGGGGAGGGTGTGAGCGGTCTAACAGAGTGTCGGAAACACAATTAAAATCGCCCCCATTTAATGTCGTAGCTGTCAACAGTGGAGCTGGCGTCGAGACAAATTCGCAAAAAAATTACCCTGTTCAGTGTTTGGGGCATATATGTTTATCATAGTTAGTTCCTTACCTTCTAGCCGAACCCGCACTGCTACACATCTGCCCTCGGTATCAATTACGGTATCTATAAGCTGGAATGGGACCCCGCTTGTATCAATATAAGTACTCCTCTGGAATATAGAGAGTATGTGGTAAAGTACGACTGACCCCTCCATCGTCTTAGTGCCTGATCTTCTCTGTCAGTGAGGCGTGTTTCCTGTAATAGCGCAATATGTGCCCCCCTCCTATGTAGGTAAGAAAACACCTTGTACCATTTCGCCGTGGTATGCATACCCCTGATATTCCATGTCAGGCACTTATAAACCGGGTTTCCAGTCATGTGCATTCTGGGTGTGGAGAAAGGGTTCCCCCCGTTCTCTGTGTGCAGGCTCGCTCGCCCTTCTTAATGTGTTCCGGAGCAGATCGTGTATGCCAATTGTGTGACTCACTGCTTCCCCATCCCAAAATCACAACCAACATCCCCAACTCCCCCTCCCCAGAGCAAGCAGCAACGTGCTACCGGCCCAAACCATATTACTATTCATTAGAGTTTGTGGACAAACTTCCACAAGGCTCTGCAGCATGGAGGGGTGCCTCGTGCAGGCCCTCGGCAGCCAGGTCCTCATCCGGCCCATTTGTCCATTAACGTGATACACTGTTCAGGGTAAGTACTCAGGACACTTCTCAAGTCTCATGAGCCAGCAATATATCAGCATATAAAGTCACAGTTCGTCATTACTCGCTGATGGTATATCAAGTGTCTCATATGATGTCGTCCGCTGTGCCCGGTGTGATCTTGGGCATCTCCAGGCTTGAGATCTCAGATGCATTGGACTCCGAGTCAGACTCAGATTCCAGGGGGAGGACCCCCGCTCCAGTACTTTCTTGGTTCGTCTGACCCCCACTTATTTGTGCAACGACCTCCATCACTCTTCGGCTTCCCAGCCTGGCTTAATCCTGGGAAGGCGCAGCTAGGCTCCGTCATGATCGTGCGCTCCTGGGGTTTGGGTTTCCGCTCTTCACCTTCTGCATCAGATTTCGACTCATTGCGGGCCTCCAGTCAGTCCCCCTGCTTACCGCGGAGATTGAAAGAACTGCGCTCCGTTTGGGGTGCCCACCCTTAGTTTTGCTGGGAAGAGAATGGAGTATTGGAGGTCCAGCTGCCGCAATTTCTTTTTGACCTCGTGGTAAGATGCTCTCTGTCACTAGACCTACCTGGAGAAATCCGGGAAGATGCGCACAGTCACATTGTTCACTTGCAGCTCCCCTTTTTTTTTTTTTACTCGCCTGAGCCAGGATGTAGTCACAATCCTTGTAGTGAAGGAGTCGCTCTATTATGGGTCGCGGGGGAGCACCAGGGGGAGGAGGCCTTGTCGGGACTCGGTGTGCCCTTTCAAGGGCAAAGAACGCAGATAGGTCCTTGGGGCTACAGTGGGTCTCAACCATTGTTCCATGTATTGTGTTGCATTTGTGCCTTCAATTTTCCACATCTTCTGCTCTATTCTCCAGCGTCCGCACTTTAGATTCCATGACTTGTAGTCGTTTCTGTATCGTAGCCTCAGCCGGGGGGAGGTCTGCCAGCACATGTTCATTATTGGTTACCTTCTCTGCTAATTTCCTATGATCACCCTTGAGTAAATTAAGGTCAGTGCCGATGGTATCAATTTTGAGTTAAAAGGCTTCCCTAGAGGCAGTGATGGTTTGCAGTATGTCCTGCAGGGTAGGATCATTGGCTGGCGTTGTTGTCGGCGCGGTCTTCCCCACAGTCACTGTCGCACTCATCTCCTCTCGATCGTGTTCCCTCAGTCTGGAGGATTTGCCCATTGTGTCCGGAGATCGGGTTCTGGGCGGGTGTGTCTTTGACATGTAGTGCTGATCCACTATACTCCGTCCTCTGTCTCCGTCAGAAAGTCCCGGGGCCCCGCCTTGCAGGGTGCGCAGATGGCTGCGAGTTTGGTGCTAGCCGCGCTCCAATGAGTGAGCCAAGGTTTCTGGGTGTCCAGGGCCAGGGCCCACGCTCTATATGTGCAGGTCCACTCGTCCCTCGGGGTGGTCAGGCCAGCAGGTTCCCAGTTAGGTCTGCACGCACGGTCTTATACTGTTTGGCCACCCATGGGCAGGTGCGGTATCTCCTGGGCCCCGGGGCGCCCACCACAAGCAAACGGCAGTCGGCAAGGGCCCCCCCCACCCCCCATCTGGTCTCCCCCGCTCCAGTCTCGCAGCTCCGGGGGAAGGCAGGGGGTCAGAGTCCTAAACCCCTTCTCCCAAGGGATGTTGGAGCGAGAATGGCAACCACGAGGGTGATGCAGGGCAGGCGAGCTCGGCCCCATGGATTGACTCCCAGCACCGGGGATCGTGAGTCTTCTCTCTGTAGGCAGGAGGCCTACCCCCTTGGTCGCACAGCAGGCGCCCTCAAGGTCCCAGTTTCCTCTCTCGCTGGGTGTTGAGTCAGACTGGTGATCGAAGGCAGTAGCCCCGATAATTGCAAAGGTGGTGTGGGGCGGGCCTCCTCGCTCAATGAGGTCCCTACTTAATATGCAGGCTGGTGGAGCAATGCAAGGTTTCTTTAAGGGGCGGGGGCCTCCGCTTCGGGCCTCACAGCGGGCAGGGGTCCCTTCAATCCCAGCCCTATCGTCAGCACTCCCCGCTCCTACCTTCGTGGAGGCTCAGTGCAGGGCCCAGCGTTGCTGCACGCAGGCTCCCCCGCTTGATCGCGCTAGGGGCTGTCAGCGCTCGTCCTCCTCCGGCGCCACTGGCTGCTCCTCAGGGCGCTTTCCAGGACTTGGGGCTCACTCAGAGTTGCAGGCCATCGTCTGGCCGAGCCGCTGTCCTCAGAAGTAGGGCGGCAGCCAGCCGCCGACTGGTCAAATTCACTTCAGCCCACACTCGTCCTCAGTATGCGGGGTCTTCGCTCCCCGACCCCAGAGGTTCTCTGCCCCGATCACAGCTATCAGCCAGGTCAGGCCAGACCACTCTCACCGGCCGTCGCTGCCTCTCTTCGGTTGCCTCGATCAGGGGTAGGTCGGCTCCGAGGGTAGGCACACTCTTCATTGGCGACCCCGTCACTCCGCAGCCTCCGCCGGGCCACGGTCGCTCTCGCCGATCGCCGCCATCTTGGTGCAGAGGCCGCCACTGGGGTTGGATTTCAGCGGCAACCTGAGGTTGCGCAGTTAGGAGAACGCCGCACAGTACATTAATCACCACTCAACAGTGTCTGGCAAGGTATTAGGGCCCTCGCAGGCGTGCAAGGGGTCAGGATGGTGCCAGATTGGGCCCGGCCGCGAGGAGCTCGGAATAGAGCTGCTCACTCCATCGGCGTCAGGCCACGCCCCCCTACACTTTAGGAGTGATGTAAGAAAACACCTGTCCCCCTGATTAGGTTCTGTGTATGCGCGGATGTGTGCAAGTAGGAGTCCTGTGGACATGAGCTGTATAGGTGCTTGGTGGAAGGAGATGCGACTGTTCAGGTAGGTGGAGCCTAAGCTGTTTAGTTTATTGAATGTGTGTGTGAGGAGTTTGAAATTAGCATGTTTGTGCATCAGGAGTCAGTGAAGCTAACTGAGGTGTGATGTGAGTTCTGTCTGGGAGGTTGAGGATGAGTCTGACTGCAGAGTTCTGAAAGGTTTGTAGTCTTCTTGCGAGTTGCTTGGTCATACTAGCGTTAAGAGTGTCCCAATAGCCCAACTTGCTGGTGACTAGGGCATGAACCCACCAAACATGCTTACTGCACTCTGAGGAGCCCACTGGCAACTGCTTAGCACCCCTCCTTAAGAGTTCACCAGAAATGCTTATAACATTTCCTGAAGAGTCCACTGGGACCTGCTAAGTCACCCTGCTTAGGAGCCCACCAGCATATGCATAGCACTCTTTCTGAGGCTTCTACTGGTAACTGCTTAGCATCCTTCCTTTTGAGACCACCAGAAATGGTTAGTACCCGCTCTGCAGATCCCTTTAGTAGCTACTTCGTAACCCTGCTTAGAAGCCGACTAGCAAATGCTTAGCACTCCTCTTGATGAGCCATTAGTAAACGCTAGGCAGCCCTCCAGATGTACCCACCAACACAAGCTTAGCAACCCCTCCTGAGGAGCACATCAGTAACTGCTGTGCATCCCTCTGTAAGAGCCTACTAGGAACACTTAGCACATCTCCTAAAGGAGCACATGGTAACTGCTTAGCAATCTTCCGTACGCGCCCACCAGCAAATGCTTAGTACCTCTCCCATAGGACCCACAAGTACATGCTTAGAATCTCTCCCGAAGAGCCTTCTTGTAATTGCTGATCACCCCTCTTTAGCAGCCCACAAGTAAATGCTTTGCAGTCCTCCTGAGTAACCTACAGTTATTTTCTTAGTACCCCTCATGAGGAGCATGCTGTTAAATGTTTGTATCTCTCCTCAGGTACCCACTGGTAACTGCTTAGAACTCCGAGGAGCTCATCAGTGAATGCTTGGCACTGTTCCTGAGGAGCCATCAGTAAATATGTAGCACTCCTTTCGTATGCCCATGGGTAACTGCTTAGCATTCCTCCTGAGGAGTCCATCAGTAAAGGTTTAGCATTGTTCTGGGGGAGAGTTGCTAAGTAAGAAGGTCACCAACAAGGTTTGGTAACAATAGCCCTCCTTCGCTTTGAACAATTTTACTGGAACTATTTGTATCTACGCTTTTTTTCATCCATTGCATCGTTTGTTATCTTTTTCTGGGGGTTTTTCTCCACCTCCCAGTCAGTCCTCACAACCTTTCGACTATTGCACTGTACATTTACTGTAATATATCCTAATTCATTCATGGACCTGGACATTGCATAATATTTGTGTGCTAACATTGGGCTACCTTTGTCATCGATTCTTCACACTATGGAATGAAGCCTTCAACTAAGCCACATGCCACCAGAGGTTAAATTAAGTAGCAAGTTTGTTGCTATGAAGTAAACTTAAAGGTTTCTCAGGTTATAGTTCCAGACTTTGAAATAGTCCTAGGATTGGTGACTTTCAAAACGGTAAGATATTATTTATCAAGCTGTAGGGAGAAAAAAACATTATGAAATTTCGTGGGTTGATCCACGTATCAGTGTCCACAGGATAATATGCCATCATCTGTCCTTTTAATACTTCTCCTTTCTGTAATGTTTTCTCAGTCAACCCACTTTATTAGGGTATTTTTAAGGTGTCTTTATAAACATTTGGAGATAATTGAGTTCTTGTAGTCTGTGTCACATAAATGGAAAAGAATATTTTTATCGCCTTTATTAAAACTAGATAAAACGTTTAAATCATTACTTTCATGCTGCAGTTAAAAGTCTTCTTAGGAGGCATAATTAGGAGACCGGGTAGGCAAAGTAAAATTAACATAAGTAATGCACTTCTCGTTTTCTCATTAAAAATAAGAAATTCTGCCAAGCCAATTCTTTCCTTTCACAGAAGTAATTTACTTAGTGTTTTTTTTTTGTTTTCTCCAGAAACACATTGATTGAACAAAACATCAAACCACTAATTGTTTATGAAAGGTGATAAATAAATTCGGCCACAAAATTACACTTGCTGTGTAAAGAACCTGACAACTTTATCAGGAGAAAGGCTATTCTGGGCATGCCTGTATTTAGTGATATTGGCACAGCACAAGCCTAGATGGAGGGCTTTGGTGGAGGCAGCTACAGAAGGAGGACACAGGGGCAATGATAGTACCTATCTGTCTAACTAATAAAAATAATATAAACAATAGTTGGTAGCATATATAACTCTTAGGGCCAGATGTACGGCCATAGCATTTTGCGACTCTCAAATTGAGTCAAATTGCGAGTCGCAATTTGCGAGTCGCAAAATGCTATGTACAACAGTGTCGAGACACTGTTTGCGATTCCCAATGGGGTTGCAAGTTGCATGCCTCATTAATATTAATGAGGCTGTCACAATTTGCTACCCCATTGGGAATGGCTAGCACTCCCAGGGATGGTGGCCTGCTGGGGTCAGCAGACCACCATGTCTGGGACTGCTTTGCCAATAAAGCAGTTTTTTTTTTTTTTTAATGCAGCCCCTTTTCCTTAAAGGAAATGGGATGCATTTAAAAAATAAAAATGAAACTTTTCAGTTTAATTTTTTAAGGGCAGGCAGTGGTCCCTGGGACTACTGCCTGCCCTTAAAAAATATTTGTGCATGCATTCCCAAAGGGGAATGGGTCCCCTGGGGACCCCTTCCCATTTGCGAGTGCCTTACCACCCTTCTGAGAAAATAAGGTTGTAACATTGGCCACACGTTTTTTGCGGTCGCAAACGGGCCTAATACCCCTTTGCGACCACAAAAAACGGTTGTACATCTGGGCCTGAGTCACATATGTCTCAAAGCACTGTAAGAACAGGTCTTCTCTCCCAGCTAAATGGAAGCACAGCAGATCCTCTGGGATTTGAACCTGTGCTTTTGGTTTTCACTAACATTTCAGATGTGGGTACATCAGTCCACAGAGCTATCTATCCTGCTCCATATGCCGTGAGTGTCAATTTGAAAAGCACATACACGAGCTAAAGCTAAGGGACCGAGCAACTGTTGAAACTCAGAGCACATAACGCGCACAGAAGAATACATTTAATTAATAAATCCCTTTAATCTGTCAATCATACTTTACAAACCTGGGAAAATAGATAAGGCGGATACCAAATATGTTCAATTTGAAAATGAAAGTTTAACAAAAGACGTAAGGATTTAAATGTGGAGCTGGCAAGGGTTGAAAAGTATCCAAGAACAAAGCATTTAATTCACATTATTTTATTATGGTAATTTTCCTGCAGCTAGAGGAGAGTAGAAGACTACAGTCGACTGTGGATCAAAGTCGTATTTAAAGCAGGGTTTGAAACAAATGTTTAAGACGTCCATATTCTCTTATCAGAAATAAAAGGAAAAAAAAAAGACGCTTGCTGCCATAACCTGGGTTCGTAAGTTGCAAACAAAGACAAGCTTTAGCAAAGCCAACAGGTCTGTCTGACTTTGAAGAGGTAGTTGAATTTTTTTTTTTTTTTTTTAAATATTGCAAGCATATGGCACAAAAATAAAAACAAGAAAAAAGAAAACAGAAAACACACAGCCACCTAGATATAGCGCCAATACATTTGCAATAAAAAAAATTAAATAACCCCTTTTTTTTTATTTTTTGAAAGGATAGACACAAATAGCTCCAGTAAAATTGTACAAAGGGACGAAGGTCACACAATTGCATATAATTGTATTAGAAGAGTAAAGATGGTTCGCAGGATACCCGTTTACTTTGAACAGAAATGGAAATGTATTTATTTTTTTATTTTATTTTTTGCTTTAATGCATATCTGAAACACTATCTTCTAGCCATAGTTTAAACACACCACTATGCATATCTGAAACACTAACTTCTAGCCATAGTTTAAACACAACTATGCATATCTGAAACACTAACTTCTAGCCACAGTTTAAACACACAACTATGCATATCTGAAACACTTACTTCTAGCCATATTTTAAACACACAACTATGCATATCTGAAACACTGTATCTTCTAGCCATAGTTTAAACACACAACTATGCATATCTGAAACACTTACTTCTAGCCATAGTTTAAACACACTATGCATATCTGAAACACTGTAACTTCTAGCCATAGTTTAAACACACAACTATGCATATCTGAAACACTGTAACTGCTAGCCATAGTTTAAACACACAACTATGCATATCTGAAACACTAACTTCTAGCCATAGTTTAAACACACTATGCATATCTGAAACACTGTAACGTCTAGCCATAGTTTAAACACACAACTATGCATATCTGAAACACTTACTTCTAGCCATATTTTAAACACACAACTATGCATATCTGAAACACTTACTTCTAGCCATAGTTTAAACACACAACTATGCATATCTGAAACACTAACTTCTAGCCATAGTTTAAACACACAACTATGCATATCTGAAACACTAACTTCTAGCCATAGTTTAAACACACAACTATGCATATCTGAAACACTGTATCTTCTAGCCATAGTTTAAACACGCAACTATGCATATCTGAAACACAAACTTCTAGCCATAGTTTAAACACAACTATGCATATCTGAAACACTTACTTCTAGCCATATTTTAAACACACAACTATGCATATCTGAACCACTGTAACTTCTAGCCAGAGTTTAAACACACAACTATGCATATCTGAAACACTGTATCTTCTAGCCATAGTTTAAACACACAACTATGCATATCTGAAACACTGTATCTTCTAGCCATAGTTTAAACACACAACTATGCATATCTGAAACACTAACTTCTAGCCATAGTTTAAACACACTATGCATATCTGAAACACTGTAACGTCTAGCCATAGGTTTAAACACACAACTATGCATATCTGAAACACTTACTTCTAGCCATATTTTAAACACACAACTATGCATATCTGAAACACTTACTTCTAGCCATAGTTTAAACACACAACTATGCATATCTGAAACACTGTATCTTCTAGCCATAGTTTAAACACGCAACTATGCATATCTGAAACACTAACTTCTAGCCATAGTTTAAACACACAACTATGCATATCTGAAACACTAACTTCTAGCCATAGTTTAAACACACAACTATGCATATCTGAAACACTGTATCTTCTAGCCATAGTTTAAACACGCAACTATGCATATCTGAAACACTAACTTCAAGCCATAGTCTAAACACACAACTATGCCTATCTGAACCACTGTAACTTCTAGCCATAGTTTAAACACACAACTATGCATATCTGAAACACTAACTTCTAGCCATAGTTTAAACACAACTATGCATATCTGAAACACTTACTTCTAGCCATATTTTAAACACACAACTATGCATATCTGAACCACTGTAACTTCTAGCCAGAGTTTAAACACACAACTATGCATATCTGAAACACTGTAACTTCTAGCCATAGTTTAAACACACAACTATGCATATCTGAAACACTTCTAGCCATATTTTAAACACACAACTATGCATATCTGAAACACTGTAACTTCTAGCCATAGTTTAAACACACAACTATGCATATCTGAAACACTGTATCTTCTAGCCATAGTTTAAACACGCAACTATGCATATCTGAAACACTGTAACTTCTAGCCATAGTTTAAACACACAACTATGCATATCTGAAACACTAACTTCTAGCCATAGTTTAAACACGCAACTATGCATATCTGAAACACTGTATCTTCTAGCCATAGTTTAAACACGCAACTATGCATATCTGAAACACTATCTTCTAGCCATAGTTTAAACACACAACTATGCATATCTGAAACACTAACGTCTAGCTATAGTTTAAACACACAACTATGTCTAAAAAATAAAGTATAAATAATGGGGTGAAAAAAGCTTTGCCTAAGTAAGGTTTTGGCACCTCAGGCAAGTATCTCCAGTGCACTTCGTTTTAGGAAGAGGCGCACTTGATCCGATTACAGTACAAGAAACCCAGTGGCTGAAATGCGTTTACCAATGGCCTCATGCTGTCATGTGTAGAAGTGAAATGTGAATGGCAGTTAAACAGACCAACAGATGAAGAGTAATGACTCAAAGCCCTTTTAAAAATATGTGCAGACGGATGCATTTTTATGGGTTTTTTTGGTGTTCTTTTTAAATCAAAGAAAGGGTGCTAAAAAAAAAAAAAGCTGACACTGTCTCTACACCAGAATTAAAAATGATAATTTGATTTTTTAACTGGATCAAATGATTTTTTTTTTATAACTCGAAATTCCATTTTGCATCACAACTACGGTACGAAATGTTTTAAATGTTCACAAACTAAGGCACTCATTTAACAGAATAGTTATGGGCTCGTGCACATCATGCCAAGTTATACATTAATGCACAGCCACACACAGGTAAAGAACAGGATCTAAATGGCAGTCCCTTAACGTGAAGTATGTCACAAATGTTCTTTCACATACAAAAGCTTAGCAGGAAATGCATTCTATTTAGAATTGATGGATTGTTTTGACTAAATGGTTTTTAAAGGGCATATTTATTATTCAATTCGAAATATTAACAGTGATAGCTTTAATTTCCTGACACACATTACACTCATTTCTTATGCCTCTGTAGCTCACACGTTTGATGCCACAGCATAACACGTAATTAGAAGTGTAACGGTTCAACATTTTAAACATAGTAGGAAAATAAAAGGGTAAATTAAGGGACATTCTGCAGACGGTGAGAGAAGAAAAAGTAGGCGAATGAGGAAAAATCATCTACCCTTATTTTCACTAGAAATTGGGAGGCGAAGTCAATATATTCCATATTATATTCCAAAAGCACTGCGGCCTACAGAGAATGAAGGCAAGAAGGTAGTGACCTCTCGGGTCATTTTTCTTTTATTTTCTGATGGGGTTAACCCTTGAACCTCTTTAGTTTCGATCCTCTGTACTCATCTGTTTCTTACAACCATTTCCTCCTCCCTCCTTGCTTTCCATCTTCAGGCCCCTCCTACTTCTCTTTCTTGGCTCTCACTAAACTAACGTTTGCTCCTTGACTCTCCCTATCTTTCAGTGTGTATCAGTGACCTATGGACCCCGATCTCCTCAATACCTTCCTGTTCTTTTTTTCCCCACACTACCCTACTTTGTTTTTTTTCTTACCTTTTTTTCTGTATTCTACACACAGCTTCTTTT
This sequence comes from Calotriton arnoldi, assembly GCA_963921515.1. Lineage (NCBI taxonomy): Eukaryota > Metazoa > Chordata > Amphibia > Caudata > Salamandridae > Calotriton > Calotriton arnoldi. Next base: position 3,436,345 of record CAWUFW010000617.1, read on the forward strand.
TTTGTCCTTACACTGCTTGAGTGTGAAGCGGCATATCTCTGCACTACTGTCATTAGCCTTAATAAGACTACTGTGGCTGTTTTTTTTCAAGCTAAGGTTTTTATTTAGAATTAAAAATCGAATTCTCGTGCTTTAGTCATTCATAAGAAATTGTAAAAAGTTCAGTTTGAAAAAAAAACCTGTTTCTTCCTCAAAGTTCATGGGAAATTTTGTGGCAAACGATAGCCATTATTTTAAAAATTCACCAAAAGGAAGGATCACAATCCCTACTACCTTCCGATTCCTGCTCAGGCCTTCCAGAAAAACTATGTCCCTTAAGCATCCTAACTAACTGTGATTCAGACTTACTACAACCTCCACATCTAATAGTTTGATTCATGAGACACCTCAAGAACTTGAGAATTACATTTCAGTTTTATGGTAACCATTATCTGCTGGTCGGCTAAACTCTCCAGATCGAGGAGCGCTAATCCTTTGCATGCCCATTAGTGGGTGCCAGATAAGTTAGGTGCTCCCGGCCACTAGCTGCTTCCATTCCCGTGCCTATTTAACCAAATGTCCCTCCTGTTGTGAGAAGAGTCTAATGTCACTCATAAGGAACTATTTTTAGCTTTCAGACACAATTTTGATTGAGTAAATTCTCCATGCTCACTGAGAGACATGGACAAGCTACTTATATCCACTTGCATTGGTGCCATGTATTTATTTACAGATTTATATAGTGCGGCTGTACCATGCAGTATCAGCACAGTTAACATCATCACAAATATATACTATCAGAAAACGCGGTAAGCAAGACTAAGAAAAACTCTCACAGTGGGAAGAGATGCATTCATCATGGAAGGAATCGAAGGGAGAGTGGACAAAACCACACAAAATGATCACTAGTGATGAAAAGCAAGGGCGAAGAGAGACGATCTTATGGCGCAAACAAGAGAAGAGAGGTAGACTAAGAAGGGGGTTGTGTGTTAATGACTAGCTCAGGTTGAGTTTGAATAGGTGTGTTTCAAGATCCTTCAAGGGTATCAAGGAGGGTTGCATTTTTAGTTGTTTGGGTAATGAGTTCCAAATGCTCTTTGCTGCACCTACAAAAGGGTGCATTGGCCCAAGCAAACGGCAGAGTATCTTTAAAGGAATTAGCAGGTCTGTTGCAGAAGGCCAGTGACGCATTACTGAGGGAGAGGGGCATGTAAGTCTTACTATGATCGGTGCAGCAAAACAAAATGGAGGTGCATAAGGACAGCTGCAAGAGGAGGACTCAGTATTTGAAGAGCTAGTGCACGCAAGTGTATTGGAAGAGCTGGAAGTGCCCTTAACCCAACGCAGTACACTTCAATTCTTCAATGTGTTTGATAGTGATGGAGGGGGTGGCTCAGTTCTGAGGAAGGAGCAGAGATTACTGGGAAATAAAGAATATTAGCTTGCTAGCCTGCTAAAGCATTGATGATGCTGGTTCCTGAAGATGGACTGTTTTGACTCCTCTGCATCTCCAAATGCTTTCTCTTAAGTGAAACTTGTGTCCTGTTGTGCAAGGTAAAGTTTAATTGATAAACGCTTATTACAGCATTTCATAAAGGTTTTGAGGGCTTGAACTCTTTGAAGCACTCTCCCCTGTCCATCTAGCTCTACTCCACTGTCCTCTTTATAGTCTATATTAGAGTGATCATATTGAGTATGCCCACAAAGGTATAACATCGATGCCGATCCACTGTAGTAGATGACAAACGCTTCAAATGGGAGGTACCTAACGGGGCATTGCACCTCCTTGTGTTCAATGCTTTTGGATTTTTCAGAAAATAGTGTAACTCTTGGACATCTTCAAAATACTAATTAAAGAAATACATAAAAAATACGAGGATGGGGGAATCTGAGAGGATTAGGCTCTAGGGACACTTTTGAACCAGCTATGACAAAGGTCCAAGAACAGTTTTCCATATGCATTGAGGGTCAGAGGACAGTCAGAAATAATGGGTCTAAGTCTTAAGTAGGCCTTGTGGCATTGATGCGATAGACCAGATTCACAAAGACTTAAGTAGTTCTGAATTCCAGGAGTAAATCAGGAGCATTACAAGAGTGAGTCGCACTTAAAACGATGTTTGTGATTGGGCCCATTATTTCTGATTACGCAACGTGTCTCCATGACTTTAGAGGTGCAATTCAAGACAAATTCTTCTTTAAAAATGTTACACAGTCATAAAGCTTTTACCGAGAACTGACATATGTGTTGTCTACTGGGGTGTTCAAAGTTATTTTTTTGTTTACTAACCACATGCAGCATTAGTTTTTTTAACGCAGATAATTTGTATTTCCAATACGAAGGTGACTTGGAGAAAAAAACACTATTTGCACAAGCAGCACTAGGGAAATTACGCTAAACCGAGATATGATGCTTGACATGCAGGGGTGGAACATGAATGGAAATGTACATAATGTTGCAATGCAGAAACATGATTATAAAAATGTACCAAAGGCAATTATTTACAAAGATATAACAGGTGGGTAGCTAGGTATAAAGATCCCTACTGACAAAAAATAAAGGTGAGAGAATATGCAAAATTTATACAAATTTAATGATTGGATTAATCATATTAAAAAATCCTGATATGACAATTTCAACATGTAACAAAGTGCTACATGTGACAGCGCAGCACAGATGAAATCATGTGCATAGATATATACAGTGTGCATAACACAATAAGAACTCAGCCAACAGGACAAGATTTCAATATACAAGAATATAAAATCTCGTCAAAGCACAGTTTTTGAGAAAGGTCCTTTCAACAAATGAACATGTGGTTGACCGATATTAGTCAACGTTTCAACCCAAAAGAACAGAAATTTAGAAGGATCTTCCTCAGGACAAATGTAGCAACCTGACCTAGCTAGAGGCTATGTCTCACAAATGAGAATGGTAGAAGGGAAAAGATGAGACCTCCCGAGGTATTTATCTGAACGAAACTCCTTTGCAAACACGAGTAACAGGGGGAGCGTGAAGCCTAGCCGCTTCCCTCACAGTGGAGGTGATCCTCCCTGTACCCGCGCACCCCCCCCCCCCGAACCTTTACTGGCCCAAGGGATCCCATCCCCTGGAGCCAGCTCGCTTGCTGTGGCACGGGTAGCCCTCGCCTGGGACACATGTACACAGCCTACTCCCAGCGGGTGGAAGCTTTAACAAGCATTTGCAATGCAATAGGTCTCACATTTTTGAGAGTTAGAGCTATTGGCATTGTAAATTAAATTGTCTTTTACCTATGTGCTTTGGTTTGGAGCGTAGTGGATGTATGAACAGAGACGTAGCTGCAGCACTGTCTAGAGAACTAAGAATGCGGAATTACCACTGGCAACAGACAAACAGGTGCAGCAATGCCTAGAGGACTTAGAATAGAGGGGTTACTGATGGGACCGGAGAAGCAGCTGCAGCACTGTCTGGCGAACTGAGAATGAGGAATTACCACTGGGAACAGAAACACAGCTGGAGCACTGCCTAGAGGACTTAGAATGTGACGGGATCAGAGAAGCAACTGCAGCACTGTTTAGAGGTCTTAGAATGAGGAAATACCGACGGGACAAAAGAAGCAGCTAGCACCACTGTCTAGAGAACTTAGAATGAGGAATTACAGATGGGACCAGAGAAGCAACTGCAACACTGCCTACAGGACAAAGAATCGGGAATTACCACTGTGACCAGTGACAGAGCTGCAGCACTGCCTAGAAGAGCTAGAATGAGGAATTACCAACGGGACCAGAGTGGCAGCTAGCAGCACTGTCTAGAGGACTTGGAATGAAGAATTACCACTGGGACCAGAGAAGTGGCTAGCAGCACTGCATAGAGGAGTTCCAATAGGGAATTACCAGTGGGACCAGAGAAGCAGCTAGCAGCACTGCCTCACACACCCACTCAGACCCTCCACACAGCCATTGATGCATCCATAGAGCTACTCACTCACGCATACAGCCACTCACACATCCACTCACTCACCCACACAGCCACTCACACACTTACATACCCATTCACACACCCACACAACCACTCACATATCCACTCACTCAACCATACAGCCACTCACAGTCACTCGGTCTTCCAAACAGCCACTGAAACAGCCATTTACTTACCCATACACCCACTTACACACCCAGTCACTCACCCATACAGCCACTCACATAATATATGTTAGAAATATTTTCACACAATAGTAGTACACAAAGTAAACTAATTTAACGTATGTAATAGCTTAATATATATGTTTAACAATCAAACTTTTAGAAAACACTCTCAATCACTGGTTGATGTGATCAGTCATGTCATTTGAGATGTCATGAGTGATAGCACTGACCATGTCATGAGTGATGTAATATGTCATAAGCAGTGAATTGCGGGGACGTAATTTATAGTTAGCTCAGGCAACTATAACTGCCTAATTTCTATGGTTTTGTGCATGTAAAATCTGAGCCCAACTAGAACGTCCCTGTAACCTTTGTTTTTTTAAGTGAATATATATATATTTTAATCATAACAATAATTAATAATAGCAACGATAATTATAACAATGATGGTTATAATAAACATAATGACAGTTCTAAAGCAACTCACCTCATTGAAATAAACTACAAAGAACTGTTTGACCCACTGCAGCGTCCTGGTTGAAAGCGACATCTAGACAGGAGTGTCTAGTGAAGGTGTGCCTGTCTGTCCATGCTGAAGGCCTATATATGTCAGGTAGGTGTACTCCGACTAAAAACCGCTGTATAAGTTACCACACTTCTTGTTGAATGAGGATGCACTTTAGCTGTAAGCGGTTTTCCTACATCTTCATGGCAAAACGTAATGGCTGCCGATACTCATCTTGCTATGCTACTTCTTGACAAGGATTGACCCTTTCACGGAGGTGCAAAGGCAACTGGAAGTTGGTCAGGTTTTCAAAAGTTTTTTCTTCATTCAATATAAAATTTTAAGCAGCTTTTAATGTCAAGAGTATGAAGAGCTCTTTTATTGGGTGGATTTTGGAAGTATCATTTTCAAACAATAGGTTTATTAAGGTGAAAAGCTGATGGCACTTTAGGTATGGAATGAGGATTAGTCCTCAAAATAATTCTGTCTTTTTTTAATTGCAGGTATGGCCTTTGTATTGTAAATGCGTGTATCTAGCTAATTCTCCCAAAAATGTAAGGTCTTTAAGTAGAGCCATCTTCCATTAAAAAGAGGTTTGATTATGACTTGATGTAAAGGCTCGAAAGGTCCTCGCAATAACTGAGTCAGGGTAAGTTCTAAGCTCGGAGGGTAAGCTCTAAGCAACCCACATATAATTATTTTATTAGTATATCTGACCACAAAGATCTTTGATACCAGGCTCTTCTGAATCTCGATTTTGCAGCGAGATGAACTTTGATTGAACTATGCGATAAGCCTGAGTGAGCTAAGCTGAGCAGCTACGGTAATATCTGCGCAGAGGTTGAAGAGAAAGGATGACTGTTATTCAAAGAAGACCAATTGCAGAACCTTATCCATTTTGCTTTATATGATTTATTTGTATATTCGGCTCTCGGTTTCACGAGTATGTCTCTGCATTGTTGTGAGAGATTCAACTGGTGGAAATCCGATATAAGAGCCAGACAGCTGAATTGAGGGATTCTGGATTTGGTGAATAACCTGGCCTTTCTTAATTGATGGCAGCCCTGGGATTGGTTTGAGTTGAATGTGTTGCTGTTCCGACATGAGAATAAGTTCTGTGTGCCAAAATTGTCATGGCCACGCTGGCGTTATTTATTAGAATAATTCAACACAATTCCCTCTTCAACTTGTTGAAGATACGCGGATTTGGAGGAATTGGAGGAAAGGTGTATGCAAAGATTCTATCAATGCAATCTGAAAAGCATTTCCCCAGGATCCCTTGTGGAAAAACCTGCTTGCATGGTATTGGCATTTTTTGATTGAGTGGAGTAGCGGAAAAGGGCCATGGTTGGCTTTCCCTACTTGCCAAATGTCCTTGAAACTTGTCTCCCATTCGTGGCATTCCTTGGACGATCTGCTTAAATTGTCCGCCCACTGGTTTTTCATACCCTGTACATGCTCTACCTTCAGAGAAAGATTCAGTTCCAGATTTCTTGTGCTTCCCTGGATTGTGGCTGCAACCTTGTTCCTCCTTGCTGGTTTAAGTAGAACATTGTGGTTGTGTTGTAAGTTCGAACCATCACTGCAGAGCCTTTTATTCTTGAAAGAAAAGCACTGAGTCCCAAAGCCACCGTCCTTAATTCCAGGACGTTTATATGCCTTTTCTTTTCCCAGCTCATCCATTTGCCACTTACTTCCAGGTCCTGGAGATGCCTTTCCAAACCTTCCATAGATGCATCCACTGTAATCATGTAGTTTGGTGGCTTGGTGGGAAATGTCCAGTTCTTGGTGATGTTGCCTTTTTTCATCCACCATTATAATGCTGCTATCATTGCTGGTGTTACTTTGATAACATTGTTGAAAGAACCCGTTTTCATTGTCTGTCTATTTCTTCTTGCAGTGGTCTCAAACAGACGACAGGTGGGGATCAATGGAATGCATGATGAAATAATTCCCAGGAACGATTTGTACTGTCTGGTTGAAGTGAACTTTTTTCTTGAGAGGGAGGAGGCTAGTGCCATTTCTTTGCCACCCTCTCCTTTGTGGGAAAGGCCTTGCAGACCCTTGTATCCAGAATCACCCCTAGAAATGTAATTTGTTTGCTTGGAGTATGGCAGGATTTTTCCTTGTTTAGTTTGAGACCCAAGTCTTTCAACGTCTAGAGAGAATGTTCTGTCGAAAGTACAGGCAGCCTGGAAGGAAGTTGCTTTCATGAGCAAGTCGTCCAAATAAGGGAATATTTGAGAACCTTTTCTCCCGAGATACACCCTTACTGCTGCCATAGATTTGGTAAAAATTCTCAGGGCAGACTTTAATGCCAAAGGGAGGTCTTTGAATTGGTAGCGACATTCGGCCACCTTGAACCTGAGCTACCTCCTGTATTTGAGATGGATGGGGCATGGAAATAAGAATCTTGCAGATCTAGAAATGTCATATGATCCCCTGGATTCATTAGTTGCAGAATATCCTGCAGTGTAACCATGTTGAATTATTGCTTTTTGAGGTATTTGTTTAGCTGTCTCAGATCAAATACCTGTCTCCACTTTGCATGCTTTTCTTTAGAAGGAAGAAGTTGGAGTAAATTACTGTGCTTCTGCGTGCCTGTGGAACTTCTTCGATTGCTCCCTTGTGAATAAGAAACTTGATTTTCTCTTTTAACAGACAAATACACTGATGTAGTACTGTGAGGTGGATTCTGAGGAGGTTTTTGGATAAATTCTAGGGTGCATTCCTGTCTTACATTAAATACCCATTGATCTGAGGAGATGGCTCTCCAAGCGCCATAATAGTTGTAAAGAGAGTTTTTTACAATCAAGGGCACTGCTTGTAAAGAGACGACCAGAGTGGTATTGTTGTCACTACCTTCTGGAGGACTCATGTCCCTATCCTGTGCCTGCCAATTTTCTTCTGTTATACTCTCTGGAATAAGCTGCAGCTGGTGGTATGCAGTATTGTTACGTAAGATGTTGTCAGTATACCTGTTAAGCTTGAGCGTAAGGCGGATACCTGTTGGATTTAAAACTTTCTCTAAAAGTGTATTGACCTTTGTCCCTGGCACCGCGAAATGTCTAACACCTGCGTTGTTGTAGCACTCCCAACGATCTTGCAGTCTCCATATCAGCTTTATTTGATTGGAGCCCATCATCCATGTGTTTTCCAAAGAGAGCTTCTCTGTCATAAGGTATACCCAGTATTTTTGATTGCACCTCTGGCAAAAAGAGATTCCTTTTAGCCATTCTTGTTGTCTTAAAACTGGCACTCCAGGGGGCATGGCTTGGACAGCCAACATGGCGGACGCGGCATAAACGAGCTCCGTGCGCACGCGCCTAAATATCCGCAAAAATCCGCCGTTACTCTACTTCAGTGCAGCATATTAGACGTCCGAAAGCCTGCCACAGGGTCCTGCTAGATATTTCGGGTTGGAGCCGCTAAGACCCGGCGGACGGCCCGATATCCTACATCGGTGTTCCCTGCAGGCGCGGCGCGGTCCGGGCTTGGGCGCTGCCTGCCTGCCCCCTGCCTGAGACGCGGTACGCTGCTGTGGTTCCGGGGCCGGGCCCCCGAGGTGAGGAGGGGCGTCCGCAGTTGGGGGCAGGCTGGGAATCATTTGCGGTGCAGGGCCCCGAACTTTTGCTGACGGCCTGTGGCGGCCGTGACGATCCCACGAGGCACCGGGGCCACCTGGCCTACACTTGTCCCCCCGCAATAATGGCGCACGTTTGGATCTGCGCGCTGACTTGGGGGGGTCGTGCACCCTCCGTGGGCTCCCATTGGGGCCGGGAGCGCCATGTGCGGGCCTCGCTGGGCCTAGACTGGATTGGGCTTGTGATCCGGGCCGGCACCTGGGAGAGAACCGGGGCCCGGATTCCTGCCTGGCGTGCTGTGGTGCGGCCCCCTGCCTTGACCCTGAATCCTCTGGCCTCATGCAGATGCTTCACCCGGGACATTGAGAAGCTGGGGGCGCTTGTGTGGTGGCTGTGCGGTTGCGCTGGGCTAGCAGCTGACCCCCCTCCCTCCTCCGGAGGGCCGACTAGATCCTGTCTGCCTCCCTAGCTGCCATCAGACCGGGGCGTTGAGGAGCAGTGGCGGGGGTGCCGTGCGCTGTGCCCTGGAGCCGAGGACCAGTCTGGACATAGGAAGGCGGGGTAGCAGCAGGTCGGTGGACCGGCAAGCTTGGTCATGGTAGAGGGGCCTACTTAGCTGGCTGTCGCAGGCTGCAGAGGCGGCTGGGCTAGGCTCGGTGCGGCTTGTGGCTGAGGACGAGCCAGATTCCGTGAGGACCGGCCCGTGGCGCCCCCCCCCCCCCCCCCATTTCGGACTCCTCCTGGAACGGTCGACTTGCGACGCCGCACGGCATATTGGGACTCTCTCCTGGGCATTGGAGTGGCTCCCCGGCGGCGGACCTCCCTGGGCCACCCGCCTTGCAGAGTGCCACTATGGAGAGAGATAAGCCAGGTGGGGCAGGCACAAAACAAGGCATCCTCGATCAATATACTACGCCTACTGGAGGGGGAAGCTCAAGTGGAGTGGTGCCTGACAATGCGGTGCTCCTGGCCGCTATTACGGAAGCCAGGGACACACTCAATGCCAAGATCGGCGCAGTGGGCTTGGAAGGTCTCCTTCCTACGCCAGGATCTTCGTAAAGCGGAGGAGCGCATTACTGAGGCGGAGGAGCGGGTCTCCTCCGTTGACGACACGATTACCACCCTGCAGAAGAAAGTCAACAAGCTGACGGTGACGCAGGAGCTGGCATCCCGTGTGGAAGATGCGGAGGGCCGCGCGAGACGCAACAACCTTCGCTTTGTGCGTTTCCCGGAGGGCTGCGAAGGCACCTCCATGAACAACTTCCTCACTCAGTGGCTCCGTGATACTCTGCCGGAGGAGATGCTGTCCACCTGCTTCGTGGTGGAGAGGGCCCACCGGGCTTAGGTGAGGAGACTGCCTCCGGGGGAAAGCCCGCTGTGAGAATTTGGCCTAGCATATGCTGTCCACTAATTATAGTGGGCACCTTGCACCAGTCCAAACAACCCCTTATTGGAGATAGGTTAAAGACAACCTTTATTGAAAGCTATCCTAGTGGTAGCTATGGAGAGCAGCCTTCAGGCTAAGTCTTGAAGGAATGTAAAGCAGCTTGTTTTACCAGTCTATAATCTCTTGAGTGACCAAATGAAAGAGGACCACACCAGGTATATATTCAAAATATATGTATTTATTACTAAACACACCCCTCTAGTCTCTTTATGAGGCTAGAGTTCGAAAGTACATACGTTACGAGTTAGTTATCTACAGTAATAGCACAAATACACGTTTGAGCCCCAGGGGCGTACCAAACCATATACCAATAAAGTGGTATAAGAACCACGACTGAGCTAGACACAAGGCCTAGAGCCTGTAGAAGTGCTTGGACCACAAGGAACCACCCAAGGCAGTGACACAGGGGACCCACGGGGGACGCGTGCAGTGTATGAACACAACCGCGAACCACCGTTAACTTCTATGGGGAAAGTCGCGATTAGAATTTAAAAGAAAAGGGACACTTAGAGGAGGACTTGGAGCAAACCCTTTGAGAACTAGGCTGTTCTAGTGTCTATACCCACGGGAGCACCGGAGTACTCGAGTTACCTCACCCAGGGAAGCGGGTGCATAGGTGTCTTTCGGGGTCGGGTTTACGTCGTCGCTTTCTATGGCGATCTGCTGCAAAGTGCTGCTGGCGACCAAGTCGAAAGTGTTCGGGTGGATCCAAAGGTGGATCGAAGATCTGAAGAACCTGAAAGCAGAGGGGACAGAGTCTGGGTCACTAGCCAGTGACCAGGAAGGCGATGAGCAGATGCCCACCGATGTCGAGTGCTTCAGGTAGGTTGACGGTCGTCTTGACTCTTCAGCCACGAGGTCCAGGAGGCGTCGACGACAACCAGGAGCTGGATTTGAGCTGTCCCACGACGTCTGTCGATTGCAGGGGTGTCGGCGACCGGATTGGACCCAACAAGCCTTGGCAACGGCAAGTCTCGTGGAAAGCGAAGAAGGACGATGTTGCAGACCAGCAAGGTCTGGGGGACTCACCCAGCGAGGATAAGTCAGGGCACACCTGGAGCAACCAGGGAGCCCAAGCAGAAAAACATTGGCCTTCGGGAGGGCCTACTAGCCAACGGACTAGCGACCGCGAAGGAGCCTCGAGACGGTGCACGTGGAGCTGGCTCACAGGACACTCGTGGAGTGGAGGCCAGTGATCTTCGGTGCAGTTGGTGCTGGAGGCTGGGGCTACTCGGAGCCCAAAGCACGACTTCGTGGGAGACCCAGAAGAGGATGCACTTGCAAATGCGTTCGGTGTCCAGGGGTAATGGTTCCACGTTACCCACGACAGCTACGGGTCTCAGCTTTGCTGGGGAGTCAGGGCAGCCTCGGGGAAGTCTGGAAATCCACCTCTGGTGATGCAACGACTTCGGCGTCCGACGGGAGCTTCAGCGATGCAGACCGGACAATTGCTTCTTTGGTGCCTGCCAAGCAGGGGAGTCACTCCTTGACCCCAAGGGAGATTCTTCAGTCCTCTAATCTTAAAGTAGAGCGTCGAAGGACGGGGTTCCCTTACTTATACTAAGGTAGGGGGTTGGACATACTCTGTGACCCCACCTATGGGAGGGTCAGGGCAGGGGGGTGGTTACACCCCTTTCCCTTTGTCCAGTTTCGCGCCAGAGCAGGGGCTGGAAGCCCCTGAGCCGGTTTGAACTGGGGTATGCACAGGGCCACCAAGTGTGTCCCCAGTGCAGGACTTCAAAGCACCAGAGAGTGCTCCCGCCCAGCCCCAATACACACTATCCTGTCTGGGGAGGTGGTCACACCTCCCTGGGACAGGAAACCTATTGTCCAGGCCTCCCTGCCGGAGTTTCGGTCAGCAGCAGGAGGCCAGACTCGTGTCTGTGGCAGCGGCATCCATTTTGTGATGCCAGGGCTTGGAAAGTCAGTACCGGGCATACCGGTGTGTACATGTCTTTCCCTCTAGAAGGGTGGAATGCTACCCCGCCGCCAGAACTGGCGGGGGGTAGTATTCCAAGATGTTTGACACCAAACACGACATGTTTCCGTGCAGCCATCACAAAGTTAGCATTTAACGCGAGGTTATAATGCGCTTAAGAGTATATGGTCAGGCTGCACTACAAACAGCATCAGAGAAGGGTCTCCGAACGCTGCAGATGGGCCCTGCTCATGCAGGGGCACCCTCTCACATAGGAACCACGCACTCTGCCTTCAGGATTGATAAGGCCTGCCATTGGAGTGACTTATAGGTTTATATGTGTGTATGTATATAGTGATATAGGTAGCCTATATCACAGTAAGGAGTGCATGCACCACCTTACCCAGGCTGCAGTAGCAGACCTGTGGTGTCAGTTTGGATGGCCTTCCAGGGGTGGCACAATACATGCTGCAGCCCCTGGTAGGCCTCTGAGGTACCTATGCCCTGGGTACATAGTATACCATATACTAGGGACTTATAAGGGCACTCCAGATTCCAATCAGAGATGTGCCTAAGGCACATGGAAACCATTTTAGAGAGGAAGCAGCTAGGCTGAGGTTCTGATTAGCAGGGCCCCAGCCAGACTAAGGTCGAAAAACAGTGAAGCATCAGCAAAAAGTGGGGGTACCCATGTGAAGCAGATCCTACTCTCCTACACCCGCGGCCTGTGATCGCAAAGCTACTCAACTATGCCAATAGGGACGCTATTTTGCAATTCGTCAGGACGCGCAAGAACAAACTCCTTTTCGACTCGCGACCGATCATGATATTCCCGGACTATACCCGCTTGGTGCAACAGCAACGCCATACTTTCACAGCGGCAAAAAAGCGGTTGCGAGACCTCAATATCAAGTATATGCTCCTCTATCCTACCCTACTCCGTGTCATCTATAATTCCAAGTCTCTCTTCTTCGACACGCCTGAAGCTGTTTTTACCTGGACAGATGAACAGGTCCGCCCGAGGCCTCATACTCTGCCGCCGCTGGATTTGGTTTCCGCCTGCAGCTCACAGCAAAATCGCTCCAGGATAACCAAGTCAAAGCGGCACCACAGATCTGGTTCCGACCGCCATTCCTCCAGTCCGGAGCGAACATCCTGATTGTAACTGACGGCTTTGGTTTCGTAATCTGTGTCTCCCATGGTCGTCCGACAGTTGGAACACATCATCCACACCATGCACTGAATTGGCGTGGGCAGCACGCACTGCGGCTGTCCGGTCCAGACATTCCATCCCCATGTTGAACTTCTTTGGGAAAGTTGGGATCCATTGGGGAGGGACTCTGGGTTCTCCCGTTGGGGGCATGGGGTGCTCTTCGTCGCGACAGATGTTCCTTGTTCATGGCAGTATCGGAGGGGGTGGGAAGGTGGGGGGGGTTTGTGGGGTTCTTCGCCAAGTTTGTTTTAATGTTTCCACAAGCGCGGACATCTCAACTAAATCCCACGACACACTATACTCTGCAAGCGTACATGTTTCCCGATGGCTGCACAAGCTAGCACTCCCCCGCTTGGGGACCTTACGGTAGTATCATGGAACATCAGGGGGTTACTTAAAGTCAAACGGGGAGCCGTCCTCCGCCAGGCTAAGCAATATGGGGCAGATATCCTGCTCCTACAGGAAACTCATCTGCTAGGTACCAAGGCTCCATGCTTGGCCTGGTTTGGATATCACCAAATATATCATGCTGGGTTCACCAGGGGATCTCGAGGGACGGCTATTCTCATCCATCGCCAAGTCCCCTTCATCCATACGAAGCATTGGGAGGACCCAGGGGGGCGATACACTCTGGTATCGGGTACGCTATACGGCGAACACATCAACATCGGGAGCATCTATGCACCCCCTCCTTTAGGGAACACATTCATTGAAAAACTCTAACGCCTCTGGGGCGACCTCCCGGATGGCATAACACTACTAGGTGGGGATTGGAACGATGTAATGACACCACTAGATAGAAGACGAAGATCTGACATAGGCCCGGTGACCGACACATCCAAATTACACACCCTTTCTTCCACACTGGGATGGGCAGATATCTGGTGAGAATACCACCCCACTGAAGCAGCCTATTCATACATGTCCGCGGTTCATGGTTTCCTCTCCCGGCTGGATTACCTGTTCACACCACATAGCTACATTCATAGGTTCTCTCAAGCCTCTCACCTCCCTCGCGGGTTGTTGGACCACTCCCCGGTGTCGGACCACTCCCCGGTCTCTGTTAAATTGCACACTCTCTCCCAAATACCCCCCTTTAGGTGGCGAATGTCCTCATGGCACCTTCGCGATCCCGATTACCAAGAAATACTTACCGGGGCGATCCAGGAATATATAGGCATGAATGTTGATACCACCCCATCCAAGGTAATCTTTTGGGAGGCCCTAAAGCCTACAATTCGAGGGGTAGACATTAGTTACCGTGCACAAGAGAAGCGCAAACGCTCCGCCCAACGGGCTGAGCTTGAGGCCCATCAGACTTCTCTAGAGACACAATACAACCTGGATCCCGCCCCGCCCTCCAACGTAACTTATTGCACACACAACGACAACTACAGCACCACCTCATGGATGAGGCAAAGAAGATTTGGCTGGCGTCACAATACCGGATCTATCAATGGGGGGACAAGTCGAGCAAGATGCTGCATAGGCTATGTCAGGTGGGGGGTCCCCGGCTGCCGTCCCCATCATCCGAGGTGCAGAAGGAGCGCTGCATTCGTCCCCCGGGGTGGTCGTCGCGGAATTTGCACGTTATTTTTCCACACTGTATGCACGTCATGAGCAGCTTTCACCGGCCCTCATAGCTGAGTTCCTTAGAGACATCCCCCCCCAGACACTTAACGACCAGATGAGAGACCGACCAGATGCCCCGATTACGGCTGACGAACTAAGCACGGCGCTTGTGGCGCTGCGACAGGGACGGGCCCCTGGCCCTAATGGATTCCCCGCGGAATTCCTCACATGTCCGTCCTCTGCCCCCACCTGCTTGAGGCGATACAAGAGGCACTTGAACACCGCCAGCTACCCCAGGACTGGCGACAGGCCGAGATCGCTCTCTTCCTGAAGCTCGGTCGTCCCCCAGAAGAACTGTCCTTATACAGGCCCATCTCTCTTATTAACTTTGAGCCCAAATTACTGAGTAAAGTCCTGGCCGATCGCCTACCCACCTGAATATTGGACTTAATTCACCCCGATCAATCTGGCTTTATGCCGCATCAAGCCACCAGACACAATATTCGCCGGGTTCACATTGTCATGGCGATGGCTCCGGAGTTGAGGCGTCCCGCGGCTATACTACTTGTAGATATTGACAAGGCCTTTGACTCCCTTAGTTGGGAGTACCTTTTCCAGCTTCTTGAGGTCGTCGGCATCAGGCCGCGGTTCCTTGCTTATGTTCGATTGTTGTACACGAATCCCACTTCCACGGTGCGCTTTGTGGGCCATATCTCGGCCCCATTCTCTATCAGTCGAGATACGCGGCAGGGCTGCCCCCTATCCCCACTCTTATTTGCCTTGGAACCCTTGGTGGCTTGGGTGCATAGGGATCCGGTGCTCCGGGGGTTTGAGTGGCCGTGGTCGCACTCGGACAGCATTGCGTTATACGCGGACGATGTCCTCTTCTTCATGACGGACCCATGGATTTCGGGACCACAGATCCTACAGATTCTATGGGTTTTTGGGCAGACCACGGGGCTTCATACCAATCCCACCAAATCCGTCTTATTCCCGGTGTGTGGCAATCAGGGCAGGGGAACATGGGCTGCTCAGCTGACCCACGCGACAGAGGGCTTTAGATACTTGGGTGCGTTTATGTCACCCTGCCCACAGACCTCATGGGCACACAATATCAATCCACTTCTCACTAGTCTTCGAGATGAGACGTCTATATGGTCCTCCCTCCCGCTGTCATTGTACAGACGCTCGGCGATCTTTAAGATGGTCTCTCTGCCTAGATTGCTATATCGGCTGCAAAACTTTCCATACCACATACCAAGATCCTGGTTCGCGAATATCAACGCCATCCACAACAAATTCCTATTGAATGGTGGGGCAGTCCGGGTTGCGCTTCAGACCTGTGCGCAATCGACTTACTGTGGGGGTATCGCAGCAGCTGACGTATTTTCCTATTATGCCGCCTCCCACTTACTGATTATAAACGACTGGGGGTACTGTTTACCACTGGATCCGGCATTTGCATTGGAGCATGCTGCATTTGAGGGTGCCCCTCTTCTGCAACTATTATATAGTGCGTAGAGCCTAGACTCCCTACCCCATGCTTGTAAGACAGTAATTCGGCTATGGCGCTATGTCGTTAGGCAAATGGGGTGGCAGGGTCGATTGACCCAAGCGACCCCCCTTTGGCATGGGACTCAGTTGCGCTAAGTTGCGGCCCTGACGGGTTTCCGCAAGTGGGTTCTGGTGGGCATATCCACGTTGGGTGATATTATGAAAGGGACAACTTTAAAGTCCTTCTAGCAGTTACAGACGGAATTTCAGCTGCACAAGTCACAGTTTTATAAATATCTCCAATTGCGGCACGCCCTGCCTCCTATGATCCTTACCCTAGATAGCTTGCCGGAGTTCCATCCCCTTGAGGGTCGTCTCCTCATGGGGGACCTGGGTGCCCATAAAATTAGGCAGGTCTATCAGACCCGAACGACGCATTCCAACACAACACTGCACAAGACCAGAAGGGCGTGGCAAGACGACATACCTGACTTAACTGATGACGACTGGGCCGAGGCCATAGCTAGTCCCCGGGGCGCGGCGGTGTCCTCCCGATATCGCCTCATCCAATTTAAGTATATACATCGGGCATACTACACAAGACTCCGTTTATGGAAGATGGTGGTTGTCCAATCTCCTCAATGTCTCCGCTGTGAAAGCGATGAGGGTACCTTCATTCATACAGTGTGGAGCTGTACGGCCCTACAACCCTTCTGGCGCAGAATCTCTGAGTGTCTGGGTGGGGTATTAGCGTGGGACCTCCCATATGATCCAAAATTGTTCCTACTACACAGTACGGATGGGATAGGGGGGGAATAGGTACAAGCAGCACTTGCTCTTCCTGGCCCTCACCATCGCCAAGCGGGACATCGCCCAATTATGGAAGGGGTTCTCCCCCCCCCCCCTCGGACGATGGGGAGATTGAAGCAGGAACTCGACAGGTGTATGGGCACAAAACAGGCAGTTTTCCAGGCGCGCGGCTGCCCCCGGAAACATAGGAAAATATGGTCCCGTTGGGCTACATACCGGGGTATCAACCTTCCCCCCTTCCTCCTCAGACCCCCTGATGGATGAAGCTACTAGCATTCCCCGGACCTTTCCGGGCCGCACACTACGTACTATTATTGTATGCGCCAATACCCACCTACACTTCCTTAAATGTATGGGTTTTGGAACTGTCCGCGCAAAGTTCATGTTGTTTTACGTATCAATTACAGTTAAAAATGAATACTACCTCTGCATATCCAGACCATCATGGTGTCAATGTATGTATTTATGTAGGGCTACAGCCCAGCTGGTATCATGAAAACTCAATAAAATGTGTTATTAAAAAAAAAAAAAAACTGCCACTCCAGCTATCTGCCTGAAGCCAGTCATTGCTCTATCCATTGCTGTATCAATCATTTCAAAGGATGTTCTCTCTCCCTCCTGAAGAATAGACTTCGCTTCCTGCTTTTTGTCTTCAGGCAGATAGTCTATAAACAGCACCAAGTCTGACCACATCTGGCGATGGTATCTGCCCAGTATGGCTAAAACGTTGAACACTTTTATGGTCATAGGCGCCATAGCTGAAAAACGCTTCCCTATATTATCTAACCCTCTGTATCAGGAGGAGCTCAGTATGGTGTGGTTGAATTTGTAGATATTTGTTGCGCTGCCTGATCACTACCGAATCCTGTTTCGGATGTCCCATCAGGCAAGTTGGAGAGCTTTTAGGAGCCTTCTATTTCTTGTCTAGTCTAGGAATTACCACTACAACAGTAGCTGGGTTCTTCTTGACCTTCAGACCTTCTGGCCAGAGATAGTCAACTATTGGATAAGCCTCACTACTTTCCTTGCTGTTTCTTTGCCGTGCACCGATTCCAAAGCTGCAAGAACTTTTGTGTGTGAGCAGGGATCCAATCTCCATCATGTGGCATGGACAGAGCACAAAAAGGCAGAAACGACTCGCTGAGCTCAGGAAAGCATGGTCATTCCAGACCCCAAGTAGCCATGCTCCCCATCCACACTACTTTCATATTCCTAGTACTTTATTATATCAACATTACAAATGGTAACAGAGGAACAGTCAGCATTTTTGCTTCAGCTGTTTAACAGTTACCCACATGTGAAGGTGCGTTTCTGTTTTCAGCTGACTAACATCCACTGCGTTTATAATTGTGCAGTGAAGTGAAACAAATTATTACACAATGAAGAATCCTTTTTCTTCAGAATGTATCCCAACAATTAAAGCAAAGATAAGGTGATACAGTCAAAATGTTTGGATTTTGAAAGTAGCAATTTCATAAAAGCATTCACCAACCAATGGCAATGTACTGGTTTCTTTTGGCTCTAGGGTTTAGGTTTTTATGTGGCATTGAGAAGTTTATTACTCAAGAACCAAAAATAATATTGCCACAATCAGGAATAGCAAGTCTCATCTTCTATGCGACTACTCTGATATAGTTATCAGACCAGCTGATGTAGGCAGAGTGTTTGATTTCTGTCGGTGACAAGAGATTACAAACTGAAGTTCACCACAAATCGACCAACAGCAATAATCTGCTAAGATCTGACTGCCGCCACCCACATGCCTTTGGGGAGAATCTCTCCTTTGGTCAGTTTTTGAGTATCCAAAGCAATTGTTCTCAGATCAATCGATTTGATAAGCAGATGGAAACTCTCACCCAGAAGCTGGAAGCCTGCAACTACCCTAAAAAGACCATAAAAAAAGATAGACAAAGGGCATGCAAAATTAATAGGGAGGCCTTACTCGAGATATAACTCAGACGGTCTAACAACAGAACTGCATGTGTGCCACTACATTCTATCTTGTATCTAATAAAATACAGAAGATCATTACCAAACACTGGAAGATCCTGAGGACTACAGGACAGATATGGGACACCCCCTCCTTTTTGTCTTACAAAAGGAGTCAGAACATCTGAGACATGTTACTACACCCTTCCAAGACCAAAACGTCCCATTAGATCAACTGAGACCACATTATGGGACCTTCCACTGCAAGTAGGACATTTCCCTTAAGGTGTTTGCAGAGCATGTCCATATACTAAAGCTACTAAGACTATTGATTTGTGTTTGAACACACCTTGGGAAATCTGCATACACACTAATTAGAACAAGGTCAATGTCATTTACATGATTACCTGTTTCTGTAAACTCTGTAATACTGGAATGACATCCAGGAAGGTTAAACTAAGAATCAACAAACATAGAGGCAATATCACGTGCAAATGGACCACACGTATGACATCACATTATATTGATGCAAAACACACTGAAAAAGACATTGAATTGGTGATTTTGAACCACATAGTATGAAACCCAGAGAACCCACCAATTCAAACATTGTTACTTAGGAAGGAACAGAGATGGTGTCTACTGCCTTAGGACCCACATGACCCTAAATGACGATATCTCGTGGTTACAGGTGTAATCTTAGAGAACTATTGAGGACTACTACGATGGACACCTCCCACTTTTAATAACCATTGGTTTTAGGAACTATATGTAACTAACAGACACCAGGTTACAACTGAAAATATAAATTTTTCACATTCCTAGGGGTTAGATGTCAAAAACAGATATTATATGATGCTTGAATCTATATTTTAATCCTTATGTGAGCATCTCATACACTTACGCCGTTCGTTTGATCAAGTATATTGGGACTATTAAAACATAATGACAAAAACCATTTTCAATAAACAGGGACAATAAAACACTCAGTCTTGATAATTATCCCAGGCATTGACCATTTATAAAACCAGAACTTTGGTGAAGCAAAACCGTCGTACCCGGCAACAAAATTGTCATGCATACAGGATTGAATACAGCCTGAGTAGTCAGCGCTCTAACTGTTTGAGTGGCGTTGTGGCATGTGGACCCTTTGATGAACTAAGTGTGTGTGGCTGGGGCCAGTGAACTCTTTTACTTAACATCGCTGTGACAACATTTTCTAATATCTTTCCTACTACCCATCACAGTGTGACTATAAGGGACGCTAGGTACCTAGACCTCCATGGGGCAATGACTTCCTATTAATAGGCTAAGGAATGAGATTGTCTAAGTATTACACAGGCGGATGTTTAAAACATTGAGTGCTGTGTATGAACACCATGTGTGTGACACACACACACACACACACACACACACACACACACACACACACACACACACACACACACACACACACACACACACACACACACACACACACACACACACACACACACACACACACACACACACACACACACACACACACACACACACACACACACACACACACACACACACACACACACACACATATTGCTCTGTAGTTCCCAAGTTTGATCACCAACCATGCACCTTATTATAGACCAAGACCTTTGCTAATTGTTTGTCAGTTTCATCATAGTGAAGACGCCTATGAGTGAAGTGAACTCGGAAGGCCTATGTCTTCCTCTTATAGGAGCAAACAGGTACTCTAAATAGTGATTACCTAGACGTCTATATTTCCATTTAAAGCGCATATATATATAATCTACTGGCGGTCGCCAGTAGATAGTTATAGTTAGGACCTATTTTCCATGGGAAATCCGCAACATTCTATTCCCAATAACTTTGGCGCCGGTTGACGAATCTTCACGAAATTTTCAAAACTCGTGGGGCGCTCCGGTCCGCTCCTATCCTGAAAGTCTCGGGGTGATTCGTCAAGTGGGGGCCGAGAAAAAAGGGGGGTCCCAAAACGTGTTTTCCCCATGCAATTTTCCATAGGAACCTTTAGTCGCAGCTACAGCCCGAACTGCTGAACGGAATTACACCAAATTTGGCAAAAAGGTAGCCCTTGGTTCAGAGTCGTGCCTTTTGGTTAAATGGTGTAAATCCGTTCAGTAGTTCCTGAGAAAATCAAAAGTAAAACCACATATATATCTATGGCCGCGGAGGGTCCGCGCACCCTGAGCGCACCTTCCCGATCACGAGCTGTATGCTAATTGGCTGTCAACCTCCAAACCAGGAAGTGTTGGCAGCCATCTTGTTCCTCGGTAGAACCGAGGCACAAGAAACAAGTGCGCAAAACGCAAAAAGGGGGCAGGGTAGAAACACCCTGACCCCCTAGGCCTGCTTAGGGGGTCCCACAAGGACCCCCAGGGCCCAAAAAAGCTTTTTTTTTTTTTTAAAAAAATCGGCGGGATGCGCGTAGGATCTGCGGATCCCGCCGCGAAAAGAAAAAAAACGAAGCGCGGGGGATGCGCGGATCCCGCCGCGAAAAAAAAAAAACGAAGCACGGGGGATGCGCGGAGGATGCGCGGATCCCGCCGCGAAAAAAAAAAAAAAAACGAAGCGCGGGCTCCCGCGCTTCGAGGGTATTTTGCCCCCGGGTGGGCCAAGTCCCAGGGTCATGCGGGGGTGGGTTTAAATGTTAGTTGGGGGGGCCTCTAAGGCCCCCCGCAGCCCCGGGGACCGCCACCCCCCGGGGCTTCTTTTTTTAATTAAAAAATTACCTGTGTGGGGGCTCCAGCCCCCACACGCCCAGAGACCGCCACCTCCCCGGGGCACTAATTAAAGAAATGTGGGGTCCGTTTCGGACCCAGAAGCCCAGGGACCACCACCTCCCGGGGCTTTGTAGATGTTGGGAGGGGGCCGCGCGGCCCCCTCCTGGAGCCTGTGGTGGCCCTGGGGACCGCCAGGGCCGGCTCCTGCAGTGTCCCGGGGTGCCTACCCCGGGACACTGCTGTTTGCAATGACAGGACGGGAGCCGCGGCTCCCGCCCTGTCATTGCAAACTTGCTTTGCTTCATTGAAGCGAGGCAGGGAAACCTGCTCTCGCTTCAATGAAGCTAAGCAGATTGCTTTTCCATAAGGGGAGCTGCATGTCAGCAGCTCCCCTTATGGAAAGCAATGCCGGCTCCCGCAGGACGCGGGGAGCCGGCGGGACCGTGGGGGATTGGGGACCCCCACGGTCTCCAACGAGTGGCCAGGCCCCGGGGGATGGGGTCCCCGGGGCCATTAGTGGCCCGGGAGGGGGGCCACGCAGCCCCCCTCCCCAACAATTATAAAAAAAAATTAAAAAATGCGCAAAGGCCGGCCCCGGGGGATGGGTTCCCCGGGGCAATAGAGGCCTTAGGAGGGGGGGCCACGCAGCCCCCCTCCTCAAAAATGTAAAATAAAAATCGCCATGCCCCGGGGGATGGGGTCCCCGGGGCCGGAATCAGCCACGGGAGGGGGGCCACGCGGCCCCCTTCCCGTACTATTTTTTTTTTTTTTTTTTTAAATAGGATCAGGCCCTGGGGGATGGGGTCCCCAGGGCACCAAAAAGTGAAAAGTTAGGGAGGCCACACAGCCCCCCTTCAAAAAGAAAAAAAAGAAGAAAATAAAAGCGAACGAGCATCAGACCCCGCCCCCTCCCTTAACCACTCTGCAAACGCGCCCTGTGGTGCGTTTTAAATTGGGGAATTAATTCCTCTTCAATCCGGAGGGTCCCTGGGGGCCAACTAGCCCACCACTTACCTCCAGTAAGCGCCACTGCGCTGCGTTGCAGAGAGGTGGCCCAGTCCATGCCCCTTTTTACACCACTCTGCAACGCAGCTCTGTGGCGCTTACTGGAGGTAAGTGGTGGGCTAGTTGGCCCCCGGGGACCCTCAGGACTCAAGGGGACTTAATCCCCCAATTTACAATGCACCAGGGGTGCGTTTGCGCAGTGGTGCAGGGAGGAGCGTGGCCTGATGTCACAAGTGTGGAAACGCGCCCTGTGGCACGTTTTAAGTTGAGAATTAAGTCCCCTTGAATCCTGAGGGTCCCTGGGGGCCAACTACCCCACCAGGTATGTCCAGTAAGTGCCACAGAGTTGCATTGCAGAGAGGTGTAAAATGGGGCATGGCCTCGGACCACCTCTCTGAAACGCAGCTCTGTGGTGCTTACTGGAGGTATATGGTGGGCTAGTTGGACCCAGGGACTTTCAGGATTCAAGGGACTTAATCACCCAACTTAAAACGTGCCACGAGTGCCTTTGCACAGTGGTGAAGGGAGGGCGGGGCCTGAGGTGACATGTGTGCAAACACGCGCTGTGGCGCGTTTTAAGTTGGGGAAATAAGTCCCCTTTAATCCTGAGGGCCCCTGGGGGCCAACTAGGCCACTAGGTACCTCAAGGAAGCGCCACAGGCCTACGTTGCAGAGAGGTGGTCCAGGCCACGCCCCTTTTTACACCTCTGTGCAACGCAGCTCTGTGGCGCTTACTGGAGGTACTTAGTGGGCTAGTTGGACCCCTGGGACCCTCAGGATCCAAGGGGACTTAATTTGCCAACTTAAAATGGCCACAGGGCATGTTTACACAGTGGTGAGGGGACGGGGCCTGAGGTGACGTGTGCAAACACGCCCTGTGGCGCGTTTTAAGTTGGGGAATTAATTCCCCTTCAATCATGAGGGCCCCTGGGGGCCAACAAGCCCACCAGGTGCTTCCAGTAAGCGCCACTGCGCTGCGTTGCAGAGAGGTGGTCCAGGCCATGCCCCTTTTTACACCTCTCTGCAACGCAACTCTGTGGCGCTTACTGGAGGTACCTGGTGGGCTAGTTGGACCCCATGGAGCCTTTGGATTCAAGGGGACTTTATCCCCCAACTTAAAACGGCCAGAGGGCGTGTTTGCACACATGTAACCTCAGGCTCCCCCCTCCCTACACCAGTGTGCAAACGCGCCCCATGGTGCGTTTTAAGAGGTAGTGTTAATCCCCCTGCCCTATTATGTACTAGGGAGTTACAGAGGAGGTCATGCTAATCACAGGGGTACCCCAACGCATAGTGTTCCCTAGTGTATGTAGGTGTTTTAACTGTATTCTAAGTGTCTTTTACCATAGCACTGGCTCTAAGCCTGGTTAGTCAGAGTCAGTTACCACCAGTACCCGTCTGGAAAAGGTGAGGGCACAGGATGATTTTGCAACAAGGCCTCTTTCTGCTCCTCTGTTGGTTCTTTCTGCACATGTCTTGCTTCTTCCTGCATTTTTCTTCGTCTTTGTGGACTTCTGTTTCTTTCTACATTTCTTTTGCTTCTTTCTGTGCGTTTTTTCTTCTTTCTTCACATGTCCTACTTCTGTAGGAATAGTTACAAACTAGCATTTGAAAAACCTTTGAAATTCACTGAAAAAACCATAGGTTTCAGGCACATTATAGTTAGAAATTAGCATTTAAAAAAACCTTAGAAATTCACTGAAAAAAACTATAGGTTTTAGGGAAAGTTATAGTTACTTGGACATTTCACTCGTACAAAACCATAGAAATTCCCCCGTTATAGTTAGTTCCGCTAACTATAACTCGCGCCCCCGCAATGCACTGCTGATGACGTCACATATTACATCACTCATGACATGGTCAGTGACATCACTGATGACATCATCCATGTGATAATTTAATGCATCTTCTCACACCCTAACATAACTTTAGATACACCCACTCTAAATTACAGACTGCCATTCTCAAAACCATAGACACTCCAACACCAATAACTATATACCCACTCACTGATTCTTAGGTCTACACACACATCCACTCACTCACCCACCCGTACAGTCACTCATACTTATGGTCACTCAGTACAGGACTATCATATGCACTCATACACCTATATAGACACTCACACACCGCCACTCATCCATAGAGGTACTCACACACCTAGTCAGTCATACAAATAATTATTCAAACTACCCTTTACTCACCTATACAGTTATACACACACCAGCTCACTTAGTCATACAAATACTAGCACATTCTTACGTTCTTATACAATCACTGATACAAGCAAACACTCATCCATGCAGCCACTCTCACAATCACACACTCACTTATAGACATTTATATACTCTAACACACATATATACTGCCTTTTATATATGTAGTTACTTACACATGTACAAATAAGATATACATTCACTCACTAACACACCCATACACACACTCACCCACCCATACAGTCCATCACAGATGCACTCTTGAAACCATGCACCCAGTGAATCACCCACTCACACATCTATGCACAGAGTCACACACACCCCACCCACACAAACACTCAGGCACCCATACAGATACTCAGACAACCAATCAATAACCCATGTAGACACTCATGTAGCTATTCGCAAACCCATGCAGCCGCTTACACACCAACAGACAGACGGATACAGACATTCACACAGTTTAGTCACTAACCCATGCATTCAGTAAGATACGTTTAATCACCCACTTATAGAATCAGTCACGCACCTACTAAATCATCCATTCAGACACTTATACACCCACTCATTCTTCAATACGCCTTTCCCTATATATATTAAACATATTTAAACTTTACAGAAACACACAGTCACTGGATGATGTCATCAGTGATGTCATTTGAGATGTCATCAGTGATGTCACTGACCATGTCATGAGTGATGTAATATGTGACGTCATCAGCAGTGCATTGCGGGGGCGCGAGTTATAGTTAGCTGAACTAACTATAACGGGGGAATTTCTATGGTTTTGTACGAGTGAAATGTCCAAGTAACTATAACTTTCCCTAAAACCTATGGTTTTTTCAGTGAATATATAGATAGATATAGAACCTACTGGCAGTCGCCAGTAGGTAGTTATAGTTAGGACCTTGTTTCTATTCAAAAAGCGTTTTTTCTTTTGCCAATATCTTTGGCGCCGTTTGACGAATCTTTGCGAAATTTTCAAAACTAATGGTTTGCTCAGGTCAGCTCCTGTCTTGAAAGTTTCGGGATGATTCGTCAAGCGGGGGCCGAGAAAAAAAGGGGGGTCCCAAAACGCGTTTTCTACATGTTAATCTCCATAGGAATTTTGGAACAGGCTACAGCCCGAACTGCTGAACGGAATTTCACCAAATTTGGCAAAAAGGTAGCTCTTGGTTCAGAAAGTGCCCTTTTTTTTTTTTTAAATGGTGTAAATCCGTTCGGTAGTTCCTGAGAAATTCATAAAATAAAAATGTATATATCTGAGCACCGAGGAGGATTCGCGAACCAGCACGAGCTTCATTCAGATAGGCTGCCAACATTTCAAAGCAGAATGTTTTGGCAGCCATCTTGTGACTCGGTTTTACTGAGTCACAAGAAATCAGTTTAAAATAGGTAAAAAACAGGAAAAGGGGGCAGGGTAGAAACACCCTGACCCCCTAGGCCTGCTCAGGGGGTCCCACAGGGACCTGGGACCCCCAGGGCCAAAGAAAGGTTTTAAAAAAAAAAAAAAAAAAAAAAAGGCCGAATTCGTGCTGGGTGCGCGAATCCAGCCAATTTTTCTTTTTTTTAAATGGAGCACGGTCTCCCGCGCTTCATTTGTTAAAGCCCCCGAGTGGGCCAGGTCTCGGGGGCAATGCCAAATTAATTAGCGGGCGCCCGTGGGGGCCCCAGCAGCCCCGGGGACCACCACCTCCCTGAGGCTTAATTATCATTTTTTTTTTTTAAAGCATGGGGGGTACTGCAACCTCCCTGGGGCATTGATCATTAAGTGCGGGGGGGCCACGCGGCCCCCCCGCAGCTTTGGGGACCACCACCTCCCCGGGGTATTGAATATGTAAATTCGGGGGTCTGTAGCGGAACCCGGCCCCGGGGGCCACAACCTCCCCATGGTTTTAAGTAATTGGGAGCCTTCGATGGCCCTGGGGACCGCCACCCCCCAAGGCCGCCTCCTGCAATGTCCTGGGTAGCCCACCCCGGGACATTGTCGTTTGCTGTGGCAGGGCGGCAAACTCTGCTTTGCTTCTTGGAAGCGAGAGCAGGAAACCTGCTCTCGCTTCCAAGAAGCAAAGCAGAATTGCTTTTGGGCAAGGGGAGCTACATGTTAGGTCTGAGGCCACGCCCCTTTTTTCACCACTCTGCAAACGCGCCTCTTGGCACACTGCTGGTGGGGCGATGAGGTCCTCTTGTGTCCTGAGGACCTCAGGACACAAGTGGACTTCATCCCCCGAGCAGCAGTGCGCCAGGAGGCGCGTTTGCAGAGTGGTGTAAAAAGGGGGCGTGGCCTCGGACCACTCTCAGCAATCCAGCTGTGTGGGGCTCACTGGAGGTACCTGGTGGGCTAGTTGGCCCCCAATGATCCTCAGGAGGCAAGGGAACTTCATCCCCCAACCAAGAGCGCGCCAGGAGGCGCGTTTGCAGAGTGGTGTACAAAGGGGGCATGGCCTGTGTCCACCTGTCAGCAATCCCACTATTTGGGGGCATACTGGAGGCATCAGGTAGGCTAGTTGGCCCCTAAGGACCCCCAGCAGCAAAGTGGGCTTTACTCCCTATCCAAGAGCGCGCCAGGGAGCGCGTTTGCAGAGTGGTGGGTAAAGGGTGCGTGGCCTGCTATGAGAACTTAGCAATGCTGCTGTGTGGGACTTACTGGAGGGACTATGAGGGGTAGTTGGCCCCCAAGGTTGTCCTTGGGAGCCAACTACCCCTCCTGTTACCTCCACTAAGTCCCACACAGTGGGATTGCTAAGAGGTCTTCGGAGGCCACACACCTCCTTTCTCCACCACTCTGCAAACGCGCCTCCTGGCACAGTACTGGTTGGGGGATGAAGTCCACTTTACTCCTGAGGGACTTTGGGGGCCCAGAAGACATCCTGGTACCTCCTGTAAGTCCTACGCAGCGGAATTCCTGAGCGCTGGTTGAGGCCCAGCCCTCTTTCTCCACCACTCTGCAAACGTGACTACCAGTTAAAGAAGCATTTGTAATTTAATAGGTCTCGCATTTGCAAGAGTTAGAGCTATTGGCGTTGTAAATGTAAAAGTTTTTACTAATGTTTTTGGAGTGGAGTGGATGTGCGTTGTGTGTAGTGGATTTATGTGGTATGTTGTGCAGTGAAATTATGTGGATAGCAAGTATGTGGTATTTAGTGTATAGGAATTATGTAGAGTGGGATTATGTGTTATGGAGAGCAATTATGTGGTATGGTAACCTCAGGTTTAATCTTCCTCATTTCCATAGAAGCTAAACTATGAACTCTATGAGACAAAAAAAAGAAGGAATCACTGAGGAGCACTTCTGGACCTAGTCAGAGGTATGAGCAGGGCCACTGGAATTATGCTACTGTTTGGCTGCACCAACTTTCGAACAATTATAAATTTTCCGCATTAGCCCCATAATCCATCATCTGCTGCCTAATCTGCAGATTTGAACAAGAAAAGCCTTGTTTCTAGCTCAAACATTACCAGAAATGCAGCGACAAGTGTTACAGCGTGGTGGAAGGTCCTTTGTAAACCTAGAATGGTCACCTTATACTTATTGCTAAATGTGGGTGTTAAATTGGTACCAATGGTGTGCAAGCCACTCTTGCTTCTTTCTGCGCCTCTCTTGCCCCTTTCTGCATTTCTGTGGCTTCTTTCTGCCCCTTTCTTTCTTTTTCTGCACTTCTCTTGCCTCCTTCTGCACATCTCTTCTACTTTCTGCACCTCTTTTGCCTCTTTCTGCACCTCTGTTGCCTCGTTCTGCACCTCACTGGCTTCTTTGTGTACCCCTCTTGCCTCTTTCTGCACCCTTCTTGCCTCTTTCTGCACCGCTCTTGCCTCTTTCTGCACCGCTCTTGCCTCTTTCTGCACCCCTCTTGCCTCTTTCTGCACCCCTCTTGCCTCTTTCTGCACCCCTCTTGCCTCTTTCTGCACCCCTCTTGCCTCTTTCTGCAGCTCAAGTCCTTCTTTCTGCACTTTTTTTGTTACTTTGTGCACCTCTCTTCCTTCTTTGTGCACCCCTCTTTCCCCTTTCTGCATGTCTGTTGCTTTTTTCTGCACTTCTCTTGCCTCTTTCTCCACCCCTCTTCCCTCTTTCTGCATCTGTTGCTTCTTTCTGCACCTCTCTTGTCTTTCTCCACCCCTCTTCCCTCTTTTTGCACGTCTGTTGCTTCTTTGTGCACCTCTCTTGCTTCTTTGTGCACCCCTCGTGCCTCTTTCTGCACCCCTCGTGCCTCTTTCTGCACCCCTCGTGCTTCTTTCTGCACTACTCTTGCTTCTTTCTGCACCCCTCGTGCCTCTTTCACACCCCTCTTCCCTCTTTTGCACCCCTCTTGCCTCTTTCTGCACCCCTGTTCCTTCTTTCTGCACTTCTTTTGTTTCTTTCTGCACCTCTCTTGTTTATTTCTGTATCCCTCTTGCCTCTTTCTGCACCCCTCTTGCCTCTTTCTGCACCCCTCTTGCCTCTTTCTGCACCCCTCTTGCCTCTTTCTGCACCCCTCTTGCCTCTTTCTGCACCCCTCTTGCCTCTTTCTGCAGCTCAAGTCCTTCTTTCTGCACTTTTTTTGTTACTTTGTGCACCTCTCTTGCTTCTTTGTGCACCCCTCTTTCCCCTTTCTGCAGGTCTGTTGCTTTTTTCTGCACTTCTCTTGCCTCTTTCTCCACCCCTCTTCCCTCTTTCTGCATCTGTTGCTTCTTTCTGCACTTATCTTGCGTCTTTCTGTACCTCTCTAGCTTCTTTCTGCATCCCTCTTGCCTTTCTCCATCCCTCTTCCCTCTTCCTGCACCTCTCTTGCTTCTTTGTGCACCCCTCGTGCCTCTTTCTGCACCCCTCGTGCCTCTTTCTGCACCCCTCGTGCCTCTTTCTGCACTACTCTTGCTTCTTTCTGCACCCCTCGTGCCTCTTTCACACCCCTCTTCCCTCTTTCGCACCCCTCTTGCCTCTTTCTGCACCCCTGTTCCTTCTTTCTGCACTTCTTTTGTTTCTTTCTGCACCTCTCGTTTATTTCTGTATCCCTCTTGCCTCTTTCTCCACCCCACTTTCCCCTTTCTGCATCTGTTGCTTTTTTATGCATTTCTCTCGCTTCTTTCTGCATCTCCCTTGCTTCTTTGTGCACCCTCGTGCCTCTTTCTGGACCCCTCATCCCTCTTTCTGCAGTCCTCTTGCCTCTTTCTGTACCTCTGTTGCTTCTTTCTGCACCTCTGTTGCTTCTTTCTGCACCTCTGTTGCTTCTTTCAGCACCTCTCGCTTCTTTCTGCACCCCTTTTGCCTCTTTCTGTACCCCTCTTGCCTCTTTCTGCACCTCTGTTCCTTCTTTCTGCACTTCTTTTGTTTCTTTCTGCAGCTTTCATGCTACTTTCTGCACCCCCTTGCCTCCTTCTCCAACCCTCTTCCCTTTCTGCACCCCTGTTGCCCCTTTCTGCACCTCTGTTCCTTCTTTCTGCACTTTTTTTTCTTTCTGCACGTCTCGTGCTTCTTTATGCACCCCTCTTCCCTCTTTTTGCACCCCTCTTGCCTCTTTCTGCACCTCTGTTGCTTCTTTCTGCACTCCTCTCGCTTCTTTTTACAGCTCGGTTGCTTCTTTCAGCACCACTCATGCTTCTTTCTGCACCTCTCATCCCTCGTCTCTTTCTGCACCTCTGTTCCTTCTTTCTGCACTTCTTGTTTCTTTCTGCACCTCTCTTGCTTCTTTCTGCACCCCTCTTGCCACTTTCTCCACCCCTATTCCCACTTTTTGCATCTCCGTTGCTTCTTTCTGCACTTCTCTTGCCTTTCTCCATCCCTCCCCTCTCTTTCTGCACCTCTGTTGCTTCTTTCTGCACTTCTCTTGCTTCTTTCTGCACCTGTCCCTTCTTTCTGCAAACTTTGTGCCTCTTTCTGCACCCCTCTTCCCGCACCTCTCTTGCCTCTTTCTGCACTTCTGTTCCTTCTTTCTGCACTTCTTTTGTTTCTTTCTGCACCTCTCGTTTCTTTCTGTATCCCTCTTGCCTCTTTCTCCACCCCATTTCCCCCTTTCTGCATCTGTTGTTTTATGCATTTCTCTTCCTTCTTTCTGCATCTTGCTTCTTTCTGCACCCTTCATGCCTCTTTCTGCACCCCTCATTCCTCTTTCTGCACCCGTCGCCACTTTCTCCACCCCTGTTCCCCCTTTTTGCATTTGTTGCTTCTTTCTGCAATTCTCTTGCCTTTTTCCACCCCTCATCCCTCTTTCTGCACCTGTTGCTTCTTTCTGCACCTTTGTCCCTTCTTTCTGCACCCCTCTTGCCTCTTTCTGCACCTCTGTTCCTTCTTTCTGCACTTCTTTTGTTTCTTTCTGCACCCCTCTTGCCTCTTTCTGCACCTCTGTTGCATCTTTCTGCACTACTCTTGCCTCTTTCTGCACCCCTCTTGCCCCTTTCTGCACCTCTGTTCGTTCTTTCTGCACTGCTCTTGCGTCTTTCTGTACCTCTCTTGCTACTTTCTGCACCCCCTGTGCCTTTCTGTACCCCTCTTCTCTTTCTGCACTCCTCTTGCCTCTTTCTGCACCTCTGTTCCTTCTTTCTGCACTTCTTTTGTTACTTTGTGCACCTCTCGCTTCTTTCTACACCCCTCTTGCCTCCTTCTCCATCCCTCTTCCCTCTTTCTGCCCTTTTGCTTCATTGTGCACCCCTCGTGCCCCTAGCTGCACCCCTCTTCCCTCTTTTTGCACCCCTCTTGCCTCTTTCTGCACCTCTGTTGCATCTTTCTGCACTACTCTTGCGTCTTTCTGCACCCCTCTTGCCCCTTTCTGCACCTTTGTTCGTTCTTTCTGCACTGCTCTTGCTTCTTTCTGCACCTCTCTTGCTTTTTCTGCACCTCTCTTGCTTCTTTCTGCACCTCTCTTGCTTCTTTCTGCACCTCTCTTGCTTCTTTCTGCACACACAGGGCTACTTTTAAACTGACCTCAGGCTCAGCAGTGCACACATGCAAGTGCAGAAAAGGGCTGCTGGGCTCTAAACTGCCATGCCCTATTATATGCTAGGGACTTCGAGGTAGTTTTAATCCCTCTGCCCTATTATGTACTAGGGCCTTACAGGGGGGGTCATGCCAATCACAGGGGTACCCCAACCCATAGTGTACCCTAGTGTATGTAGGTGTTTTCACTGAATTCTAAGTGTCTTTCAGCATAGCACTGGCTCCGGGTTTGGTTAGTCAGAGTCAGTTACCACCAGTACCAGTCAGCAAAATGTTGGGGGCACAGGATGACTTTGCAACTAGGCCTCTTTATGCACCTCTGTTGGTTCTTTCTGCATATCTCTTGCTTCTTTCTGCGCTTTTCTTCCTCTTTCTGCACGTCCTACCTCTGTAGGCATAGTTAGAAATTAGCATTTAAAAAACCTTTGAAATTCACTGAAAAAAACATAGGTTTCAGGGACGTTATAGTTAGGAATTAGCATTTAAAAAACCTTAGAAATTCACTGAAAAAAACCATAGGTTTCAGGGACGTTATAGTTAGAAATTAGCATTTAAAAAACCTGTGAAATTCACTGAAAAAAACCACAGGTTTCAGGGACGTTCTAGTTAGTTGGACATTTCACTCGTACAAAACCAGAGAAATTCGGCCGTTATAGTTAGTTGAGCTAACTAGAACTCGCGCCCCCGCAATGCACTGCAGATGACGTCACATATTACATCATCCATGACATGGTCAGTGACTACTGATGACATCTCAAATGACATCACTGATGACATCCTTGATGACATCATCCAGTGACTATGTGTTTCTGTAAAGTTTAAATATGTTATATATATATATATAATAAGGTGTATTGAAGAATGACGCCCTAATATAACCTTTCATACACCCACTCTAAAATACAGACTACCATTCTCGAAATCATAGACACACCAATACCAGTTAGTAGATACTCACTGATTAATAGGTCTACACACACTTCCACTCACCCATTCAGCCACTCATACATGCAGTCACTCATCAATACAGCCACTGATATATGCACTCATACACCCATACAGACACTCACGCACCGCCACTCACCCATAGAGTTACTCACACACCTAGTCACTTATTCATACAGATACTAACACATACTTACTCTCCTATACAATCACTGACACAAGCACACGATCATCCATACAGGCACTCTTACAATCAATCACTCTTGCATACAGTCACTTATCTACTCCAACACTCACATATACTGCCTTACACATATGCAGTTACTCACCCATATACCACTGAGACATCCATTCTCTCAACGACAGAGCCATATGCACACTCACTCCCCCATACCATACAGCCCCTCGCAACTACTGAGAGAGGTAGTTGGCCACAAGGACGTTCTTGTGGGCCATCTACCCTTCCTGTTACCTCCAGTAAGTCCCACACAGCAGGATTGCTGAGTTCTGATACCAGGCCACGCCCCCTTTTACAACTACTCTGAAAACGTGCCTCCTGGCGCGCTCTTGGTTGGGTGATGAAGTCCCCTTGCCGCTTGAGGATCCCTGGGGGCCAACTATGCCTACTGTTATCTCTAGTGAGCCCCACACAGCTGGACTGCTGAGAGGTGGTCAGAGGCCACGCCCCCTTTCTCCACCACTCTGCAAACGCGCTTCCTGGCACACTGCTGCTTGGGGGATGAAGTCTACTTTACTCCTGAGGCCCTCAGAAGGCAAGGGGACCTCAGCACCCCACCAGCAGTGCACCGAGAGGCGCGTTGGCAGAGTGGTGGGAAAAGGGGCGTGGCCTCCGACCACCTCTCAGCAATCCCACTGTGTGGGGCTTTTACTGGAGGTAACAGTTGGGCTAGTTGGCCCCCAAGGACCCTCAGCAGCGATGGGGACTTCATCCCCCAACCAAGTGCGCGCCAGGAGGCGCGTTTGCAGAGTAGTTGTGAAAGGGGGCGGGTCCTCCGTTGAGTTGCCGGCTTCCTTTTTTTTGTTTTAAATTCAGGAAGGGGGGTTGTGTGGCCCCCCTTTCGTTTACCCTTTTGGGCCCCGGGGACCCCATCCCCCGGGGCCTTACCCATTTTTTATTTTTTTACAATTTTAAAGAGGGAGGGGGGCTGTGGGGCCCCCTCCCGAGGCCGATTTCTGCCCAGAGGACCCCAGCCCCCGGGGCACTGCCATTTTCTTTATTTTTGTTTTTCCTTACGGAAGGGGGGCTGTGCGGCCCCCCTACTGAGGCCAATTTAGGCCCCGGGGACCACATCCCCCAGAGCCAGGCTTATGTTTAAAAAAAAAAAAAAAAAAAAAAAAGGGGGTCCGGAGCCTGCGTGACCCCCCCTACCTGGGACGATATTGCCCCGGGGACCCCATTCCCCTGGGGCATGGCCACTTAGTTGGGGACCGCGGGGAGAGCCTCGAGGCCCCCGCGGTCCCTGCTGGCTCCACGCCTCCAGAAGGAGCCGGCATTGCTTTTGGGCAGATGGAGCTGTAAACATGCAGCTCCCTCTGCTCAAAGACAATTCTGCTTCGCTTCATGGAAGCGAGAACATTTTTCAATGCTCTCTCTTCCATGAAGCAAAGCAGTGTTTGCAATGGCATGCCATAGCAAACTGCAATGCCCTGGGGGTGGGCAACCCGGGACATTGCTGGAGCCGGCCCTGGGGAGTGGCAGCCCCCAGGGCCATTTATGGCTCCAGGAGGGGGGGGCCGCGCTGCCCCCCTCAAATTTGCAAAGTAGCCCCGGCCTAATTAGTAAATAGCCCCTGGGAGGTAGCAGTCCCCGGGGCTGCAGGGGCCCACGCGGGCCCCCGCAACTATTTTAATGATTGCCTTTGAGACCTGACCCACCCGAGGGCTTAAAAAAAAAACAAAGCGCGCGAGCCCGTGCTTTGTTTTTTTCAAAGTTTTCAGCCGGATTCGTGCACCCAGTGCGAATGCAGCTGATAATTAAAAAAAATAATGCTTTTTTTGGCCTCAGCAGTCCTAGGGGGGTCAGCGGGTTTCTACCCTGCCCCCTTTTCTTTATTTTTAATATTTTTGAACTTTTTTCCTTGTGACCCGGTTCAAACGAGTCACAATATGGCTACCTACACTTCCTGGTTGAACTGTTGGCAGCCAATCAGATCGCAGGATCAAGATCGGGAGGGTTCGCGGATCCTTCGCGTCGATATTTGGATATCTGAGAAATATTTAAATGTCTCAGGAACGACTGAACGGATTTACACCATTTAACAAAAAGAGTGCTTTCTGAACCAAGAGCTACCTTTTTGCCAAATTTGGTGTCATTCCGTTCAGCAGTTCGGGCTGTAGCCGTGTCTAAAGTTTCCTATGGAAATTAACATGGAGAAAACGCGTTTTAGGACCCCCCCTTTACTCGACCAACGCTTGACGAATCACCCTGAAACTTTCAACACAGCAGCTGACCTGACCACCCCATTAGTTTTAAAAATTTCACGAAGATTCGTCAAACGATATTGGCAAAAGAAAACAGCTTTTGAATAGAAACAAGATCCTAACTATAACTACCTACTGGCGACCGCCAGTAGGGAGAGGGGTGTGTGTGTGTGTGTGTGTGTGTGTGTGTGTGTGTGTGTGTGTGTGTGTGTGTGTGTGTGTGTGTGTGTGTGTGTGTGTGTGTGTGTGTGTGTGTGTGTGTATATATATATATATATATACACACACATATATACATACACACATATACATACACACATATACACACACACACACTGCTTTAAATGGAAATATAGACATCTGGGTAATTACTATTTAGAGTACCTGTTTGCTTTTGAGAAGTGCTGGTACTGTCCCATTTAATGTGTTGCAGGAGTGCTGAGAAGTATAGGTACTCTCCCTTTCAAATTAAAAAAGTGCTTGTACTGCACAGTACCTGCTCATTTAAAAGCACTGCATATACATTTACGCACACACATAATGGTGCATATCTTTATAAAGTATAGAACCATATACATTCACATATGTACATACACAGTACAATGTATATATACGTATACAAATAAGGTAGACATATACATGCGTATATATCCATAGCAGAGGTTATTTTTTTAATGTCTTGTTCATGCAACTGCTGTAGATTGTTGTGGTGAGAGTTTTGTGATCACATGGGAAAAATGCCAAGTCTTGACTAGTCTTCTGAAACTGAGATTGTTCTCAGTAAACCTTATTTGCGGAGGCAACAAACTCTATTGTTTGCTGCTTGCGCACAGAAAGACGAGCACCCATACTTTATTCTTGAATGCTGCGACATTAAGATGGGTTGCCAGTCTACAGTGGAGGTTGCTGGGTTGCATGTATTTTGTGGTTTTCTACCTGATAAAAAATGGTCTGTTGCCATTTATAGCCGTGTGGGTGATAAAAAAAAAAGATTGAAAGAGGATTTCCTGGCAACTAGTAACCAGTGGAGGGCCATCCAGGCAAGGGAAATATGGGCTTGTGACTTCACATGTAAAAGTAGTCTGGCACAGGGTTCTGAATTATCTGTAACCTTCGAATGGTTGGTAAGAGTGAACCTTGATATAGAACACTAGTGTAATTTTGTTTTGATAGTACAAGAAGGAAAATGCTACTTACCAGTATGCATATGTTCTTGGCATGTAGAGCTGCAGAATTATATACTTGTGCATAGATCGCCATCTGGTGTTGGGCTCGGATGTTTGCACTTTGTTGTATTGAAAGAAGTTCTTTGTAGTCACGAGATAGGTGACTCCTCCTTAGGACGATAGTGCGCATGGGCATCGACTCCATCCTCAGATTGTTTTTCGCCATAAAGGGTGATGATGGAGTTTGTGAGAAACAGAAAGAGATGCCCATGTGTGATGTATCTAAGTAAGATAGCACTGCAACAGATAAAGGTACCCGGGGAGGTGGTGGGCGTATATAATTCTGCAGCTCTACATGCCAAGAACAGATGCATACTGGTAAGTAGCATTTTCCGTTCGAGGCATATGAGCTGCAGAATATATAGTTGTGCATAGACTCTACAGTAGTACTCTCCCTAGCAGTGGCCACCTGTATCTGTTGCAGTGGTTTGAAAAAGTGTCCTTAGTACAGCCTGGCCCACACTAGCCTGTTTTGCCTGCACATCTACACAATAGTGCTTTGTGAAAGTGTGCGGTGTAGACCATGTTGCTGCTTTACAAATGTCATCTATGGGAATGTTCTCTAAGAATGCCATAGAAGCCCCTAGTTTGCGTGTGGAATGCGCTCTAGGGGGAATAGATAATGTATGCTTTGCTCTTTGGTAGCATATTTGGATGCATTTAACGATCCACCTGGCAATTCCAGCTTTTGATATAGGGTTGCCCTTATGTGGTGGTGAGAAAGCTACAAAAAGTTGTTTAGTTTTTCTGAAAGTTTTTGTCCTTTCAATGTAGTAAAGGATAGCTCTTTTGATGTCAAGTGTATGAAGAGCCCGTTCTGCTACTGAGTCTGGTTGAGGAAAAAAGACTGGCAGCTCAGACTGGTTAAGGTGGAAAGCAGAAACGACTTTTGGTAAGAATTTAGGGTTTGTCCTAAGAACCACTTTGTTGTGATGTATTTGCAAAAATGGTTCTTGTATGGTTAATGCCTGGAGTTCACCAACTCTTCTGAGAGATGTGATCGCTACAAGGAAAGCTACTTTCCATGTGAGAAATTGTAACTCACATTTATGTAAAGGTTCAAATGGGGGACACATGAGCCTGGTAAGGACAATGTTTAGGTTCCACTCTGGAGAGGGTGGAACTCTGGGAGAAATTATCCTTTTAAGGCCTTCCATGAATGCTTTGATGGCAGGTACCTTAAACAATGACAAGTGTTGTCCGTTTTGTAGGTAAGCGGCTATGGCAGCAAGATGTAATCGCATAGATATGTATACCAGATTAAATTTTTGTAGATGCAAGAGATAACAAATAATGTTCTGAATTGAAGCATCTAGTGGATTGATTGTGTTATTACAGTAGATAACAAATCTTTTCCATTTAGCTACATAGCAGGCTCTAGTGGTAGGACGTCTAGCCTCCTTAATGATATTCATACAGTCTGGCGGAGGGTTGAGGTAACCAAACTCTAAGATTTCAGGAGCCAGATCGCTAGGTTCAGTTGAGCTGGATCTGGATGCCTTATTTCTCCATGGTTCTGTGTGAGGAGCTTTGGAGAAAGGTGCAACTTTTGATGTGGAACTACTGAGAGTTCCAGCAGGGTTGTGAACCATGGTTGCCGGGCCCATGTTGGAGCAACCAGGATCATTGTGAGAGACTGTTGTTTGAGCTTGCGCACCAGTAATGGAATGAGCGGGAGAGGCGGAAAAGCGTACGCAAATCTGCCTGACCAGTTCATCCATATTGCATTGCCTTTGGACAATGGGTGTGGTTACCTGGAGGCGAAGCTTGGGCATTTTGCGTTTAAATGTGTGGCGAAGAGATCTATGTCTGGGTGGCCCCACATCTGAAACAAGCATTGGCATAGCCAATAGGTCTCGCCTTTGGGACCGTATACGTTTTTAGCTATGCTTTACATTATCGTGGGTGGAAGCTTTACCATATGTATTAGGCATATTATAGAACTGCATTGAGAAGTACTTATTTAAATTGTTTTTTTGTACAACTAAACTGCAGGGTACATATGAACAAAACTAATAATAGGGTACCAAATTAAACTGGCAGAGAATTTAACAGAAGGATTGGGATGGTATAAACACATGGCAACAGCAGCTGGTATAACATGGTTAAGAAGTAAGTTCTTCTGAATACATATATTAGAAATATGTGAATACATTTGTATATGAGCGGAATGTTTTTTCAAATTAAATTGCATACTAAAAACATATTTCTTCACTAATAAAGCAAATTTATGCATTTTAAGCAACAACTAAACTCAAGTCTTGGTAACCCGCTCACATCAGGGTTATTTTTCGTTCCACCGCACAGGCTTAGATTCTTCGCGAACCCAATTTATGTTCCCTGAAGTCAGTGTGCGTTGTGTGCGTATATATAAGGGTCGCGGTGCCTGCCACGGATTAAATACGGTAGAGTGTATTCAGAAAGTCGCAAAACGCATTTTGTTACCTTTTTGCACTCTTTGCTGCAGAGCGAAAAGCTAACCTTTGGCCTGTTTCTGCTACTGTTTAAATACCATCACAAACAACAACTTTTTAAAAGAAGTCTAGGTCAGAATTTCGGTCTTTTTTTAAGTCCACGAACAGGAAACACGTGTACTGAAGAAATCTCTGTGCACGCAGCAGCCACGGGTACAAATAAAAGCAGGGCTGACTCTGATTTTCATCCTTCCCACTGTTCAAAAAGCATTAGCGCATTACCATTACTTTAGGTAATAATAACAGCACGTAATGTTATAGTATAAAAAACTAACCGCTTGTAAAAAGTGGTATGTAAATAGAACATTTTATTATTAAGAGTGATTCCCAAACAGAGGCTGCGGGCCACGCCTCTGCTTGGCGCCAACTTTACCTTAGCATAGGCGTACACAAGAACACTTAGCAACATTTATTTCATCTTGCACCTATAAATAAACCTCACTTGCAGAAAACAGGGTTCCATTCCAAACTATTGCAATAAAATAACTATATAAAAAATAAAGAGCGATTTTCATGCGTATCCGGAGCGTTGTTTATGCTCTCAACGTTGTACATTTAGCATGCCCTGAAAAGTGCACACAGAAAGAAATGGAAAGGGAAAAACGTACGAACAAGCAAACACAAATGAGCAACATAAATAGTTGTGTATACAAACAGAGAGAGCAAGACACGGACAGTGAGAGAGGGACAGGTATAGATAGATACGCAAGCATACACAGGGATAGACGGAGATAAAGCAATGAGAAAGGCTATACAAATAACTGAACAAAGACAGTAAAACACGGACATATACACAGAAACAAAGAAACAGAGGCACGTTGCATTATCGTCACGGGATTACCACTGACTTTATAACGTAGCCAAAAAGACACTTGGGGGCACCCGCTGCGCAAGACAACAGTTCCATACACAAGGGTTCAATAGTATATATAACAACGCGTTCAAACATATATACAAAAAAATTCACTGTCAGCCAATGCAGTGCGACATGTTTTAATGCAAGGATTTTTAAGCTCACAACAACACAATTTTAAGTCACTGGAAACAGAGTACGTCAAAGTTCCCAAAAAATAACTTTACCGCTCTGTTACATATACTGTATGCCTCTGCTCTTTTAGCGGTAAGAAATAGAAAAAAAAACGTGAACGCGCGGCAGCGAAACTGAAAGACACCGCACTAATTAAAAACAGATGGCGCCCTGCGCGCCGCTGCTCGCTCCCGCAAGGTGGATGCCGAGGGAGGAAACATTTGCTTAAAAAGGTGGACATGTACCCGCCTTTGGCCAATTGCATGCTTTCTTTTTGGAAAGACGCACGCAAAGGCCAATACAATTATATATAAAAAAAAAAAAGCCACACGCACAAGTTACAGAAAAGTCCTGAGTGATTCCAAGAGGTCATCTCCTAGAGCAGAGCATGCGCGCTGCGCTAGGCTCAACCTAAAAACGGATGAAGAACTTGGGGATGAAGTTCCCATTCGTGGATGTGCTGTCTCTGACAACTGAGCAGATCCGCAATTTGATTGTGTACCCCTGGGAGATGTTCTGCTAAGAGGTATATTTTTTGAGGAATGGCCCATCTCCATATGCTTTGCGCTAGGCGTGAAAGCTGCAGAGAGTGTGTCCCCCCTGTTTTTGTACATAGTACATTGCTGTCATATTGTCCGTACGAACTAGGACAGCTTTGCCTATGAGATGTATTTGGAATGATTTTAATGCGAGAAAAATCGCCAGTAATTCCAGGTAATTGATGTGGAGCAGTTTCTGTTGAGGGGTCCACATGCCCTGAATGGTATGGTTTAAGAGATGAGCTCCCCAGCCGGTGAGCGATGCGTCTGTTGTTAGCACTATATGTGGAACCGGGTCTAGGAATGGCCGCCCTTTGGAAAGGTTTTGTGTGTTCCACCACTGCAGAGAGCGATGTGTGCGGCTGTCCACCAACACCATATCTGTAAGCTGACCTTGAGCCTGGTTCCACTGATGTGCTAAACATTCCTGTAATGGACGCATTTGGAGTCTTGCGTAAGGTACGATGAAAATGCAAGAGGCCATCATCCCTATTAGCTGCATGAACACTCGAGCTGGTAGGGGGTGTTGAGGTTGAAATTTTGTTATGAGAGCTTGCATGATGGCTATCCTGAGTGGACTGGGGTATGCAAGGGCTTTTGAAGTATCTATTGTGGCGCCTAGATACTGTTGTGTGTGGGACGGTTGAAGATGTGACTTGGTGAGGTTTATTGTGAATCCTAAGTCATGCAGCAGCTGGATTGTTTTGTGTGTGGTGCACACAATTGCTGTGTGACTTGGCTTTTATGAGCCAGTCGTCGAGGTAAGGAAAAACATGAATGTGTTGTCTTCGCAAGTGAGCTGCTACTACTGCGAGACATTTTGTGAAGACTCTGGGTGCTGTAGTCACTCCGAATGGGAGGACTTTGAATTGGTAGTGCTGACCGTCCAGTACAAACCGTAGATATTTCCTGTGAGCAGGGTGAATCGGAATGTGAAAGTAGGCGTCCTTGAGATCTACAGTGGCAAGGAAATCGCCTTGTTGGAGCAGTGGGAGGACCTGTTGGAGTGACCATGTGAAAGTGGTCGGATTGTATGTACAGGTTTAACGGTCTGAGGTCTAATATTGGCCTGAGAGTACCGTCCTTTTTTGGGATGAGGAAGTAGAGGGAGTAAACCCCTGTACCTTGATGCTGTAGGGGAACCGGTTCTATTGCGTGCTTTTGTAAGAGAGAGAGAATTTCTTGTTTTAGAAGTGTTAGATGTTCTGTGGACATTGGACGTTGTTTGGGAGGTATGTGTGGGGGAGTAGAAGTGAGTTCCAGGCAATAACCATACTGGATAATTTGTCTCACCCACCTGTCTGTGGTGATGGAATTCCAGACAGGTAGGAACTGTGATAGTCTTCCCCCAACCGGAGTGGAGTGGTCTGGGGGGAGTGGAGGGGAGTCACTATTTTGTGGTAGGGGAGGTGCGGGTGTTATTCCTGCGGCCTCTTTCTTTGTTGTTATTCCCTCTGTAACCCCCTCTAAAATATCCTCTGTTAGAGGAAGTTTGAGTGGTGCTTTTATAGGAAGAAGAGGTGTTGTCTGCCCCAATGGTTTTAGAGGCGCCCCTATAAAAGGAGCGACGAAAGGAACCTCTAGTAGTTGGTGACTGTAAGGCCCCCATGGACTTAGCTGTTTCTGTGACTTTTTTCATCTTTTCTAAAGATGTGTCTACAGTAGGTCCAAACAAGTGTTCTTGATCAAAAGGCTGATTAAGAATTGTAGACTGCACTTCGTGCTTAAAACCAGATATGCGTAGCCATGAGTGCCTGCGTAGTAAAATGCTTGTATTAACGGCACGAGATGCTGTGTCCGCTGCATCAAGAGCACATTTGATAGAGGTGTTTGTAATTAGCTTTCCCTCTTGTATAAGATCGTTAGCTTTGGACTTATATTGTTCTGGAAGATGTTGCATGAGCGTCTCAAGCTCATCATAATGCGCCCTATCATACCTGGCCAGTAAAGCTTGGGCGTTGGCAATGTGCCAGAAATTTGCTGCCTGTGACGCAACCCGTTTACCAGATGCGTCCAATAATTTAGATTCTTTATCCGGAGGATATTTGGGAATTTGCCGTTTACGGGCATTTGACACTACTAGGGAATCTAAAGGGAGGTGCCCTTTGACATAAACTGGATCATTTGGAGCTGGTTTATACTTTTTATCAACCCTGGGATTGATAACTCTAGCCCTGACAGGGTCTTTAAACACATCAGGTGCATGTTTAATCATATCTTTTAACATAGGTAAAGTACTTGTTGACTTTTGTGATTGTGTAAAAGTCTCTAATAAAAAATCTTCCTCCAAAGGGTCTGAGTGTAACTCTACCTCATGATATTTGGCAGCTCTATTTATGAGTTGTGCAAAACCTATGTTGTCGTCTGGAGGGGATGGTTTAGATGGGTAGAAGTCTGGTTCAGGTACATCTGGGACATTATTATAATCGTCCCAAGGGTCAGGTGGTGGGATACTGTGTATGTCATCATCATTATCCCGTTGTGGGTCTTCATCCCCATCCCCACCCCCAAAATCATCCTCATCATCTTGTGGTGCAGGTGAAGGAGGCAGTGGAGAGTGTGCTGGAAAAAGTGGTATAGTTGGAAGATTTGGAGACGGAGAGGAAGGTCTGAAAGGTGAAGTTCCTATGTCTCTCTTCTTTAAGGGTACATCAGGTGCTTCTGAGGTGTCCAATTTCCTCTTTTTAGGTGGCATTGTTGTTACATGACCTGTAACAGGGTCAATGTGTAGGGTTTTTTGTTTCGGATCCGATGGATCTGGTTGAAACAGTTCTTTGGAACCATTGTCTTTTTTCGGCACCAACGATTTTGGTTCCGAGTGGTGCTTTGATTTAGTCTCTGTAGCTTTAGGAGGGGTTTTGGTCTCCTTATGCTTTGGTGGAGTTTGAGTCTGAAATCTTTTTCGGCTCCGAAGATTTATGGGGTTTTTTCTGGCCCGAGGGTTTGTCCTCGGTGTGTTTTGGTGCCGAAACGCTCGGCGTCGAAGCCGTCTTCGGTGCCGATGTAACAGGGCGTGGCACTGTTTGTTTTCGGCTTTTGTTTTGGTGCCGGGGATTGTTGTTCGGTACTGGTACGCGGCTGACTCGGTCCCGAGCTGCCTGAAGGCTTTTGTTTGGGCTTCGGAGCCGGGCCCGAGGGCGGGGCATCTGAAGTATTAGCTCGGTGTCGACCTGAGCCCGAAGGCGAAGGTGTTACCAGAGCCTTATCTTTTGTTTTAGATGGGGCAGGGGTGTCGAGCTCGGTACTCACGATCCGTTGACCTGGAGTAACCGTCTGATCCTCGGCATCTGACTCGTCGGCCTCGGAGACGCTGATGTCTTCATCCTCCGGTTCTTGTTCTTTTGGAACATCGGGGCCTGCATCGAAGATGTCGTCGGCGCCAAGGTAGTTGATCGAGACATTATGTGACGTCGAGCCCGGCGATCAAGTATTTTCTTCTTTGATCTGAAGGAAGCACAGGCCTCGCAGTCTTTGTCCTCGCGTTCTGGAGAGAGGCAAAGGTTACAGACCTCGTGGAGATCAGTGTGTGGGAATTTAGCACCACACAGGGGGCATTTTTTAAATGGATTTCTTTCCATTGACTGCAGGGCCTGATGGCGCAGATAGGCCCAACGGCCCGCGTCGACGACCGGAATCGAAGGTCTTGATGAATTTTTGGATGTGCGTTGAAGGGGAACGCGATCGAAACAATACCGTCGAGTGGTGAGGGATTGTGCGTCGAAGGGGGATCGAATACGACACCGACCCGGAGCGCAGCAATTTACATCCGAACCCGATGGCGGGAAAAAACAACCTGAGGATGGAGTCGATGCCCATGCGCACTATCGTCCTAAGGAGGAGTCACCTATCTCGTGACTGCAAAGAACTTCTTCCAATACAACAACAAAGTGCAAACATCCAAGCCCAACACCAGATGGCGATCTATGCACAAGTATATATTCTGCAGCTCATATGCCTCGAACAGATTGTTACTTGAACCTCGTGGGCGAATCCTAGGTGTTGGAAGATGTGCCACAGCATTTTAATGGTAAGAAAGGTTGATCTTGATAGCTTATCCACTAGGGCTTTCATGGACAGCTTGTAGTGCATGGTAATTTCAATGTTTCTTACTTCCGTGGACCTTTTTGGTGGGGGCCCTAGATCAATAGGCCAACCTCAAGGAATCTCTTAAGTTTTCTAAGCGCAACAGGCAAGTATTTCAGTTTTGGAGGTGTTCAATCTGAGGTGGCTTAATGTCATCCTCTGGTCAACGCCTTGGAGGCAACTAAAGATTTTTTAGTTTCCAATGTCTTTGGGGCTTTCCAATTTAAGAAGTATCTGTCCAGCATCTGCGTAGTTATAGCAGGTGAACTCAAAAACATGAATTAGCTCTGGTAAGAATTTCATTTAGATGGTGAAAAAGAGGGGTTAAATGATAGCACCTTGAGGGACTCCTGGTTTTATGCTGAAGTGTTTTGACAAGAAATTATCACATTTGGTATATTGTGGAGGTAAGATGTGATTCAAGGGAGAGCGGTACCCTCTGTGCCGGCTTCCTTGAGTCTTAGCATTAATGTGTCATGCTCAACTGTGTCAAAGGCAGCTGAAACGTCCAAAAGAAGTAGTGCCGCAATCCCATTCTTCTCTACTGTGCTTTAGAGGCTGTCCCAGATGTAAGTTAGTACTGATCCAGTGCCTTTTCCTGGATGAAATCCTGCTTGTAAGACAGAAAGTAAGGAGCCATCTTCAATGAATTTTGACATAATGACAAAGGCCGCTCTTTTTATACGTTCACCTAGAAATGGTCTGTTTGCCAGTGGTCTGTAACTGTTAGGGTCTTGAGGGTCTAGACTTGTTTTCTTGAACAATGGACATATGTATGTGTCAGGAGTTCGAGGATATCGGGAGACCGGACCAGC
Organism: Calotriton arnoldi; assembly: GCA_963921515.1. NCBI lineage: Eukaryota > Metazoa > Chordata > Amphibia > Caudata > Salamandridae > Calotriton > Calotriton arnoldi. The sequence goes on from CAWUFW010000617.1 coordinate 3,481,341, forward strand.
CAGTTGAAGGGGTTAACGCCGTGCTGTTGCCTTCTACACAGGCAGGTCTGGAGCCCTTTAACGACAGCCCCTCGGAGGAGACCTCGGAGGTGTGGCCATTGACGTTGTACTCGGCCGTCCAATCCAGTGAGCGATCGGACGGAACAAGAGAAGGAAGCTCCCGCACGTATGCGGAAGGAGAATCCCGGGCGAGAGGAGAGCCGGAAGCGAGGGAATCCGAGAAAGCGGACGGACGGAGAGAAGCTGAGACAGGAGCAGCGGGCCCCGCGGAAGACGTCAAGCAAGGAGGCCAACGACACCGTGTTCTGCCCAGCCACCCTCCAGGAGGAGGGTGGCTTACCAAGGTACGGGCGAGACTGCAGGGGTTCCAGGGCACGGGTAGGGGAGGGTGGTGAACGCGAGGGAGGTCACAGCTGGGTCTTCACGGTGTCGGTGGTTTGCGGTGACTCCTCCTTCACTCCCCGCTCCCTTGCATTGAAAGCGTTCGGTATCCCCCTGACGTGGTGTTATTGTTTTTGTTTCCTTGGGTTTGGTCGTATTCCGGTATCGATACCGCGGACCTGCTGCGACGCCAGGACGCCGTTACAACCCCAGAGGCCCCAAGGGAGGAAGCTGGAGAAAAAAAGGGTGCAGCCCAAACCAGAGGAGGACTCTAACGTATCGGACTGTGTAAACCAAGACAATAAACCAACCTGATAATCCTTCATATCTGGCATCCTTACTGTCTGAGATCCCCCCGACTAAGTGCCCCCTTACAGTATGTTTTTTACAATCTCTGCAGTTGAGTTGTTGATCAGTTTTCTGACTGGGACGGCCGCTGAAGTTGTTAGAAGAATATTGTTGAATACTTGTGGGGGTCAAGTGTCAGAAGGGCAACCTGCTGGCCTGCTAGCTTTGACATACGCTGGAAATTTGGTTGCTGATAGCTCTCTGAAACAGGGAAGAGGCTGTGTTAACTTTCCCCTAAAGGGGTTTGTTGGAAGTCAGTTTGTAATGTTTTATTTTTTTGTGCGCCAAGTATGAATCCAACAATGTCTGCTTCAATTGTCTAATGAGCTGCCAGTTTGAGAAAAGAAATGTGATGGGTTCCTTCGATGCATTTTGGAGAACAAAATTCTGTGAGTATTTATAAAAAAATATTTAGTGGGGCATTTATTGCTGTGGAATCAGCTTTTATAGACGTTTTTTTTTTAAAATAATGTCTTGTACATTCTGTTATGTCTGTATAGGTATATTTTGTCTTGAGGGTCGTTTCTTTTGAGCCAGGTCAGTTGAAGCTTTGTGATTTGCAGTTTTCTTCTTTTTTTTTAATCTGCATTCATCCAAAGGTGTTTTTAATTTATTATGTTTTGATGTTGCCTGTGGGACCAATATATAAAAAGCTTCATGAAGCTATCCATAGAGTTTTTTTTTAATGAGTTTATTGTGTAGAGATTGGTGACGGAAGTAAGTAGGGCTTCCAGGTCCTCCAAATTCAGCATGTTAAAAGGTCATTAAGTAGCTACAGGTAAGCTGAGTGTTGCTAAAATGACTTATGGTGTCTTGTGTTTGAACGCAACCAAGTAGTGGTCTGACCACATGACTGCAGTAATCCTCTGGAATGCAACTAAGACTGGGTTGCTGAAAATTGCATCTAAGATGTGCCCTACAATGTGTGTTAGTTTGGTAATGATCTGCTGCAGGTTAAGTGTGACTAGGTGAGCAAGGATCCCTCTAGTGTGGGCCATATATAGGTTTTGTCAAATCATATTTTAGGTCACCACGGATGCATATATTTTGCTATTTGGTAAATGGGTTTGAAACTGTCTAGAAAGATGTCTAGGAATGTTCCATTGCTGGGTGGTGGACAGTAAAGAATGAGAAAGTTACATGATAAGGTTTAGTTATGGTTTCATTTGACAGGGAGGACCTCACAATCTTGTAAGGAAATATTCTCAGCTTTGGTGAGAGTGGTTGTTTCATTAAATAGTCTAAACAAAGAATGAAAGAGGAGGGAAATGAAAAAAAAGGATGCTCGTTCGTCTCCTCAAAATTCTATGAATAAACAACGAGAACAAGCTAACTATGGTCTCGAACAACCAACCTCTCATAGGTCACGGAATTTGTTTTCCTCTAAATAAAACATTATGTTTTAAACGAACCCTCCCACACCAACCTAGTTAGTGGCATGCTTCATCACTGGGTTCCCACCTAGGGGGGCCGAATGCCTCCTAGGTGTGCTTCGATGCCTGATTACAGCAGAATGAGATTTTTTGGGTGGATAGGTGAATATCGTGAGTGCGGACCTCAAAGGTACCTCAAGGATACAAAATCAGATTGCAAGAGAATATTTTATTAAAGAGTTCCTGGGGCAGGGTTAAAATCAATGGAGGACGTGAAAGAGGAGAAATTATCTCACACATCCCAAGAAAGTGAAGTGGTCTACATCTTTCAACCAAATCATCCAATGTCAATTGGAATTCTTCAGGACCATTGCTGCTTGGGCCTAAATGTACCCTGAGCAGGTATCGTGTACGCAAACACCCCAAGGTGTGCATATGTGTAAAGTGGTTTTGGGGAGACGAACGAGCCTCCTTTTTCCCCTCCTCTCTCTCTCATTCTTTGTTTAGAATATTTGGCAGCGCACAGCTGTGAGAGCTTATTTTCACATACAAAAGTAGTTGATCAACTATCACAGCCATGGCAGAAAACGAGGGTCTTAACTTTACAGAGGATGATGTAAAGCAGATTTTGTCTGGCCCCCCACTCCTTGCAGACCTCAACATAGCACAGACAATCTCCCAAACAAAAGATTGGAACAGCGTAACCGACCAGAAGAGGACAAGAATTAGGACCATTCTACATGGGGTTATACTAACAGAATACCTTCGATCTAATACTGCCCCCGTGGGCTTATCTTCACTAATGCTCCCCGCATTAAAGGACCACCAACTTTAGGAAAGATTGGGCACAAATCATGGCACTGGACAAGGGACTGGATTATACTTATAATAAAAACATCTAAAAGACTGTCTGACAACATGCTTATTGAGATCCAAACAATGGAAAACAAATGTCAAAGCAACTATAACATCCTTTAAAAAGAAACTGGACAAAGTTAACAAAGAGATGGGGAATACAAGGAGTATCTTACCCAATTAAAAATGTGCATATTCCAGAAAGACCTTAAGAAATTCTCCCTATATTAATACATACCCTTATACTGACCCTATCTATACCCTGACAAAAACCCAAAGACCCATCAGATTTTTTGGATGAAAACTCCTAAGACACAGGAAGTGGTTAGAGTGAAGGGAGGTCCAAAAGGGAAACAGATGGGTGGAGCGAGACACCAACAGTGGCCACGACAATGGCCGTCCTATCCCCCCAAGGCCCAATAGGTTTCCCCAGTACATTTCCCACCACAATCACATCCCATTTTCGGCTGGAATGCTTCTTTCCAACAAAGTCCATTACCCCTGTGTCCCCAAAACCAGAGGCTTCCTTTTTTAGGAAGAGAGCGAAGAGCCCGAGGCAGAAGGAGGAGGAGCAACAAAGTACATTGGGAAGAGCGCAATCCAGGGATGAACACCAGGAGCAGATCAAAGGAATCACAAGCAGGGACCAGCACAAACTGGGTATAGTCACCAATTTGTCCTCATATAGACTCACGGATACTGAGGTGAACGTCCAGAATAAGGGATTGGTGTGGGTACCCATGGCACATCTGGACAAATTCCGCCTCCATTGTGAGCTATCGGAATTCTTTAGAAAACTGGAATTGAAGGAATTTTTTTTAAAGCAGCGAACCTGCTGAGGAGCTGGGCACCAGGGGTGATCCTAACCTCAGGAATAAATCCACCTTCTGCCCCCAGTACCGCTATACCGGTGGAACTACTCACGTTCAAACAAGCTGTAATGAAGGACATTGAGAAGACAAATGTAAAGAATGTTTAACATAATATGAGCCAGGAGGAACTCAAAGCACTGAAACTACAAACATACGACCGCATCATCATAAAACAAGCCGACAAAGAAGGAGGTGTGGTCTTACAAAATTAAGCAGACCACAGAATGGAATGCAGACGTCTATTGGATGATCTCAAGAACTACAGACCCCTCACTGTGGATCTGTCCCCTACACTGAAGAATAGGATCACATACCTGGTTGAGGAAGCATAATCCAACAGGTACATCGCCAGGAAGCAAGCGGATTTCCTATGCACTAAAACAATTATTCCATATTTCTACACCCTCCCAAAAATCCATAAAAATAAATTTTCAAACCCAGGACGTCCAATTGTTTCAGGGATAAGCTCCCTCCTGGAACCATTATCACGCTTCTGTGACTTATTTCTGAAACCCCTGGTACAAAGCACCTCGACTTACCTAAAGGACAATAAAGACCTGTTGAATTTACTGAGAGAAGTTGATTTTGATCCAGAGACTAACCGCCTGATAAGCTTGGATATTGAAAGCCTATATACAAGCCTTCCCCAGGATGAGACAATCAGAGTAATCAAAAACGTCTTGGATGAGACCACTTGGGAATATAACACCCCACGGGATTTTGTGATGGACTGTGTCGAACTGGCCCTCAAGGAAATATTTTTTGAATTTGAGGGGACACTCTTCCTTCAGATATACAGAACTTCTATGGGGAGTACCTTTGCCCCTAGTGTGGCTGGGCTTTATGTGTTTGAGTTCGAAAAAAGGTACGTATTGAACACCAACAATCCCTTCAAAGCAAAGATCAAATTCTGGAAACGGTACATTGACGATGTACTTTTGCATTGGAAAGGTCAGGAAGACTCCTTCAAACAATTCCTGGATTGGGTCAATGGTTGTGACATCAACCTGAGATTAACACACCATAGGAACCAGAGAAATTACTTTCTTGGACGTCACCATCTTTGCCGACAACAACAGACTACAAACTAAGAACTATTACAAGCAACCGGCCGAAAACACCTTATTGAAATTCAATAGTTTTCACCCCATGGCCCTGAGGGAAAATTTACTGTACAGCCAGTTTTTAAGACGGAGGAGAAATTGCAGTAGAATGGAAGACTTCCATACCCAGCCCAGGGACCTTACAGAAAACTGGGGAATCAGAACTACACCGAAAAAATAATCAGATCCACCAAAATAAGAGCCCACAATCAGAACAGAGACGCACTGTTGGAAGAAACCCAAAGGATGGAGACCGAAGTACCCCTTACCTGTGTCACAACCTACAGCACCATCTCTAATGAGGTAACGAAAATTATCAAACACTGGTGGATTTTGCAAACCGGTAACTTCAACTGGGACAAGCCTCTGTTCTCTTTCACAAGAACTAGAAGTCTAAAAGAACAACTGGTCTCGACACGTCCCAAAAAGAAAGTTGAGCAACACACAACAGTACAAAACACATGGGGAATACCCAATGTAACCGGACACTACCCTTGTGGCAATTGCAGTGTCTGCTATCTTACTAACAAAACCAAGACCTTACAACTTGAACCTAATAAAACCTGGGTGCTGAAAAAACACACAAACTACAATTCGATAAATGTCATATACATGATCACACGCCCTTGCAAGTTACAGTATATAAGCATGACCAGCAGGAAGATAAAGACCAGGATTTGTGAACACCGTAGTTACATCAGATGTAAGCGAAATGCTACTAACATTACGGACCACTTCCTAAAAACAGGACACACCACCAATGACCTACAGTGGCTCATTATTGAACAGCTTGACTCCCACCAATGTGATCTACAAAACTGCCTTTTTGAAAAAGAGCAAAGATGGGTATATCATTTATCTACACACTTAAGGGGCTTAAATGACAATATACTGTGGAATTTGATAAACCTCATATGACCTAGTATTCCGGTATGTTGAGAATATAATTAGGTCAATTAACATAGAACAGTAAACTGTGGTACTAGCACTCGGATACACTGGCTTTTCAACCCCCTTTCCACTACAAGTCTACCGTACCATGATGTTTCTCTGAAACTTGAAATTCCCACCGTCACTATGTTCCTTCATTAACAATCGCAATGTCCCCATTTCTTAGTGCTTTCACAGAGCCATTAAGTTTATTTGGGTCGAGTACAGGCCCCCTCCCCCCTACTATTTTGAGCAAAATGACAATTAGCAGGACATGGACCATCTTTTTGATAGACACGACTAGCTTAGCTCTTCTTATGTACACGTAGTGAGGGAAAAGCATGAAGCGCCACACTACGGCTGGGGACTGAAAGGGTTAACAAACACAAGGGGCTTGGCAGCAACAGCCAATAGGATTAGAAGCTGAACCGCCGTGACGTCACCACGCCTTGGGACGTGGGGTCACGGCGCCTCGTTTCACAGCATTTATACAAACTATGGCCAGAGACCAGACATTGCCGGGATCCCGCTCAGGATGAAATACAGGTAACCGGACAAGCGGCAGGCCTTGAAGAAGTAAGTAAACCTGGAAACTGGTGGTGGTTATTCAACGCGGCTATGCATACTATTCTGCCCCTACCTTGCACTCAATGTAACCATTTGGCCACTTTTATCTTCTTCCCGACAGAGTGACTATAGGCACCGCCTCCCGCTGGGAACCATGTTACGCTAATTTACCGTAACAAAAGTAGGTTTATCCACTACTATGTACATATAGGGTAACCATGTGATCCTGAACCATCACGGGATGCGTTTTAGCATGGACTTACGGTTTTCTGCCTGACAGCATAATTGCATGTATAATTCTATGAAGCTACGCTCACAGTCCCCCGAACTCAAAGGTGACGAGTTTGAGTTTACAGAAAACCTACGCTGGGGGTCATTTTTTAGATAGCTGAATCGAATGTTTGCGGTCACCCATAATGTGAGGCGACAGTCATGAACACTAATCCTTTATCATGGGTGTCACGACGAGTGCGAATGTGCAGATTTCACTAAAGGACTGTAACCACAGCACACACAATCGAAAATCCTTTATATGAATGGCACTGAGTTATGCGTGTAGGACAAGTCACATGCTGTGCCCGATTCTATAACCACCACCAAATGTGTGATGCAAGTCACGGTTTTATGTTTGTTTTGTTTTGTCTCCTTTTCTCTTGTAGAAACTTCAGTTGTTGGTGGAAATCATAATTTACAAAACCACTTTACACCTACACGCACCTTAGGGTGTGTGCATACACGATATCTGCTCAGAGTACATTTAGGCCCGAGCAACACTGGTCCTGAAGAAAGCCAATTGACATTGGATTTTTGGCTGAAACATGTAGACCACTTCACTTTCTTGGGATGTGTGAGATCATTTCTCCTCTTTCACATCCACCATTGATTTTAACCCTGCTCCAGGAACTCTCTAATAAAATATTCTCGTGCAATCTGATTTAGCATTCTGGAGGTAGTTATAAGGTCTGCTTACACGATATTCACCTATCCACCCAAAAAATCCTGCTCCGCTGTAAACAGGTGTCAAAGCACACCTAGGAGGCACTTGGCCCCATAGGTAGGACCCAGTGATAAAGAATGCCACCAACTAGGTTGGTGGGTGAGGAATATGCCTCCTTACAACACATGCTTTTTTCCCGCAGGCAATTACAGTGCGGTCGTTACAATGACAGCGTTGTAACAACGCATACCATTACCCCGCAAGTCGTAACAACGACTTGCTCTAGGGAGGGCGCTGGATGTTGGAATAGTATAATTTACTATTCCAACTCCAGTATGTGCAACAGTAGGGAAATCGTTGGATTTTAAATCCAACATCTTCTGACCCCTCCCCAAGTCGTTGTTCCGACTTGCGGAGTAATGGTATGCGTTGTTACAACGCGGTCGCTGTAACAACCGCGTTGTAACTTCCTGCGTGGAAAAGGATTTGTGGTAAACGATGTTTACCGTGGTTGAGGGTTATCTCAAAACCTAATGGTCTTTCTTTGAGGGAGACAACTTCCGTGACCTATGAGAGGTCGGACGTTCGAGACTATAGTTAGCTCGTTCTCGTTGTTTATTCATACGTTTCCTTAAATATGCCAGCTAAGCCACCTCCTCTTTTGCCTAAGTTATTTTGTGTAACAATGTGATAGCCTGGCGGAACAGCATCATGCAATATTAGAGCCATGTCTTCTACCAGCCATTAACCAGTTATAAAGAGAAAGTCAGGTTCTGTGCCTGTCAATAGGTCCAAGATGTAGTACTTGTTTTTGGAGCATTTATTAGCAGGCAGTCTAAAGGAGTGTTTTGGTGGTGATGTGATTTTGTGCTGCGGGAAAGTATTGCCCTTGGATGTTATAGTTAATGTGCTATTAGTACTGGCACACTGAAATAGACTAGTTTTTAGGCGGTCGCCTTGTGCAATAAGCTTCACAGGAATTTTAGAAGGTCTGTGTGTGTGGGTGGTGCGGAGACTGGTTGTAATTCAGTGGGTGTACTGTGGAGTGGTTTTTGAATAGTAGAATTGTTGTGTGGTAAATTAGGGGGACGCAAGGTTATGAAGAGTGGTATAGAGTGGCCTTCTTTTGTGTATGTTGAAGGTGCAATGGGTATGAGTAAGAGGTGGTGGAGCATGAGGGCCTGGCTTTATGGCTCTAAATTCTGCAATGGATGGGTGGAACAAAAATATAAATGACGTAACAGGCCAGTGGAAGAAGAGGGCTGGCTCAAAGCCCCTAGAAGTGAGCATATTCTAAATATATACTTTTACTAAAATCAAAAAGGTCTTGGCTACGGCCAGACCTAAAAATGGAAAATCTGGCTGTTGGTAGATTATTTACATGTTAACACCACTGTGAACATATATAGAGGTGTGTATGATTGATATTTGCTAAATATAATACATTGTTTGCTATACTTAATAAATGCAATTGTTGAGCATAAACAAATTATCTAGGGTAGAAATAGATCACACAATTCCTGTTCTTAATAGTTTACCACATGACTGTAAAGGCTCACAAAGATCTCTTGGATGACTAATACACACACATTTCAAACATGTGGCAGGAGTAGTACAAGACATAAGTCACTGATTTGTAAAGGGGATTTGTATGTTGTGGCATAGCCAAGATATGAGCGCATGAAGTGGACTACTGTCACACTCCATGCCCTATTTCAAGGTTCTCCAAAGTCAGTCGCGGAGGGTCGGATTTAAGCCAGATTTTTAAGACAACTACATTTATCTAAATTGGGATATGCTAAAAATCTAGCATGGATCGGTCCTCCAGGACTGATTTTGGAGAACCCTGCCCTATATAAACAGATGCGCAACAGACTAATTGCCTCCCATCATCCTCACGGATGGAGGACAGATGATTTTATCAAGCCTTGTCTGCTTTTGCATTTCCCTGCATCTGCTCAGAGCATTTTAGGGTTAGGATAGCAGTCACTTAGCTAATTGGCTAGCCTCCTTTCCGGCCATAGCGCAAGCCAACCTTGAATGATCAGCATTCTGCATGTGCTCTTAATAATTTATATGCATCCAAATAATCTTTGTGAATTCAAAAGCACATTTGGTCTATTTTGTTTTTACCTGTGCATGCACAAAGAAATAATGCCTTACTATATGAATTCCATTGGAGACACCACTGTCTCAATACAAGCCACTTAGCTCTAGAACTCACTTACAGCCATGATATGAAACTTTCAGTAGCATTTACACTTCAGAAGAGAGGTGAAAACAAGGCTATTCCCAAGATAACTACATCACCCAATAAAAAACAGTCCTTCAAGTACAATTGACAGTCTACAGTCCAGAGACAGCCCCACCAGCATACAACTTTCTATGCCCAAGTAAGGTTATGAAGGGCTGATCTATGTCTAGCCTGGGCAGTATACAGTAGTGAGATTCCATATACAACCCTCCTGGCCCTCACTAATAACATAATATTCATCAGTTGGGCGGCCATTTGTGGGTCAATTATGCTGCATGATAACTCCCTTATACTGCTTGACCTCTTACACTCACATAAGACAAATCATGTCCAGCAACCAGGACAGAACTAGTCCACAGCAATAAATGATCACCCACAAACTGAACAGGCATTCAGTATCTGAAGAAATCTACCACATACCCCTGGCCAATGGAGGACTCTAATTTAGACCACAACTGCAGGTCCAACCAGCTACATACGATCACTGCTCCTTGAAATCTCTCAATGACAATCTTATGGGATATAGGTACAAAGTCCAGCCCAGCACATTACCCACCATCTCTGCCTCAAATGTATGCCTGTTCAGAACCAAAAAAACTTTAAACTAAAATTATGACCGTAAGAAATACCATAAAGGAACCAGCAGAGCTGTCATCTGCCAGCTTAATGAAAGCCATAAACTGCATGACTATCACGCTGCTAAGCACTGCATCTCATAACATAACTGCACCTCAGTGGTCCTCACGCACAGCATGGAAACACTTTTCATATAGGATAAAAACAAAGACAACACCCTTCCAATCAATCATGTGATGCTGCAACTGTGGTCAAAGACAGGTCAACAATGGTGTTCTGTTAAATTCTTTGGAGGCCATTACTTGCTGTTGAACAGTAAGAGTAAAACAGAGGCCAATTAAGTGGCCCAGGTGAAGACCAAATTACTGCTTCTATGAAGGTTCAATGGATACCTTATTCAAGGTAAGGGTAGGAGTGCGTGGAAGCTAGAAATAATGTTCAATACAACAGAACCATTGAGTTTCTTTAAATGGCCATTTCAACTTGATCTCTTTGGAGATCCAATTAAATCATCCCTATGATAAATAGATCCAATTTAAGGCAATCTCAGTGCCACATGGTACACCTTACCACTTTTCAAAAAATATACACCCTTCACCCTCGGAAGTCTTGTGACGTCACAAAGATAAAAGATCAACGAAAGCATTGATTTTCCATTTCCTTTTTGCTTTGCCAAAGTCTACTCGTTACATTATAATATGAATCAGTACAATTTTCCATTTTTAAATTCTTTTTCTGTAACTTACCGATTCTGTAATATCGATCCAGTTTTTCCCAGAGAGTTTCACCATCTGGCCTAGGAAGATTGATACTTTTAAGTGGTTCGTAAACTGAGCCTAAAGGAGAAAAAATTAAATCATAAAAAATGCAAGGTAAAAAAGGTACAATAATTCTCGTTGTAGGTAATACTTTATCACTGCAACTTCATGTAAGCAAAGTAAAAAACAGCAATTCGTCCTTTGTTACATTTCACCATTTGAACACACCTAAGCAAAGGCGTAATAGAGGGACTAGTTTTTTGCAGCAGTGCAAGTACTGTGCTGCTGACTTTTGCCGAAATAAAGATCGTCTAAATATTATTTCTGCGAAAAGGTGTGGAATAACCAACGCCTGTCATGAAATAGCAGAGAAAATAGATGTGTCACTTAATTACTTGGGGTGAAAAATAAGCGCTAAATGCCTTGGTTAAACAAATTCGAGGCTTCAGAAGCCTCCGTTGTCACGCGCACACAGTACACTACGTTTTTGCTTTTCTTTTTTCGATCTTAGCTTATCCTTCTCTGTTAAATTAGATGCCACCCCCTCATGTCCTCCCACTCAATGCTTTGGTACTCCATGCTTCTAACCGTACACTGCACTCATTTGGTTTCAAAGCAAAATGTAAGGCTCTCTCGCGGGGGCACCAGCAGTTGGACAAACCAGATTTCAACATTTTTACCAGGCAAGAAGGAAGAGGTGCAGATGAATACTAAACGCACAGGTATTTGGTCAGTTTTGCTGACACCCCGGTAATTCACCGTTCCATCTGTAGTAACTACCGGTACACAATATGTCATATAAACCCACATAATAAATCCCTTTTAAGTAAACCACAGAGTAAGATCCCGTTCTGACCTCATGCCCAAGTACAACCACTATGACCTTTTCCTCAATTAAATTAATCTATTTGAAGCTAGCAGGTACAACCACAATAAGCTAGCAGGAACAATCACGATACTTTTTTCCTCAATTACATGAATCTGCTTGAAGCTAGCAGGTACATCCACAATCATCTTTTCCTCGATCACATGAATCTGCTTGAAGCTAGCCTGTACAACCACAATCATCTTTTCCTCGATCACATGAATCTGCTTGAAGCTAGCCTGTACAACCACAATCATCTTTTCCTCGATCACATGAATCTGCTTGAAGCTAGCCAGTACAAACACAATCATCTTTTCCTCGATCACATGAATCTGCTTGAAGCTAGCCAGTACAACCACAATCATCTTTTCCTCGATCACATGAATCTGCTTGAAGCTAGCCAGTACAACAACAATCATCTTTTCCTCGATGACATGAATCTGCTTGAAGCTAGCCAGTACAACCACAATAATCTTTTCCTCGATCACATGAATCTGCTTGAAGCTAGCCTGTACAACCACAATCATCTTTTCCTCGATCACATGAATCTGCTTGAAGCTAGCCAGTACAACAACAATCATCTTTTCCTCGATCACATGAATCTGCTTGAAGCTAGCCAGTACAACCACAATCATCTTTTCCTCGATGACATGAATCTGCTTGAAGCTAAAGAAAAAACACAAGAAATCCTCGGGTCCGAGTGCGAGACCATGCAAGAAAAAGAGGCAGCAAAGATCAACTCTAGATGCTTCTGGGGGAGTCCCTTAATTAGGACGAAATTCCATCACCCACTGAAGTGGCATGCTTCATCATCTGGGATTCTCCTCTTGGCGGGGAGGGCTACAACCTCCTCACTGTGAGGAGGGAGCTCAGGGATGTTTTTTGTTCCTACTCTGTAAAGGATGTACTAAATCCAACAGATGAGAAGGCACTTAACTAGTTGGGTGACCGGCGCAGTGCAAAAAAAGTTTGAAAAAGTGAGGAAAGGGATGTTAAAACTAGCTACCAGGAGCGACAGGAACTTTTATTGACTCGAAAAGGAGGAGGATTTTTTCACTACTCACTTTGATTTTTTCGCAGTAGCACTTCGCTTAGGATCCTGACGAAAGCTGTGACACCAGTGCGGGTCGGTAAGGCTGAAACATGTAGACCGGGTTTCATTTGTCACATGCAGTTATTAATTCACACTGCAGGTGCTCTGTTTTTAATCCAGAACCAAAGGGGATGATGGACGGAGTGTTGAACATTGCAAGCACTCACCCCCAGTCAATTGATCTGGGTTTAATCCATCATCATTCTTTAGCTCACTCCGCCACCCCAGTTCAGACATGGCCATATGCAAATCAGTCTGACCCTGTGCCTCATGGGAACAGTCCAGCCCGAACTGCCAAGCCATGTCTTCCCTGGACCGGAAACAAGCATCCTGGGACCGGTTTCTGGCTTACAGCCGTCATCAGCCGCCAAGAGGAGAATCCCAGATGATGAAGCATGCCACTTCGGTGGGTGATGGGATTTCGTCCTAATTAAGGGACTCCCCCAGATGCATCTAGAGCTTATCTTTGCTGCCTCTTTTTCTTGCATGGTCTCGCACTCAGACCCGAGGATTTCTTGTGTTTTTTCATTAAATGGTTGGGGAGCTTATCCTCGCTGGTCTTGTAAACTTCCCCAGGACCCCCTACTCTCTTTTGTATTCATTCTGCTTGAAGCTAGCCAGTACAACCACAATCATCTTTTCCTCGATGACATGAATCTGCTTGAACCTAGCCATGTGAAGCGGTGGCAATCTTCTCAAAAATCACGCAACCTGTTGCCATTGAGTTGTATTTATGCAGCGTGGACCATCACAAGCCATTTCTGTGCCCCTTTTTAGGTCGAGCCTCGAGTAGCGCGCAAGCGCTGCTCTGCGAGACTTTAAGTAAGGGGCATGAAAAAGCGGACCACATGCTCGTGCACAATGGCCTTTTCCGTGCGGTTACCCGCACGTTTCAGGCACGATGCACGAGCGTGTGGTCAGCTCAGCACGCTGCCGCGATCGCTCGCCCCCGCTCCTCTCTGATCTGGCAGGGTCAGTGCCACGCTGTGCTGCGTGTACAAAGGCTGCTTGTTTAAGCTATCTGTTGCCGTGCCCGATTGTCCCTGACTTCAGAGGACAGCGTTTCCTCGTCCGTAAAATCGGCGCCGTAAACACCGCTTGACTCGCGAATTCCTGTTGTTTGGCAACACCCCATGTGACAGGATATTTTCTTATCACCAAGAGGCCACATCTTTCCAAAGATTCCCATAAACCTTCAAAAGCGAGGCAAGGGGGATGGCTGCAGAGGTGGTTTAGCTGGGACTCTTGAAGCCGGACTGGTGAACAAACACTTCTGTATTTATGGGAACTAATTTTTGAAATAATTATCATGAAGGCCTTCCTGTTGGCGCTCTTCCTGTGCTTGCAGCAGCCTGCACTTCAGCTGGGTAAGTGCCCCCCACTTTCCCGAGTGCTATTCTAAATTTACATCCTCGCCGAAAATGTGACCTTAAGGTTAAAGTCTCCATCAGGTGAATGATGCTACAATATGTCTCAACTCCCGAGCAGACGTCGTCTTACAAAAGAACCTTCCAGAGTGACTTTTGTTGGTGATTGTTAGTGATGGACGACTGGAGAGAGAGGCCCTTTAATTGCCTCAGATAGTTAGCATTAGTGTTTATTTTGTACCTACCATTATGTTTGTTTACCCGTTGAATGTACTTTGATACTAACGCAGCACTGATTGTAACATATTATTTTAGTGGTACTACTCTGTTTTTAGTTACTATGCACGAGTTGCTTTTGTTGAGTTACATCTCGCCTTTCCAAAAATATGCATTAACTCTAGCCAAAAGGTCGCTGTTAACATGGGTGGAGGATTGTCTTCTTCTGGCAGGGAACTGCATTTGCTGAAGACCCCACGCCAATAAAAGATAATCAATATTCATTCTGAACGCTTGCCTAGCGAGAATTATTGGGAAGTTTCCAAGAATAACAAGTTCCACTTGTTTACCAGGAGATGGCGCTGTAGATTATGATGTGCATAACAAATACCTACCAAGAAGGAAAGAGAACAAGGGGTGGGGAAAGGGGGAAACAGAAAGGGAGGGGAGTGACTGGTTTGAGAGAGAGAGAAAATAACTTGTGAAAGTCAAGGATAGATGGGTAAAAAGGAAGAAAGAGATAGAACAAAAAGGAGCGAGTGTGCCAGATAGGCAGGCAAGTGGTTAGTTGAGGGATAGAAAAAATATGGCAGACAAAAAACAAGAGTTAGAGAATGAGAGGAGAGGGAGTTGAGAATGAGAGAATATAAAAGACAACTGCGAGAATCGCGACCCTTAATACCGATTTAAGAATAATGTACACTGATTCATAAGGTTGAACAGACTGTTCCTGAATGACACTAACTATAGCCCATGACTCATCAAATAACGCGTGTACAATAAAACAATAAACGAGATTGCTTTGGAACGTGGTTATTTGAAGTAGTAAGAGCAGCTGCAGTGAAGAGCAGAGCAAATAAGTCCAGTTTCCCAGGAGCTGTCAAGTGTTTCCAAAGATACTAAACACGGAATCAACTATTCCTGCATTGGACACATTTAAAGCATGGATTCCTTCTGCTGATCTGTTGCTGGTTCAAAATGTGTTAACAGGTCAAAAGCCGAAATCTGTAACATAATAAATAGTATATAGATTGAGGCCTCCAAGTTTCTATCAAATCATGTTCTAATATTGTAACCCTCCTGCAAGCCTCAGATCAGATTTTGTCAGCCTTCCCTTTACACACAGATCCTGCGCTCTTAAGCAGCCTTCCCGCATCTCATTCACTTTCACAGTCTAACAGATGCCACCAAGAAACAGTTTAGCTGGTGTGGGTGGATTCTTGGCCTCAGGAGTTGCACAAGTAACTATTACCCAATGCCACGGTTCTGATGTCAGTACTGTAGCAGACAAAGTAGGATTATTGAGTTATCAGTGGAGGTGAGCCGCACAGTGTCTACCTGCACTGATTGTTCAGGGGCACAGTGACATATCTGCTCTTCCCTGTGCACTTCATGACACCCTGCTGGGACGTTGTCATCAGCATGGATGCCATCTGGAGCCATGTTATGAGGAGCTCGCCCTGGATTTTCAGACGACAGCACCAGGCGCGCTGTAAATTAATAGATTTACCCTTCCTGTTAAAAGGCCCCGGCATGCATGGTGGATAAAAAGCATGATTGGCAGAAAATTACTCTTGTGACATTGGAGCCAGGTGACAGCTGTCTACCAAACGAAAATATTTGAATGTTTGACTTAAAGATGCAAAATGATACCAGATGATCAAGTGCCATGTATTGGTGTAGGGTGAGGGAGGCTTAGAATCATTTGAGACTAACCCCCTCCGACAGGTTTAGCGCAGGCCCGTTTTATATGCTATAATCTGAACAAGCATTGGCGAAGCCGAAAGATATTGCTGTAATGTGGTAATACATGCAAAAAGGGAATGCACAAGTGCCCACAGGTTATTTATCTGCGTCTTTGCCAATGCTTGTTGTCAATGTGTGAAATAACATTTCTTTCTCTGGTTTAGCGTCAAGAAGTTCTGTTAAGGTCCCTGTTTTCAAAGGAATGAAAACGCGGTATAACTTATCCAATTTGAGAGGGCTATTGATTTGCTTGTGGTATTTCTATATGAACACCAGGGCTAGGATAGAACCCATATTACGGGTAAGAAGGACACGGTGTTGTAGTAGGTTGTCCATTAGGATGTGTTTGAAGAGGATTGTGAGCATCTGTATTTTGGAAACTCAATTCTCCAAGGACAATCTGATTACAGGAGGATGTGAGTTGATCAGTGCTGTTATGATGCAAACTATCTAGAAAACTCATTTTGCTGCCCGATGGCAGCTTAAAATGTTCAGAATCGGTGTTCTAGGAGTTGTCTTTGTAATATCCATACCGAAATGAGAAAGCATTTATTTCACGAATCTGTTTGCATTTAAGATACTCTTTGTGAACAAAGGCAATACCTCACATTTCTTTTCTGTACTATCAGGGTCGACAATGTTGTATCCTAGTGTACGATAGGGTTATGAAGGATGAGCAGATCTCGTTTCCTGTAAGCGCAGAAGCATCATGGCCACAATATGAATGAGGGGAGCTATGAAAGTTGCATTAGAGACCCCAGGTGTCAATTCAGGAGGGCACCTCTAAGTTGATGTGTAGGACATGGGTCTCTGGTTTGAGAGCCGGTGATTCACCTGAGATTTCTTGTGCACATTGTCCTTTGTGTGTTAAGATGACTAGCTGAGGAGATTGCAGTGATAGGAACACGATGTGTTGTGGGATCTATAATCACATAGTATCCAGGTATGCAGTGTGTGTTGGAGATAGGGTGAGCAGAAGCCTGCTCTGACCCATCAGGTGTGGGGTGCATGCTGGGCTCTTCGGGGGTAGGTCTGTTTTGTGAGCTGTGATCGAGAGCTTTAAGCGAGCCGTCCATGGGAGGAGCGGGCTTGCAGAAGAGAGATGGAGAGTGTGGTTTGCAGACTTGCATCATCAAATGCAGGTGATCCAAACTGCTTTTGATGCCATGGAGTTTCTTTTTGGGAGTGGATAAGGGATTTGCTGTCTGGTCAGTTGTAAGGGAATGTAATTAAATATGAGATGTATACTTAAACCCCTCTGATGTGAATCATTCCTACGAGAGTTGCGTCCTCTGCGTAGATTAAGTTTGTGTGATGCATTGTTTGGTGCACTGCAATTGGACCTGGAGTTTTGTTGACACAAGCTGCATCGAGAGGTAGTTGTAGGTTCTACGAGGACTGTGGGTTTGGCCCTTGAGGCTACCATTATTGTCTCTGGTCTCACTCCATGAGTGTGGCTGAAACATGGGAAATGGGGTTGTGGAGGAAAGAGAGCTTGTGGCACAGTGAGCAATCAAGATGGTAGATGTGGTATCAGTGTCAATTTTTCTAGCAATTGTATAAGTTTTTAGGGCTTTCAGGGTATCAATAGGGTGGAGATATGGAGATGCAAAGCTAAAGATTGGATAACCGCTGCCCCATTTTCATTCGGGGTGATGTAAAAGTTACATTTCTAGTTATGGTAACCTGAGATATGTTTTTTCTGTAAGGGAGTTTTGTGTTTTTGAGGCCAATAAGGAACAAAATAGTGTATCCTTCCAGGAAGGTATGTCCTCGAGTAAAAAAGGCTGGGTCCAAACTGGAATGGCATGGTGAGCAAAAAAACTATGGATTTAGGCCCATATCTCTGTACTGGGGTGAATGTATGACATTGTTCTGCATTCTGTCCATCAACTGTTGTTTTTGCATTTGCCACCCCGAGTGGGACGGGTATGCCCAGACGTGGGTCCCGTGCTCTCCATGCCACTGGAATCAAGCTATCCTGGCTGAAGAGGGGTGAAACCCCGAAACCGGTCCTAGGATGCTTGTTTCCAGTCCAGGGAGGACCTGGCCTGGCAGTTTGGGCTGGACTGTTCCCATTGGGCGCAGGGTCAAGACTGATTTGCATATGGCTGGGTCCAAACTGTAATGGCATGGTGAGCAAAAAAACGATGGATTTAGGCCCAGATATCTGTACTGGGGTGAATGTATGACATTGTTCTGCATTCTGTCCATCAATTGTTGCTTTTGCAGCAGGCACATTAGTAGCATTTAATTTACAGGCCCTGGGCCATGTAGTGCACTTTACTTGGGATTTATAAGTAAATTAAATATGCCAGTTGGGTATGAGCCAATATTACCATGTTTAGAGGAGAGAACACAAGCACTTTAGCACTGCTAGGCAGTGATAAAGTGCACAGAGTCCTAGTACCAGCAAAAATGAGGTCAGAAAAGTGGAGGAGGAAGGCGAAAATTTGGGGGAAGACCACCCTAAGGCTCTCAGATCTAACACAAGGCACCTGGTGATTTAATGGCATCTAGGAGCGTTGGCTGTGCAAGCACAAATCACATCAAGGTGCAGGATAGCGTTTAGCTGCAAATTCACTTTTGGATGTAAAATCAGTAATATTGCAAGCAGCATTATGGTATCACATTTAGAAGCAAAATCAGACCCACGTGTTAAATCACAGTAATGCGCCAAATCACTTTTGGTAAAACATCAGCAGGAACTTGGAAACACTGTTAAGGAGCACAGATCACATTCAGGAGAACAAGCACATTTTAGTGCAAATTCACATTTAGGTGCAAAATTGTCATTGGTGTGCAGCATTAAAAAGAGTGTGCAGAGATATCAGAAGGAAAAACGTGACACCGGCCCTGCACGGCTATGGGTAGCACTCTTTGAGCAGGTAACTAACACATCTAATAGTCAGTAGCTAATGGTGAAACTAAAATGCCGCTGTGACCTGATCCAAAATGGGAACAAATGAGAGTGACTCTTCCTTCAAGCAACAATAACAAGCATTGGCATAGCCAATAGGTCTCGCCTTTGGGACCTTATAAGTGTTTGGTTATCCAGCACAATATCCTTGGTGCAACAACATCAACTGTTGCATGGCTAAACACTTATAAGGTCCCAAAGGCGAGACTTATTGGCTATGCCAATGCTTGTTTGTAATCCTGCCATTCAAACAAGTCTCTCATGTGACTCTCTCAGGACAATGCAACAAGTGTTTTCTCCACACTCACTCATGTCATTTCATGGTTACTACATGTTGGAGTCAAGTCTCCTGCCTGGCCTGTCTACGGTTAATTTAGCACAATTCTAACAGAATCATTTAACAAAACGCTTAGTCTAAGACAGTGGGATCACTACTGGCTACTGCGTGACAAGTGCATCATCCCGCTCAATGTCTTCCGTTAAAGGATCTACTCATTGCAATACATATTCCATGGCCATATCCTTCAGCCACTCCGACTTTTGCCAGGTGCTATACATATTCGAACAAAGCAAATAATTTGGATAAAAGTATCTGTGCAACATGCTTACAACGCGCACCATGGACCATACTTTGCACTGGTCCTGATTTATGATGCATTTTGTGAATTAATGCCCTAGAGCTACTTTCCTTTCAGTGCCAATGTAATTGTTACCCTCAGGTAGTGCTAATGTACATCTAAGCCAAACCAATAAAAAAAAAAAATGGAAAAACTGATTTTGGGCGATTTTTGCAGGTTACAAAATTATGAATGAATAAATACAGCGAGTCTTTTTTTTGTCCTCATCCAAAACTCTGTCTGCTTAATTTGTCTCACAATAAGCCAGTGCCCGTGGTGCAGCAGGACATTTTCGCTTTATCAGCTTTTTTTATACCTCAACCAGTTATGCTGCAGACGTCACTCTTTCCTCTAAATTGCCTTAGACAGATCACATAGCCCCATAAATCTCATACCCGTTTAATAAACTTAGCTCACATGTATGCACTTGACAAAAAAAGTACCTTGTTTCAACACACATAAAAGGAGGCTGAGACAATATCGCTTAATAAACTGTGCCATGACCAGCTTACCACCACCCAAGACCTACCACCCTGAATATTTTACAAAAGCACAGCCGAGATTGGCTGTCAGCCACTGCACAAAAACACAAGAAATGCACCTCTCTTCGTAGCCTCTCATGCCATGATGGGGAGGGTCGTTTTGTTAATAAAATATTCGTAATATTTTATTAGTCTTCTTAATTTTCAACAATCAAAAAGGAGGGCAACATATTTATCCTTGTATTAAATTTATCCTATTGTACATATTTTAATAATGTCAAAACTGGATTAAACCTGAGCACAATTCTCCCGGCGAGCAGCCTGATATTTTGAAAAATATTTTTTTTTAATCTAAACCAATTTGTACTGAGCTTCGAGTAAGCACATATAGCTCCAGACATGTCTAATGCATTGTTAATTTCCACCTTCCTAAAGGTCAGCATATTTGCAGCTCTTAGTCATGCTCAAGCTCAATATTTGCTTCTGGGTTAGATGTACTTTGGTTACTAGACTGACTCACGTTGTTTTATTTGAATCTGCCCTACCCTGGGTTGAATGACAACTAAATGAACTTCGAGCATTAAGATTTAAATAACGGATGTTAGAGAAAGCCTTAGCATTGAAAGAGCAGAGTGTTCTGAAAATTCTCTTCCTGTTGCATACCCCTGGTTGGAGACGTACTGGGCTATGTCTGGTAGGTGGTAAATATTGAGTTACTGACCGTGTATTCTGCGTCCAATAGGGCAAATACTGCATTTGAAAAAGTAGAGAGATGACTTTTTTATGAAAATAAATGTACAATGAAGAGTAAGTTTACAGATGTGTTCCCATAGTACTGTTGTCTTTCCCCTCGCTCAGATTTCGGGCATTAGCGAACATGGAGAACCCTTCTGTTGACAGGATTTGGTGAGGTATAGATTGCCCAGTCATTGTAACAGCAAAGGAAAGGTAATGGAAACCTGGAGGATTGGTAAAGAGGCCACAAGCTGAATTCCTTCTCACCCATCTACTGTGTGCCAAGTTGCCTCCTCACCCCTAGGATCCAAGGTAGCGGCTAAACAATGAGCGGGGAAAAAACGTGGAAGCAGATTTCAGGTATACTTCGATTGACTTCATATTTCCCAGACTATTGTACCTGGGGAGTTTATGTTGGCATCTCTATCCGAGTGTGGAATAGGGAACATCAAACCCTCAGGATATGGGATTCCCTGTGCTTAGAACTATAATGGAAATCCAGGACACACATGAAAGGTGAGGTGGTAATTACACAGGTGAAAATGGAAGTCAGTGTTCTCGACCTCACAGAACCTACTTGCAGCTTGGAATTATGGGAAATTTCCAATTACAAACTTTGTAGTCCTGATGAAGTTGTTGACATGTCCAATTAAATGTATTGCAGGTCTGCAGAGAGGGGCTGGGACAGTTCCAACAAAAGTATACTACCCTGGCTTGAGAATATGATGTGCTTATGGATTATTTTCACCTGCTAAGAGCAGAGGGGTGAGAATAGACTCCCAATCTTCCAAATAGTCTTGGAGATAGGCATAATCTAACATCTCCAAAACATTTTATCAACATCACCAGAAGTGATGTCAAATGACTGTGCATGCGAGCAGAGACTTTAGCCTTCCCGAGAGCTTTCTCTTGCCGGCCAGTTGCGGAAAGGTAAGGGTCTCACTGAACCATGGTGGACGGTTTAGTGTGGAGACTGAAAAGACCTGCCAGACACTCGAGCTGAGTTACGTTAGGTACCCCCCCACCCGTCCCATTTTGGTTTGAGAAGTCAAAAAACACAATATTACATCTACAAATCTTTTTATTCACTATTCTAATGTAACACAATCTAAGCAACTATTGCAATGATAATGGAAGCATTAGGCAAATAATTTAAAAAAAATGCAATAAAGCCTAACGCCAATATAACAGAATATTCTGTTATTTTCTAGAGTTGTGAGAACAAGCATTGGCAAAGCCAAAAGGTCTTTTAGCCATGTCTAGAGCAGCATGGATGTTGTTCAGGACGGCTAAAAGTTAGTATGTGATGCAGAGTGACACACAAGAGAGTGGTGTAGAGGAGAGTGGAGTGGAATGGCGAGGTGTAGAGTGGCATATGCTGGAGTGGCACAGAGTGGAGTGGAGTGGCGTAGAGTGGAGTAGAACGGAGTAGAGTGGCATAGAATGGAATGCAATAGTGTAGAGTGGCATGGCGTAGAGTGAGGTATTGTGGAGTAGCGGAGAGTGGAGGGGCGGAGGAGAGAGGAGGGGCGGAGGAGAGTGGAGGGGCGGAGGAGAGTGGAGGGACGGAGGAGAGTGGAGGGGCGGAGGAGAGTGGAGGGGCGGAAGAGAGTGGAGGGGCGGAAGAGAGTGGAGGGGCGGAAGAGAGTGGAGGGGCGGAAGAGAGTGGAGGGGCGGGGGACGGAGGAGAGTGGAGGGGCGGAGGAGAGTGGAGGGGCGGAAGAGAGTGGAGGGGCGGAAGAGAGTGGAGGGGCGGAAGAGAGTGGAGGGGCGGAAGAGAGTGGAGGGGCGGAAGAGAGTGGAGGGGCGGAAGAGAGTGGAGGGGCGGGAGAGAGTGGAGGGGCGGAAGAGAGTGGAGGGGCGGAAGAGAGTGGAGGGGCGGAAGAGAGTGGAGGGGCGGAAGAGAGTGGAGGGGCGGAAGAGAGTGGCCCCGAAGAGAGTGGCCCCGAAGAGAGTGGCCCCGAAGAGAGTGGCCCCGAAGAGAGTGGCCCCGAAGAGAGTGGCCCCGAAGAGAGTGGCCCCGAAGAGAGTGGCCCCGAAGAGAGTGGCCCCGAAGAGAGTGGCCCCGAAGAGAGTGGCCCCGAAGAGAGTGGCCCCGAAGAGAGTGGCCCCGAAGAGAGTGGCCCGTTGCCCAGAGTAGAGTGTCCCAGAGAACAGTGGCCCGTGGCCCAGAGTAGAGTGGTCCAGAGAACAGTGGCCCGTGGCCCAGAGTAGAGTGGCCCAGAGAACAGTGGCCCAGAGTAGAGTGGCCCAGAGAACAGTGGCCCAGAGAACAGTGGCCCAGAGAACAGTGGCCCAGAGAACAGTGGCCCAGAGAACAGTGGCCCAGAGAACAGTGGCCCAGAGAACAGTGGCCCCGAGTAGAGGGGCCCCGAGTAGAGGGGCCCCGAGTAGAGGGGCCAGTGGCACGGAGCAGAGTGGCCCGGAGCAGAGTGGCCCCTGGCACAGAGCAGAGTGGCCCCTGGCACAGAGCAGAGTGGCCCCTAGCACAGAGCAGAGTGGCACAGAGCAGAGGGGCCCGCGGCACGGAGCAGAGGGGCCCGCGGCACGGAGCAGAGGGGCCCGCGGCAAGGAGCAGAGGGGCCCGCGGCAAGGAGCAGAGGGGCCCGCGGCAAGGAGCAGAGGGGCCCGCGGCAAGGAGCAGAGGGGCCCGCGGCACGGAGCAGAGGGGCCCGCGGCACGGAGCAGAGGGGCCCGCGGCACGGAGCAGAGGGCCCGCGGCACGGAGCAGAGGGCCCGCGGCACGGAGCAGAGGGGGCCCGCGGCACGGAGCAGAGGGGCCCGCGGCCCGGAGCAGAGGGGCCCGCGGCACGGAGCAGAGGGGCCCGCGGCACGGAGCAGAGGGGCCCGCGGCACGGAGCAGAGGGGCCCGCGGCACGGAGCAGAGGGGCCCGCGGCACGGAGCAGAGGGGCCCGCGGCACGGAGCAGAGGGGCCCGCGGCACGGAGCAGAGGGGCCCGCGGCACGGAGCAGAGGGGCCCGCGGCACGGAGCAGAGGGGCCCGGGGCACGGAGCAGAGGGGCCCGCGGCACGGAGCAGAGGGGCCCGCGGCACGGAGCAGAGGGGCCCGCGGCACGGAGCAGAGGGGCCCAGGGTAGAGTGGCTCGTTAATCGGAGCAGAGTGACCCGGAATGATGTGGCCCGTGGCACAGAGCAGAGTGGCCCGGGGCACAGAGTGGCCCGTGGCACAGAGTGGCCCGTGGCACGGAGCAGAGTGGCCCATGCCACGGAGCAGAGTGGCCCGGAGTACAGTGGCCCGGATTAGAGTGGCTCGTGGCACGGAGCAGAGTGGCTCGTGGCACGGAGCAGAGTGGCCCGTGGCACGGAGCAGAGTGGCCCGTGGCACGGAGCAGAGTGGCCCGTGGCACGGAGCAGAGTGGCCTGTGGCACGGAGCAGAGTGGCCCGTGGCACGGAGCAGAGTGGCCCGTGGCACGGAGCAGAGTGGCCCGGAGCAGAGTGGCCCCGGAGCAGAGTGGCCCCGGAGCAGAGTGGCCCCGGAGCAGAGTGGCCCGTGGCACGGAGCAGAGGGGCCCGTGGCAAGGAGAAGAGTGGCCCGTGGCAACGAGAAGAGGGGCCCGTGGCAACGAGAAGAGGGGCCCGTGGCAAGGAGAAGAGGGGCCCGTGGCAAGGAGAAGAGGGGCCCGTGGCAAGGAGAAGAGGGGCCCGTGGCACGGAGCAGAGTGGCCCGTGGCACGGAGCAGAGTGGCCCGGAGCAGAGTGGCCCGGAGCAGAGTGGCACGGAGCAGAGTGGCCCGTGGCACGGAGCAGAGGGGAACGTGGCACGGAGCAGAGGGGAACGTGGCACGGAGCAGAGGGGAACGTGGCACGGAGCATCGGGGAACGTGGCACGGAGCATCGGGGAACGTGGCACGGAGCAGAGGGGAACGTGGCACGGAGCAGAGGGGAACGTGGCATGGAGCAGAGTGGCCCGGAGCAGAGTGGGCCGTGGCACGGAGCAGAGTGGCCAGGAGTAAAGTGGCCCGGAGTAAAGTGGCCCGTGGCACGGAGTAGAGTGGCCCGTGGCACGGAGTAGAGTGGCCCGTGGCACGGAGTAGAGTGGCCCGTGGCACGGAGTAGAGTGGCCCGTGGCACGGAGTAGAGTGGCCCGTGGCACGGAGTAGTGGCCCATAGCAGAGTGGCCCATGGCACGGAGTAGAGTGGCCCATAGCAGAGTGGCCCGCGGCACGGAGTAGAGTGGCCTGTGGCAGTGTGGCCCATGGCACGGAGCAGAGTGGCCTGTAGCCCGGGGAAGAGAGGCCCATGGCACAGAGCGGCCCGTGGCCCGGGGAAGAGCGGCCCGTGGCCCGGGGCAGAGCGGCCCGTGGCTCAGGGCAGAGCGGCCCGAGGCCTCGGGGGCAGAGCGGCCCGAGGCTCGGGCAGAGCGGCCCGTGGCACGGGGCAGAGCGGCCCGTGGCCACGGGCAGAGCCGGCCCGTGGCACGGGGCAGAGCGGCCCCGTGGCACAGTGGCCCGTGGCACAGGGCAGAGCGGCCCGTGGCAGAGCGGCCTGTGGCAGAGCGGCCTGTGGCATGGAGAACAGCGGCCAGTGGCACGGAGAACAGCGGCACTTGGCACGGAGAACAGCGGCCAATGGCACGGGGTAGAGCGGCACGTGGCAAAGGGCAGAGCGGCCAATGGCACGGGGTAGAGCGGCACGGGCAGAGCAGCCCATGGCACGGGGTAGAGCGGCACGGGGCAGAGCAGCCCATGGCACGGGGCAGAGCGGCCCGGGGCTCAGAGAAAAGGGGCCCGTGGCACAGAGAAGAGGGGCCCGTGGCACAGAGAAGAGGGGCCCGTGGCACAGAGAAGAGGGGCCCGTGGCCCGGAGAAGAGGGGCCCGTGGCCCGGAGCAGAGGGGCCCGTGGCCCGGAGCAGAGGGGCCCGTGGCCCGGAGCAGAGGGGCCCGGAGCAGAGGGGCCCCTGGCCCGGAGCAGAGGGGCCCCTGGCCCGGAGCAGAAAGGCCCGGAGCAGAGTGGCCCGTGGCACGGAGCAGAGTGGCCCGTGGCACGGAGCAGAGTGGCCCGTGGCACGGAGCAGAGTGGCCCGTGGCACGGAGCAGAGTGGCCCGTGGCGCAGAGTGGCCCGTGGCACGGAGCAGAGGGGCCCGTGGCACGGAGCAGAGGGGCCCGTGGCACGGAGCAGAGGGGCCCGTGGCACGGAGCAGAGGGGCCCGTGGCACGGAGCAGAGTGGCCCGTGGCACGGAGCAGAAAGGCCCGGAGTAGTGGCCTGTGGCACGGAGCAGAGTGGCCTGTGGCACGGAGCAGAGTAGCCCGTGGCACGTGAGCAGAGTAGCCCGTGGCACGGGAGCAGAGTGGCCCGTGGCACGGAGCAGAGTGGCCCGTGGCACGGAGCAGAGCGGCCCGTGGCACGGAGCAGAGTGGCCCGTGGCACGGAGCAGAGTGGCATGGAGCAGAGTGGCCCGTGCCACGGAGCAGAGTGGCCCGTGCCACGGAGCAGAGTGGCCCGTGCCACGGAGCAGAGTGGCCCGTGGCCTGCAGCAGAGGGGCCCGTGGCCTGCAGCAGAGGGGCCGGTGGCCTGCAGCAGAGGGGCCCGTGGCCTGCAGCAGAGGGGCCCGTGGCCTGCAGAGAGGCCCGTGGCCCGGAGCAGAGGGGCCCGTGCCACGGAGCAGAGGGGCCCGTGGCACGGAGCAGAGTGGCCCGTGGCACGGAGCAGAGTGGCCCGTGGCACGGAGCAGAGTGGCCCGTGGCACGGAGCAGAGTGGCCCATGGCACGGAGCAGAGTGGCCCATGGCACGGAGCAGAGTGGCCCATGGCACGGAGCAGAGTGGCCCGTGGCACAGAGTAGAGGGGCACAGAGTAGAGGGGCACAGAGTAGAGGGGCACAGAGTAGAGGGGCACAGAGTAGAGGGGCACAGAGTAGAGGGGCCCATGGCCCGGAGTAGAGGGGCACGGAGTTGAATGGCCCAGAGTAGAGTGGCCCGTGGCACGGAGCAGAGTGGCCCGTAGCGGAGTGGCCCGTGGCACAGAGTAGAGGGGCACAGAGTAGAGGGGCACAGAGTAGAGGGGCACAGAGTAGAGGGGCACAGAGTAGAGGGGCACAGAGTAGAGGGGCCCATGGCCCGGAGTAGAGGGGCACGGAGTTGAATGGCCCGGAGTAGAGTGGCCCGTGGCACGCGGGCAGAGTGGCCCGTAGCACAGAGCAGAGTGGCCCGTAGCACAGAGCAGAGTGGCCCGTAGCACAGAGCAGAGCTGAGTGGCCCGTGGCCTGGAATAGAGTGGCCCGTGGCCCGGAGCAGAGTGGCCCGTGGCCCGTGGCCCAGAGCAGAGTGGCCCGTGGCCCAGAGCAGAGTTGCCCGTGGCCCAGAGCAGAGTGGCCCGTGGCCCAGAGCAGAGTGGCCCGTGGCCCAGAGCAGAGTGGCCCGTGGCCCAGAGCAGAGCAGAGTGGCCCGTGGCCCGGAGCAGAGCAGAGTGGCCCATGGCCCGGAGCAGAGCAGAGTGGCCCGTGGCGCAGAGCAGAGTGGCCCGTGGCCCGGAGCAGAGCAGAGTGGCCCGTGGCGCGGAGCAGAGTGGCCCGTGGCGCGGAGCAGAGTGGCCCGTGGCGCGGAGCAGAGTGGCCCGTGGCGCGGAGCAGAGTGGCCCGTGGCGCGGAGCAGAGTGGCCCGGAGTAGAGTGGCAAGTGTCCCGGCGCGGAGCAGAGTGGCCCGGAGTAGAGTGGCAAGTGTCCCGGAGTAGAGTTGCGCGTGGCCCGGAGCAGAGTGGCCCGGAGCAGAGGGGTCCGGGGTAGAGGGGCCCGGGGTAGAGGGGCCCGGCGTAGAGGGGCCCGGCGTAGAGGGGCCCGGCGTAGAGGGGCCCGGCGTAGAGGGGCCCGGCGTAGAGGGGCCCGGCGTAGAGGGGCCCGGCGTAGAGGGGCCCGGCGTAGAGGGGCCCGGCGTAGAGGGGCCCGGCGTAGAGGGGCCCGGCGTAGAGGGGCCCGGCGTAGAGGGGCCCGGCGTAGAGGGGCCCGGCGTAGAGGGGCCCGTGGCCCAGAGCAGAGAGGCCCGTGGCCCAGAGCAGAGAGGCCCGTGGCCCAGAGCAGAGAGGCCCGTGGCCCAGAGCAGAGAGGCCCGTGGCCCAGAGCAGAGAGGCCCGTGGCCCAGAGCAGAGTGGACCAGAGCAGAGTGGACCAGAGCAGAGTGGACCAGAGCAGAGTGGAGTAAAGTAAAGTGGCGTGGAGTAGAGTAAAGTGACGTGGAGTAGAGTAGAGTAAAGTGACGTGGAGTAGAGTAGAGTAAAGTGACGTGGAGTAGAGTAAAGTGACGTGGAGTAGAGTAAAGTGACGTGGAGTAAAGTGACGTGGAGTAAAGTGACGTAGAGTAGAGTAAAGTGACGTGGAGTAGAGTGACGTAGAGTAGAGTAAAGTGACGTGGAGTAGAGTAAAGTGACGTGGAGTAGAGTAAAGTGACGTAGAGTAGAGTAAAGTGACGTGGAGTAGAGTAAAGTGACGTGGAGTAGAGTAAAGTGACGTGGAGTAGAGTAAAGTGACGTGAAGTAGAGTAAAGTGACGTAGAGTAAAGTAAAGTGACGTGGAGTAGAGTAAAGTGACGTGGAGTAGAGTAAAGTGACGTGGAGTAGAGTAAAGTGACGTGGAGTAGAGTAAAGTGACGTGGAGTAGAGTAAAGTGACGTGGAGTAGAGTAAAGTGGCGTGGAGTAGAGTAAAGTGACGTGGAGTAGAGTAAAGTGACGTGGAGTAGAGTAAAGTGACGTGGAGTAGAGTAAAGTGACGTGGAGTAGAGTAAAGTGACGTGGAGTAGAGTAAAGTGACGTGGAGTAGAGTAAAGTGACGTGGAGTAGAGTAAAGTGACGTGGAGTAGAGTAAAGTGACGTGGAGTAGAGTGACGTAGAGTAGAGTAAAGTGACGTGGAGTAGAGTAAAGTGACGTGGAGTAGAGTAAAGTGACGTAGAGTAGAGTAAAGTGACGTGGAGTAGAGTAAAGTGACGTGGAGTAGAGTAAAGTGACGTGGAGTAGAGTGGCACGGAGATGAGGGGCCCGGGGCTCAGAGAAGAGGGGCCCGGGGCTCAGAGAAGAGGGGCCCGGGGCACAGAGAAGAGGGGCCCGGGGCACAGAGAAGAGGGGCCCGGGGCACAGAGAAGAGGGGCCCGTGGCACAGAGAAGAGGGGCCCGTGGCACAGAGAAGAGGGGCCCGTGGCACAGAGAAGAGGGGCCCGTGGCACAGAGAAGAGGGGCCCGTGGCACAGAGAAGAGGGGCCCGTGGCACAGAGAAGAGGGGCCCGTGGCACAGAGAAGAGGGGCCCGTGGCACAGAGAAGAGGGGCCCGTGGCACAGAGAAGAGGGGCCCGTGGCCCAGAGAAGAGGGGCCCGTGGCCCAGAGAAGAGGGGCCCCTGGCCCGGAGCAGAGGGGCCCCTGGCACGGAGCAGTAAAGTGACGTGGAGTAGAGTAAAGTGACGTGGAGTAGAGTAAAGTGACGTGGAGTAGAGTAAAGTGACGTGGAGTAGAGTAAAGTGACGTGGAGTAGAGTGGCACGGAGATGAGGGGCCCGGGGCTCAGAGAAGAGGGGCCCGGGGCTCAGAGAAGAGGGGCCCGGGGCACAGAGAAGAGGGGCCCGGGGCACGGAGCAGAGGGGCCCGGGGCACGGAGCAGAGGGGCCCCTGGCACGGAGCAGAGGGGCCCCTGGCACGGAGCAGAGGGGCCCCTGGCACGGAGCAGAGGGGCCCCTGGCACGGAGCAGAGGGGCCCCTGGCACGGAGCAGAGGGGCCCCTGGCACGGAGCAGAGGGGCCCCTGGCACGGAGCAGAGGGGCCCCTGGCACGGAGCAGAGGGGCCCCTGGCACGGAGCAGAGGGCCCCTGGCACGGAGCAGAGGGGCCCCTGGCACGGAGCAGAGGGGCCCCTGGCACGGAGCAGAGGGGCCCCTGGCACGGAGCAGAGTGGCCCCTGGCACGGAGCAGAGGGGCCCCTGGCACGGAGCAGAGTGGCCCCTGGCACGGAGCAGAGGGGCCCCTGGCACGGAGCAGAGGGGCCTCTGGCACGGAGCAGAGGGGCCCCTGGCACGGAGCAGAGGGGCCCCTGGCACGGAGCAGAGGGGCCCCTGGCACGGAGCAGAGGGGCCCCTGGCACGGAGCAGAGGGGCCCCTGGCACGGAGCAGAGGGGCCCGCGGCACAGAGCAGAGGGGCCCGCGGCACAGAGCAGAGGGGCCCGCGGCACGGAGCAGAGGGGCCCGGGGCACGGAGCAGAGGGGCCCGGGGCACGGAGCAGAGGGGCCCGGGGCACGGAGCAGAGGGGCCCGCGGCACGGAGCAGAGGGGCCCGCGGCACGGAGCAGAGGGGCCCGCGGCACGGAGCAGAGGGGCCCGCGGCACGGAGCAGAGGGGCCCGCGACACGGAGCAGAGGGGCCCGCGGCACGGAGCAGAGGGGCCCGCGGCCACGTAGCAGAGGGGCCCGCGGCACGGAGCAGAGGGGCCCGCGGCACGGAGCAGAGGGGCCCGCGGCACGGAGCAGAGGGGCCCGCGGCACGGAGCAGAGGGGCCCGCGGCACGGAGCAGAGGGGCCCGCGGCACGTGAGCAGAGGGCCCGCGGCACTGGAGCAGAGGGGCCCGCGGCACGGAGCAGAGGGCCCGCGGCACGGAGCAGAGGGAGCCCGCGGCACGGAGCAGAGGGGCCCAGGGTAGAGTGGCTCGTTAATCGGAGCAGAGTGACCCGGAATGATGTGGCCCGTGGCACAGAGCAGAGTGGCCCGTGGCCCAGAGCAGAGTGGCCCGTGGCACAGAGTGGCCCGAGGCACGGAGCAGAGTGGCCCATGCCACGGAGCAGAGTGGCCCGGAGTACAGTGGCCCGGATTAGAGTGGCTCGTGGCACGGAGCAGAGTGGCTCGTGGCACGGAGCAGAGTGGCCCGTGGCACGGAGCAGAGTGGCCCGTGGCACGGAGCAGAGTGGCCCGGAGCAGAGTGGCCCGTGGCACGGAGCAGAGTGGCCCCGGAGCAGAGTGGCCCCGGAGCAGAGTGGCCCCGGAGCAGAGTGGCCCCGGAGCAGAGTGGCCCGTGGCACGGAGCAGAGGGGCCCGTGGCAAGGAGAAGAGTGGCCCGTGGCACGGAGCAGAGGGGCCCGTGGCAACGAGAAGAGGGGCCCGTGGCAACGAGAAGAGGGGCCCGTGGCAACGAGAAGAGGGGCCCGTGGCAACGAGAAGAGGGGCCCGTGGCAAGGAGAAGAGGGGCCCGTGGCAAGGAGAAGAGGGGCCCGTGGCAAGGAGAAGAGGGGCCCGTGGCACGGAGCAGAGTGGCCCGGAGCAGAGTGGCCCGGAGCAGAGTGGCCCGTGGCACGGAGCAGAGTGGCCCGTGGCACGGAGCAGAGGGGAACGTGGCACGGAGCAGAGGGGAACGTGGCACGGAGCATCGGGGAACGTGGCACGGAGCAGAGGGGAACGTGGCATGGAGCAGAGTGGCCCGGAGCAGAGTGGGCCGTGGCACGGAGCAGAGTGGGCCGTGGCACGGAGCAGAGTGGGCCGTGGCACGGAGCAGAGTGGCCAGGAGTAAAGTGGCCCGGAGTAAAGTGGCCCGTGGCACGGAGTAGAGTGGCCCGTGACACGGAGTAGAGTGGCCCGTGGCACGGAGTAGTGGCCCATAGCAGAGTGGCCCATGGCACGGAGTAGAGTGGCCCATAACAGAGTGGCCCGCGGCACGGAGTAGAGTGGCCTGTGGCAGAGTGGCCCATGGCACGGAGCAGAGTGGCCTGTAGCCCGGGGAAGAGAGGCCCATGGCACAGAGCGGCCCGTGGCCCGGGGAAGAGCGGCCCGTGGCCCGGGGCAGAGCGGCCCGTGGCTCAGGGCAGAGCGGCCCGAGGCTCGGGGCAGAGCGGCCCGAGGCTCGGGGCAGAGCGGCCCGTGGCACGGGGCAGAACGGCCCGTGGCACGGGGCAGAGCGGCCCGTGGCACGGGGCAGAGCGGCCCGTGGCACAGTGGCCCGTGGCACAGGGCAGAGCGGCCCGTGGCAGAGCGGCCTGTGGCAGAGCGGCCTGTGGCATGGAGAACAGCGGCCAGTGGCACGGAGAACAGCGGCACTTGGCACGGAGAACAGCGGCCAATGGCACGGGGTAGAGCGGCACGTGGCAAAGGGCAGAGCGGACAATGGCACGGGGTAGAGCGGCACGGGGCAGAGCAGCCCATGGCACGGGGCAGAGCGGCCCGGGGCTCAGAGAAAAGGGGCCCGTGGCACAGAGAAGAGGGGCCCGTGGCACAGAGAAGAGGGGCCCGTGGCACAGAGAAGAGGGGCCCGTGGCACAGAGAAGAGGGGCCCGTGGCCCGGAGCAGAGGGGCCCGTGGCCCGGAGCAGAGGGGCCCGTGGCCCGGAGCAGAGGGGCCCGGAGCAGAGGGGCCCCTGGCCCGGAGCAGAGGGGCCCCTGGCCCGGAGCAGAGGGGCCCCTGGCCCGGAGCAGAAAGGCCCGGAGCAGAGTGGCCCGTGGCACGGAGCAGAGTGGCCCGTGGCACGGAGCAGAGTGGCCCGTGGCACGGAGCAGAGTGGCCCGTGGCACGGAGCAGAGTTGCCCGTGGCGCAGAGTGGCCCGTGGCACGGAGCAGAGGGGCCCGTGGCACGGAGCAGAGGGGCCCGTGGCACGGAGCAGAGGGGCCCGTGGCACGGAGCAGAGGGGCCCGTGGCACGGAGCAGAGGGGCCCGTGGCACGGAGCAGAGGGGCCCGTGGCACGGAGCAGAAAGGCCCGGAGTAGTGGCCTGTGGCACGGAGCAGAGTGGCCTGTGGCACGGAGCAGAGTGGCCCGTGGCACGGAGCAGAGTGGCCCGTGGCACGGAGCAGAGTGGCCCGTGGCACGGAGCAGAGTGGCATGGAGCAGAGTGGCCCGTGCCACGGAGCAGAGTGGCCCGTGCCACGGAGCAGAGTGGCCCGTGCCACGGAGCAGAGTGGCCCGTGGCCTGCAGCAGAGGGGCCCGTGGCCTGCAGCAGAGGGGCCCGTGGCCTGCAGCAGAGGGGCCCGTGGCCTGCAGAGAGGCCCGTGGCCCGGAGCAGAGGGGCCCGTGGCCCGGAGCAGAGGGGCCCGTGGCCCGGAGCAGAGGGGCCCGTGGCTCGGAGCAGAGGGGCCCGTGGCCCGGAGCAGAGGGGCCCGTGGCACGGAGCAGAGGGGCCCGTGGCACGGAGCAGAGGGGCCCGTGGCACGGAGCAGAGTGGCCCGTGGCACGGAGCAGAGTGGCCCGTAGCAGAGGGGCCCGTGGCCCGTAGCAGAGGGGCCCGTGGCATGGAGCAGAGTGGCCCGTGGCATGGAGCAGAGTGGCCCGTGGCCCGGAGCAGAGGGCCCGTGGCTCGGAGCAGAGGGGCCCGTGGCTCGGAGCAGAGGGGCCCGTGGCCCGGAGCAGAGGGGCCCGTGGCACGGAGCAGAGGGGCCCGTGGCCACGGAGCAGAGGGAGCCCGTGGCACGGAGCAGAGTGGCCCGTGGCACGGAGCAGAGTGGCCCGTAGCAGAGGGGCCCGTGGCCCGTAGCAGAGGGGCCCGTGGCATGGAGCAGAGTGGCCCGTGGCACGGAGCAGAGTGGCCCGTGGCACGGAGCAGAGGGGCCCGTGGCACGGAGCAGAGGGGCCCGTGGCACGGAGCAGAGGGGCCCGTGGCACGGAGCAGAGGGGCCCGTGGCACGGAGCAGAGTGGCCCGTAGCAGAGGGGCCCGTGGCACGGAGCAGAGTGGCCCGTGGCACGGAGAAGAGCGGCCCGTGGCACGGAGAAGAGCGGCCCGTGGCACAGAGAAGAGCGGCCCGTGGCACAGAGAAGAGCGGCCCGTGGCACAGAGAAGAGCGGCCCGTGGCACAGAGAAGAGCGGCCCGTGGCACAGAGAAGAGCGGCCCGTGGCACAGAGAAGAGCGGCCCGTGGCACAGAGAAGAGCGGCCCGTGGCACAGAGAAGAGCGGCCCGTGGCACAGAGAAGAGCGGCCCGTGGCACAGAGAAGAGCGGCCCGTGGCACAGAGAAGAGCGGCCCGTGGCACGGGGCAGAGCGGCCCGGGGCAGAGGGGCAGAGCGGCACGGGGCAGAGGGGCCCATGGCACGGAGCAGAGGGGCCCATGGCACGGAGCAGAGGGGCCCATGGCACGGAGCAGAGGGGCCCATAGCACGGAGCAGAGGGGCCCATAGCACGGAGCAGAGGGGCCCATAGCACGGAGCAGAGGGGGCCCATAGCACGGAGCAGAGGGGGCCCATAGCACGGAGCAGAGGGGGCCCATAGCACGGAGCAGAGGGGGCCCATAGCACGGAGCAGGGGGGCCCATAGCACGGAGCAGAGGGGCCCGTGGCACAGAGCAGAGGGGCCCGTGGCACAGAGCAGAGGGGCCCATGGCACAGAGCAGAGGGGCCCGTGGCACAGAGCAGAGGGGCCCATGGCACAGAGCAGAGGGGCCCGTGGCACAGAGGAGGGGCCCGTGGCACAGAGGAGAGGGGCCCGTGGCACGGAGTAGGAGTAGAATGGCCCAGAGTAGAATGGCCCAGAGTAAAATAGCCCGGAGTAGAGTGGCCCGTGGCACAGAGCAGAGTGGCCCGTGGCACGGAGCAGAGTGGCCCGTGGCAAGGAGCAGAGTGGCCCGTGGCAAGGAGCAGAGTGGCCCGTGGCACGCGAGCAGAGTGGCCCGTGGCACGGAGCAGAGTGGCCCGTGGCACGTGAGCAGAGTGGCCCGTGGCACGCGAGCAGAGTGGCCCGTGGCACGGAGCAGAGTAGCCCGTGGCACGGAGCAGGTGGCCCGTGGCACGGAGCAGAGCAGCCCGTGGCACGGAGCAGAGTGGCCCGTGGCACGGAGCAGAGTGGCCCATGGCACGGAGCAGAGTGGCCCATGGCACGGAGCAGAGTGGCCCATGGCACGGAGCAGAGTGGCCCGTGGCACAGAGTAGAGGGGCACAGCGTAGAGGGGCACAGAGTAGAGGGGCACAGAGTAGAGGGGCACAGAGTAGAGGGGCACAGAGTAGAGGGGCACAGAGTAGAGGGGCACAGAGTAGAGGGGCACAGAGTAGAGGGGCACAGAGTAGAGGGGCCCATGGCCCGGAGTAGAGGGGCACGGAGTTGAATGGCCCAGAGTAGAGTGGCCCGTGGCACGGAGCAGAGTGGCCCGTAGCGGAGTGGCCCGTGGCACAGAGTAGAGGGGCACAGAGTAGAGGGGCACAGAGTAGAGGGGCACAGAGTAGAGGGGCACAGAGTAGAGGGGCACAGAGTAGAGGGGCACAGAGTAGAGGGGCCCATGGCCCGGAGTAGAGGGGCACGGAGTTGAATGGCCCGGAGTAGAGTGGCCCGTGGCACGGGGCAGAGTGGCCCGTAGCACAGAGCAGAGTGGCCCGTAGCACAGAGCAGAGTGGCCCGTAGCACAGAGCAGAGCTGAGTGGCCCGTGGCCTGGAATAGAGTGGCCCGTGGCCCGGAGCAGAGTGGCCCGTGGCCCGGAGCAGAGCAGAGTGGCCCGTGGCCCAGAGCAGAGTGGCCCGTGGCCCAGAGCAGAGTGGCCCGTGGCCCAGAGCAGAGTGGCCCGTGGCCCAGAGCAGAGTGGCCCGTTGCCCAGAGCAGAGCAGAGTGGCCCGGAGCAGAGCAGAGTGGCCCGTGGCCCGGAGCAGAGCAGAGTGGCCCGTGGCCCGGAGCAGAGCAGAGTGGCCCGTGGCGCAGAGCAGAGTGGCCCGTGGCCCGGAGCAGAGCAGAGTGGCCCGTGGCGCGGAGCAGAGTGGCCCGTGGCGCGGAGCAGAGTGGCCCGTGGCGCGGAGCAGAGTGGCCCGGAGTAGAGTGGCAAGTGTCCCGGCGCGGAGCAGAGTGGCCCGGAGTAGAGTGGCAAGTGTCCCGGAGTAGAGTTGCGCGTGGCCCGGAGCAGAGTGGCCCGGAGCAGAGTGGCCCGGGGTAGAGGGGTCCGGGGTAGAGGGGTCCGGGGTAGAGGGGTCCGGGGTAGAGGGGTCCGGGGTAGAGGGGCCCGGGGTAGAGGGGCCCGGCGTAGAGGGGCCCGGCGTAGAGGGGCCCGGCGTAGAGGGGCCCGGCGTAGAGGGGCCCGGCGTAGAGGGGCCCGGCGTAGAGGGGCCCGGCGTAGAGGGGCCCGTGGCCCAGAGCAGAGAGGCCCGTGGCCCAGAGCAGAGAGGCCCGTGGCCCAGAGCAGAGAGGCCCGTGGCCCAGAGCAGAGTGGACCAGAGCAGAGTGGACCAGAGCAGAGTGGACCAGAGCAGAGTGGAGTAAAGTAAAGTGGCGTGGAGTAGAGTAGAGTAAAGTGACGTGGAGTAGAGTAAAGTGACGTGGAGTAGAGTGACGTAGAGTAGAGTAGAGTAAAGTGACGTAGAGTAGAGTAAAGTGACGTGGAGTAGAGTAAAGTGACGTGGAGTAGAGTAAAGTGACGTGGAGTAGAGTAAAGTGACGTAGAGTAGAGTAAAGTGACGTGGAGTAGAGTAAAGTGACGTGGAGTAGAGTAAAGTGACGTGGAGTAGAGTAAAGTGACGTGGAGTAGAGTAAAGTGACGTGGAGTAGAGTAAAGTAAAGTGACGTAGAGTAAAGTGACGTGGAGTAGAGTAAAGTGACGTGAAGTAGAGTAAAGTGACGTAGAGTAAAGTAAAGTGACGTGGAGTAGAGTAAAGTGACGTGGAGTAGAGTAAAGTGACGTGGAGTAGAGTAAAGTGACGTGGAGTAGAGTAAAGTGACGTGGAGTAGAGTAAAGTGACGTGGAGTAGAGTAAAGTGACGTGGAGTAGAGTAAAGTGACGTGGAGTAGAGTAAAGTGACGTGGAGTAGAGTAAAGTGACGTAGAGTAGAGTAAAGTGACGTGGAGTAGAGTAAAGTGACGTGGAGTAGAGTAAAGTGACGTGGAGTAGAGTAAAGTGACGTGGAGTAGAGTAAAGTGACGTGGAGTAGAGTAAAGTGACGTGGAGTAGAGTAAAGTGACGTGGAGTAGAGTAAAGTGACGTGGAGTAGAGTAAAGTGACGTGGAGTAGAGTAAAGTGACGTGGAGTAGAGTGAAGTAGAGTAGAGTAAAGTGACGTGGAGTAGAGTAAAGTGACGTGGAGTAGAGTAAAGTGACGTGGAGTAGAGTAAAGTGACGTGGAGTAGAGTAAAGTGACGTGGAGTAGAGTAAAGTGACGTGGAGTAGAGTAAAGTGACGTAGAGTAAAGTGACGTGGAGTAGAGTAAAGTGACGTGGAGTAGAGTAAAGTAAAGTGACGTGGAGTAGAGTAAAGTAAAGTGACGTGGAGTAAAGTAAAGTGACGTAGAGTAAAGTGACGTAGAGTAAAGTGACGTGGAGTAGAGTAAAGTGACGTGAAGTAGAGTAAAGTGACGTGGAGTAGAGTAAAGTGACGTGGAGTAGAGTAAAGTGACGTGGAGTAGAGTAAAGTGACGTGGAGTAGAGTAAAGTGACGTGGAGTAGAGTAAAGTGACGTGGAGTAGAGTAAAGTGACGTGGAGTAGAGTAAAGTGACGTGGAGTAGAGTAAAGTGACGTGGAGTAGAGTAAAGTGACGTGGAGTAGAGTAAAGTGACGTGGAGTAGAGTAAAGTGACGTAGAGTAGAGTAAAGTGACGTAGAGTAGAGTAAAGTGACGTGGAGTAGAGTAAAGTGACGTGGAGTAGAGTAAAGTGACGTGGAGTAGAGTAGAGTAAAGTGACGTAGAGTAGAGTAAAGTGACGTGGAGTAGAGTAGAGTAAAGTGACGTGGAGTAGAGTAAAGTGACGTGGAGTAGAGTAAAGTGACGTGGAGTAGAGTAAAGTGACGTGGAGTAGAGTAGAGTAAAGTGACGTGGAGTAGAGTAGAGTAAAGTGACGTGGAGTAGAGTAGAGTAAAGTGACGTGGAGTAGAGTAGAGTAAAGTGACGTGGAGTAGAGTAGAGTAAAGTGACGTGGAGTAAAGTGACGTGGAGTGGAGTAAAGTGACGTGGAGTGGAGTAAAGTGACGTGGAGTGGAGTAAAGTGACGTGGAGTAAAGTGACGTGGAGTAAAGTGACTTGGAGTAAAGTGACGTGGAGTAAAGTGACGTGGAGTAAAGTGACGTGGAGTAAAGTGACGTGGAGTAAAGTGACGTGGAGTAAAGTGACGTGGAGTAAAGTGACGTGGAGTAAAGTGACGTGGAGTAGCGTTGTACGGAGTAGAGTCATACGGAGTACAGTAGCGTGGGGTAGAGCGGAATGGCCTGAAGTGGAATGGCGTAGATTTGAGTAGAGTGCAGTGATATAGAGAAAAGTGGATTTGTGTGGAGTGGCACAGAGTTGCATAGAGTGGCGAAGGATGGAGTGGTGTAGGGGTAATAGAGTGGAGTGGCATAGCAGCCATGGAGTAGCACAGAGAGGCAGTGTGAGGAGTGGCATAGAGTGGTGTTGTGTGGGGTAGAGTAGCGTTTAGTGGGGTAGAGTAGAGCGGGTTGAAGCATAGTGGAGTGGTGTGTCGCAAAATGGCACAAAATGGCATGGAGTGGGGTACAGTAGAGTGGCATGGATGGATGTGGCCGCCAGTGGAATAGACTGGAAAGGAGTAGTAGAGAGTAGATTGGCTTGGAGTGGGGTAGTGTAGAGTGGTGTGGAGTAGAGTGGCATAGAGCGGAGTGGTGTAGAGAGCAGTGGTGTAGAAAGGAGTGGCGCAAAGTGGAGTGGTGTAGCATAGAGTGGAGTGGTGTAGAGTGGAGCGGTGTAGTGTAGAGTAGAATGGCGTAGAGTGGAGTGGAATAGAGAGGCCTACAGGAGAGTGGCACAGAGTGGAGTGGCATAGAGAGCAGTGCAGTTGTGGCTGTAATTAACTTAAACAAGGTATCAAACTGAAAATCAATGAAAAGGTATGAGGCATAAAGGTTATGAATGGCTGAAAGGCAACAAAAATAAGCATGAGGCAGGAAGCATCATAACAGTGCACATGTCTGGTTAGTGTGGCATTTATACATTGGAAGGCCTTAATACAACCCACGTAAAATGTAATTTTATTTTAGTTGTATGAGTAAGCCAAAATATGCAGGCATAGACACACGATGTCCAAAAATGCGTATGAAAACAGAACGAGTAGAGAAAGCAACACAAGAACTGGAAACAGAGGATCTCATGAGAGGTAGAGGGGGTCCCATGGAGCTCCCAGACAACCCTCTGCAGGCAAGTTCTGTAATTCACTGCACCAGCTTGCAAGGGGATCTATATTCCCTCTTTAAAGTGCAAGGGGCTGCCGCCTGCACTGTGAATCACAAAGCGTTTAGTAACCAGTCGCTCTGTATTTCACTGAATGGACTGCCCTCTAGGCAGCCCAAGTTAGCAACTACACCGGGGCAGTGCATGGTTTCTAATGGGGAGCACAGTCCCTGTTTGAGCAAGGCACGCCTGCTTAAAGGTGCGTCGTGGCGCGAACAGGGACAGAGCACCCATTACATAATACAGGCCCAGGTCTACAATCAAAGCCAGCAATAACCAGGCTATCCGAAGCATAGGCTCCTATGAGGATAACAGAAGTCATTTGAACCTCTGCTTCTTAAATTTTGTTGAAACTAAGCAGGCATTCTTCAAAGAGTGGATGCTCTTGCCTGCCAATATTTAAATTGTGCAGATAAAAGTGAGACATTAATAAGAATTGATAAGATCTCATTTTAAAAACCATTATTACCGGAGATAAATGGAGCTTAAATTAGGTTGATCAAAAAAGATTTGACGAGCATGTATACCTTTTTTAAAAGACGCATCATTACATGTTTGAGATTAGATGAAACTATTCATAATTGGTGCTTCTGTTTACTCTAAGTCAGTGATTCTCATAGTACGCCCGCCCGGGGTCGCATGCGCCCCTCCTGACCTTTACATGCAGAAACACCTCCCCCCCTCCTCCCCCCACTCCCGATCAACAGTAGCACTGGGCTGCTGTTCCCTGGACTCAGCGCAAACATTAAAAAAATGTTTTTAAAAAAAAGGCAAGCCTTTACTTAAAGGTTAAGTTAAGAAAATAAACTAACTAAGTTGTCCTGCACTGCTTAACTTTAGAAACAATTTTATTTTCAAAGACATCTTGCAGCAAAAGTGTAAAAATGTGATAAGGTCTCTTCAAAATTCAAAAAGTGTATTTCATTAACCTGTAGAACCATTTCACCTTAGTATATATGATTATATCAGTGCATTGAGAAGCATTTTTTTAAAGTGATAGTTTTAAAAAATGAACTTAGAAACATTCATTCTTCCCCCACACTGACAACAATGCCAATAGTGAACGAAGAGGCAAGTCAGTTGTTATGTGAACTTGTAGGGTGCCCTAGGTACCTATTACACACGAACAACCTTATAGTTTATTAAATCAAACACAGGAGAATGTTTTGTACAGCGCACATCCTGAAGTCATTTATTTCAAGGCCCTCATATGTGATAATGAAGTAGAAGGAGGGAAAGTGAACTAAATCAATTGCCTAAGATCACACAAAGTGGGGAAGCTGGGAATAATCCCAGGTTTTCTGGTTTCACACTGTGCAATTCAGCCACTAGATGTATCTGCTTTGTTTCCTTATACCCACCGTGGTGGTTGAGGGGCCCTGCTATGGGCCCCACAGTCCGTTTCCGACAGCCTTTCTATGGCGCTGCGACCGCCATAGAAAGACTATTGCAATCCCCACGGCAGTGCCTGAGCAGGCAACGCCTACATTTTGGGGATTACGATCCACCTTCCACCTCGACGGGATCCTTGAGCCTGTCGGAGGCGGAGAGGATTGCCCCCCGCAGGCATCAGTCGGACCGCCCGTATCATAATATGGTGGTCGGATAGATGCCTCAGATGGTATTTCACCCAACATCCCAATGTGACCCTTAGAGTGGCAGGAGCTTTGACGAGAGCGACGGAAGCGATGACAAGGGGTGTGTGCAACTACCACATTCTTAATTACACTGGGAACGTATTCTGCAAGGTTTGGTGGATCAGACCAGCCATTAAACCTAATTTTTGAAGCTATTGAAAGGCAGTGTAAGAGCTTAGAGAAGCAGATGAGCTCTTCCATCTTCAAATCGAAAACAAATAATGTAAGGCTCTTTACAGCAGACTAAAGGGATACAAGGAAGGCCAAATTGTAAGAATGTGGAGTAGTCAATTCTTAAGTAAACTACAGCCACCTACAACAGCGGGGAGACGTCTAAAAGGATAAATGAGAGAAAGATTTGAAGCAGGCACACATAAACCAATTATGATTAAATTACTATCTTGATCAGGTAAGCGTCAGGGTACTTTGAGACTACGGTTAAGTATGCCACTCCCTTTGATGATAGTACTGAAAGGAGTGGTATGAGATAAATAATTAAATGTTACATGCAGCTGACGAAAAGCGCATTTTTTAGATGTAAAATAGCCTTTTGTGCATGCCAGTGAAAGCACTTCTTGGAAGGTATAATCAAACAGCAAAGAGGCTTTAGCCTCAAGTCAGAGAGTAAAACTCCTCAGGGTGGAGCTAAAGGCCATCCTCTGTATAGTTTAAAGTTTAAGTCTGATATTCAGGTTTTGAAAAGATAAAAAAAGTTTAGGATTACCTACATTCAGTTGCTGGTGAGCTGCAAGATTTACGACAACCTGGTGACAACTGAAAGTGAAAAAAAGTAACCCAACCCCGTCATTCTCTCACTCCATTCATCAATGATGCAATAGTTAGACTTAGTGAGAGGAGTCATGCTTCCAAACGTACATGCTTAGGGAGCATTCCCTATCACTCTGTATTGTTGCGTCAATGTGGTATTTGCAACATCTCTTTGGGGATAATGTGTAGAACGTTGTGGTTTCCTAGCCAGGACATTCCTCCATTCTACGTTTTTTCCTGTTTCTCAGTTTTTGCATTGCTAAAGGTTCCCATAGTCTAAAACAATTCTTTAATTTTTGGGAGTCACGTTTCGCCCCAGGGACGTTTGATAACTTGCTTAGCTGTGTAGAGAGCTAAAGCTATTTAATTTAGTCCAAGTAAGCACTGCGGCAACTTGTTGGAAAAGCCTCATAAGCCTCATATGCTGGAAGAGAGTTAAACGTGGTTGATCGCTTTTAGAACTTCTTTCTGGAACCTATTTAATTTGAGACAATGCCATAATTGATGTACTCACTTCCCACAATTTCTTCAACACCACTCCTCTTGTGGCTGTCCCATTGGTACATTCCTGCCAGAGTGTAGTACCAGCACAGTATAATTTTGGACATTGCCTTCCTTGCCTTCATATTCCGGGCTGCAAAGGCTTGTCCTAGTATGTAGATCTTCCCACTCTATAAGGTTCTGCGGCTCAGATCTGTCTCCCTCTTCACCATGGCGGTGCACCTTCCCACCCAGGAGTATTCCTACAGGAGCCTTTATAGCCATGGCAGCAATTTCTTCTTTTCATCATACATTAGTAGCCACCTCTGAAACTTCATTAAACGTCTCAAATCGTGCGGGAGTCGCTGAACGGAGGACCCAGTGAGTAGGTTTGGCAATACCTATATCTTTCTGACTCTGAGAAGTTAATCTTGCTTAATTT
Organism: Calotriton arnoldi; assembly: GCA_963921515.1. Taxonomy (NCBI): domain Eukaryota; kingdom Metazoa; phylum Chordata; class Amphibia; order Caudata; family Salamandridae; genus Calotriton; species Calotriton arnoldi. Next base: position 3,523,709 of record CAWUFW010000617.1, read on the forward strand.
GTTAAAGTGTTTGATGTCCGATTGAGTGAAAAAGTTGCCCACTCTCACCTGTCCCCAGTACTCCAGTCCCTAAACAGCCCTTTGTTTAAAGGAGAGACAGCTGGATTGCCAATGACTGTGGTAAATGTCTAGATAAATGTTCTAAGACCAATTCTGCATGCCACTTTATCCCACACCATGAGTGTTGTCCTGGTGAAAAGAGAGGAGTAAAAGGCCAAAGCACAACGTTTCTTTGGTAGCCACCATATATTTCATACGTGTGTTAAAGTAATGATTTGGTCAACAAAGTACAACTGTCTCTCGGATATTTGTGACTCCCATTCAAATCTGTATCTAAGCTGAGATGTCTGGAAGTATTTAGTGATGTCTAGAAACCCTAGAACTCAGTTTCTCCATGATTATATGCTTAGCTAGTCTCAGGCATTTCTCTGCTCCCACAAAGTCTTCCATTACCCTCTGAAATGCTGCTAGTAGAGACAGAAATGCGATAAAAAGTAGAGTGGGGAAAAGGAACAAGATCTTAGGCAATGCGGTCATCTTGGCAGCAATACACCCTAGCCGTGATAGGTCGTCCACATACCAGACTTAGAATGGTTTCAAATTTCTTTTAATAGAGCAGAATAGTTACCTACAATTATTTTCTCTAAATGTGGGGTAATTCTCATAATTAAAAATGTCAAGAAGCACATCGTACATTGTAAGGGTAAGCCTCGTTGTAATGTGTTCACTTCTTCCAAAGGATATTTAGCATGCGAGTTTTTTGGATGTTGACCACGAATCTCAATACTGCTCCGAAGGGACAAAGTCCATTCAGCAATGCTGGGAAGGTGCACACAGAGTTAGTGATGGAAAGTACTACATCGTCAACATACATTTTCAGTTTCAATATATCCCTCCCTACCTGAACACCCTCTATATCGTTCCTATGAACCTTTTTCACAAAAATCTCCATTGTAGGGGGAAGCAGGCGTGATGGAAAAGGGCAGCCCTGACCTGTTCCTATTTCTATGTTGAATATAGGGTAGAATCAGCTATTGACCCTTAAAGGTTTGTGGGTTTTTGTATCCAATTAGAATCCATTTTCTAAACCAAGGGCGAATTTTTAAAGACTCCTTTGCCAGTTTATCTGATAAAATGCCTTTTTAGCATCTAATGATAATAGAGCTCCTCTGAGCAAGTTACCCATTTTGTGGAGAAACCTTTAAATGCTATTCCCTCAACTTCTGTTGGGTATAAAGCCCGATTGGTCCGCACCACCATCCACAGGAGGATTGGGACCAATCTAGCTGCTAGAAAGCCAGTAAATCGCTTCACATAGACATTCGATACAAAAGGGGATGATGGACGGAACGTTTGAGCCAATCAAACACTCACCCCCAGTCAACTGATCTGGGTTTAATCCATCATCATTCTTTAGCTCACTCCACCACCCCAGTTCAGACATGGCCATATGCAAATCAGTCTGACCCTGTGCCTCATGGGAACAGTCCAGCCCGAACTGCCAAGCCATGTCTTCCCTGGACCGGAAACAAGCATCCTAGGACCGGTTTCTGGCATTTCAGCCGTCATCAGCCAGGCTTGCTTGAATCCAGTGGCAAAGTGAGCAAGGGACCCACGTCTGGGCATACCCCCGCCAACTTAGGGCGACCAAAGCGATACAAAAGGGGATGATGGACGGAACGTTTGAGCCAATCAAACACTCACCCCCAGGTCCCTTGCTCACTTTGCCACTGGATTCAAGCTAGCCTGGCTGATGACGGCTGAATGGCCAGAAACCGGTCCTAGGATGCTTGTTTCCGGTCCAGGAAGACATGGCTTGGCAGTTCGGGCTGGACTGTTCCCATGAGGCACAGGGTCAGACTGATTTGCATATGGCCATGTCTGAACTGGGGTGGTGGAGTGAGCTAAAGAATGATGGATTAAACCCAGATCAGTTGACTGGGGGTGAGTGTTTGATTTGCTCAAACGCTCCGTCCATCGTCCCCTTTGGTATCGCTTTGTTCGCCCCAAGTTGGCAGGGTATGCCCAGACGTGGGTCCCTTGCTCACTTTGCCACTGGATTCAAGCTAGCCTGGCTGATGACGGCTGAATGGCCAGAAACCGGTCCCAGGATGCTTGTTTCCGGTCCAGGGAAGACATGGCTTGGCAGTTCGGGCTGGACTGTTCCCATGAGGCACAGGGTCAGACTGATTTGCATATGGCCATGTCTGAACTGGGGTGGTGGAGTGAGCTAAAGAACGATGATGGATTAAACCCAGATCAGTTGACTGGGGGTGAGTGTTTGATTTGCTCAAACGCTCCGTCCATCGTCCCCTTTGGTATCGCTTTGTTCGCCCTAAGTTGGCAGGGTATGCCCAGACGTGGGTCCCTTGCTCACTTTGCCACTGGATTCAAGCTAGCCTGGCTGATGACGGCTGAATGGCCAGAAACCGGTCCCAGGATGCTTGTTTCCGGTCCAGGGAAGACATGGCTTGGCAGTTCGGGCTGGACTGTTCCCATGAGGCACAGGGTCAGACTGATTTGCATATGGCCATGTCTGAACTGGGGTGGTGGAGTGAGCTAAAGAATGATGATGGATTAAACCCAGATCAGTTGACTGGGGGTGAGTGTTTGATTTGCTCAAACGCTCCGTCCATCGTCCCCTTTGGTATCACATAGACATTCGGCAGGGATATAGGTCTGTAGGAGCTGCAGGTCTGGAGTTTCCTCACTGGTTTAGGCATTGCTGTAATCAAGGCTTCAATCATAAATGAGGCAATTAGTCTAGCCTCGAGGCAATTAGTCTAGCCTCCACAAAGGAGTTGAACAGACATGGTACGATAAAGACCAGGAAATCCTGTAAGGATTTATAAAACCTTGTCGTAAAACAGTCAGGACTTCCGTAATTTAAGCATCAAAACACTATTTAGGACTTTCTCTATGGTAATCGGGACCTCTAAGCATTCAAATAGATCCTGTGCGAGGGTCTGGACCTCTACTCCTTTGAAAATGACATGAGTTGGACCACTGAGACATGCTCTACTAAAGTAAAAAGTTTCTTAGAAAAAAATATCAAACGTCCAGGATATGTCGTAATCTGCAATGTACCGGTCATCTCTAATCTTACTCACTAACCTGAGTGCTTTTGCTCTCAGTTTACAAACAAGTAACCTTCCTCCTTTAGGACCCTCTATGTAATATTTATACTTAACTTTGAGTAGGGAGTACTCTGCTTATCATAATCTAGGGCTCCAGGAGCTGTAATTCTACTGCATGTACAAGTAAATGTTCCCCGTATAGTGATAGTAAATGGCTTACCCAGTAGCAGTTTCGCATTGAGTCTCCACTTCCTATCTATTGTAAATAAAAGGCAGCGAGATTCAGAGCTAAACCTGTGCGCAGTCAGTGAGGCCTCCGTGCCCAATGATCCACTGAGGCCACTGATAATAGTAAAGGTGAGGAAATTAGAATGTGATCAAGCCCCTTATATGTTTTGTGTGCAGCTGAGTAGTAGGAGTTATCTACGGAGTCCGGGTGTTGTGCCACACAATATCCACTAATCTGAAACTTTGGAGCCATTTGCTTCCCTCTACTGACAGGGAACCATTGCTGGTCGAAATTGGCAAGGACCTGTTAACCCATCAATGACTAGGTTGAGGTCACCCCCTATATTTATATTCCCCCCTATCTCCTTTAGTGCACGTTCTATGGATGTTTTTGAAAAATTGTTCTTGGTTGGTGCTAGGGGAGTAGATGATGGAAATGTAAATGTGGTGCTACTCCAGTAAATCCAAATAGTGAGTAGGTATCTAGCCTCATCAACAGTCACATATAGACTTGATAAGACGTTCCTTCGGTCATGAGAATTATTACCGTTTGTGGGCCCTGAAGAGAAATATTTCCCTGGGAACCATTTGGATTCCAGGTAGAACCAATCTATTAAGTAAATGGGTTTCCTATATACGACGGACATCACATTTAGGGGCGTGCAACATGGTCAGTACTGTAATCCTCTGTCGGTATGTCTAAAATCCAGCACTGAAGCCAAGTAGTCGCAATGTATGTGGGTCATTACTGCTAGGGTGTGTAAGTGGCCGTTCCGATTTGGTAAGTGTAGGCCTGGCAGGATAGGTGACCCCCTCCTCTTCGGAGATGCCTGTTCTCATGTAATTTGGAATAGTGACTGCAACTGGATAGCAATAAACAACATAAGACAAAAACGTAATCTTAGGGGTGGCCTCAAAGATGGCTGTGTATTTGGGTCCAATAGTCCCCCAGGTTTTGTGTAATCATTATAGTGTAGGTTTGAACTATAAACCTAAGGGGGTACGTCGGACTTTCACCCCAGCTCATTTCCAACAAACCCGGTACCAGAAAGTATAACCCGATGCACAGAGTCATCAGGCACAGTTTATCTTTTCAAGGGAATTTTGGGGCAGCTCCAGTTCATCTTCCATATTTGGATTTTCCATATTGTACTCTGTGTCCCATGGGTGTTGTATTATATTTGCTTTTGTTGCCTGAATGCCTTCTGCGTCGGCTTCTTGTGGCATCTATAGTCTTACTCTGTGTCAATTTCTCGTTCCATGAAGTCGTCCCCCTTCAGTTTCTCCAAGGTTTAGAGTTAAATCCAGCCCATCTTCCAGACCTAGTACATCTCTCACTTCCTCCATCAATCTGATGATTGCTCTCTTTCCCAGCCAGGGAAAAATAATACAGAAAGGGTGGTACATTCATAGGCAATTCGCTTACTTTGGAGATATTCTGTGAAGGGTATGAAGTCTTTTTGGCTTAACGTGGAATGCGTTAAGACTAACTATAGCAGTAATAGATGTCCACAGAAGGTCAGTTCCTCATTTGCCTAGGCCAGCAACATCAGTTCCTCTTTTTCTTTTACAAAAAAAAAAAAGGATGTTTGGCTGTTGATTGCTGCCTACACCTCCCAAGCTAACTTAGCGTGTGCAATTTAAGCATAGTGGTGGGACTTTCAGCTTGCTCCCGACATAGGTCTCCTACAAATTTGTGTACATTTAGGCCTTCAACTCCGTGCGGGAGATCCCAGAACCAAATTCTATCCTACAGGATCTGTTTTCTAAGTCTTCATGTTTAAGTTGCACAGCCTTGTTTTGTTCTTGCATTATTTGAATTATGCACCACATCTGGTGTTGTTCTTCAGAGTATTCGTTCATTGTCTGTTCTATATTATTGACATGCTGGCCAAGAGAAGCTATGTCATACTAGACATCTATGAAACAACATTTGAAATCTGCTCTAATAATACCCACTTCAGGTTTGATTCCTTTCAAAATGTTCTGAATGGCAAGTGCTGACCAATGAGAAGGCAACAAAAAATAGAGACAATGATGCCAACGAAATGGTAAGTAATGGGCGAGTTTCAAGCCCATTATTGAACACAAGGGTCTTGAAAGCAAGAGCGCATGCTCATGCAGGCAAGACTTAAAAATTGCTATAAATGCAACATTTGCATTGGCAGATTTAGAGTTTCATTGTCAATGTGTGTTATGCCTAGGCTGGGTGCCACACAGATTTCAGTCTTGTGCAGCGCATACGTTATTCAGTGCTCTAAGGTTACATTTGTATGGTTTTGACTTCTACTGGGCTATACAAAGCTCTGCTTCTTTGTTTAGAACTAATGAGAGGGAATAACATTTGCTAGGAGCTTCTCCTACTTATTTCAGGTTGGCGTGGATGGAACTAAACTGCAATAATGCAGCAGGAATGGTAAATTGCTTTTGTACTTTTGTATCTTTTTGAGGATGGCACTTTAGGCAATACTAAGCTTCAAGTCCTTGCTTGCAAGAGGCCTTGTCACTTTCCTATGTGTGTAGCAATGATGTGGCGAACATTCCAGCCTCTGAGATGTTTTACACATAGATTTTTGTTGTTGTTGTATTCAAAAAGCCTGGGTAAAGGACCCCAGGCGAGTAATGCAGCATTATTACTCTGCAAAGGCCTAGTTGCAGCTTGCAGTACTTACTGTCACCCACTTCATAGTAGATCAGTGGATGTGCTTTGTTTCCTTTGGGCCTACGTGAGCAACAGAGATTTCAGAAATTATTTGTGTAAAATACCAAGACTCTTTGGTTCAAAAGGTTTCTTTACACACAGATTGCTCCACCTCCTTCCCTCTTCACCAGTCCTTGCTCCTACTTTGTCTTATGCTCAGGTCTTTTGAAGGAACAGCCTACAATTACATTGACTCCTGCAGCAATGAAGCTTAGAAGTCTTAGGGAGTGGCTGTGGGGCATGGTCTGAGAAGAACAAGGAAATGAGTTGTTCAGCGGTTTTTCTAAAATGGTTTAGACGACCGCTGTATTCCTCCTCTTCCCAAGAAATGCATTCCCTTCCTTAAAGGGGTAACACCTTCCTACCAGCCTGGAGACAGACAGTATGCATCAGTTGCTGCATGTCAGAGAGCAGCCTGCATGCCTGTCCGTCAGTGGCCTCATCAGCAATGGGCCCTTAGCTGTATCAAAGCTCCGTGGTCTAGAGTCGTGCTGCTCTCCTCCATTCTCTTACGGCACAGATGGAAATTGATCAAATCTGAAGGGGAAAAATATTTTTCGAAAAATAGACATTTGAGAGGGGCAGGTTTAGAGTTTGGATGGTGTTATAGATTCACCCAGGGAAAAGGGCAACGCTGCAACTTAAGCCGGGGAGCTACCCAGTATTAACTGATGGGTGCGTGCTTCATTAACGCAGCACTCTAAGCTTGTGCGTGTGAGGGTGCCAATGTTATTGGCAATAAGGAGGGTGAAAGAATCCTGGGGAAGAATAGGTAGCCTGATGGGAAATGGAGAGAATTTGTCAAAGTTACAACAGCCATCATACATCTTAAGCTTTATGTTCCTCCTCACAAGCACTCCGTATCTAACAAACTAAATGCTCATAACAAAATAAAATTAGAAAAAAACAAATACCAGAATCCAAATAATCATCAGGACTGGATGTGCTCCGCTCTTGAAACGGAACAGATGAAATTCTCTTCAAGGGCTCCTGTGGCTCAGCCTTCAACTCACTTTAAAAGTGAGAAGATGGCAGGCAGGCATTCAAGAGTTCTGTCAAGAGAGAAGTGGCCATTCACTTGTCAATGGCTCACTGACCAGAATGCTCATCCCTCGGCTTGCTCACACTCATCCTCCCAAACATGCAATCAGTGAGAGACACCCAGAGAAGGCACATGCCAGCTCTGCAGTCAGAAGTCAAGAACTGAGAGTAAGGCATCAAAGCTCATATGAAATGAAACCACGAACACGGGGTATTTCCATACAGGTAAGATTCAGGGTAGGTACGTCATTAAGGATTATGCACCGAGTAGGAAAATCAAACCATCAAGATAAATGCTATGTTCCATCAATAATAAGACAAAAACACCCAAATACACATTTGGATAATTTCGCAAGTCATCTCAGAATTAAGTAACATTGTAACATAATAAAGTCACACTGTCTGCATTCTTGTGTAGCTGTATGGTCATGGAATGCTCCCATAGTTTGATTTATTTGAATTACCTGCAGAAGGTCATGTTTAGACACCTTATTTCATCACCAGAACTGCTCATAGCCAATTAACCTTTACCGATATGTTGATTTATGATAATACGAGCACAAAAAACATGTCATATTCCCACAGAAATCCTAAAGTGCCTTTAACTAAAAAGCCAAATGTTTTTCTAAAGAATCCTTTTTAACTTGCATAATTTAAGGCTAATGTTCTAGGTAGCAAATGTTGAAGATCATTCTGTGCTTTGCATCTGCCATGTAATAGCTTTTCCTAACCTTTGGGATTCAGTGTTATTCGAGGTTCATCAATTCTAATTATTCTAATTCCATAACCTTAGCTGCTCCAACTAAACATAAAGGAGTTGCTAATTTTACATACAATTCTCTAAAGTGAATAAGTGAAATTATCTACCCTTGTTAAGAAGTCAAGGACAAAATCAGCATACTTAACAGATTATGATTTAGCAGGATCCTTAGAGACTTAGAAATCTACATGGAAGGAGCAAATAGGAGTACGGAGAGAAAGAGAGAGCAAAGCAATAAATGTACCAAGTGGACAATCTACACTACTTTAATAACGTGAAACAGACCGCCCTTCTATTTGTAAAGTGATGCACCAATGGTAATGCTGCCACCAAGGCATTACCTATACTGGGGGATAAGGAATGGCACACAAATGGTAGCTTTCAAAAGGATTATGAAGCATGGACTCAATGCTGGGCATTTAGCAAAATATAAATTCACATTAGACATTCAGGCTTTCTTTTTAATTATGTTGTAGACTTTAACTACTACTTTATGAAGCCCCCCACCCAAGAACTGAGATACTTAAAAGTTAACTCCCCCGCCTACACAGAACAGACTCAATATCATTTAGATTTGTCAAACTACTACGATTGAACTTTGACAAAGCTTCTAGATTATCTAATGTCCAACGTCAGAACAGGAGAGGTGCTATTTTAACACTTTTCCACATCAGGAATCCCTTTATCCCAGTTAGAACTCTGGCTCAAAAGGCACATCCAAGTTGACTCTGTATCATCCCATCAATGGAACAGGCCATGTTGTCAATAAACTTCTTATTAAAAAAAAAAAATCACCAATACCTGTGTACATTACGAGCCCAATTCACAAAAAAGTGCAAAACTACATTTGGAGACTTCCTCTACAGTTTGTTTTAATATATTTTTATTAGCTTTTTCCAAAGTCTCGTAGCACATAGACGTTCGATCAAAGAGAACCAAAAAAAGAAAGAAAAAGTGTGTACGTCACAGTCATACAGCAACCTCTTAACAAACTGAGGATCTATAGAGAAAAATAAGGAATAATGTGTGGAAGTACTCACAGTACATCATCTTCTGTCTTCTTGAGCTATAAACATAGTCCCACCCTCCACTCAGTTCCCCTATCCTCTGTTCCAGTTCTCTCCAGTTTAAAAGTACCTTTCCACTTGTTTGGAATTCATGGGCAATCCCACTAATACATCTACAACGCTGTGGTAGTTACATACTAATTTGAACGTCATGTGACAATTCTGGGTGCTGGTATTCCCACTATACAGAATCGCATGCACAGTACAAAGTCATCATTGCAGGAAGCTAGCTCCTATATGCAACCACATTTTTTTTCTTTATTCTACTCTCCATGGTGAAAACATCCTCACCAAATTTCTGAGGTTATGCTCTTCCCGCCATGGAAAATGATTTACTCAACTTTTCTCTCAAGGTACATTTAATACTGAGTAATGTGCCACTCTGTGTCAATCCTCACAAAGGGGAATCAGAGAAGAAACATACTCAAAATACTCTACTGTTGACACACAGACTCTAAAGCACAGTCATACTTATATATATATTCACTGAAAAAACCATAAGGTTTTAGGGACAGTTATAGTTAGTTGGACATTGCACTCGTACAAAACCCGTGAAATTCCCCGTTATAGTTAGTTCAGGTAACTATAACTCGCGCCCCGCAATGCACTGCTGATGACGTCACATATTACATCACTCATGACATGGTCAGTGACATCACTGATGACATCACTGATGACATCTCAAATGACATCACTGATGACATCATCCAGTGACTGTGTGTTTGTGTAAAGTTTAAATATGTTTAATATATATAGGGAAAGGCGTATTGAAGAATGAGTGGGTGTATAAGTGTCTGAATGGATGATTTAGTAGGTGCGTGACTGAGTCTATAAGTGAGTGATTAAACGTATCTTACTGGATGCATGGGTGAGTGACTAAACTGTGTGAATGTCTGTATCCGTCTGTCTGTTGTTGTGTAAGCAGCTGCATGGGTTTCTGACTAGCTAAATGAGTGTCTATATGGGTTATGGATTGGTTCTCTGAGTATCTGTATGGGTGCCTCAGTGTTTGTGTGGGTGGGGTGAGTGTGACTCTGTGCATAGATGTGTGAGTGGGTGATTCACTGGGTGCATGGTTTCAAGAGTGCGTCTGTGATGGACTGTATGGGTGGGTGAGTGTGTGTATGGGTGTGTTAGTGATTGAATGTATATCTCAGTGGTACATGTGTGAGTAACTACATATGTGAAAGGCAGTATATATGTGTGTTGGAGTATATAAATGGCTATAAGTGAGAGTGTGTGATTGTGAGAGTGGCTATATGGATGAGTGTGTGCTTGCATCAGTGATTGCATAGGAGCGTAAGAATGTGCTAGTATTTTTATGAGTAAGTGAGCTGGTGTGTATAACTGTATAGGTGAGTAAATTGGAGTGTGATTAATTATTTGCATGACTGACTAGGTGTGTGAGTACCTCTATGGATGAGTTGCGTTGTGTGAGTGTTTATATAGGTGTATGAGTGCATATGATAGTCCTGTACTGAGTGACTGTAAGTATGAGTGACTGTACGGGTGAGTGAGTAGATGTGTGTGTGTAGACCTAAGAATCAGTGAGTGGGTATGTACTTATTGGTATTGGAGTGTGTATGATTTTGAGAATGGCAGTCTGTAATTTAGAGTGGGTGTTTCAAAACTTATATTAGGGTGTGAGAAGATGCATTAAATTCTCACATGGATGATGTCATCAGTGATGTCATCAGTGATGTCATTTGAGATGTCATCAGTGATGTCATCAGTGATGTCACTGATCATGTCATGAGTAATGTAATATGTGACGTCATCAGCAGTGCATTGTGGGGCGCGAGTTATAGTTACCTGAACTAACTATAACGGGGGAATTTCACGGGTTTTGTACGAGTGCAATGTCCAACTAACTATAACTGTCCCTAAAACCTTATGGTTTTTTCAGTGAATTTCTAAGGTTTTTTAAATGCAAATTTCTAACTATAACGTGCCTGAAACCTATGGTTTTTTCAGTGAATTTCAAAGGTTTTTAAATGCTAATTTCTAACTATAACGTGTCTGAAACCTATGGTTTTTTCAGTGAATTTCAAAGGTTTTTAAATGCTAATTCCTAACTATAACGTGTCTGAAACCTATGGTTTTTTCAGTGAATTTCAAAGGTTTTGTAAATGACAATTTTTAAATGTATTAATTGTTATATTTATTTTTTTCATACTGATTTACTACATTTTTAGAAACATTTTTTTTTTTACATATTTTATTTTTTAAATTACATTGTAATTACATTATACATTACAAAAAATACTTTCTCAGAATGAATTACTTTAGTTTAAATACTTTGCACATAGGCAATAGACTTTTAAGTACAGTAGTTACAGTTGTTGCAATGGGCAACACATTTTCAAACACAATGCAACATTCAGCTCAATGTGAATTTCTAGTTAAATGCAATTAGTTACTTTATGGATTACTTTTTCTAACCACAGGACTGGATCCTAGATTCAGTCCTGGGACATCTCCTGTAAACAGTTGAGTAAAAGCGTTTTGGTTACAGTAGTGATTTTTAAGGAATATTATTGTATTTTAAAAGTTGACACTTAGAAACTTTTTCTCATAGAATCACAAATGTTATCCTATGGAAGGAAATTCACTTAGCAAGTAAAAACTGTTATCGTTACTTTTTCTTACTCAGTGTTGGATCCTGGATCCAGCACTGGTGCATCTCCTGTAAACAGTTGAAAGAATGCGTTTAAGTCATACAGGCGATTTTTAAGGAATATTTGTAGTTTGTGAAAATCGACACTTTGAAACTTTTCAGCTGAAAACCAGACAATGAATTCCTATGGAAGAAAATATAAGTTACTGGTAAGTACGGTTAAAATTACTTTTTCAGGGTCAGTGCTGGGCTAAAAGATGCAGCACTGAGGTCTCTCCTGATAACAGGTGAGTAAATCGGAATTCGTATTTCGGCTGATTTTAGAGGAATATTTGTATGTTTCAAAAATCAACACTTAGAAACTTTTTCAGCAAAAAGCAGACAATGATATCCAATGGAAGGAAATTCAAGTTACTGGCAAGTACGGTTAAAATTACTTTTGAGGATCAGTACTGGGCTGAAAGATGCAGCACTGAGGTCTCTCCTGATAACAGGTGAGTAAATCGGAATTCGTATTTCGGCTGATTTTAGAGGAATATTTTAAAGTTCCAAAACTCCACACTTTGAAGAATTTCCAAGTGAAACCAGTCAATGTTAGCCTATGGAAGCAAATTCAAGTTACTGGTAAGTACGGTTAAAATTACTTTTCAGGATTAGTACTGGGCTGAAAGATACAGCACTGAGGTCTCTCCTGATAACAGGTGAGTAAATCGGAATTCGTATTTCGGCTGATTTTAGAGGAATATTTGTATGTTTCAAAAATCAACACTTAGAAACTTTTTCAGCAAAAAGCAGGCTGAAGGGGATTTAATTCCCCATCTTAAAACGCGCCACGGGGCCTGTTTGCACACATGTCACCTGAAGCCCCGCCCCCTCCCTTCACCACTGTGCAAAGGCGCCCCGTGGCGCGTTTTAAGTTGGGGGATTAAGTCCCCTTGAATCCTGAGGGTTCCTGGGGGCCAACTAGCCCACCATGTACCTCCAAAAGCGCCACAGAGCTGCGTTGCAGAGAGGTGTATAAAGGGGCGTGGCCTCTGTACACCTCTCTGCAACGCAGCCCTGGCGCATACTGGAGGTTCCTGGTGGGCTAGTTGGCCCCCAGGGACCCCCAGTATTCAAGGGGAATTACTTCCCCATCTGCAAACGTGCCAGGGGGCGCGTTTGCAGAGTGGTGAAGGAAGGGGGCGGGGCCTGCGGGCCGATCGTTTTTTTTTTTTTTTTTCGTTTTTTTTTCCCCTGAAGGGGGGCTATGTGGCCCCCTTCCTTTTTCTTATTTTTGGGGCCTGGGGACCCCATCCCCCAGGGCCTTACCCCCTTTTTTTTTTTAATTAAAATTAAACTGGAAAGGGGCCGCGTGGCCCCCCTCCCCTGGCCAAAAACTGCCCCGGGGACCCCATCCCCCGGGGCATGGCCACACTTTAACATTCCTTTTAAGGAGGGGGCTGCGTGGCCCCCTCCTCAGGCCTCCTTTTGCCCCGGGGACCCCATCCCCCGGGGTAGGCCTTTTTAAAAATTATTTCTGGGGAGGGGGCCGCGTGGCCCCCTCCCGGGCCACTACTTGCCCCGGGGACCCCATCCCCCGGGGCCTGGCCTCTGGTTGGAGACTGTGGGGGTCCCCAAACCCCCCAGTCCCGCCGGCTCCCGTGTCCTACGGGAGCCGGCATTGCTTTTACACATGGGGAGCAGCTAACATGCTGCTCCCCGTGTGGAAAAGCAATTGTCTTTGGATATTGGAAGCGAGAGCAGGTTTCCCTGCTCTCTCTTCCAATATCCAAAGCAGTTTGCAATGACAGGACGGGAGCCGCATTTTAATTTGTTAGTGCCCCGGGGAGGTGGCGGTCCCCGGGGCTGCGGGAGGGCTCAGAGCCCTCCCGCACCATTTTAAAAGAAAGCCCCGGGGGTGGCGGTCCCCGGGGCTTGGGGGCCCTTGAGGCCCCCATACATAAATTTAACCCCCACCATGCCCCCGGGACTTGGGCCACCCGGGGGCAAAATACAATCGAGCGCGGGAGACCGCCCTTCGATTTTTTTTTCCGGCAGGATTCGCGCTCCCTGAGCGCATCCTGCCGATTTAAAAAAAAAAATGCTTTTTCTGCCCAGGGGGTCCTTGTGGGACCCCTGAGCAGACCTAGGGAGTCAGGGTGTTTCTACCCTGCCCCCTTTGTGCGTTTTGCGCACTTTTTTACTGCTTTCTTGTTCCTCGGTTCTACCGAGGAACAAGATGGCTGCCAACACTTCCTGGTTTGGAGTGTTGACAGCCAATTAGCAGACAGCTCGTGATCGGGAGGGTGCGCGAATCCGACGCGGCCATAGATATATATGTACTTTTACTTTTGATTTTCTCCGCAACTACTGAACGGATTTACACCATTTAACAAAAGGGTTCTTTCTGAACCAAGAACTACCTCTTTTCCAAATTTGGTGTAATTCCGTTCAGCAGTTCGGGCTGTAGCCGTGTCTAAAGTTTCCTATGGGAAAATGAATGGGGAAAACACGTTTTGGGACCCCCCTTTTTCTCGGCCCCCGCTTGACGAATCACCCTGAGACTTTCAGGGTAGGAGCGGACCGGAGCGGGCCATACAGTTTGAAAATTTCGCGAAGATTCGTCAACCGACGCAAGAGTTATTTCAAATAGAATGTCGCAGATTTCCTATGGAAAATAGGTCCTAACTATAACTATCTACTGGCAACCGCCAGTAGATAATATATATATATATATATATATATATAAATAATACTGCCTCTTGGTTAATTTCCATTTGGCTCGAGGTTTTTAACCACATGAACAAAAGCCTATAGGGGACTTATTGAAGACACTCAGGAATGAGTAGGAGAACGGACAGTTGCCCTAGTAAAGATTTACATCACAAAAAGGAGTCAATCAGTTGAAGCAACTGGTACCCTCCCTAGCAGCAATAAAAGCAAATTTACTTTCAGGGCTCAAAATGACTTTCAAAAGCTATTCTGGAAAGAAATTACACTCTCTCCATAGTCACTAATAAGCTCAGGCATCTAAACCCTTAAGTCGCTCAACGTGAAGATGAATAAGGTCAACCTGTTGATATATGTTCAACAATTAAGATTCTGACTAACTAATATGGAGGTCTGTAGTTGTTAAGTAATGACTGATAATACAGAGAAACTCTGAAATGCTACAGGGGTCATAAAGATGAAGTTATGTCTGCCACCAATAATATTAGAGAATATCCTTAGGAACGCCATTTAACCAAGGCGGACACTCAGGACAAATAGTTTGAGGGAACATTTGGCAACCCTGCCCGCTCCCTGTGCAATCCACTATTACGCAGAACAGAACAAACCGCTCCAACAGGGTGGCATTTGTGAATGCCATTGTGCAGATGAAATTATACAAAGCATCTCCATGAAGAATCAAATTCTCATTCAAAGCCTCTGTCAAAGGTTTCTCTGCATCTTAGTACCTTCCCTTTTCCCATTGTTTATGACTAGGTGTCATGTTTTGATTAGACTGGGGGTGAATGTTTTGATTTGTTCTGCATTACGTCCATCAATTGTGTGTCTTTTGCTTCCTCGCCCTAAGTGCGCCGGGTATGCTCAGACGTGGGTCCCGGGCTCACTGTGCCACTGGATTCAAGCTATCCTGGCTGATGAGGGGTGAAACCCTGAAACCGGTCCTAGGATGCTTGTTTCCGGTCCAGGGAGGATCTGTCTTGGCAGTTCGGTCTGGACTGTTCCCATGAGGCACAGGGTCAAGACTGATTTGCATATGGCCAGGTCTAAACTGGGGTGGCATGGTGAGCAAAAGAATGATGGATTTAACCCAGATCTCTTGACTGGGGGTTAATGTTTTGATTTGTTCTGCATTCCGTGCATCAATTGTGTGTCTTTTGTAGTCTTTGAAGACTCCAGATAGTAATCTTTGCCTACATAAATATGTATCAGCTCTTTGAAGCGCAGATATTGGAGGTGAACCTCTCGTTACTAGTAATCCAGGCTTGTCATGCCCTCCATCACCTTCAGGGTAAAAGTAATTTTTATTTTTATACAATAATGCCAGAACAAGCCTTCAGAAATAGTTACATTTGTGCTTTTGCAAGCTACCTGTGCATTCCACTCAACTGACTAAAAGGATTCTGTAGTACAGACTTTCATAATGTGTGTCCACACCTCCAACAGTGACAATTACCAGACCAATGACTTACACATCCATGCTTCTGTGGAAAAGAATGCCTCTAGATTGAGGAGAAAGTTGTGGTGGAAGCTAAGATGGTATAAAAACAATAGATCTGACTGTTTTCTTTGATCACCCCACAATAGGCAACATGCTACAGGACGAAGGCAGGGAACATCAGGGCAGTTGGATTCAACAGAATACCCCACCAACTGGCCTCTATAGGAATCACAGTTCTAATGGCGATTGATCAGAAAAGATCCCAGGCAGATATTCAAAATCTCATACCAGGTCCAGGTCTAGGTCTCACCCGAATCACAAAGTTGCCAATCTTAATGTAGGACCCACGCATGTGTCAATAAGAGGACTGTTGTGTATGGTTTTTATAGGAAGTCGCCATTACTAACACTAGGTTCAAAACTCCAATATTCAATGCTCAAAGAGGTAAAAACCAAGCTATAAGTTGGTCCTCTGGAAAAAGCGGGGCCACTAGCTCCCACTGGTATCCAGAGAAAAGAGGAATGCAGTGGGATGGCCTCTTGATGGTCTGTCTTCTAAGCCTATTCCCCGAACCTCTCTCACTTCTCTGAAAAACCGAAAGAAGCAGGGGGAAGGTGGGTGTTATCTTTTATCACCAACTTGTGCCTCCTCTGTCAATGGTGGGTTTGTGGAGACCCACAGCAGTGGTGGCTCTTACAGAGTCACTGTCTGTTGGGTTCTGGCTCTACGTTCTCACAGTGAGAGTGGAGAGGGCAGCTTTGGGTGAAGAGAAGGAGCAAAAGCTAATGTCTTGTATGTTTGAGGACAGTACAAAACATACAGTTGCAGATATGCAACTGGAAGTATCATAGAGTTCTACAAATTTGATTTCTTGCCTTAGGAACCCCCTCATTGAAAACAACCCTAATACTGACAGCTACCCATCTATAATCCTACATAATCCACGAGGGGAGCCCACACTTTCTGCCAGGTCTTATGAAAGTTTTAAATAAGCACATGCTTCTCCTAACAAGGTCACAGCACGGGGATTCCTCTATGTGATTGACACTGACCTACCAATAAAGATTTAAAATCACAAATTATATTAACTGACAGAGCAGCATTTAATCATATAACATGCTTATGCAAACTATAAACTATTCAAAAATTCTGGACTGTCGAAGTTCAGGACATACACTAGTATTACATGTGAGTCTACCTTACAGCTTCTTTTAAAAAAAACAAAAAGAAAACCCTGAGCATACGCCTCTGTATTACAACTGCCAATGGGTATCTGTTTCAACAAAAGAACACAAATACTAATAAGAGAATTGAGGCTATATGGGTGCTAAAAAAAAGAATTCACCCTATCTCGTGCTTATCATTACATTTTACTGTGTGTTAGATGAGATTCTTAAAGAAAGTCAAGCTCACCCTGATCTTGCTTCAAATACTGCACTATTCTCTATCTCTCAAGCAGATTTGGGACTCCCCGAACAAGCTCCTAGTTAACAGAAGGTGAGACTTCCTGCTTTAGTCCTCATTCCATGGATCCATAATTTTCGATTCAGCTACTAAAAGAAGTCATCTGGCGACTCTGGAGCTACCAGACTCAAGTGTAAGGAAAAAACTACCCAAAATGTGGTGTAACGTGGGAATAAGTGCATAAATAGTGATTTTAGCTGTTACTTCCCATTCCCATTCCGCAATGGGCCAGTATTCCCATATATCTGAAGTACAAATTCCCATTATATTGGCATTTCATGTGTGGAAAAAAAGATGGCAGAGTCCAGCATTTTTTTGCAACTCGTAAGCGTGGCTCCACACAGGCATGTAAAGGAGTTGGTCATCATTTTGGATAGGGCATGGGCCACCCTTGTCCTTCGACTTACTGGTGGCATTAAATAATATAAACCACAAATCCTCCTCACAACAGAACTCTTTACCGGAGACTTAAAAACATCCCCACACTTGTGATCCAAAGAAGTCAGACCCAACAGCATTATCATCATCCTCCAAAGAAATGAAGAAACTCTGGCCGCACAAGTAAACTGTGAACTAAAAAAAAAAAATCAAATAAACCAGTTAACAGAAAAATGATCCTCCTAAATAACGGAGTTGGAAACAATAGATTTGTGAAGAAAAGCAAGCAGGCTTTTCATAGGAGCTAAAAACCACGATAATATGGTTTGCTGTAAAAAAACATTTTAAAAAAATAACCATAGTACAATAGCAGAAATCACCACCAAGTTGGTTCCCAACTATCTCACTTTCAAAATACTTCAATAGCTCAAATTAAACACAGTCACCTTCATTCACAATACATTATAGACATTCATACACCAAGTTACATGTAGAAAACAACGTCGACACAGACCCAACTCCCAACTACGATCATCATTACAAGTAAAAACAGTAACACCCAAGATGGAAACTGCAGGTGGAAGAAAATAGCAGGACCAGGAATCTGGTGTGACCAATCACTTACCCATTAACATGAACCAAACTACTCCCGATTCCCACAACCACACCTCTAAACAGACAATTGTGATAAGCCCGAGATATTAAAATGCCAAGAACATGTTCAAGAAGAAGCTTTACACCACTGGGTTAAAGCACTGCATAAACCAACTAAAATATTCCGGAATGCTATTCATTTACACTTCAATAGCAGGCATATGCTCCAAGACTTAAGGCACAAACGGATGATCACAGACAGCGTAAAAACCTTCCTGATTGGTTTAATATTCAATGTCCTGTGAAGGTGCTAGAATTACAGCATTTTAAGTACAACAACATGATTTATGGTGCTAGGAATTACAGCGGAGCTCGTTAAAAGGCTTGTTTTTCACGGTTCTTTGAAGGACTTCCGGCGAGAGCACCGGGAGACGACGCTGCACACATTACATCTGTCAGTTGTCGTGGACATGTACGACAGCCACAGAGGCAGTGCGTGTAACGTGTTTTACAACAGTCGTCTTACCATCAGATACGGGGAACTCTAGCGTAAGAAAAGCTGTGATGAAACTGATGTGAAGACGGCCTCTATTCTTTCTAATTAAAACACTCCCAGGAGCATGTCTGTGCTCCTAAATGGACTTGAATGTTAATGGAAATGACACGCCACACTGGCGAGAGTCCTATTAGGAAGGCCGGAGGTTCAATGTCTTCCATTTTAAGGACCTTTTTGCAAATAACTTTCAAAAACAAAGCCAAACTTACTTCCATGCTAGTTGAGGGTTGGCATGTGCTCTCTCTTTGCCAAGAAAAGCACACATGAGCATTCTATCCATGGTCTTGTCTCTGACTACTGCCCATCCGGCTCCTACCCCTGAACTCACCACCAGCTGCAGAGCCACATGCCATTGGAAACCCCTGGGCTGGGGGCAGATACAGTTGACTGGAGTTTGAAGCCTCAGGGGCAAGGCCATTCTCCAAGTTATCCCAGCCTCTACCAACAAGAACAACAGGCAGAGGCTGCAGCACACTGCGGTGTGTCCTTGTCGGTCCTCACACTGTAGTATCAGTGCTAGGACCTATGATACCACCAAAACCCAGAAGACAGCAGGCAGGCCATGAAGATAAATAGTGGTGACTGAGGGAGACAATAATGGGAAGGGAGATGGAATGGAGAAAGAGGTGGCCTGGAGCTGGAGAAAGGGAGGAAGAGACAGGAGATGACTGGGAGGGAAGACAGCTCGAGAAAGAGAAAGAAAGCAAAAGAAGAGTGACAGGAGAAGAAGGATGTACATGGGGGCATCGATGGTCTGGGAGGGAGATAAATAAAAAACAAGAGGAGGTAATGGATCTAGATAAGCTAAGAGAGCAAGGAGGGACGGTTTAAATAAAGGGGGAAGAGGTAGTGGGTACAAAGATACCAATACGCGTAAGTAGTAATTATGTTGAGTATTTATTCTGGAGCATCCTAGATATGGACTGACATGGAAGCAAGCTCACATCAACTGTCTCTCACTATTCCAGCATATTCATTCCATCCACAAGCACAATAACCCATTACAACATTCCACCAATCCAGCAAGAAGCAGATCCCAACACATCTTCCCCCACACAATGATAATAAACAACTATTACATTTGAATAGAAAATTGCAGAACATGCTGGTAAAGGAAATAACATAAATAGAGCTATTACATTCTAAAGACCAATACATACTATATTTCTCTTACAAAACAATATACATAAAGGAAAAGAGGATGAAATAGTTAATTACTTATTATGAATGCACATACTATGCATACTAATTAATGCAATGCATCTACTATCAACCTAACCTGTAATCCTGCAGCTTTGAAGGCACATTAGAACTCCCGCTTGGTCTCCTCAAAACAACATACAGGATCACATCTTGCTTCTGCTTCACTGCCCCAGGATCGAACACTCTGTGCACCACTGATAACTTGTCTTCATTCCAACACTTACAATCCTCCAATATCACAGAATACTTACTAACCTGAACCACCTTCTTCAGTGGTGAAAATCAAGTAATTCTCTTCGCTCCCTTAAAGGGAATTTTCACCCATACAAAATCTCCTTTAACATCAAGTGTTTTGTTTACTGAAATGGTATACTTGCTCTGAGCTTCTCTTCGCCTCTGTTTCACCCCTTGCAGAAACTCTGCGGAGACCATCTTTCTCTCCATCTACAATCTGTTCAATTGCGACCCAGGTTATCTTCCTTTAAGCAACACAAAAGGAGAAACCTTGTTTTCTGCATTAGGTGTAGTGTGAAGAGCCCAGATTAAATTCTTCACTTCTTTCATCCATTTCAAACCACCCGCAACAGACAACTGTATATGCGCTTTAATTCTTCTGTTGCAGCGTTCGACCAAACCATTGCTTCTTGGGTGATACAATGAGGTTGCAATGAGTATGACACCAAAACTAGAGAGAACAGCTTCAAAGTCCTGAGAAATGAACTCCAGGACATTAGCTGTAACAATTCTATCAGGAACTCCTTCAGGGAAGACGAGTTTCCTCATAACATCTTCCACAACGGCAGAAGTAATGTTATTAACGAAAGCTACTTCTAAGCACCAAGTAGAATAGGCCATTATCACAATGCCATATTTTACAGGACCATGGCTTACCCCTACCGGGCCAATTATGTCCATGGCCAGCTTTGACCATGCAATCTCAGGAACAGGGACAGCAACAATAGGACATGGAACAGTGACTTGTGTCTTGTCACTCGCAAAACAAGATTTGCATCCTCTGACATATTGTTCAACTTCTCTGTCCACACCCACCACCAAAATTACTGTCTCACCCTTTTTTTCATCACTCTCATGCCGATATGACCCGTATAAGCTAACTAACACCTTACTCCTTAGAATACTAGGTACTACTAACAGGTCAGATCTTCTCAGTAAACATCCCACAACCGATAACTCTGATTCAATCTTCCTAAAAGCAACAATAAGCTCATCTTGCATTTTGCCTTTAGGCCAACCTTCATTAATATATTTCATGACTTTTGTTATGGTAGTGTCATTCCTCAATCCATCTAACAATTCAGGTTCCAAAATGGCGCTCTGGATGATACTCATTACCTCACTAATCACCATCTCGTCTTCCTCCAAAGTTCCGTGATCCTCCTCGACAGACAGTCAGCCATTACATTTTTGATGTCAGGAATGTACTCCATTCGGTAATGGTACTACTTTATTTATTTATTTATTTATAGAGCGCAACATTCATCCTAATGGATATCACGGCGCTAAAGGAAAGCCCTTTCGGGTGAGAGGACCAGTAAGAAGGGGAAATCTATCGCTAATCAGACTTTGGGGAACAGATGCGTCTTCAGCTTTTTCCTAAATAATAAGTGACAATCAGTCAGTCGAAGTTCAGATGGAAGTTCGTTCCAGAGTTGTGCCGCCAGATATGAGAAGGACCGACCCCCCATTCTAGACTTTTTAATGCGTTTGGTGGTTTCCCTAGCCTGGTGGCAAGATCGCAGATTCCGGTTAGGAAGATAGAACTTGATTCTGCCGTGGAGAATTTTGGGTCCTACATGATGCAGGACCTTTGTGTGCATGACACAGAAGTTTGAACATGGCCCTTTGTCTCATTGGGAGCCAATGCAAAGTCTTCATGCATTCCGAGGCTGAGCTGTACTTCTTCTTATTGCATACTGCTTTAGCAGCCGCATTTTGGACTAGCTGGAGTCGGGAGAAAAGGTAGTCTGCCATACCGACAAAAAGAGCGTTCCCGTAATCCAGCCTGCTGACAAGCAGAGCTTGGACCAGAGTCTTACGACACTCTAGCGGGATCCACTGGAATGTTCTTTTTTAGCATTTTTAAAATTGCAAAACTTTTCCCACAAATTGCGTGGACATGATTCTGCATGGTGAGTGTGTTATCCACAAGAATGCCCACATTTTTTGCCACTTGTTTGGGGGCCGGGGGTTCGCCCAAGGCAGAAGGCCACCAGGTTGTAGTCCAAACTTGATGAGCACCCCCAAACAATAGGATTTCAGACTTGTCAGCATTCAATTTCAGACAGTGGTCAGACATCCATGTTGCAATTTCCGTAAGACAGCTAGTAAGTCTAGTCCTGGTATCATCTTGTCCATCTAGAGTGACCATCAATTGGGTACCGTCCGCGTAGGAGCATATATTAATGCCCCATTTTTCACATATTTTTTGCCAAGGCGGATACATAAACATTGAAAAGAGTAGGGCTCAATGATGCACCCTGTGGCACGCCGTATTTGATGGGAGATGGAGTGGAAGAGAAGGTACCCAATTGTATAGTTTGTGTTCGGTTGGTCAAAAATGAATGGAGCCATTGCAGGGCTTTAGAGTGTATGCCCTTGGTGGATAGTATTTTCAGCAGGAGATTGTGTGAGACAGTGTCGAACGCTGCCAACAAGTCTAATAGGATCAGGGCAACAGTTTTGCCTTGATCAACCACACATCTGATGTTATCTAGTACTGCTAGAAGTGTTGTCTCAGTACTATTGTTAGTTCTGAAGCCCGTCTGGGAGATATCCAGAAGTCCATTGGCTTCCAGATAGTGAGTCAGCTGCCTATTCACTAGTTTCTCCATCACTTTAGACAAGTATGGCAGTTGGGATATGGGACGGTAGTTAGCTGGATAATGAACATCAGTGCTGCATTCTATACTGCCATTTGGCAATCCTAGGTGTTGCCCTACCAGCTGCCTTCATCATAAACATGTCTATGAATGGTTTTCTGATCAACTCTGGCAACAAACTCTGTGCCCCACAAATATTGTTGGAAATGGTTCACACACCACCAACAAGCTACATCCTCACGCTCCATTACAGAGTACAATGCCTCTGCACTCTTGAGGCTACGACTGGCAAATGCAAAGACTTCTTCTCTGCCCTTTGTAGCAACTTCGCTCCTAAGCCATATTGACTAGAATCCATAATGATTATACTTGGATCCCTAGTATTAAAAGGTTTGTGGGGAATAGAACTGGCTATTTCTCTTTTCACATCAGTAAATTCTTGTTCACACAAATCGTTCCACACAAATTTCTCATTCTTCTTTAACAATTGACGCATTGCATGTGTTCTATGTGCACATCTAGGAATGAAACTGGAATAAAATTCCATCAACCCCATAAATGATCTTAATTGAGCTTTTCCTTGGGGAACAGGTGCCTCAACTATGGCCTTAACTAGACTGTCCTTGGGTTCAACGCCCACAGCAGATAATTTATGACCTAAATAAGTAACCACGGATACACCAAATTTACACTTGTCAGCTCTAACAGTGACGCCCTTCTGTTCTAGGACACTCAAAACTTGAGCTAAATGCCTGTCATGGTTACGGTTGGTGTTACCAAACACCAACACATCATCCTGGAAATACAAAATGCCCTCTGCATCTTTAAATATTACCTCCATGAGCCATTAAAAAACAGCTGATGTAGAGGCAAGCCCAAAAGGTATCCTCTTAAAATGAAAACCCTCTTCTGGTGTGACAAATGATGTTAAGTGTCGAGAATCTTCATGCAGAACTATTTGATGGTAAGTCATGTCAAGAGTCCAAAACCAGTTAGCACCCTTAATTAATGACAACATTTCTGTTATGTTGGGTAGAGGGTGACGATCTACGCAGATTTTGGCATTTAGATCTGTAAGGTCGACACACATCCTCAAACTTTAGTTGGGTTTCCTCGCTAGGACAACAGGTGACAACCACTGAGCTTTCTATAGGCTCTATGATATCCTGGTCTTGTAATTTGTCCAATTCTTTCTGTAATTCTGCCCTGATGGCAAGAGGAACTCCTCTCACCTTATGTACCACCGGATCAGCTCCAGATTTTAGCTAAAACCTGAGTTTGAAACCCTCCCAATTTCCAGAGGGTCGCAGTAAAAACCATAGAAAACTTTACCACCCATTCCGAAAGTTGCCTTCCACACACCTGAAAATTCTTCCTTTAACAGAACTTGAGCTAGGCTGTTGGGGTCCAGAATGATTGCCAAATTCCGCTGTTACAACCACCCCAGCAATGATGAACCATGTTTAGCGACATACACAATGACAGAAGTACCATTAAATTCTCTCTTTATCTCAATAGGTTTACCATCATATTCTAAAGGTCTAATGGAAGATTTCACAAGTTCTACCTTACTAAAGGTTTGCCCAATCATCTATACCGATTAGCATGAATGGGGATCCAGAATCTGCCATCATGTTGCCCTAATGTTATCAATCAAGATTTGACAGTAAGGTCTTTTAATCGTACTAACATCCACTTGCATAACTCCAACCCTATCCTGTGATTGAGTTTGAGAAGTATTAATACATAACACCACACTATCATCACTTGAATCAGACGATTTGTACTCCCACTCATGTTCACACAAATTACCTACTAGTTTAGGTTTGAGCACTTTCGGTTTCATCTTAGATCTGCATACATGTACAAAGTGCCCTTTCTTTTTGCAACCCGAACATATTTTGTCACAAGCAGGACATGATAAAGAAGTCCACAGGTGATTGGCATTACCACATCTGTAGCATAATAAAATGTAGCTTTTCTTATTTTTCTCTTTCCTTTTTTTTCACAAGCACAAATAACAGCTGCCATATATTCTTGGATGGTTCACCCACAAAGGACATTTGAGACATGAAAGATGCAGTACTTTCTATCCCTGCTGCTAATTCCACAGACCTACATAAGGTGAGATTAGGTGTGGTTAACAAAACTTTTTTAATTTTCTTGTTGTTGGTATATTCAACAGTTTGGTCTCTAATCAGTTCTTCTTCAAACTCCTTAGTTCGAGGCTAACATTCTCAAAGCCCCTACATACTTCTCAATATGCTCTCCTGGAAGTTGATGTCACTTATTAAATTTATCTCATTGTAGAACCACGTTTTTGTGTGGTTTAAATCTTGTGTCTACCATTTTCAACGCAGACATATAATCATCCACTACATCGTCCTCCCCTAATATACATTGCTGCTGTAAATGTTTTAAAAAGTTTCTGACTTCAGACCCTAAACAATGGCATAATAGAGCATATTTCTTTTTAGAAGTAAAGTCTTCACCATGAATAGCAGCCATATAGGTTTCAAAACTCTCTTTCCATAACTTCCAGTCTACACTAGCATTCGTTGTACTAGGGGAAAAACGAAGGTGGTGGTACAATACTATGATACAAGGTACTATGCTGTTACTACAATTTTTGAATTGCTGAAGAACACAGATTTAAGTGGACTTATATTGAAAAGAACACTCATATATATATTTTTTAATTTTAAAACTTAACCATGCAAATAGGAGTGCACATCATAAACCTCCTGAAAAATGGTATGTAAAACTCATAATGGTCAATACGGTAATGAGATAGTCTGGTGTGCATGTCACCTGGTGAGTAACACACAGAATGCTTGTCAGTGTGCATGTCGCAGAAAAAAAGGAAGAAAAGAAATACCTGGAATGGTGTGCGAGTCACCGATAAGTTACACAGAGAGCACAATGCTGCAAAACGGAGTCATGCGGTGTGAGTGTCACCGATTCGTAACACGCCGAGGAACAATGACTGAGCGCTTCCTGTAAGCCTGACGTAAGGTCAGGCATGTAACTGGGACCGACCAGGCAGGTACGCGGCAGGAGAAGGCACTCAGCAAAATGGGGAGACTTCAGCACTGACGCTCAGCCAATAAGGGGCACTTCCCATACTCAGGGATGCTCAGCAAATTAGTAAGACTCCAACAAGATGCACGGGATGACGCGTAGCACAGTCAATCAGGCACGATGACTCAGAACTGCGATGACATACAGCTCCGTAATGCTGTATGGGATACAATCTGGTCTTGTCCACTGGGATAAAATCCACTTTGTTCCAAAGATCACCTTTTCCAAGTCAGGTGCCTTTCCTTTGTCAGCAGCCTTATCCTTGACAGCTGTATAGCACAGCAGATTAAAGCGAAAATGCGTCACACTGCAGTAGCGTCCAGCGGAGAAGGCGAGAACACACGTGGAAACCTGTCAGTCCGCTCATCACCAGTATAAAGATGCCAATCCACACAAGCAGTAATTATGTTAAGTATTTATTGTGGAGCATCTTAGAAATGCAGACTCACATCAACTGCCTCTCCCTATTCAAGCATATACATTTCAGCCACACACACAACTCATTTCAACATTCCACATTCCACCAACCCAACAAGAAGCAGATCCCAACAGTGGGATTAGAAGATGAGGAGAGAAGTGGGACCAACAGTGATCCAGGGAACTCATTATCGGGAGGAGAGCAAGGACTCCTATGGACACAGTGAAAAGAGGGAATGGTTAGGAGACTATTCGAAAGAGAGCTGGAACATAAGTAGAGGGAGCATAATAACTGGGAAAGATTATGGCATGAGAAAAAGAAAGGAGGAAAGAATACGAGTTAGTGAGGATAAGAAGCAAAGGGATGAAAAGAGGACAAACAGTAGTGGGGGGTAGATCAAAAGAATGTTATGGGTCTGGAGTTCATTCAGAGGTGCCCCTTATAAAGAATGAAACCTCCGAAGTGGACCACAGCATGGTTCTGAGATTTTCTGAATGGTATTAAGCTCTTATAGGTGGAACAAAAATGTCACACGTCACATGTCTGATGACCGTTCACCATAAAGCAAGACTCTGAACATCCATCCGTCCTGACAGCTGAGTAAGTGAAAACAAGCGAGATGAAAAGAGCACAGATGGAAACAGGTGTGATGTAAAGGGATATAAAGGTTCTTAACATACTTCTAAAATTATATTTTGGGGTTTCTTTAAATTGTTTTACTTAAATTCTGAAGCTGATATTTTGGGGCAGAACAAAAACGTTGCAGGATATTTTGAGAAGATACCTTGATTCCAAATATTTATCAAAACCCCTTTGGGACACCATCTAAACTACCCAAGCACTACTGTGATCGCAACTGCCTTAAAATAAAACATTTTCTTACCAATAAACTAGGGCTGGAGTTCTTTAAAATCACCCAAATTTGTCTTTAAATGTGGAAGTAATTTAAAGAGGCTCAGTTTAACTTTTATTAAATATACATAAAATCAAATCCGATAATACCCCAAATTGTTTTAAAAAACAAAAAAGGTATCTCAGCTTTGGATCTGGACTATTAATTTGCATGTATCAAAAACAAAGTTACTGGGGGAGGCCTCTTTTCTTATCAGCATCTAAAAATGCAAGGGAGAGGGATTTCTCTGGCTTTACCCCTCACTACGTTTTCTCGATATAATAATTGTATTTTTCTTTCATCTCCAAACATCTCCCTTCCAAAGTATCAAAAAAATGTATTCAAGCCGACAGATGTTCTTTAAATCTTGTGCTTTATGAAACAGCTTCTCCATTTTTAGGTCTCGCCTAGGCAACTAATGCGCGCCGTCTGTTCGCGACATGCTGTAATTACAATATTGTGCTTCAAGCACCGCCCATCTTTTTAATTGGTTCCTCTTACTGTCACTTGTAAATTCTGGCTTTTGTTTGGTGAATATGCTTACTAGTCCCTCCTTGTTGACTTTTGTAACCTCCCATGTGGACTGCCTCTGTTATGTGTGCTCTTATTCTTACTGTTATTTATGATACTCTGTGAGCACTCTTTTTTTGCGGCTTGCCAGCTGCTCAACAACAACATGCTTCTCGTCTTGACAGGGTTTTTTTAGATACCGGAAGGGAGTTCAACCAGTGCAGTCTTCTGTCCCGATTTTTACAATCGCATTTGCTTTGAGTATATCTTGTTTACAAGATGCTCCGGATTCCCTAGCGGGTCCTTGAGGACCACACGGAAGGTGAAGGTAGCGCGGTTCTGCTCTTCCGCTGCTGAGCACAACTAGCAGGGTTTGGCTAAGGTTCCGGAGCGCAGTGAGCAGTCGCATCTCAGCACAGAACTGTCTCAACCCAACAGTTTTTCAAACTGGAACTGTGAACACTGTGCACCATGTTCATGCCCGTCTAGCACTCCCTTGTGTCGCCTGAGAGTCCCTCTTCATCTTCTGGTGCAGTAAAATATTAGCAGGCTCAGTGCTCTCTACCGTGTACATGCACAGCTTCTGCCCAATAGCTTCTCTCACCCAGTGCCTAGACAAAGCCCATGTAACCTATCACTAACGCATAACTCTTTTTAACCAAATACTAACACACAAATCTTACCACCCAGCTGAAACACACACCTTTTGTCTTCTATACATCGTCAGCAAACAGCTCTTATCATCCTGCGTCAATGCACAGCTACTGTAGCCCAGTGCCTGTACCCAACTCCTGTTAAGCAGGGTCAAGACACACCTCTTGTCATCGTTCACCATCCCAACACAGCTTTTGTGTCACCCAGTGCATTCACACAGCTACTGTAGCCCAGCGCAAATACCACCACCTACTCGTGTTACTTAGGGCCAACACACAGCTATTGTTGCCCGGCGTCAATAAAGAGCATTTGTCATCTTGCGTCAACCTACAGCTCCTGTTGAGAATGTCTTCCAAGCCCCTTCACATAGCTCTTGTTGCCCAGTTCATTGTGCCACACATCTCCTACTCATAGTACCATCCAATAACTTGCAACCACTCATTCTGTACAGCTTAGTGTACTACCCATGCAGGCAAGTGCTTCTGCAGCCCACATAGGGGTCGTAAGTGCTATATACATTTTTCAATATAATACAATGAACTACCTGTAACAAGTCCAGCCATGCATCTCCTGATCCTGTCCTGGAGATCATCACTCATTGTTTGATGCCTAGATTCCGGTCGTACAGTTCATGTCCTGCATATATTTGTCCACGGTTTCTGTCACATGGCTCCTGCCAAACAGTTCCTGTCCCATAGCACCTGCACACATCTCATGCCATTCAATCAGTATATCTCATCATGCTGGCACCGCTGCGACTCTTTCCCCTGATTTGCACATCTGTGGCCCTTTCCCTCATGCGCTGCACAGTTATGGCCATTCTCCTAGGGCTGGGCACCACTCCTTTGCAACACTGCAACGCCATCCCCTTCTCATGCATTAATGCAGACTTTCTCCTCATCCTCGGAAGCACTGAGGCCCTTTCTTTTATTACCATGTTTTAAATTGAGCGCTATGAGACAAGTAAAATATGGTTAAATATAAACATGCACGCATAACATAACGTCATTTATGTCATATTGTATTATCCCAGGATAATGTGCTGCATGGCTACACACTTATAAGGTCTAAAAGGCTAGACCACTTGGCTATGCAGTGCTTGTTTTTAAATGGTCTTTTCGTAGAAGGCAATGACAACAAATGAAAGAGTGCTCCCATTTTGCTGGTACGAAAAACATTTCTGTTAAAATGGCTCCAGAGAGGGAAAGATCATCATATATAATGCAAATAGATGCTATGAGAAGTCAAGATCACAATGTAGAGGTTTTGAAGAAAGAAAAAAAAAAGACATTTTGTATAATATAACATGGCTTGCTTTTTAAAGTCAAACATTAACCAAAAACATTACTTTCCTTTCACAAAACTTCTTCGCGACAAAAGCACTATCTTTGGCGGTCCTATTTTTCAAACTCAAGGTAAGGCCATATAATGGGATTGTTTCGCACCTAAATCTCAGTGGAATGGCTTAGCTTGGATGAAATCGCCACATCATCAACAGGTGCCAGGTCAGCCCTCTATTGTGTCAACAGATGATTCCCTAGTTCAAGGAATACTATACTGGACTCTTAGGACGAAACCACAAAAAAATAAAAAAGGCCAAAGCTGGTTATTAAAACACTTGCTACCTTTTTCAGGAAATAACAATTTCTCTTATAAGTCAAGAAGATGGTTAAGTGCAGTAAACTGTAATTGGATTTATATAGCGTTTACTACCCCTGATGAGGCGTTGAAGCGTTTTTCGGCAAGTAGCACGCTATTCCGGAACCCAAACAGGATTAGTGGGGAATTAATGTAGGGAAATATGATATCAATTATTGTGGTGGACATGTGAGTCTGTTAGTTGAATTGAAAAGGATAGTGGAGGAATGGATGAGGGAAGGATCTAGAAAGTGTTTTTTGGAGATCACAGAATGAGGAGGAGGTTTGGGATGAGTAAAGGGGAGGTGGAGGGGGAAGAGTGAGAGGGAAGGGTTTAGAAAGGCTTGTTTGGGAGATCAGAATAGTAAAAGAGGTTTGAGATGATGCAAGGAGGGGTAGAGGAGGGAAGAGTCTAGAAAGGGTTATTTTGGGCATCATAGTAGTAGAATGGGGTTTGGGATGAGTCAGAGAGAGGAGGTAGAGGATATATTGAGAAAGGTGTGGGGTGAGAAATAGGGTACTGCATTGGAGAGAGTAGTAGAATGAGGTTTGGGGTGAGTCAGAGAGTGGAGGTAGAGGAAATATTAAGAGAGGTATAGGGTGAGATATATGGTAGTGCATTGGAGATGATGAATTAGAAGTAGATTAATAAATATAAAGATACAGAAGTACGTGGAAGGTATATATGTATAATGAATGTAATATATGTAGATTTAAGTTGTATTAAAAAAACTCAAACTTTCAAGTGCTGCTGTACTTTAAGCTAATTTATTTGTTTTTATAATGAATACTTTTGTTTGTAATTCAATAGTGAAGCAATTGTAGATAAATAGTTATGATAACAATTT
This sequence comes from Calotriton arnoldi, assembly GCA_963921515.1. Taxonomy (NCBI): domain Eukaryota; kingdom Metazoa; phylum Chordata; class Amphibia; order Caudata; family Salamandridae; genus Calotriton; species Calotriton arnoldi. The sequence goes on from CAWUFW010000617.1 coordinate 3,554,426, forward strand.
ACTTATTTATGCAGTGACCAATATACATGTTAAAACAGAATATAACAATAAGTAATATGTACATTTGTTAAGCAGAACTAACAAATATTTATATATTTATAAAAATAATAATAATTATTGTATATACAAAGGAATACACATATCTAGGTACAGATATATAGTCCAAATAAATGCTTATATACACAGGTCTATGCGGTATATTTATGTTTGAGTATGGTGGTTATGTGGGGGAAGAGCAAATTCATGAGTAGTCTACTGAAGATAAGTTAGTTACCCGTGGAGCTTATGTTCGGGGGCAAAGAGTTCCATAGTTTGGCTGCTTGAACAGAGAAGGATGCACCATCTATATTTTTTCTTGTATGGTGGGATTTTGAGGCGAGGTGCCAATCTAGAGCGGAGATTCCTTTGTTGAATGTATTTGATGATGTTATTCCTGATGAGGAGCGGTCCTGTTCCATGTATCTATTTTTGTTATTTTTTTTTATTCTCTTTTTATTGAGTAAATGTGGTGGTACAATAACGGATCATGGGTCAACACGTTATCAGTGAAGTACATCGGAAACAAACGTGTACGTACAGTCATTACATTGCAGCACATCAGGACACTAAACAGGAAGAGCAGTAACAGAAAGAGCAGTAACAGCAGGAGCAGTAACAGCAGTAACAGCATTGCGCAGTTCAACTGTGGGAGAGATACAGAGTCTGCCCCTGGAAACATTCCACTTTGTCCACTTGCTATCCCACTTCCTCGGGCACCCTCGGTGTTTGAACACATCTTTTTCGGCAAGCATGGCTCCGTCCATATCCTTAGCCCACTTCGAATATCTAGGAAGGACATCAGTACCCCACCCCTGAGCGATATTTCTTTTCGCCAGAGCGAATCCCAGTGATGCCCATGAACGGTCGGTGTGGGTCAGATGTTTTGTTATGTTATGTTAACAGCTGCCTCAGCAAAGAGGCGTCCCGGCGCGGACTGCAGCTAGACATATAAGCTAGAACCTAAACCAGAGGGAAGAGATAGGTTTTGATTGCCTTCCGAAACGCCAGATAGTCGTCCAGACTGCAGATCTGAAAGGGAAGGGAGTTCCAGAGTTTAGCCGCTAAGCTGCGAAAGGACCGTCCCCCGGCACGTAAACATTTCACCCGAGGGACGAGAACCAGGCATTGCCCCATGAAGCGCAGATGGCGCGTGGGTGTGTAAGGCACCAACAGATTGGCCAGAATACCCGGGGAAGAGAGCTTCAAAATTTTAAAGGCCAAGCAAAGGGCCTTGAACTCAATACGCTTGGCCATAGGCAGCCAATGTAACCGTCCAATGGCACCAGTTGTCGGGCGGCTTCTAGGGAGCCCAAGTAGGGCTCTGGCTGCCGCATTTTGGACCCTTTGCAAACGCATGACCTCTGCCTTATTTGCCCCCAGGTAGAGCGAGCTGGCATAGTCCAGCCTTGACAAGATAGCCGCTTGGACAATCATTTGTCGGGTGGACGGGTCGAAATACCCCAACAGGGGTTTCAATCCGGGGAGTAAGCCAAAGCACGTGCCTGCCACTTTCTTAGTATGATCCTGAAAGCTGAGGGTCGAGTCCATCCACACCCCTAGATTTTTCACCACCGACTTAGGGGTGGGTGCACTCCCAAGGGTATTCGGCCACCATTGCTCACTCCATAACTCAGTATCTCTCCCCACCAGCAACACCTCAGATTTATTGGCGTTAAGCTGGAGACAGTTGGCGGTCATCCACTCCGCGACTGCCGCCAGACCGCTCCTAAATTTGGGGGCATCCTGCGTAGAGTCGTCGGAGAGAACTACCACCAACTGTGTGTCATCAGCATAAGAGACAATGGAGAGACCCCAGTCCCTGGCCACCGCAGCCAGTGGTTGTACGTACAGATTGAATAGTACAGGACTCAGGGCAGAGCCCTATGGCACACCCTGTCCGATAGGCTGGACACGTGAGAGGAAAGGCGAGGCGGTCACCTGGAATGTTCTCTCAGAAAGGAAAGATCTAAGCCATTCCAGAGCTGAGCCAACGATACCGACCTCCTCCAGATGATTTAAAAGAATCTGGTGGGAGACCGTATCGAACGCGGCACTAAGATCTAGCAGTATTAGTGCAGCGGTATTCCCAGCATCTAGAACGGTCCGCAGATGTTCGGTCACAGCAAGGAGAGCTGTCTCCGTGCTGTGACCTGGGAGGAAACCATTCTGCGAGAGATCCAGGATGCCGTAGTTGTTCAAGAATGCCATTAGGATGGTGTTAATATGTGCCTCTGCAATCTTAGCTGCCCATGGTAAAAGAGATATCGGACGGAAGTTTTCTAGTTTAGCTGGATCCAGTGAAGGTTTTTTTTAAGTAGGGGGACCACCATTGCCTGTTTCCACAGCCTAGGAACCACTGCTGTGGAGAGAGAAGTATTGATCACCTGGCACAAAGGTGCCAAGAGCACAGGCAGGGAGTCCATGAACTGGTCTGGCTTGAGAGGGTCTGCAGGAGAGCCAGATTTAACTTTGCTGCATAGCAGACAAAGCTCGTCCTGTGAAACAGGAGGAAAGGCCGTGAGAATATGAGAAGTAGGGGGTCTATGTATGGGGCTGAGACAAGCAGGAACCAAAGGGAAGGACTTATATATAGTTTCCACTTTTTTAACAAAGAAAGTAGCAAGGTGCTCACAATGCTGCTCAGATGTGATCGCAGAAGCCGTAGGGGTTTTCCTGAGTTTAAGATCATTGAGTAGTTTGAAAATACACTTGGTCGGATTGCTACTTGACTTAATTTCCTTAGCGAAGTAAGCAGCCCGATCAGATTGTATAGCCCGGTGGTAGCTCTTAATGGCGGCCTGATAGCATCTCTTAGCAGACAGGTCGTAATCCCTTCTCCAATCCCGCTCCAGTTTTTTACAGGCTTTACGCATTGTGGCCAGTCTATCAGAGAACCAAGGGTTGGAGTTAGAGATGCAGCACTTGGACCATTTGGCCGGAATGAGAGAGTCCAGTGCTTGAAGAATCCAGTCGCAAAGTGTTTTATATGCCACGTCTGGATCACTAGGCAGCTTGGGAGATTCTAGGGCGAGGAGGGCATGGAATTGCTCAAGATTCAGTTTACGCCAGGGGCGCTTACGGGAGGACTGAGCAACTTTGCGCAGGGGTTCAGAAGCCGGGAGAGACACAGAAATCAGAAAGTGGTCAGACCAGCATACCGGACTAGGTGTATTGACAATAAGGGAAGGGACGTTGGAAAAGACGGGGTCTAGCAAGTGACCTGCAGCATGAGTAGGACCTGAAACTAATTGAATTACTTGACAGGCTGCAAGGTCTGCGAGAAAGCTGCTGATTTCTGTATCTGTATGGCAGTCAAAGTGCAGGTTCAGGTCACCAAAAATGGTAAAATTAGCTGTTCTCATTGCCAGGGCACTGGTGACTTCAATGAGTGCAGATTTAAACTCCTTGGCTGGTCCAGGAGGACGATAGACCAGCAGTCCTGACATGGTATGGTTGGCGCTAAAGGAAATCGTGAAGCGTGCGCAATCGCAACCTGCCACGGGCTCTTTAACAAACGTGCAACCATAACAAGATTTGAAAATGGCCGCAATACCGCCGCCTCTCGACATCCTATTTAAGGTCGAAATACTGTAACCAGGCGGAAGCGCCAAGCCTGGCTCCGCAACCATATCATCAGAGAGCCAAGTTTCCGTTAGGAAAAAAACATCAGGAGATTCATCCTGTACTAAATCATATACATCCAAATAGTGTTTAGCCAGAGAGCGGCAGTTAAGACTCAGAATTTTAATAAAAGGCCTAGGCGAGAGCGAAGAGAGTGGGGGAGGCAGTTTAGTAAGGGAATTGAAGCCACAACGGATGCAGCAAAATGGTCCTTCCAGAGAACCAGTTAACGGCGGACTACAAGGGCTTACCATTTTATTAACGGCCCAAAGATTCTCCCTTGAATATGACAACATACATCTTTCGCCACCGACAGCGTTTCTGGCGTCTGGCAACGTCCAGGCGCGGACGGGCGCAGACGGGCGCAGACGGGCCTGCCTTTGGCACGCCTTTGGCGCGCCCGCTGCACGCCGGCGCCATCAGTTCTTAATGTAGGCAGGCTCGATTAGAAGACTCGGGAGACTAGAGCGTCACCCAACAAAGATGGCGTCATGGAGTGGAGCGCAGGAAGTGAGGGGAATCAAGAGAAGCTCCCTCTGACCGACCTAGCCCCTTCCACACAATCAGCACAAGCAGCTGCGGTGGACCGAGGAGCGGCGGCGAATGTGCAATTTAAAACCAAAGTAAGACAAGTTCTAATGTTAAAACAAATAGTTAAAACGATTCGATTCAAGCACATGCTACATACATTTCTAAGTGCAACCAATGTAGGCACAGTACAGCTGTTAATTAAAAAGTGAGGAAACGCGGCAGCACCTCAGGCCACGCATGCTAGCCTCTAACTCAAAGATCCTTGACTTCCCACACATCTAATAAACAAATCTGTGGGGACAGTGTGATGGCCTTCCCTCCCACCCTTACCAGCTCCGAGACTATTTTCTCCCAATAGGGTTGTAGCTGCGGGCAGTCCCAAATCATATGAAAGAAGGTGCCCACCGTGGCGCACCCCCTAAGGCAGTTCGGGTCAGTCCGACGGCCCATCTTGACTAATGTGTGTGCATGTAGATAGGATCTGTGTAAGACCTTAAGTTGGACCAACCGGAGACGCATAGGGATGGCGACTACTCGGGGAGAGGCCAGGGCTTCCTGCGAGTCATCGTCCTCTAGATAGCCTACGTCCGTTTCCCATTGTTGGCGGAGTTTGACTAGCGGATCAGGCTGATTATTCATAAGCTTACGATAGGTGAGCGATATCGCCCTACGTGGCAGGGGGGTCAGTCAAAAGTCTGTCCTCCAGTGGGGAGGCCTCCGGTAAAGTTTCCTCCCTAGGGACCACCGAGGTGAGCGCGTGCCGAATCTGCAGGTATCGGTAGGTTTCGGAGTCGGCAAGGTGGTAATCTTTTTGGAGAGCTGCAAATGAGACCATGCCGTCGCGTTTCCATAAGTCACCTACCAGGGAGAGGCCAATAAGGTCCCATTTATCGAACCCCGGATACTTGCGCAGTATTCCTAAACGTTCAGAGTCCCACAGGGGGGTGTGTAGCGTGATTTTGTTGTGCCAGCCCATTTTCTTGGTTACTGTATGCCAGATCGACACTGTATGGGCGGTTGGACCCGTCAGGTACAGCTTTTTGGGATTGGAGTAGAGCGCTCGTTGGTAACCGCCCTTGGACATGACCCATCTATCCGTGCGGAGTGCCGGCTCCTGCGGCGGGGCAAAAACCCACTGATTTATCACCGCCAGTTGGGAGGCCCAGTAGTATCGCCGCAGATCGGGCAGCGCGATCCCGCCATCATACCATCCCCTGGTGAGTTTGTGTGTAGCTATGCGTGGGCTCTTGCCGTCCCATAAGAGATTCCTGACTTCACTCTCCACGCTAACAAAATAGGCTTCGGGAACTCCGTGTGGGGTGTTGTGCAACGCATACAGGTAGCGAGGGAGGGCCAGCATCTTGAACAATGCCGCTCTGCCGAGCAGCGTAAGGGGTAACGCCCGCCAGTGAATGACGTCTTTACGAAATCGGGCCAGAGGGGGCAAAAGGTTAGCCTCATAGAAGTGTGGGGGGTCGAGTGTGATATGGATGCCGAGGTAGCGGAAACTCGCATTGGCAACCGTGATAGTGGTGTCTCTGGGCAGTTGTGGGACGGTGCCCCGTAGCATAAACAAAACCGATTTCGTCCAATTGATGGTATAGCCAGAATGGGCACGGAAGATGGCGAATATGTGTAGGGTTCGGTGTATCGAGGATCTGGGGGCTGCCACATACAGCAGAACGTCGTCTGCGTTGAGGGGGATCTTATCTTCGTGGTGATCTGTCCACCGTAAGCCCCTGATCATGGGGTCACCTCTGATCCACGTCGCCAGCGGCTCCAGCGCCAGAGCGAAAATGAGGGGCGACAGGGGGTAGCCCTGACGGGTGCCTCTGCCCAGGTCAAAGCTGCGGGAAGTGTGACAATTGACGACCACCTGGCAGTGGGGTTCGTGTACAACAGTTGAACCCATCGAGTAAAGTGAGGGCCGAACCCCATCCGCTTGAGAAGGGCAAATAGATAGGGCCATTCAATGATATCAAATGCCATTTTTGCGTCAAGGGATAGAAGTGCCGCATCCTACAGGATAGTGTCAATTCTCCCCAAGACGCCATGTAGGCGCCGTAGATTGTGGGCCGTATTGCGGCCAGGCATAAAGCCTGACTGGTCAGGGTGAATAAGCTTCCCCAGCACTGGAAGGAGCCGATTGGCCAACACCTTAGCCAGAATTTTGTTCTCGGCTGTCAACAGCGAGATGGGTCGGTAGGACTCGCATCTCATGGCCGGTTTTCTAGGTTTATGTATGACGACAATGGAGGCATGCATTAAGTCCTTGGGTAGGGAGCCCGACTGGAAGCTTTCGACATACATGGCTAGTAGGGTGGGTGTTATCTTGGATGAGGTGAGCTTGAAGAATTCTATTGGGAGCCCATTGGGGCCCATCGCCTTACCGGATTTGATGCCGGCAATGGCGGTTGCAAGCTCTTCCTCGGTGAGATCCCCTTCAAGGGAATCTCGGTCTGTCGGAGAGAGGACCTCGAGCGGCATTGTAGCCAGAAGGTCCCGGGAATCTTGCAAGGTGGAGCGGGTGGTGGAGGAATACACTGCTGCAAAGTGGGAGGCGAAGGTTTCTGCAATTTGTTGAGGGTCTGACACTAAGTCCCCAGCGCTCGTCTCTATAAGGGGCACCCATCTTTGGGCTGTATCACGCTTTTCCAGCCACGCCAGCATCTTGCCAGTGGAGTCGCCCAATTCGTACACCCTGTGCGCGGTCGCATTATATTTAGCCCTGACCGTTTCCCCGGCTAATTGTCGATAATCTAGGCGCTTCATGTTCAGGGCGTGTGTGGAGTGCTCATTGTCATCGGTCGCTACCTCGCCCTCTAGGTCTCTTATTTCTTGTTCCAGGGCCGTCAGTCTGGCCGTGCGTTCCTTCCTATGTCCCTGCCCCTTAATTACTGCTCCGAAGGCTCCCCACAATATAGCGCCGGAGTGGACTGAGTGTGTGTTTTCTGTGAAGAAGTGACTAACCCCGTCCGTGAGAGCTGCTCGGATCTGCAGGATCTTCAGGCTCCATGGGTTGATAGAGAGGGTGAGGCGGGAGCGTTCTCTGGGTATTGTCAGCTGAGTCAATATTGGGGAGTGGTCAGAGATACCACGGGCCAGGAGAGTGGGTTCACTAAAATAGGGAAGATCGGCTGTGTGCGTGAAAAGGTGGTCTATGCGAGATTGGCTCCCATGGGCCCCGGAGTGGAATGTGAAGCCCTGTGATAGGGGATTGAAGTGACGCCAGAGATCCACAAGGCCGAATGCCTCAAGAAAATCCAGCAGAGTGGACGTGCCGGGGCCATCCGGTCGAGGAGGCCGTCGATCCACGCGGCCATCTAAGGCTAGGTTAAAATCACCTCCCATCACCAGTGAGCCCGTTGGAAGTTCCAGCAATAGCTTACCCAGGTCGGAGAGAGTGGCTACCTTGAGAGTGGGGGGGACGTATACGGAGACAACATTGAAGGGATTCCCCTCCCACGTGCCTGCTAAGGCCGTATATCTGCCCAAGTCATCAGTCCACACTTTACTCGGAATAAAGGGGCAGTGTTTACGGATAAGAACGCCCACCCCTCTGGAACTGGATGTAAACCCGGAGTGTGATGCCAGTCTGTAACCCCAGCGATCGAGCGCTTTGCAGCTGTTGCCTTGGAGGTGTGTTTCCTGAAGGAGTGCGATGTCCGGGGCATGGCATTTAAGATAGTGAAGCACCACCCCCGCTTCAGTTTGTCACCCAACCCATTAACATTCCATGTTAAGATGCGGAGAGATCTCATCGCCATATGGGCGGACATGGTGCATGTGAGAGGTGTAGTGTTTCGTCAGGTCAGGGTTCCCATGAGTACTGCGGTGCGTAGCGTGTAAGATCTGCGTGTCCCGTACAATCCTGTGTGTGCCTCGTGAAGTGCGACATTTCCATCACAAAAGAGAAATTTGAACAAATCAAACTAACCCCCCCCTGTCCCCAACTCCCCAGTCCCACCCCCCTCCCTGCATGACGGGTACAGAACGTCCCGCCACCCCCAACTTGCAGAGTGCCTATCGCCCACCCTCAACAGTGTTAGGAACGTGACCCAACCCCACTACCTTAGGCAATTGTTCACGTTGAGACAAATACCCTATAACAACCGACCCAATAATATGTCAATTGGACCAAGGAAAGGATACATTGCATGAAAGCAGAATGGCAGTATCACCCCCGCTAGAGGTGGGCCCGCTGGCACGACTAAGTACATCTATATCGTGACGAAATAAAGAAGGCAATTGGGTGAAAGCGGAGCGTCCTGAATCCAACAAGAGTCATTGCAGGTAGGCCTGCCAGCCAATGTCTTGTCGCGGCAGTGCAGAATGTCTAGGCCCTATCCTGTTGGGCCTCGTGTCAGTGAGTCGCCACTCAGAGGGGACTCGGTCCGCGGACTCAACCTTCCGTTGCTGCCCTCATCATCAGCCGGTTTGCGACGACGTTTGTCAACTGTACGCCAACCATCAAGCCAGTCCCACGCATCTTCCGGTATAGTAAAAAACCACACCGTACCCTCCGACTCCACTCGCAGCTTGGCGGGAAACAACATGGCATATTTGATGTTTTGGCCTCGCAACGCCCGCTTAACGTCCAGGAAGCTGCGACGTTGTTTCTGGACCCGCAAGGTGAAGTCCGGAAAAAGGGTAACTTTGCTGTTGTCAATAGTTAGTAGGGGGGCCGTCCGCGCCATTTGGAGAATAACATCTCTGTCACGATAGTTAAAGACTCTTGCTAGCAAGGGTCGAGGCGGCGCGCCCGGTTTGGCTCTACCGCCAGGGACTCGATGTGCGCGTTCAATGGAGAAATACTGAGAGAGCCCCTTCGGTTGCAAGTGCTTAAGAATTAAGTCCTCGACGAAGAGGTCTGCTGCGGGCCCCTCAGCTCGTTCAGGCACCCCCAAAACACGGATGTTGTTGCGTCGCATACGACCTTCATAATCGGCAAGTTGCAGTGACATGGCTTCTTGGGTCGTGTGAAGTTCAGCCACCTGGCGTTTGAGGAGATCGGTGTCTGTGGACAAGTCTTTAGTGGTGACTTCCACTTCATGTACGCGTTCCGCCATTTTCTTCATGTCCGCTCTCATCAAGGAGACCTCTGAGGCGACGGTATCTATGCGGCCCTCTAGGGAGGTGCGCACCGCCGTTATTGCAGCGAGAACGTCTTGTAGCGTGGGGTCTGGTGGCTTCCCGCTGGAGTCCAGGCTAGTACTCTGCTCGTCTTGGCTCTTCCATGCGAATTTGTCATGTTTGGCTTGGAGTGCCTCTCGGCCGCTGCGGTTGCCCGCCATGATGGCGGCGTGGGCGGTGGTGTGTCGCAGAGGAGGGCCGGGGTTGTACGAGCTACTCGCCGTCGCCTGCTTGCGAGAGGAACCCACAACGGCCTGTCGGTTTTCACCCAGTCGGACCCGGACCCAGGAGTATGGCCAATGCTAATGCAGCGGGGGGGGCACACTCCAATAGGGACAGACGGAGCAGCTCCACTGAGTCAAGATGGGGTCGCGCCTACAAATCAGTTCGCCAGCATGGGTCGCCGATGTATGGCGCAGTCCGGGCCGGCCCGCAATGCAGGACGGTGTAGTGGTCGAGTACAAGGCCTCCTCAATCGGGTGCGAGCCGTCGCATCCGGATATGGCAGTGTCTGGGGGGCCCCGATGGTCGGTGGGGCACTCCGGTCGCGGAGCCGATCTGTACAGGGCCTGCGGGGGGGCAGCTCACTCACCGGCAGCACACCGGCAACACCGGTCGTCGTAGGGTTCTCACGGCGCACAGGCAGTCAACAGGCCCCAGCCGCCGCGGCGGCGTAAATTGGAAGCGCGCTGCCTGATGGAGGCCCGGCACTCCCAGCACCGGCTCTGCCGCACCACCGTCACTGCCACTCAGCCGCCCAGGTGCCGCCAAACACGGCGATTTTCGGTCCAGGCGTCGCTCTCGGTGTCAGCATCAAGCGAGCTCCTCAGCTCAGAGTTATGGCCGGGGCAAGTCTATATTTTCCGGATTTATCGGGAGTGGCGCGACGGAGTGAAGCTACCGTGCGGCCATCTCCCTCGGCAGTTGGCCACGCCCCCCTCTCCCCCCCATGTATCTCTCCTGGAGTGATACAAAGCAGCTTGAATGTGGATCTTCTGGCAACCGGTAACCAAAGCAGGGAAGATGTGGGCTTGTAGCTTTATATGTAAGAGTAGTCTGGCAGCAGAGTTCTGAATCCGTTGTAGTCTTTTCATAGATGTTAAAGATGATCCATGGTAGAGGCTATTGGCGTAATCAAATTTAGACAGAACAAGAGAGGTAGTAGCATAGTTAAACAAATAATCTTTGCTTGCCACCAACAAATGTAGTTTTGGAAGGCCATCCTTCTGGGATGAGTACATTTACGACTACTATAAACTGAAAAATCTAGCATCTGTTAAAACAGTGCTTAGAAACGGTGAAATGTGTATTAAGCACTATACAAAACAAGTTATTGTTATTAATATCAGACACACACTGCATCACTCTAGCAATTAAATTGCTAGTAAAAAATAAAAGCCAACGGGGTTTGCAAGTGCTGTAGTCTAGAAATTACTGTATTGTATTGCAAGTTATTCATGCCTGTTTGTTCTAGAAGAGCTCATTAACAGCTCCCAAAGAGAGCAGTTCAAGCATGAATCACATCATGCTCGGCCTGTTAAATCATTTTGCAAAGGTGCGTTCACCTAGATAGGACATTTCTGGTTACAAATGAATACGCCTCAACAATTGTCTATGCCGTAGTAAACAATGCGAAATGTTGGGCGCGGATTCACCTGAGGGCACCCGACAGTTAATGTCTGAGAGAGAGCTGAAATGCACATAGGCCAGGGCTTGCATATGACCAGCCTAAAGCTTCATTTAACTGTGCCTTCTACTGACCGTGTCCTCCCCTCTTCTGCACTGCCTGGGTTAACTAATGTCATGGATATTTATGGAGTGGGAAATACGATAACATTCTTTGACATACACGGCTCACAGGCGCACACATGAAAATAGAAAAAGCAGACCTGCTGGTTATTGAAGGTCACTGGGTATCCCAGAAATATTAGAAGCTGCAGAAACATCCAGCTGATAAATGGAATGCACTAATAAAATATGCCTGTGTTGAAGTCTAAATTGTTAATAAAATTTGCCTTGGTTAACAATGAAGAAAATGTGTCTGACTTTAGAAAATGTGTTTAATTATATCCTATCTGTAGCAAAGAAAACAGAAAACAGAAAACAGAGAAAATGATTCTTTAAAAAGTGCAAAATAACGTAGCTTTAGCCATAGGAGAAGATGCTTTCTTAAACGTGTAACAAATAAAAACGTGAAGTTTAAATAAGTAGTAGGCTCTCATACTTAATGTGCTACTATGACTAGGCCTGAAAAATATGTGTCGATTTCTGCTGGACATTAAAAATAAAAAGCCTTTCAGAAGCTGCTGACCTAATCCTCTAACTGTACAATCGTTCATCACTTTGAAATGTGCGGTTTTACGAAAAATGCATTTCTTTTGCTTCCTCATACCATATGATTTCTCTAATTTCACTAAACAATGTATTATGCTATATTTCAATAGAGCATTAGTAATGTTGAACTAATTGAAGATATTGGTTAGCATGTTCTCATCAAGTTTTACTGATAGAAATATTCCATTGCTTTAAACTAGCCCTTTGTCTACACAATGGGATACAGACAACAGCTAACAGAATAGGCCAATCAGACCATTCACGACGCTGCTGTCATGGTGACAGCAGTGTTGTGATTGGCTTAGGGGAGCCTGGGTGCTTCCTCCTTCTGGGAGCCAGGAAGAGCAGAGGATGATAAGAAGTGTGCAGTGTGAACAGGTAAGTGATCTTTATTTTTATTTTCCATTCCCCCCCAGCCACCCCCGTTCCGCAGCAGCTGCCACATTGTAGGAAGAACCAGATTTGGCTTCCTAGGCTCAAGACCTCACCTTGAGTTGTCGAGCTGGTGGTTGTATGAGGTCCTGTGCTCTTGGGCTAACCACACCTTGAGTCAATAATATCAGTCTACAAAAGCAACCCTTAGAACCATGAGAAGTTGGGTATAAAACTATATCATGCAACAGTGCTTCGCATAGGTATGGTATGTAGAAGAAGAATATTAATCAAATAGACAGGAAAGTCATATATATCAGCAAAACGTAATAAAACCAAATGGTTATGATGCAGCAAGGTAAAACAAAAACTGAACGACCACCTCTTATATGAGAAAAAGTCATTTTTATCTATATTAGTACACATATGAAAAACTGGTCACAGGGACCGGCGGAGAAACAAAAACACAATTGCAGTAATTGAAAAGTGCAATGTGTCCCCAGTGTCAAAGCCACAACATTAAGGGTTTACATGTAATCAAAAAGATGCGCAAGGCTTTTGCCTAGTAACAGACAACTCCGAAAGTTTCAGATAAATCTCATGGAGAGGTGAAAACAAACAATGGCATTTCGATACCAGGTAAGGGAAAAGGGGTCTCATCAGGACTTTAGAGATGCAGGGACATCCTGAAGACAAGAAGGTACTGAGGTGATATGCAAATAGTGTGCATGCTCACCGTTTGTTATAATAGAAGTATAATGTATACTTTACTCTCTGAGAGTCACAAAAGTAAGGGATGCGTAGGGGAGAGAATCCTTGATGCACACAAGTATGCAACCCACGGGCAGAGGATAGTGGAAGAATCTGCTGAGGCGGCGTGCTGAAGCAGCATTGAATGTGCTTCATAAATGAAAAGACACGTTGGGTAGACAATCCTCCCTGCACTCCTGTATGCGGAAAACCGCCCCAAAGAAGGTCTTCCACATACACGCATGCAGGGAGAATTTTCTCTCCAACACATCCTTTCCTTTCTGAAACACAATCAGTGCCGCTTCAGCGTAACGCCCTGGTGGACCTTACCATTATCCTCTGGCCATGAGTTGATCCTTCTAATATACCAACCGGTGATCATGCACACTATTTGCATGTCATCTCAGTACCTTCTTGTCTTCAGGATGTCCCTGCATCTCTAAAGTACTGATGAGACACCTTTACCAGGGGTCGAAATTTGGTTAACCGATTACTGTAACAGACAAACAGATAGTGTTTTTTTCACCTCTCCATGAGACTTAACTGAAAATGTTGGAGTTGTCTGTTACTATACAAGTGCCTTAAACATCTTTTTTATTACATGTATACCATAAATGTTGCGGCTTTGACACTGGGGACATTTTGCACTTTTTAATTACTGCGATTGTATTTTTCTTTCTCCGTCGGTTCCTGTGATTGGTTTTTCATACTTCCACTAATATATGAGAAAAAGTAAGTTTTATCTATAAGTGGTGGTTGTGTTTTTTTTTTTAATCCTGCTGCATCATAACCACTTAGTTTGGTTATGTCTTGCTGATATATAGAAGACTTTCCTGTCTATTTGATTAATATCATTCTTCTACAAAAGATAGCTATGTGAACCACTGTCACATGGTATACCCAGCTTGAGTCAGGCATTTGGGAGAAACTGAGGATTCAGGATGCAGAAACCTGCTCCTTTCACTCCAGAATTATGGTGGCAACTTCAGGATTACGATTCGCAAAACCTGGGCATTCAAACTAGAAGGCTGATAGTCAGAAGTCAAAGAGTCTGGCTTTGCAAGACAATACATGGTAAGTACTTCCTAAGCATTGTTTAAATGTAAATCCAGTATTTGTAAAGCGCGAACAGCTACCCGAAGGCATCCCGGCGCTGGGGGCCGTCGGGAAGATTAAGTAAGCTATTGCCCAGAGTCACATGGTGCTGGGCTGACCTGCCGCCGGTGCCAGGGATCGAACCGTGAGCCCCAGATTCCAGTGTCAGTCGCCCTGGCCGCAGCGCCACACCTCTTCGTTTAACCAAAGTGATAGATAAAAGCCTTTATTAAGACTTTCCTGTGAAATGCTCAGGTTGAAGTATTTCTGGGATGTTCTGCTTAAAGCGCGAACATGCTTGTTCATCCTTTCCTAACAGATTATGATGCACAAATATTCATTGGTCTCTTTCCACGTCCTTCAATAAAGTGGAAGCTGGCAACAAACGTCGAGCATGCCAATGGGGAGCATTATAGTTCTCAGTATCCACCATCTTGGGCCCCCATAAAGCAAAAGCACACTCAACCTCATACAAAAATGGTTTGCTTTTAATCACCACCAATATAATTTGGCCTAAAACAAAAATAATATCAATGAGATGCCAGGCCTCGGGAAATCTACTCGCTATTGCTGGTCATATTTTAGAAGGGCAACCTATTTATTTTCAGTATTGCTGGCCCTGTCTGGCAAGAGAACTCGAGCTGACAAAGTAGGGTGTTCTGATTTTTCAGAAAGTGAAATGGCAGTAAAGTTGCCTTTAGATCTTGTTTTTATCTTCACACATTTGCAGTACTTTTAAAGAAAGAGGTCAAACGCCAGCTTACCTCTTCTTCATTGCTGCTTATTTTATCCTGGAGATTGGCATTTCCTTTCCTTTCTCGGATGCAAAGTTAGAGGATTTTGTAAAGTGAACTGTCTGACAATCATGCTGGACACAACATTTAAAAGGCTTGTGAATGAAGTGTACACATTTTTCAAAATATATTTCAGTAGTTAGGAAAGCATTTTTTTTTTGTAATTCTGAAGTGCGATGGAAACAAAGATGTTGATGTGCAAAAGATAAATATTCACTGACGCCCACTTTCCGCACATTATTGTTTGTATGGTACATAGTTTTATCAGTAAAACTGCAGGTCAGTGGGTATGCTTGTGGCCATTTCAAGTGAAAATGTATGTTTGTAAATGACAGTGCGCTTCCACATCATGCTTTAGTACTGTATTTATTAGAAGTGAAAGTTTTTAAATAAGAAGCAAGAAACATTCCGGCCCCTGCTCTGGTAAAAATGCTTTTACTAAACTAAGAGGCAGGTCAGGGGACGTGTGTACCCTACACGTGGGATATCATTTTACTATACAAGGAGCAAAAGTTTACTCTATTCAATTAAACAAGTATTATGCACAGCAGACATGCTGAACTTGCATTTATGAAGGTGATCTCATATGTGATAATGAAGACAAAGGCAACTATGTGAAATAAAATATTGGCCTAGGATCATACAACTGGAGAGTAGTTTACGAGTCAAGCGCATTACAGTTGGGTAGAGTAGATTATTCATGTCACTAGACCTGCAGGTCTGGTAACATTTATCTGATTTTTTGAGGCCTGAGGTGCTGCTTGCAAACATCATTTTGTGTAATAGAACACAAGACTTTGTCAGCTTTGATAATGTTACTTTGTAATATGTTCACTCGCACAAACACATTTCTGTGTACCAGTAATGACAGCCCCTGGACAAGTCTGATCGTAGAATTGTGTATGGGCGGGATAAAAATACTCTAACACGATGCCTACCAGTCCTCAAAACAAGAGGATAACCTGGGTAGGTCAACATGACTAACGCTGCTCCTACCAGTCTTCAAAACAAGAGGATAACCTGGGTAGGTCAACATGACCAACGCTACTCATACCAGTCTTCAAAACAAGAGGATAACCTGGGTAGGTCAACATGACCAACGCTGCTCCTACCAGTCTTCAAAACAAGAGGATAACCTGGGTAGGTCAACATGACCAACGCTACTCATACCAGTCTTCAAAACAAGAGGATAACCTGGGTAGGTCAACATGACTAACGCTGCTCCTACCAGTCTTCAAAACAAGAGGATAACCTGGGTAGGTCAACATGACCAACGCTACTCATACCAGTCTTCAAAACAAGAGGATAACCTGGGTAGGTCAACATGACCAACGCTGCTCCTACCAGTCTTCAAAACAAGAGGATAACCTGGGTAGGTCAACATGACCAACGCTACTCAT
This sequence comes from Calotriton arnoldi, assembly GCA_963921515.1. Classification (NCBI taxonomy): domain Eukaryota; kingdom Metazoa; phylum Chordata; class Amphibia; order Caudata; family Salamandridae; genus Calotriton; species Calotriton arnoldi. The sequence continues at coordinate 3,570,495 of CAWUFW010000617.1, forward strand.
ACCAGTCTTAAAAACAATAGGATAGCCTGGGTAGGGAAATATAACTAACAAGACGCCTACCTGTGTTAAGAAGGTGGATAACTCGGGTAGGTTAACATGACTAAGCCAATGCCTACCAGTGTTAAGAAGAGGATAACCTGGGCACATTCTCTTTGGCGTCTCTTTGGGGTATCCCTACTTGTAGCAAGGGGTACAGTGACCCAGCCTGCAGCCTCCGCTGTAAGCATTGTTGGACATGGTGAGACCACAAGGCCTGCTTCAGGTGACCCTACAGGGATGATGAGAGGTATATGACTGTACTTGGTCTCTCTGTGATCCACTGTTCATGGGTCCCGCTTGTCTACCTGTGTCACTCATGCTTCTCCTAATGACAGGGAAGGAATGGGCGAGGGTCCACTGCCCACAGAATGTCTGAGGCCAGCAGAAGGCCCTTGCCCAGATGGGAGTGTCAGTGGTTTCATATGGACTTGTGGTTGCCAAGCTACAGAGTCAGCCGCTTACTGCTTTGAAGATTGTTGGGAGTGCACCCCTAGGGTAACACTGCCAGTACACTCTGGCTCATTGATGGGAGTGCCTCCCTAGAATACACTGCCAGTACACTAGGGCTCATTGATGGGAGTGCCCCCCTAGGGGACAGTGCCAGTACACTCTGGCTCATTGATGGGAGTGCACCCCTAGGGTTCATACGAATGACTCCTCCCTAGGGAGAGCCAGAGTTTGAAGTCATCAAGAACATCTCAGCAGCTTCCATTGCCAGCCTTTCACCTTTGTGGGTGTCCCCTTGTGCAGATCAGTCCAGGAGGAGGCATTCTTAACGCAGGAGCTCCTGGTGTCCGGGTTCCTCCCACCTGCCTCCTGCAATTCGGTCTAACCCCTTAACTTTCTTCTTTAAAAATGAAGTAAAATGCATCTGTTAAATACATTCCTTCATGGGTAGCCTTGAAGTCACTCAGCTTTACTACTTTCTATGGCACATCCGGATCTTAAATATGCTGATTGAGTGTTATATAGTGTATGTTTTGATGATTGTGTATTACCTTTGCATTTCCCCCTTGTATGTATAACTTACCTGTTGTTTGTACAGATCTCCGATACCCTAATGGGTCATGTCTGCGCTATATAAAAATCGCCAAATAAATTATCAGAGGGCATCAGAATGAAATGATTTTTTTAAACTAGAAATCCAACAGTCAACAACAACCCCAACTGGGGCAGATTGGGAGGAATAAATTACAGCAGATTGAAGGAGAACTCTTGTATAGCTCACTACAAGGACTTGGCTACCTATAGCCAGGAGTAGTGTCTACTAGGTTAGTTGGTTAAACAGTGAACAGATGAAATATAAGGATATATCAAAGCACTGATACTCAAAGTACGGCCCAGGGGCCACATACGGCCCCCAGCTGAACAACTGCACTGGGCTGCTGAGAGCACTAACATTCATAAAGGTGTTATTAAACCGGGCAAGCGTTTATTGACACTAGCTGAAATAAAAGACATGAAGCAAATAAGATGTCACGCACCCTTTAGGAACACATTAATTTCTAAGACATCTCACAAACGTGTAAAAAAAAAAAAGTATTTTCAAAATTAAAAAAAAAGTGTATTTCATTAACATACATTTCACCTTAGTACATCAGATTATATCAGTGCATTGAATGTATTTTTTAAACGTGACAGTTTTCAATGCTAAACTAAGAGGCAAGTCAGTTATCACAATGAACCCTCTGGATGGTCTGGATCGTTATTCTAGATGGACAATATTAGTTAAATAAATCAAATACAAGAGAACGTTTTATACTGCATATATCTTGCCCACATGAATTTCAGGGGGCTCCAATATGTCAAAATGAAGAAAAAGGAGGCAAAGTGAAATTAGACAATTGCCTAGGATCACACAATTTGTTCAAGTGGGGAAGCCATGATGAATCCAAGATTTTATGGTTTATGTGCAGTTCCATTTCATTCCAGTTTAATAATTAGGTTACTACCTTTTTACACTTAACTCTCCCAAGTTAGTGATAGCAAGCAAAGAAGGCTTACTCCAAGGTGCGGTAGGTGCAGTGGAGGGATTGCAGCTCAGAAACAGCATAATAAAAAGCCCCACGGTCACCGCGCTGGCATCAATGCAGCCCTCGGGCACATCACAGACTTTACTTTGTGGCCCCTGGGAAAATGTTTGCGAGTATTCATGTCCTAAACTGAAGATGAGCATTTTGCTGCATAGTGCTGAAGATAGACAATCCAATGACATAGGACTAGGAATGATAATGGTCATATTTTTAGTGGAGCATCAACAGGAGGGTTACAACAATAGAACAGCTAAAAGGACCACAGAACCCAATGAGAAACATAGGTAATGAATATTTGTTCTATATGCTAGACGTGAGAGGGACCTATTACAAGTAGACGTGTTCACCATGAACACTCTTAAAATGTATCCTACCTTTGACTGGAGCTAGTGCAAGATACACAATGCCATGGAGTCATGGTTACACTTACTTAGACTCTTAAGTGAATTCCAGTATTCTGAGGTTTAGCTTTTTTCAGGAAGCCCTTTTACACCTATTCACTGCTACAAAAACTATGTGTCTGAACTGCAAAGATTATTTTTCTAAATCTGGATAACTGAAAAGGGTTTTATACACATTGCTGATCTGTAGATTTAATGGATTTTCATCGTGAAGGGTCCGTAGGTTTATGGCATCACATTAAGATATGTACACCCCAAACTATTTGAAGACACATTTACAGAGAGGGTTTCTTAAAGAACTAGTACCCCCACCTACATTTTCCCAGCATTGGGGACTGCTGTTCTCCTTTCCTGACTATACTTGATACTTGAGTAACTTATTAAGTCATTGATCTACCCTACGGATTTTTGTTTTAATCTGTTTATTAAGGTTTTTCATTTTTACGATACGATGATGTAATTGACGGGTAATGTAGCATACAATCAGTGTAGGATATTGTGGCAAACATACTGAATCAATAATACAGATGGGCTAGAGCAGTAAGTAAGCTCCAATAAGCCCATAAGGAGAATAAACACTAAATCTCAGCCCTGGATTAGGACACGTATCCAAAAGGTACATCTCTATGTATATATTGAGCGATCTGTATGGCAACTCCTGCAAATAAGAAATAGAGAAGGAACGCCAGGCGAACTGTTGATGAAGTTTGGAACAGATTCATACATATTGGTAGAAACATAATGAGAACAACTCAAATCTGATAACATACAAGACAACACGACTTCTCCCCCCGCTTCCCTCACCCACCATCAGTAACAGATGTGTTGTTAATTACCCATTACTAAAAGTCACGGGAAGTGTGTGAGTAAAGGGCTTCATGGTGAACAAGAAAGACACGCGTCATTCAGTAACCTTAGTCTCCCTGTCCGGGGCTTCTCACAAGGGGTGAGTGCCATAGTCTGCCTCATGTGAATGATTAGACTGCGAGTCAGATAAGATTGTCTCCCAGTAAGTGGCAATGGGATGCTTCCTCAGTCAGAGTATCTTCCTTATGCAGGGCCACACTTTCCGCTTGTGCCCAATTAACCATCGAGAGCATCCTATCCACAAATGGGTAGGGTTCAGAGGATTTCCTCCTATGGGTTATTAGGTGCTTAGCCACTATGAATCCTAAGTCCAGAAAGTGTGGAGTAACCCTGTGCTTCTTGTGCCTACGATACAAACCCAGTAGGCATATTTCCCATTTCTGCAGGTCCCGGCACTCAGTGCACGTGGATCAACTTGATGCAATATTGGACCAGTAGTTATGTAAATAGGCGCAGGCCCATAGCATGTGTAGCAAGTCAGCGTCTATCTGCGCACAACGAGGGTAAGTGACATCCGCGCTGTGATAATACAGATTTACACTGGCAAATGTGAGATAAGCCCTATGTACTACAAAAAGCTGAATAAGCTTAAACCGGGCATTACGCGGCACGTGTCTTGGGCACTCTAGCACAGTGGCCCCTTCCTTATTGGTACAAGAGCATGTTAAGTTGGCCCACCAGAGTTGTCTTAGGGGTGTAAGCTGTAGAATAGTGTGGGAGCGGAGGGAATCTGCGAACCATCGTATGAGGCCTCTACCCCTGCCCATCACATGTAGATATTGGACCGTAAGGTGAATGGGTCGTTCAATGGTCATGTCCCCCCAGTAGGTTCCCCAGAGTGGCCATCAGCGAGTTGTGAAGTAGAAATTGGCCTGGGGTAGGCCATCCTCCTCCATCAACATTTCGCATGTTGCCAAGATGCCTTCCCTGTATAGGTCCCCCAGTGCGTGCAGGCCTGCAGGCCGCCATGTTGTCAGTTAGGTTGCCGGTGTGTGCCCTCTGCTCCTAGGCATACCAAGCAGTGCTAACCCGGTGTGTAAGGCATCATGTGCTTAGTAATGTAGAGGCACCTACGATAGCAGCGATAGGCCAGCAACAGGGAGTCCGGCGCACGCATTCGTGCACAGGGGTGAAACCGCTGCAGAATAGCAGGCAAGTTCCACCTAGGTGAGGATGTGGCTGTGTCTGACAGGTGCAACCCTGCCAGCCATTTAGCAATCCATTGGATTTGAGAAGCGAGGTAGTACTGCGCGAAATCCAATGCGGCTAGACCTCCCCGACCTGTGTGTGAGCAGTGCTTTGTTAAAGCTACCCTGCATCTGGACTTGTTCCAGATAAACTCTTGAATCTGCCGGTCAAGCGCTCGAAAGAATGCAGCTGGGATATAAAGAGGGAGGTTAGTAAAGAAATATAGAAGGTGGGGCAAAATCACTATTTTTTAATAACGCCACACTCCCCGTGACTGCCAGTGGTCGCATGTGCCAAAAAGTCATTTGGGCGCGCAATGATCTTACTGCACGATTAACATTGTTATCAAAAAGATCAGCCGTAGAATGGGAAACCTGCAACCCCAGGTATCTAAATGCCGAGGACAAAGTGTGGATTGGGGACACTGTAGAGAAAGGGGAATAGGCAGGCCTTTGTCCAATTCACCCTCAGCCCGGAGATGGATGCAAATTGGTACATAGTTAAAGCAATCGGGGAATGGATGTTGTACCTGTCCCTGAGGTGTTATGTTTCATACAGGTGCCAGCCAGACCCTTCACCTATGTTTCCCCTGACATTACACTGCATAACGGTTCTTAGTACTGACCTTTTACCTAGTTACGGTAACATGGGGTTTTCTCAGAAAAACTAGCCTCATTCATTATGCATGAGGATTCTTGAAATCTCAGCAGGACTACCATCTCCTGCATAATAACTATGTATAAGGGTTATTCCTTCCGTCATCCTAGTCAGACATGACACAGCAAGGTAGATCCCCTGAGGGTACCACTTTGGGTATATAAACACCACATCTTTGCTGAGGCAGGGAGAGGAGAAAAAGGACTTCCATGCTGACACACTGACGCAAGACGCTGAGTTTGCTGCACGCAGACACTCCAGCTCACAGTGGTCTGACATCCCTCGCAGGGTGTCCTTCTCGAGACCAAGACGGGGTCCCACAGTCTCTCACTTCAGGTAATGGGGTTGGCTTTATCCTAGGGGGATTCTTGACTCTACACCTACATACATGCTAGGTACACTTGGGTACATCTAGTTAGGGTTGCATCGTAGGAGTACCCATTTATTACTGTCATGTATTTTATATACTTGCCTGTATTCATTGTTTTAGCACTATGGTAGGAATCTACCATCCTTTTACTCCATTGGTGCTTGTAATCATTTGTATCTGGTTTTGTCTTATGGTTGTATCAGTGCACCTATTTTACACGAGAATGACGCTGGTTCAATAAATGTTTATTGAAAACGTCCCCACCGTTTATTCAGTGTATCTCTTGGAGCCAAAGTGAGCACGAGTGACTGAGCGAAAAGTACTGCACTGTTTGAACAATCCCTGATGAGACAGAGCTGTCATGTTCGATAGTTGCCAAGAACTATTCTCTCCTTGGTAAGAGGAGTTTACAGTGGCACTGTAAGCTAGCTGGTATACAGGCAAACATACCCGGTGGGGGTGTCTGGAATCAGTCTGGACACCAATACCACAGTCTATGTCGTCTAAACGCTCAGATCCTATAGAGGTATATAGGAACTACACGACAGAGGTAGAGCAGCATATCATTTGCATATAGAGATATCACGTGTCCCATCACCTAAGGGGATGCCCCAGGGTGTCCCCTGGTTTCACATCACAAGCACCACTGGCTCAATTGACAGGGAAAACAACAGAGGCAAGAGCGGGCAGCTTTGCCTCATTCCCCTGTGTATGGGAACTGACCCTGAAATAAGGGGTCCAGTCTTGAACCCGATGAGGGAGTTAGTGTATAGTAATTTTACAAATTGGAGAAAGAAATGGCCAATGCCATAGCAGCAAAACCAAAAGGGGATGATGGACTGAGTGTTGAACATTGCAAGCACTCACCCCCAGTCAACTGATCTGGGTTTAATCCATCATCATTCTTTAGCTCACTCCGCCACCCCAGTTCAGACATGGCCATATGCAATTCAGTCTGATCCTGTGCCTCATGGGAACAGTACAGCCCGAACTGCCAAGCCATGTCTTCCCTGGAACGGAAACAAGCATCCCAGGCTATCTTGAATCCATAGCGGGGCAGCTTGTTAAAAAGGTAATCCCATTAAAAGGAGTCAAAGGCCTTTTCAAGGTCGTAGACCAAGCATCCAGTGCGAGGCCAGGTTTGTCGGGCATAAGTCTTAACTTGAAAGAATTGGCATAGGTTCAGAGAAGTATTTCCGGTGGGGACTAACCAGTTTTGATCTGAGTGGACCAAAGGCAGGACCAGGGGTGACAGGTGGTCTGCAAGTATTTTGACTAGGACCTTGTAAATCGGTATTAAGCAGGGCTAATGGTCTGTGGGAGCTGACGAGCAAGGGGTCTTTATTTGGTTTAGGCAGAGAGATGACTGTTACCTCTCTCTGGGAGGCAGAGAGACTGCCGATGGAGAGGGCCTCTTCGTACATGGTCAGCAAATGGGAGACTAATTGAAGTGCATATGTTTTGTAGAGCTCCGCCGGTAAATCATCAGCCCTCGGGGACCTGCCGGTGGCTAACGCCTTGATTGCATCCTTACTTTAGAGCAGTGTGATAGGACCATTAAGTTCCGCTCGCTGGTCTATGGTAATGCGGAGCAGTGTCAGAGTGGTAAAGAATGAGTTATAGTCGACCAGGCTTGCGCCTGTAATGGACTGATATACCTGTGTATAGTACTGTGTGAGCTCATCGTGCATGGCTTGTTGAGTATAGAGGAATGAGTCTGCAGCAGAAAGAAGTGTCATTATGGGCTGTTGAGGCCGGTTCTGTTGGATGAGCCACACCAAGAGCTGTCCTGATCTGTCAGCTGTGTGCTAGCCGAGTGTGCAGCATAGTTAAAGCAGTGTAGTCTTTCTAATAACATAACTTGTTCCATCGCACATCCACAAGATCACCGGTGCCACCAGGATCATCTGCCACCTGTGTTTCCAGGACCAGGAGTGTGTGTTCTAATCTGGAAAAGTCCCTATTAATCATTTGCCTCATATTTCCCTGTGTACCCGAACAGTGCACCCGTGTAGTTACCTTGAAGGCGTCCCATTCTATTAATTTGGCGGAGGCCATGTTAGCATTATTGTCAAAGTATTCTGTTATCGCCGTCCCAAGGGAGGCTTGAAAAGGTGGTGGTGGTGGATGGTTGGGGGGGGGGGAGGGTCGTCTTCCAGCAACGCAGGTTGTTCGCTCCAGGTAGGAATGAGGGGCGGATCAACTGCCCCCTATAATTGAATAATTTGAGGATTGTGATCAGTGTGTGTGCGGCCCAGATATTCTACATGTGTGATAGAGGGAAGTAATGATGTTGCACCCACCAGTCTGTCGATGCGAACATGTAATTGTTGTGGAGCAGAGAAGACGGAATACACCCTAGTCTTCGGGTTACGGAAGCACCACGTCGACCAGCTGCCAATGTTGGAGCCAATCTTGCAGCATCTGTGCATTGAAGGTCGCAGGGGTGAAGCCAGTTGGGGGAAGGAGCGATCAAGGGTGGTGTTTAAAACACTGTTAAAGTCCCCCCCATAAGACACAGCATTTCACTCCAGAGAGAAAATATGTTCGAGAGCGCATGCAAAAAGGTGGTCAGATCGGAGTTCAGGTTATAAACAGAACCCAGAAGTATGGAGTGGCCGTCAAGCCGGCCCTTCACTATGACTTAGCTGCCTTCTGGGTCTAGTATAGTGTCATCTGCAACGAATGGGGTCCTGGGTCTGACCCACAACGGCAGTCCCCAGGCATAAGTTGAATAGTTGTTGGCAAATACCTGTCCGCACCAGCGCCTCTGCAGCTTAGTGATTACTGAGTGTATTAGATGAGTCTCCTGCAACAATGCAATATGTGTGGATCGGTGCTTCAGGTAGGAGTAGACTGAGTAGCAGCGAGAAGGCCTGTGCATGCCCCTCATGTCCATGTGAGTACGTTAAAGTGGGTCATGTATGGAAAGAAGTGCCGCCCAGCCACTGGGCGTTGCGCATATGTCGGTGAAGGTATAGCAGTGTTAGCTGTGTATAACAATGACCTGCAGTGGAGAGTTGGGCCATAAGGAGTCGTGGGTCATAGCTGAAAAAATATAAACCATTAACATGAGAACGTAAATACCAATAGAGTAGAGGTACATGTTTCCACCTAAATAGTTGAACAACTAAAATTGGCAGAGTTAACCAGTCGTGTAACTGGTGGCGGAAAGCTAGGCAGCCAATTAAGGTATGCCCCATACAATTGAGGATGGAATCGTAGGAACCCATGTATATATCACAGTTCATTAAATATCTGTTCTCTGAGGCAAACAGAAGTAATATGGAAACTTCCTGCAGTCGAATCACGATGGTCACGTAACTATGATCCCTCACCTCTGCAAGAGAAAGCAAAAAAAAGGACATATTATCTGGGGAGGACATGACAAATTGTGTCCCAAGTTCATAGTGGAAATGTCAGTCATTAGCAAGTAGGCATTTTAGGTATCAGAGCATGTCCTCGGGCGTATGCGGCATTAGTTCAGACGTGGCTGTCGAGTCCGCCCCAGAGGGCCATGTAGTCGAGGAGCTATCATCGCTGATTGGCATATGAGAGTTGTCATCCGGCTCCGTGCCTAGTATGTTTCCACATATCGCAGTGGCATTCTGCAAAGCCGGATGCCTCGCTCGTAAGCCGGGTGCGCGCTTCAATTGAACGGAGTGCTGCGATCGGGGTTGACGGCCTTGCTGCCCCAGAGCCGCCCTGCCACCGGTCACGGTGCCAGCCTGTAGAGATCGATCAGCAGTAGATAGACCCGTTATCTCTAGCCAATCCTATGCATCCTCAGGGGAACTGAAAAAGGGAATTTTTTGCCCCTGTCGCCACCCCCGGAAAGAGGAGAGGATATTGAATGTCTAGTTCACAGAAGCGGCACTTGACTAGAAAGGAGGTTCGCTGTTTCTGTACCATGACAGTGTAATCCAGGAAGAACATTATCTTTGCGCTGTCCACTGTGAGCTCTCTCATCTTTCGTGTCTCATGTCCCTGTCACCGTAGTGCAATAGTCAGAACAATAGTGGCCTTGGGTTGGAGCCCGGTGGCAGCAGGTGCGCAGGAACACAATGGGCACACTCCACCAAGAAAAAACGCAAAAAAGTTTCCCAAGGTAACAGCTGTCGCAACCATTGCTCCACGTAAGTGATGACATCCGATGCCTCTACTCCCCTCTGGTAGGCCCACCACTCATACAATGTTACGACGTGAGCGGCCCTCCACATCTTCCGTGCAGCGTTCCAGGACCTCCACTCGTTCCGCCTTTGTGCACATTGAAGATTTCATATCAGGAGCCCTCAGCTGAAGCTCTACGATGGTCAACTCAGCGGTGTGGACCCTGTCCGCAAGCCTGCGGTGATCTGCATGTAGCAGCGTCAGATCAGTCGTTACCACGTCTATTTAGCTTTCCAGCGATGTCCGTGTGGTCCCAATCCTCTCCCCAGCTGCAAAGATAGAGTCCAATATGTCGCTAATGGAGAGCAGGGGAGGAGCGCCATCCGAGGAACCAGCACTGCCCAGCAGTCGATCATGAGCCGCGGAGGGTTTCGAAGATGTGTCCGGCATGACTGTGCGCGACCGACCCATGACACTCTGCTTCAACAGTCCAGTCCAAAGCAACACCGTGCCAACACGTGGGGCCCGCTTGCTAGTACCCAGCAACGTTAGGGATGTGGCAGCACGAGCAGTCCCAAGGAGTGTAGCAATGGCTATTGCACGAGTAGATTAGTTCAGGGCCAGCGAAGTCTCTATTTTGACAGGTCGTGCAGTGCCCTTTGTTGTGAGACCAGAGTGGATGTTCCTAATACGATGCAGCAGCCAATGATCCAGTGATTAGGAGTGGGGTCTGCTTACCTGCGCCAACTAAGTCCCTTAAGCACAATAGCACGAGCAGCCCCATAGGTGTTCGTGAAGGTAACCAGTATGAGGTGTTCCAAAGAGAATGTCAGTGGGCGGCAGCAGCAGGGGTCGTGACAGCCACTCATATGAGCTGTTGCAGTGCAATAATCTACATGACCACAACTGCCACCGTGGAAGAATAGCAGTCCTGTCCCTATTGAATTCGGCAATGGCTGGCAACTGGATCATGCATCCATTTAGAAGGGGCTGGAGGCTCAGGCAACTATATCGCCCGGTGCTGCAGGGGCCAGTTCACCCTTCCAGTAGTGCCTCGCTCATTGCTTCCCTGGCTCCATTGCGCCCCACCCCCAGCAGTGGCGGTGGTCAGCACTTTGGTCCCAACGACCGCAGGTGTCTGTAGCCAGGCTCCGCCGCCTCCCAATGTGCCCCACAGCCAGCCAAGTGGGTGCAGTCAATGTCCGTGCACCGCAGCGAGAGCCAGCGCATACCAGTGCGATCCTACTATAATAGGCCACCCAGGCAAATCAGGGGCAATGTGACTGTTCTCCGCAGCTGGGGATCCAGCAGGAAGGGTCTCCTGTGCAAGAGGCTGCTCCTGGTCAACAGTCCATCTGCTGTGTATGCCCTCCCAGTGCAGCAGAAAACCCGAAAGACCGCCTACTTCTCTCAGCAGCTCCTCGTGTCCCCAGGCCTTATCGGTGCATACAGGCGTCCCACCTTTTTGGGGCGTGGCAAGCCAACATGTCCTAGGCTTGCCTGGTGAGCCGCCCGCAGGGACTCATATTCCTGTCCGCCTCCGCCCCACTCAGTCGCATAGGGTCATCGTCTTGTGGGCCACAGGTCTGGTTCCCAGGCCTCAGCAATCAGTCACTGTAGTGCCTCGTCCCCGCTACCCTCAGTGGAGTTCCCACCATGCAGCAGATGCTGGATGGATAGGGAGTGTGGGGAGGCAGATCAACAAGCTGTGATGGTGGGTTCCCGGTAGGATAGCGGTCGGATAAGCGGGGCGAGCAGCGGACCTTATTCAAAAGCACATCCGGCATGTTGGCTGCTCAGGCCACGCCCCCCCTATCGATCTACCCTATGGATAATGTGGGTGTCACCAACACTGAAGTGGAAGTGTGGCTGTACTTTCGGAACATTACTAGTCCAGATTATATTTAAATGTTGAAAAGAGCCACAGAAAACTGGGTAACTGAAGTGACCTGACCAGAAGTGAACTCTGGGTAAGAGTAGTTTTGAATAGGTCTCACCCAATTGAAGGGTGGGTACAGGAACGGGCCTTGAATCTATGGTTGAGGACATGTATCATGGGCCAACTGGAAGTATAGATGGGCCTACATGGATTTAATCTTACCTGAAGAAGGAAGGCCTTCTGCTCCTAGATTGTGCCAGTGCCCAGCTGTTACGCTGCTAGGAAGGACATGGAAGCCATAACAAAGGAAAAACCTCTTCTTCCCTTGAAAAGACCCCCTTAAAAATATACATATATACTTAACGAGCATGCATCTGCAACAAATTACATTCTTTTAGTAAGTATACTCAAATTGGACCTTAATTTCTCCACATCTTTTGTGTGTATGATTGCGCTTGATGGTTCCTGGACCACCTACTCGCTTACATTGCATCGCTTATTATAATGACAACAAAAGCTCTTTCACCACTTTTGGGCCCATTTCCTGTTTGAAGTTAACAACCCTAGGGTGCTGAGACAAGCTCGGTTGGAAAGTGATAAGTCTCCATTTTGTCTCTTATTTCATCCTGACCACCAGTCTTCTAAAATTATATCATATGCCTATAAGAATGATACTCAGTCAATGTACAGTCTAATAAATAAAAAAGAAAACCACTGAAAAAATCCACTGAAAGCAGCTTAAGAAAAAAAACTCACCTTGTCATCCACAGTTGAGCATTGCTCGAGTTTATATTTAGATTGAAAAGGACCGAACAGCAGGCTGTTGAGCGAATTTAATGACGTCAAACCCTCAAACTTTAAGATTGTGTATTTATGTAAGGAACGTAAAAACACATTTATATTGCCTCCTTCTCTATAGAACCGAGGAATAATTTTATGTAGAGCTCGGTTTGAAATACAAACTAAGCACTGCCGTTTATACTAAGTGTCAAGCACTTAAACTGCCCTTTTTTAGTAGTTAAATTTATAAAGGCTTTCTGGAAAACTACAAGTCATGGCATAAAATGTACTGGTATTTAATATTTTGGCATTTAAAGTTTATGCTTTAGGGAAATCAGCAGTCCCTTTTTCATGTTTGTAAATGTGAAATTGATTTATACGTAAACGCTGTGCTTTACCTATTTAGAGGAAGTTTATTTCAGAACTTGAACATACTGCCTGGTATTACTTGAGGTCACGAGACCTGGGTGGAACTTAGGATTGGCAACATTTTGGGATGTCAGGAAGCGGTCTACTCAGCTAGGACACACACCTTTGCATGCATATTAGTAATGCTGATATTGGCCCGGCAAGCTCTGACTTTTGTCAAATGATGCAATGTACAGTCACTTTTCGGTGGTTAAGGCTCTTTTATTGCCCACCCTGGCCAAAGTAGGCCATCCCTTTAGGAGATGCTGTGTCTCTGGAAGTCGAGAGCAGCATTGATGAGAGATGGCAGGGCCATGGATAACTCTTGTTAAGAAATGTCTACCTTTTTAGTCATGTGCCCCATCAACCAAAAGCATACAATGGAAGGTGTAGTGGATTGGATTAGAGCTAGGAATTCGACTGGGTAAAATGTGGCTCAACGAAAATAAGAGCTGAAGAACAGAGAGTGGTAAAAAAAAAATACAAGCAATAAGGAGGCTTGACATATCAATCAAGGTTGTAGGCCAAAGGGGGCTAGTGTTTGTGAGGCGTTTACAGCGCAGTGAGTGTTCCCATCCTCACATTACGAGATCAATCTCTCAAATCTGGGAGGTAGTCGGCATCGCACACTGCAGCAAATTGGTTGTGGCATAAATGGGCTTGCTTGCTTTGGCAGATGTAGGTTCAGGCCCAACATGTGGTAGTAATTGCCTGCTAGACATCTGATTTACGTAGCATTTCTCCAGTCCGCAGATGTTAGTATACAGCCAATTTGTTAAAGCATCGTATACATGGTGCCATTCTTTGAGCACCTTAAGAGTATCCCCTTGGAGACCAAGTCACTAGCTTGTCTTTGGGTGGGTAGTGCATGCTTGATTCCGCTTAGCGAAAGGAGATGGTGGAACTAATGGAGCGGAGGGGGCTATAAGTGAAGGTCCTTGCATTTCACCCAATAGCATAACAGGCATCCTGGGCAACATGAAAATGTAAGCGATCACAGTAATCGCAGGAACGGATATTGCATAGACAAATTTGTCTTCCGGATGCAGACCACATCCAGAATGGATATGGGGAAGTGGCAGTGTATAATCTTGTGCTGACAGCGATCCTGTAATACCAAGGATATCTTCATATTTTTAGTGTTGGGCCTCTGCTGAAGTGTGTACGTGCTGTATTTTTCCCTTTGTCAGGTGGGACTCTGACCCGACGAATGAGGGACAGGTCCAGATTCTGGCACCATAGTTGGTCCTCTATGCACATCCACTTGGGGTCTACTCTGCTCTGGACTGCCGGGGTACAAACTTGGATCCCCAGGCATTCTCATGACTCTCCAGCAGGTCATCAGTTTGCTGGTCTTCAAGCCGCTAGGCCGGACTTCAATAGTGAGCCTGCCAATATAGGGCATCGGAGTTTAAAAAAAAAAGTACAGGCCTTAGACCCTGTAGTTAGATCTTTCTGAGCAAATATCCCCAGGAGAGTCGAGGGACCGTTATACAACTCATTCCAAACGAAAGGATAAAATGAAAAAAAGTTACTTACCTTCGATAAAGAGCTTTCTGGTGAATACTCGGACCTACCTGCAGATTACTCACCTTTTGAGTATCCCAGGCTTCAGACTGGATCCAGAATGTTTTCAATAGTTCTCCATGCGGACTGGGGACACAGGCTCTATTTAGGAGCCAGACGTGACACCACTGTGAAGTCACTGGAGTCATGAAGCACCCTCACTGCACTGGCGCACTGATGCCAGTTCCCCATCCATTTTTACACACCTCCGAGGTGGGCATTATAAGAACAACATCAGATTGACATGGTGCAGAGCAAAACCTAGACTTAGAAACTTACTGTTTGGATTATAACAGAAAACTAGCCTTCAAACTGGGGAGGACGGCAGGGTCGGAGTAGAACTGTAGGTAGATAGAGTATCCATCAGAAAGATAGTTACTAAAAGTAATTATTCGGTTGAATACTTTTACCTGCAGATGATTCCTCGCCTTTTAAATAGATTCCCAAAGCACTACACAATCAGGAGGTGGGTTTGAAAGACTGGTTAATCGTCATGGAGGAATGAGTCGTGGAGGAATGAGCACGCAAAGTCGACCTTTCCTACACATTTCCGAATCCAAACAGTAATGCTTTGTGAAGATGTGGAGGGAAGACCAAGTTGTCGCTTTGCAGATTTCTGCACAGGGACTCCCCTTGCCAGAGATGAAGTTGAAGACTTCGCCCTGGTGGAATGAGCTCTGATGCACTCTGGAGTTTCATTCTGAGCCAAGGCGTAACAAATATTGATGCACAAGATGATCCACCTAAACAACTTCCCCTTTTGGACAGCTATGCCTTTCATCTTGCCAATATAGCTTATGAAAAGCTGGTAATCCAGTCGGAAGTCTTTGATACACTCAATATAAAAACTGCCCTCTTAGGATCCAGTCTATTAAACCTTTCCCCTTCCTCAATGAGATGTGGAGTAGGAAAGAAAAAGTAGGGTACGAATTGACTTCAGTGGAAGGGTGTGACCACTTTTTAAGGAAAGCAGCCCTGGTTCGAAGAACTAACTTGTCATGAAGAAAGGAAGTAAAGGGAGATTTGACACTCATTGCCTTTAACTCATGGACACAACTCTACTACGTAATTGGAACTAGAAAAGTTTTAAATATAAGCAGCTGTAACTGGCAACAGTGTAGGGATTCAAACAAAGGACACATTAAAAATGTGATAACAAACATAAGATCCCATTGAGGTATTATGAAATGAGGTGGGGGGACATATTGGTGAAGCCCTTCAGAAACCTGATAACTAGGGTGGCTTGAACAGGGATAGTTGATATTAAAAACAGAGGAAGGCTGACAAGGCGGATAAGTAGCCCTTGCCCCTCTGATCACGAGAGGAGCAGTGGCGGCTGGTGACATTTGAAAGTGGTAGGGCGTAAATACTGCACTGTGGCGAGTGAGTGTAGTGTGCGAGCCCGAACCACCTACGGGGTGTTCGGGGAGATTGTCCCCCCGAGAAAATTTTGAAAAAAGAGTGGGCAAATGGTGCATTTTCAAGCAAATTTGAGAAGCAAGAAGGTTAATAAAGCAATTGTGAAATAGCAGTTATTACATTAATAAAGAGATGTCATAGGAGGTGGCGGTCTCTTTCTCTCCCATTACAGAGTTCCCTTCGTCTGACACTGGAGGTGGCGGTCTCGTTTCTTCTCATCACAGAGAGCTCCCTCCGCCTAACACTGGAGGTGACGGTCTCAATCCCTCCCATCACAGAGCTCCCTTTGTCTGACACTGAAGGTGGTGGTCTCTTTTCTTCCCATAGCAGAGCTCCCTGTGTCTGACACTGGAGGTGACTGGATCTTTCCTTTCCGACCCACAGCTGCATGTGTCTCGCAGTGAAGGCGACTGTTTGGGTCTCATAGCTCCTTTTGTCTCTCACTGGAGATGGAGGTTTCTTTACCTCTCTTCCCACCGCTCCCTTGTCTGCAACTGGAGGAAGTCGTACCCGTCTCAAACCAGAGCTGTCACTCCAGTGTAGTAGTGATTACACCTACCCAGAGGCAGGTTAATTCACAAAAATGTAGAAGTGAGTGGGAACTTACGGGACCCGACTTCCACACTTTTATTTTTGCTATTTACTTGTTAGACTTCTTCTGTTTTCAATATTCTGATACCAATTTTTTGGGGAAATTGTTTTTGGAGCCTATAATTAGGGCATTAACACCTGTAACTGTTGCCTCCTCTACCGTTATAGGCCCAAGGCAAAGGCAAGGGCATGTGAGGGGTGAAGTTCCGTTAACCAGAAACTAAAGTGGATGCTTAAGTTAAGGCCGGCTCTTCCCATAAGCTGGTCTCAGTTGTGTTCACAAAAAGCACGACCTGCGTCAGCCTTGGACAATCCGTCTTGCAGGGAATCCATTCCATGAGGCAGCCCTGTCAGCCTCCATGGTGAGAACAACCAGTGCTTCATTAGCTAAATATATACCTGCATAAATAAATAAGTGCAGGGGTCCAAAGTGTTTCTTCCAGGGCAGTGATTCATATTACAACACTTCCAGTGCACTGGCAGATACCTACAATATTTCTAGTGCACCGACTGGTGTGTGCAGCTCTTCCAGTGCACGTTTCGTGCCTACAGCACTTTCAGCTCACTGTCTCCTGCTTGTAGAGTTTCCAGTGAATGACACATGGCAACAGCACTTCCAGATCACAGACGCATGACTACACTACACCCAGTGCACCGACTCATGCCCAAAGCACTTCCAGTGCACCAACATATAACTACAGCACTTCAAGTTAACCGCCTCATGCCTACAGCACTTCTAGCTCACAAAATCATGCCCACAGCGTTTGCAATGCTGCACCTCCTATCTGCAGAGCTTGCAGTGGGCTGACGGGTGCCAACTACACTTCCACTGCAACAAATGGTGCCCACAGGGCTTCCATTGCAGTGACTCATGTCTACAGAGCAACGAGTGCACCTACTCATGCCCACTGCACTGCGCTGCGATGCAGGGACACGCTCCTCACTCACACTCGCGCTTGGCAAACAAACACAGCAAGGACTCTACCTGAAATATGATTTTACAGAGATGGACTCACAAGTTTTGCCTTGAGGGTGGAGTGGGGATTGTTTCGGAGTTCAAATTAAAACGCACGCAAGGAATAACAGATCATACATGAATGCACGGGCGAGTCAGGGGCTTTGTATGTTAAAGAAACCTTTTTAAATGACATAAAACTGGTAAGACGTTCACAGGGCTCTCACAATGTACTCTTCCTTCCATGAGTTCTGATCTGAACTCTGCTCTCTCAATGCACATCTATCCTGATACCATCTGGTAGTGAGACATTCACAGGGCTCTCACAAGGCACCTTGTGTCTGATCCGCAGCATGCACTGGTCCAAGTGGAGCCGTACAAGAAGATTGCTCAATATGCTCGTCGTCTGTCTGCACGCGTTGTTTGGCTAAAGACTTACAGGCACAATTTTTCAATCACATTTTCTCTATTTTCGTTCCCCCAGTTTGTCTTAGTCCTCAAAAGATAGGTTTAGAGCGCCTAAAGTGCGGAGAGCGCCTGGCAGAGAGCGCTTCACACCCAGTGCACATGCACCGAGAGGGGCAGCGTTCACGCTCTCCCAGCCCTGAGAGATTCAAAGCACTCTCAGGCCTGAGAGTGCCCCGCCTGCCAGCAGGCCTACCCGGCTGGCTGCAACGCACACACATCTCGCGCTGTAAACGTCCCTGACGTTTTAAGGGTGAGACACCAGACCAGACAGTGCTTTTGACTGGATCCATTTTCATTGAATACCATCCCTATTTGAAGGTGGAATATCTCAGGGCTAATGCACCTGCTACAGAGATATGTATAACTAACTGCTTCGAGTCCTTATCGGGCTGGCTCGTCATGTCATGCTTCTAACGTTGATACACTTGGTAACTTTAAGTTGGTAAACATCAACAACTTGTACTAATTTTATGAAGGCAGTTCAGTTTAAACTATCATTCACAAATTCTGTCAGATATAAAGAACTCTCTATACGGGGTTAAAAAAGTATGATATGCCCATGCACTGGGTCCGGCCGGAGGCACGGTCTGCTGCCTAGCCTCGGTGTTAATACTTCACCGGGCGAGTTTCGGCGCCGGCTTCCCAATCCAAAGGCGACCATCTGCTCTCCAGAGCCCTCGCCAGCACGAGACACTGTGACCCGCAAGTCACTGAACACAGGGCACCCAGTCGCGGCCGGCATGACTTGGGGGGGTGCGCGGGGGGGGGAAGGGAAAGGCGTTTAATTTAATGAATAACATTTTTTGAAAAAAAAAGTACCAGGCATCTCCTCCGGTCCCGCGTCGCATCACGTCTCTCCTCTCCAAACTCCATACAAGACGTGGAACTAACTTCTCCCCGCTCTTTTGCTTGACTGGCAAATCAGAAGACTGGGGGCGGCTACTCGGCTATATCCTGGCATTTGACTGGCCCATGGGCGACTGTACGTCACCGCCCGAGCAGGATCCTATCTACAGACGCCTGCACTACACTAGGCATGCGCAGCATACCTAATGTATTGTGAATGGAGTGGGGAGCTGAAATAAAGAGCACTCTTCTCGCAGATGCGCAGTCCAACTTCTGGACTCCTGCTCTCGCCTGCGTGCGCTGTGCGTTGTGACATGTGCACTTTCACCTGTGAAGCAGCACAGGCCAGAAATGTAAACAGACAAATTGTCAAAGCTGTCAATTCGTGTGCTTACATTCTTGCTGCCCGAACTGCAGTGGGCAGTTTCTTGATGAATGCCTAGTGGGGCGCCGCCCCGGTGCCCCTAATGGACCAGCCGCCACTGGAGAGGAGGTGAATAGTCCTCAATAATCAAACAATCAAAAGGTATGGAAGGAAACATGTAAGGAAGTGGAAAGCTACACCTCAACCGAAAGGCACCCCCAAAAGTACCCAGCAACGAACACAGAACTGAGGACAATCGGCATTCCTGCGAGTGGCAAAAAGATCCACTTGCAGTGTGCCCCAAAGTAAAAACATGTACCGGACCACCTCTGTGTGAAAACGCCACTCGTGGTTCAAAAAGTATCACTGACTCAGGCTATCGGCCCCAATATTCAGAAAACCAGCTAGATGATTGACAACCTGGCGTTTCTGCATCCAGGACCGAAGTTGTATAGCTTCCCAGCAGAGAAGGTGTGACCCCACTCCTCCCTGCTTGCTGACATATCACATAACAGTTGAGTTGTCCGTTGAGATCTGAACAGGCTGTCCTTATTGAAATGGCAGGAAGGCCTTGAGCTCCAACCATATTGCTCTCGGCTTCAGCAGACCGATGTGCAATATCTGTCCCACTTGGAGACCAACGACCTCTGATCGCAAAGTTCTCCAGATACGTTTCCCACCCTAGAGTGGAAGCATCTGTTACCACCGTAGTCACAGTTGATGGCGTCTGGAAGGACTTCCCTTGAACTAGGTTCTTCTCCACCATGTCAAATCTGCTGCTGTGTCACTTAAGATCACCACAGAATGTGTCAGATTTCTGCTGTGCTGGAGTTAGTCTGCGGATGTACCACTGAAGAGCACTCATATGTTAGAGTGCGTGAGTGACCAAGAGGTTACAGGAAGCTAGCAGCGTAATAGCATCAGGACTGGAATGTGTGCTCCATCCTGGAATATTGTAATTATAGCCTGAATATGCCTTGCTTTGTGAGGAGGGGGGAAAGGCTCTACTCTATGTAGTGTTCAGTAGTGCCCTTATGAACAGGAAAAGACACACAAATGATGGACGGAATGCGCAACAAATCAAACATTCACCCCCAGTCAAGAGATCTGGGTTAAATCCATTGTTCTTTTGCTCACCATGCCACCCCAGTTTAGACCCAGCCATATGCAAATCAGTCTTGACCCTACTCCTCATGGGAACAGTCCAGCCTGAGCTGCCAAACCAGGTCCTCCCTGGACCAGAAACAAGCATCCTGGGAATATCAGGCATGTGGTGTTGAGTGGGTTAATGCCATGCTCCCTGCCAAGAAAGTCTTTTTGGCAAATTGTTAGATGTTTAAAAAAATCCCTATCTGATGGAGTGGTCTGGAACGCACCAGGATACAATTTTGATGAACAACATGTCTGAACGACTATACTCTCTGGAGAAGAATTTGTTGACAAGAAAGTTGGACAACCTGAGGCCATTCTATACCTCCTGGCAGCCAAGCTTCTAACAGTGGGACAGAAGTTGGTTTCTACCAGGGTGCAATGTTTGGTTCTGTCAGAGCCTTGCTGAAAAACAAGCAAGGGTTCTGAGGATTATGAACTTGGGTGTAAGACCCCTGTTAAGATGTAAGACCTGGTCTCTAAGGACGGGAGAAGTACATCCAGGACTTCTGCCACCTTGCGCATCACTGTATAATAAAAAGTAACCTCTGGATGTCAAAGACCACTGGGAGAATACAATTCCCTCTAAGGGGCACTATCAAGCCTGCTACCAACTCGAAGTGTGATGAAGTCAGGAAGGGACAGCTTGGCCAATTCCGTCAACAGGGCCTGGTATGGGATCTTCCAGAGGATCAGAGTCTTCCCTGAAAAAGAATCTTTCTTTCTCTGCCAGGCATTTAGCTTCTTGCTTACCTATGCACAGGGGCAGGAAGCTCCATTAACCGCAATGGATCTGGAGCAGAAGTCGGCACCGGTGGAGTCAAGAGCAGCACTGGTGGTGTCAGGAGTGGCACCAGTGAAGGTTGTTTCTATGCCAATGGTGAAGACCTTGTAAGAGGAGGTGGCATTGGCTGTGGCGCCGTACCTGAAGCCATAAATGGAGTTGGTGCCAGAAGGCGGACCTAAAAATAGGAGGTAAGGGAAGGAAAAGGGCACTGAAAAAAACAATTGATGTCGCCCCTAAAGGTAAGACCACAGGACTGAAGAACATCCCGTTCAGTTAGTATACAGTGTCAGAACTGGGAGCAGGAAACTTTGGGTATGGCTGATATGCTTGAGGACTGGGTGAGGGAGCTACAGATGTCAAAGGTCTGGGAGCCAGAATCTGGTCCAAAGGAACCAAAGGCAGCCAATTCCTTTTTAGGAAGAGAGATCAATGTCGGCTGTAAGGAAGGGTTCTGAGGTGTAGGAGAGAGTCTCAGCAACTTACCCATCGACAATTGGCATCACTTGGAGGTGCAATGTCTCTTTTTCCTGTGCTTTCGCAGGAAGGATGTCGATGGCAGCTTTTCCAGTGACTTCGTCCTGGGGTAATTTTCTTCTGGCCCTTTAATCGTTCCATGCCTGGGCCATAGAAAGTTTGGTCTCCCTTTCTATGATGGCCATGGGGTGCATGCTCCTCCTGCATGATTAGCACAACTTTGCGTCATGGTCTGACCCCAAGCACCAATGATAGATGTCACATGGATCTGTGATGGACATCTGCCAATCACAATCCCTGCAGGGTTTAAAACTGGACTGTTTGGGGTGTGACATCCTTGCACTGAAGCATAAAAATATGGAAAAGACAAGAAATTGTCAAATAAAAAAGGGCTTGAAAATCGTAGGAAAGCATTGCTCCGGAACTGCTTAGATTGTGGGGGGACAAAAAGGGAACGGATGTCAGTGCGCTAGTTGGGGGAGCTTAATGGCTCCAGTGATGTCACGGTGGCATTGCTGCCCGTGCCAAGGTGGATTGAGCGCCCTCTACCGGCGCAGGCAGCTATTAAAATGTTTCTGGATCCAGTCTGATGTCTGGGATACTCAAAAGGTGAGAATTTGCAGGTAGGAGTATCCATCAGAAAAAAACATCAAACCTCTGATTCACAGTGAAAAGTGGAGGGTTAGACAAAAGCCACTTCAGAAAGATGCTGTCATGCTAACTGGCTGGCTAAGCAACACCAACTGCAACAACTGCAATAGCAAGTGTGCAATGGGCCTTGTGGCAAGCAATCAAAACAGGCATGCCTGCTCCCCTGTTTAGACAATAGATGATAGACATATTTGAGGTGCAGGGGGGGCCTTTAACTCAGGGTTTTGGTGTGGAGGAACCAGCTTCACAAATGCTAGGGTCAATTTTAAGGAAGGTGGGAGCTACCCGGGTCCATGCAACTTTAACCAGGATGATCAAGTCTCACATTCGCAAAATTCGATTCAGACTGAACAGTCTATGCAATCAACCTACAGTACTAGTTTGTCCATTTCACTACAAACTGAATATGGAAAACACATCCTCCTTTCACTTCCCTAATGCGACCCAGACTGCTTGCTTGTGATTGCGTGCAACCCTGACCCGCAAATACAGTGATATGCTGTGATCCCCCTTCTGGTATTCAGTTTGGCTATGGCCCATGCCAGCCCGAAAGGAACACAATATTGGCCGTCTGCTGCCAGGCAATCTGAGCACCACTAGTTTTACTTTGCTACCTCAACATTAAACTAGGCACTTACTTCAAAACTTGTCGGAGAGGTTAATTCATGTACTCCACATCTGACCAGGCAGAACAAGACACTGTCTCTGCTGAGGTGGATGGTATCAGATTTCCTTGAGAAAGCATGTGATATACACAAGTGCAATTTGAATAAACACTATCACATGGTGAATTTAATTTCCTCTGACAAGATGGTTAACTGATTAAACGGAAATCCGGTTAGGTTAACCCCTGCACAGAAAACTAAACTGCCTCTAGGCACCTAGTAATGAAAACTGGGGAAATTCTTAGGACATTTGTGAAAAGTGACAAGTGCTTTTTGTGGTACCTTAATGGAGAATAGTCAAGTGGGCGCATCTGGTTTAGAGTAGAACCTGCATTTGAGATCAAGGGTCACCAGTGGAGCGACTAAGCATTTATTGGCAATGGCACATGCACGTATGGCAACATGAGGTATTTCAGTGAGAGGATAGTAGACTGCAGCTTGCACAGATGTCAAGAGGATGAAGGTCAGCCTGATAACAGTAGGCAGCAGCTCGGCTTGATGACGGTTGGTTAACTTGCCTAACACTAGACCGCAGTTTGGCCTGATGGCTGAATGCAGCTCGGCTTCGATGCACAGAACATAGCAGCTAAATGACATACAGCAACTTGATCGAATATTAGACAGCAGATAGGGGTGACGGCATAGCATAGCTTATGTTTGTGTGCAAACTCAAGTATTGCTTAATCGCACACTACAGCACAGACCAGTGGCACGCAAAGCAACTTGGAGCAACAGTAAAATACAGGTGCTTCGGAGAGAAACTTGTAGAGGGCCTAAAAGCAGACTGCGTGTAGCAGTTAACGTAATTTCACCTCATCACGGCAGCAGAGGTTTACAGTGAGGGGAGACACTAGCTTGCAAAGAAGGCCCCCTGAAGGTTAGCCTATTGCATGGTCAATGCTGCTGAACCTTTTGAATAAAACTTGACCCGACTTATTCTAGAGGAACTAACTCTAGGATGTAATATAAGTAACACGATGGATTCAACATGGCAAACTACAAAAGAAAGGCAAAGGAAATGTAGGGTGTATTAAATAATATATCCCAATTAAGACAGACTGCTGTACACATACCCGAGGTACCACCACATCATCATCATCAGATAAGATTTGTATCATGCTAGACCGTCGACATGACTTGGAGCGTTAACGCTTGCTGCTGTCATGTGGATATGTGGTGAGCGGAAAGTCACAGGTTTTAATCAGTCTTCCATCTTTCCAAGGTTAGTAAATTGGGCAGTATTAAAACGGGTTACAGTAACAACTGTTATTTACTGTGCAGAGAAACAGTTATGAAGTGCTATAGAAAGAAATGGTAAACATATCCCAACACTAGGTAGAGTTGTGAATAGCTAGCGTATAGCATTATTAAATCTTTAAAGTCATGGTGCTGACTTCATATCATTAATTGGGATTTGTGCAGCAGTAAACTTTGGCTGGACAAGTCCTTGCACATTTGCTGGGTTTTCCCTACACCCGACTGTGAAGCCGCCACAAAGCGACAGATTAATAATAACCTGTGAATTCCCTGTCTGGAAGAAGATGAAAAAGGGAGGCCGAGTATAAGACACCGTCATATTTCTTCATATCTCAAGACATCAAAATGCAACAACTACAGATGACTGCCCTTATCTCACGGATTGGCCTACAAATTTAACGTGAGTGTCGCAAGACTGCATATTCGAGATTTAGACTGCCAAAGCCAAGCACAGAAGGAAGCCACGTTGCCCTTACTCAGTATCTCACTGCGAGGGTGACAGAACAATTTATCATCCTACTTCTTCAGAAGCGAACAGATTTCCAAAATAAACATGTTTCTTTAAAAACGGAAATAAGCTCATGGCTGCCTCAGACAATGGCAACTCAAATTCTTCCATCAATCTCATACAAACGATAGTGTGCCCTGTGGAATGAAAACTTGCATACATCAGTCATTGCAGTATAACCTACTTGTATTCATTTGTAGTCTCCATTAACCAGAGGGCATCTCCTTGACTGTTTAGTTCCAACCTAAACCTTCAATCTCCTGACAATTAGCACAACCAGGCACCTTTGAAGCTCTGGAATGTACTTGCTGAGGCAGAACCCTTTGCCACTGTTTTCATCATAAGTGTAACTATACCATCCCATGGAGTACCTAACATCAGTTTTTAAGTCTGGCTACAAACAGTTTTAGGTAAGCTGCACCTCATGTTATCAATTATTTAAAAAAAAGTACAATAAAAAGTAGAATATAGTTGTGTTTGGGTCAGCTCCCTTTAGCCATTGGCTGTCACATGTTTTTTGATGGCTTTCCACTGCTTGGATGGGCTGTACATCAAGGTCTTGGGACTTTGGAGATGGGTACATTGCCTCATTTGTATTCCCATTAGGTTTTGGTGTGGAGGCCATTGAGCAGTCTTTTGTCAGAATTTAGATTTGGCATGTAGCTGGAGTGGTTTCTTTGATACATTTACTTTACTGACTCAGTGACATCTTAATTGCAGATGAATGACATTTTGTTGTTTAGGGAATGTTTGCTCTAGCGACACTTTATCCTCTTTCAGGAGCAGCGCTATTTGCTAATCACACCTGCACGAGCATTTGTGTCCCTTTGCTGCAATAATAAACTGAATATATGCTTTTAATGTTAACAAAGTAAAGATGAGCACAACATAGCTCTCCTAAAGATGCAATGAAAATACCGGCCTTTTGGTAAAACTATCTAGTATGCAATATTTTATTGATTTCACCTTTCACCACTTAAGATGCAAACTTAATCTTCTAGTCCCTATTCACAATACTCCTCTTTAAGGGAACTGCTTAACCTTGCTAATGTCTTGTTACTTACCGGTAATCTTCATTACCCCGATTAGGGTCCTCCCCGTCCCAGTCCTTACTACGTGAGGCAGTCCTGCCCCCACCCAGCCAATCAAAACGCCAGAATTCAAAAGCTTACATAAGCCCCTCCCACCTACCGCCATGCCCGTTATCAACAAGACTCCGACACAAACACAGCGGGAGGGAGGGAGGGAAGAGGACTGGGATGGGGAGGACCCTAATCGGGGTAATGAAGATTACCGGTAAGTTACAAGACATTACCCCCTCATGGGTCCTCCCCGTCCCAGTCCTTACTACGTGAGGAACTCACAAGCAGAGAACCAAGAAAAAACGCAGGACACCAGGGATCCATGCAAAAGTACAAAACTTTAATCAATAAATGATCAACGAACAGCAGCGTTCAAGACGCCAACAGAAAAACTGTCAGCAGAGGCATGTAAAACATCAAGCCGATAATGTCGCACAAATGTGTGATGGGACTGCCAGGTGGCCGCCCTACAAATCTCCTGGATAGAGACCCCTGCCGCTTCAGCCCAGGAAGCGGCCACAGAACGCGTCGAACGACCCTGCACCTGAGACAGAGGAGGTAGATCCAAAGACTCATAGAATTGGCAGACCGCCAAACGCACCCACCGACTGATCGTAGAAGTGGAAACCTTCTTCCCCTTAGCCACACCCCCACAGGAGACAAACAGGGCAGGAGAAACCCGAAACTCCAGCGAACGTTGGAGGTAAATCTGGAGAGCCCTGCGAACATCCAAGGAAGGGGGAACAGGGGAATCCCCCTCAGCAGGCAAATCAGGAAGTATCACCTCCTGTTGCAAATGAAAACTGGAAGAAACCTTAGGCAGAAAAGCCGCATCAAGCAGCGAAACAACCCGATCCTGCAGGAACTGCAAATAAGGAAACAAAATGATTAAGGCACCCAACTCCCCCAACCAGCGAGCGGAGGTGATGGCCAGCAAAAAGCCACCTTAGCAGAAAACCACAACAAATCTGCCTCCATCAATGGTTCAAAAGGGGGCAACTGCAGACCCCGCAAAACAGTAGGCAAATCCCAAGAAGGCACGAGCACGGGAGAGACCGGCCGACGAAGCCGAAAGCTCAGAAGAAGCCGACTCACCAAAGGAGCAACAGCCTCCAAGGAGGCCCCAGGACCCCGACAAGCACGAATCGCCACCCACTGAGCTGACAAAGTGGAAGGGTAAAGGCCCTTTAAAAAACCATCCCTGACAAAATCCAAAATAGAAGCAGGACCCCCCCCAGCACAGGATCCACCCCATGGGAAGAACACCAAGAGACAAAGGAGCCCCAATGACGACCATAGCACTTAAGGGTCGAAGGACGACGTGACAACTGGATGTCCCGAGCCACCACAGAGGAACAGCCCAAAGATTCCAAGCCGTCAGCTGCAAACGACGAAGACAAGGCAGAGACAGGAGCGGAAACTGAAGAGGAGCCAGAACCAAAGGAAGCCGGACAAACCGACCCTCCGCCAGCTGCAACAGGAGAGGAAACCAAAGGAGGCGAGGCCAGAAAGGAGCAATCAGTAGGACCGAAACTCTCTCCCCCCCCCCCCCCGAATATTCTGCAGCACCCTCGGGAGGAGGGGAATGGGAGGGAAGGCAAACAGAAGGCCCGAAGGCCAGGGAATCGAAAGACGATCCACCGCCCAAGCCTGAGGACACATCACCTCCGAACAAAACCAGGGGAGAAGAGCGTTGTGAGGAGAGGCAAAGAGATCGATCCAGGGAGTCCCGAACCGAAGACAAAGGGACTGGAACAGAGGAAGAGAGAGATGGTACAGAACAGAGGACGGAAGATTGCGGCTCAGAGCGTCCACATGAAAATTCAACTGACCCAGAATGTACACCCCATCAAGGCCAACAGATGAGATTCTGCCCAAGCACAAATCTTGGAGGCCAGCAGGTTCAGAGACGCACACCTGGTCCCCCCCTGACGGTTCAAGTAACAACGAGCCACCTGATTGTTGGTACGAACCAACAGATTCGTCCCGTGGAGATGAACCTGAAAGAACTGCACCGCCTCCCAGACGGCCGCCAACTCTCGCCAGTTCGAGGAACAGTCGCTGTCCCCCCCAGAGACCACCGACCCTTGGCTTCCAAGGACCCCAACGTGGCGCCCCCAACCCCAAAGACTGGCATCCGTCATCAACAAAAGGGGAGGTGGAAGACAAAACCGCACCCCCTTCTCCAGATTGGGATTGCAAAGCCACCAGTCCAAGTCCCGAACCAGAGCAGGAGAGAGAGGAACCAAAGTCTCGTAATCTGCCCGGGAGGAGTCCCACCGAGCCAACAGATGAGTCACCAAGGGCTTGAGATGGAGACGAGCCCAAGGAACCACAGCAGTGGTGGCAGCCATCAATCCCTGGACCCGCAACCAAACACGAGCCGGAGCAGAGGGACGACTCAACAGATCCCGCAACAGAGTCTGCAGTGAAAGGATCCGAACAGGAGGGAGAAACACCGCCCCCAGAGAGGTGTCGAACAGACCTCCAATGAACTAAAGTAGCTGAACAGGATCCAGATGAGACTTCACCAGATTCAATTTGAACCCCAGATCCTGGAACAGGATCAACGTAGCCTCCACCGCCAGAAGAGCCTTAGGAAAGGAGGAAGCAGAGATCAAACAATCATCAATATAGGGAAACACGGAGAAACCCCGATGCTGCAAAACCCCCACAGCAGGAGCCAATACCTTGGTAAAGGTCCTGGGCCCAGTGGAGAGGCCGAACGGCAGAACCTGAAACTGGAAATGCTTCCCTTGGACCGCAAACCTCAGGAACCGCTGACTGGCAGGATGGACTGGAACATGAAAATAGGCATCTTCCAAGTCCAGAGAAGCCAAACAGTCGCCCTCCTGGATGAGACGAATGACGGACTGTAACGTGACCATCCGAAAATGATCCAACTGCATCAACTTGTTCAGGGAACGGAGATTCAGTATTGGGCGGAAGGAACCATCTGGCTTTGGCACCAGAAACAGATGGGAATAGAACCCCAGGCCCAATTCCTCCACTGGAACAACCGCCCCCTTCTGCAACAAAATGGCGACGCCGGACAACATGGCAGACCGCCGCACGGGATCTCTTGATAACGGGGTAACCAGAAAACGATCCAGAGGGGGAGGGCCCTGAAAGGGAATCTGGTAACCCCACCTGATGACAGACAAGACCCACTGGTCAGAAACCAGAGCAGACCAACGGTCCTGAAACAAACGGAGTAGAGACCCCACAACGGCATAGTCACTTCTGTCCCGCACCAGAGGGAGCCTGCTGCTGCTGCGGAGGCCGGGACTTATAATGGAACGTGGCCCCCCGACCACGAAAGGGCTGAGAAGACAAAGCCCCCTGAAAACCCTGCTTATGGAAAAAGGACTTTTTCTTAGGCGCAGGCTGAAAAGGTTTCAACAACTTCTTTTCCTCCACAGAGCGCTGTACCATCGCATTCAAAGCGTCCCCAAAGAGACGAGGACCCTCAAAAGGCAGCTTATGGACCAAGGCCTTCTGCGCAGCCTCAAGACGCCAAGGCTTTGTCCAGAGAGACCTCCTACCAGCCACCGCCGCCCCAGCAGCCGAGGAGAAGGCCCACAAGGAATCAAAAGTTACATCCGAGAGGAATTGCGCCAAGACCTCCATTTGAGCCAACACAGGAGTAGGGTCCCCCTGATCCTGAAGACAGTCAAACAACTTCTCAAAATCCTTCAGCAGGACCTGCGAGGCATAGGCCGCATAAGTGCTAGCACGCACCCCAAAGTGAGAAGCGGCGTAAGAACGTTTGAGAGCAGACTCCACCTTTCGCTCCACCGGATCTGTCAGAGAAGCCTCCTCCGATGACAAAGAGGAAGAGGAGGCAGAAGCCATAGAGGACAAAAGAGAATTGACCTTCGGAATCGCAGGAAACTGGGAGTCAAAGTCCGCCAGGCGATTCCGCTTCCCCAGAAAGCGAGGAATACCCTGCTTATCCACCTCAAGCCATTCTTTAGTCAGGATATCCTTCAGGACATCATGGAAGGGAAGGTCATCCACCACAGAGGAACTATACTGTGCGTAAAACCCCTCATCAGCCAGGGACTTAGGGTCAAAACCAAGCACCTCCCGAATATGGACTAGCATATCCGAAAAAACCTTGCCCTGGACGTACTTCCCCTTAGGGGAATTGTCCATTTCCTCCTCATCATCCTTAGCCCTTTTCGCCGCAGGCTCCAGCAGTGCAGACTGGACAGCTGAATTTATCAAGTCTTCTAAATCAGCCCTAGAAATCTGCAAAACATCGTCCTCTTGCAGGTCCAGGACATTATGCTGCTTGGAAATAACTTTCGCAGGCATAGGAGAAGAAGCCCCGTCACTCATGATGAGCAGAAAGGAGTAAACCTCATGGGAACTCGCAATATACAAAAAAAGAAGTGCCCAGCAACCTCCATGAAATACTGCCCCTTAAACAGCAAGTCTCGCAACGTGAGACCTGGAATACACAAAAAGGGCAGCCCTGCAGTCTCCACCCACAGCCACGTACTTCAAACATGGCCGCGGGGGCCGGACGCTGCTTGTAAGCACCAGCGCCGGAACGACCCGAGGCCAGGACACCAGGAGAGCTTCCCGCCCCAGCCCAGCACATGCACGGAGAGCGTCCTGACCTCAGCACAGGAGCGCGGCTGACCGGAGCAGCAACGCCGATAGAAATAGCAATTTTAAACATGAAACAGGAGATTTCAATGAATAAACATGAAAAATAAAAAACACTCACAGCACCGCAACCAATCCGGAGGAAAACCGGAAACAGAAAGACAGGAACCGGGAGCACCAGCGTTCCGACCGCCGTCGGAGCAGAAAAAAAACAGGCATGGCGGTAGGTAGGAGGGGCTTATGTAAGCTTTTGAATTCTGGCGTTTTGATTGGCTGGGTGGAGGCAGGACTGCCTCACGTAGTAAGGACTGGGACGGGGAGGACCCATGAGGGGGTAATGCAGTCTGTTCAGCAAAGAGGGCCTACTCTTACTTTCCATATTGCTGGAGCATAAGTTGGCGCCCCACAATGCTGCTTCATTGAGGCACTTTCTTTCTTGGACAGCTGAAAGAAACACACACACACACACACACACACACACACAGCCGGCCAAATATTATTTAACACTTCCCCTAACAAAAAAACAAGGTCTATTGCCCTCTCAGCAGCATCTTATGCTGCTGACCACATGATCCTTTTACGCAGGTTACGAAAGGTGGGACTCGCTAGAGCAGTGGATATCTGGTTTTCCACTTCTCTTACAGATCTGTAATCTTTATTACTCCCCCTTTTTAGTTCCACAGTTTCAAATTTGAACGTGGGGTTCCATAGGGCTCTGCCCTGTCCCCAATGCTTTTCAATATCTTTGTCAGAAAGCTTTCCCATTTTATTTTTTTTCTTTCAGCTTCGTAGGCATTTGTTACACAGAAGACACTCAATTGATTGTACGTCTTGATCAACGTGCTTCTTCTCCTATGCTTGTACTCCCCAACTGCTTGCTGGGTATATAGAATTGGAAGAGAGCAAATATTTTACACTTAACCCAAATAAAAACTCAACCAGTGCTTGATGGCAACCTCCCCCACACCTTGCACAAAGCACTGTGCCCTACAACGCTCGGAGTGCCAGCTCAAACCTCTTCCAATGTTAAATTGCTTGGAGTGGTTTTTTTTTTTATAAAATCCTTTTTCCTGGCACCTATTTCATTCCCTTGCATCAGGTTGTTTTCTTGCCCTTAAATTCTGGGCAAATTGTTTTTTTGCCCTTTTCTTTTCATCCTCAGCTGGTATCAGCATACATCCTGTCCAATTTACATTACTGCAGTATTTTATATGCTGTTCTAAAGATCCATAACCCTGCGATTCCCAAACTGGTATACGATCTCTGCGGCTTCACTGGCTTTCAGTGGCCTAGCGAATGAAATTTAAGGTCCTGTGCCCGATGCACTGATTCTTTTATGGCACTGACATTGCTTGCCTTCGAGATAGTTTCTTGAATTACTGCCCCTCCAGAAATTTGTGTTCTAGCCATCTTCTCTTATTAAATGTACCGTGCAACAAACGCTCCCGATATGGGGGCGTTCACTCTTGCATTTATAGGACCTAAATCTCCAAACAAACTACCATTTGGCTTCCATCAATTCACTGCTATTGGAGATACAGGAAACCTCTTAAAGCATTCTTGTTCTCTGACAACTTCTCTCTTGCTGGTCTCCATTTGCTTCTGTTCTTTGTATTTAGCGCCAAGATACCTTTTGGGTGAACGCTTATGCTTAATAAATAAGTCAATCAACCAAGATATTGACTTTGCCTTTGTTTAATTGTTTCGGCTTGCGCATTTCACTGAACTATTTTTCCAGGTGCTCTCACTCACAATGTACTACTTTTAAGCTATTCTTTGGAAAAATTGAAAAATGACTTCTGCCTCTGTATATTAAATACAGCATGAATGAAGCACCCTCTACTCATCAAGCTTTCCGCCTTCCATATTCAATTAATCAATCAATATTTGTTAAGCGCGACTACTCACCCATGAGTGTCTGAAGGCACTGGGATGAAGGGTGGGGCTGCAGGTCCGACTGGGCGCTGCGGTTCAGTCGAAGAGCATATTTAGTTAACAGCGAAGGTCCTTTGTAGGGAAGAGGCAGAAAAGGGTTCTTCGCTTATATCACCCTGCATAGTACTGATTTCTAAGACTAGCATGAATGTCCTTACCTGAAGACCCCAAGTACCAAGGGCACTAAACTACATAGTAGTCCTCACAGGAATGCCCTGATGAGGAAGCACAGCTGTGAATGGAAATGCATTGAACTCTATTTGAGAGCACAGCCACATTTCTGGTAATGACTGTAGCACAATTACATGTGAACAGCATTACATTTCATTGTGCACAATAATTTTTTACAATGAAAACAAACGCATATTCCGAAGTATCAAAGAAAAGCATCATGCAGAACATTCACATCTATCACGTTAATGAGTATGAAATGTACAATGCATAATGGATACTGAAGTGTACTGAATTAGAACTCTGGAGTGGCAAACCCCTTGTGCGTACGTAAATTAGGTTATTTTTCAGTTTTTCTGCATTTTTGACCCACAATCTGTAGAATTATTCTTTTATTATCTTACCTACATTATATTTGGCAACATTTAGCCACAACGTCTGAATTTTTACTCTTTCTTTCAGGGAAAAATACCCATATTTGACACTCCAGTAATCTTTTATTTGCGGAAAAAAATAATAGGATTTTACTCTTTTGTGGCTAGGGATGAAAGCCTCACTTAAAAGGTGAATGTTCCAGTCCTTATTTCAAAATGTTACCTCGTACAGTATTTTTTATGTGGCACCAGATCCATCATGCCCAGTTCAAACAAAACAACTCCCCATTAGTATTTCACAATATCACCACATTTTCCATCTAGGATATGATCAGCCCTATTTGCCTCAAACAGTATTGAAGAGACCACTTTGCAAGTAAGCCCTTTAAATAAACAACAGAGGTATACAATGTATAAGATACAACAAGGAGAGGTGCTGTATGACAGAGTACATGCCATCTGGCAGAGGAATTGCTTCCTGGTGAAAGGTAGTATTTGCCAGAAACAGAAGCCATCTTGGTGGGGGAGTGTGGCAGAAAGGAATGCTATCTGGCAGAAGGCTAGGCATGCGGAAAAGGGGAAGATATTTGGAGGAGGAGTTGCTTTCTGCTTGAGAAAGTGTGGTCTGATGAAGAAAGGGCAATCTGGTGGAGGTCGAGTGGTCTGATGGATGTGGACTGGTCTGGTGGAGGTGGACTACTCCGATTCTGGAGACTGTCTAATCTGGTGGTGGAGTTGGAATGACCTGAAAGAGATGGGGCAAAGGTGAGGTGGTCTCGTCAGGTGGAGATAATGTAGGGGAGCTGGGGAAGACTTTGGTGAATGGGGCCATATGGGGAAAGTTAGGGTGCTATGGTGAAAGCGGATAGTCTGGTGTTAGTATGGTTTAATGATTGACCCATGATTGATTTAATGGTAGAGTGATCATATCTGGTGGAGATGAGTGTAAATGGTGGAATTCGGGCAATACAAGCTGGTCAGAGAGCCAAGGATGGGTGGACTGGCAGAGAGTGAAAGGATGAACAGGTGAGTGGGCACACAGCGCACTGACAGAAGAAGGTGCTGGCAGAGCTTAAAGGGAAGGATGGTTAAGGAAGAGCAGGCTAGAGGAGGTGGTGTAGATTGGTGGGCAGGGTGTGTCTGGTTAACAAAATGGTGTCTTGTGTAGATATGATTAAAGAGTTGGGTGTGCTGTGGTTCAGGTGGTGTAATCTGCCAGTTAGGTTAACAACTTTAGACCCTGTAAGAATTTGTTAAAATTTCAAGATTCCATGAGGAAAAAAGTGCTGGCTATTACCATTGTTTCCTTAACTGTAAATTCTGAAGTGTCTGTGAAAGGACAGCATGCATTACTGCTAGTCTTTAACATTATGCGACTGCCAGACCACTTTTTACCAGTGAAGCTGATGCCATCGCTATTTCCCCAGTTTAGTCAGCGAAGACTAATCAAAGCTGGGAAGAAAGTAAATAGTCTTTTTCGCAATAGAACATGTAACCAGTACTCTTATTTACAAAAGTAAAATACAGATTCTCTTCCAGAGGATCCTCATCAATAATCCTAAGCACTGACTCACACCCACGCGAGGGGAACCCGGGAGCACTTATAAAATACATGTATATATGTATGTATGCATGCATGTATGTATGTATGCATGTATGCATGTATGCATCTATATATACATCAATCTAAAAAGAAAAAAAAAACTCACAAAAAATGCAGCCGATAAACAGTCTAAGAAGCCAAAATTTTATTTTTCATTTTAAAAAGAAAAATAATTACTTCCATATAAGTAGCCATAGAGTAAAGGTGAACATATCAAACCTTTCACAAGCTTTCTTTAAAAGGAAAAGAAATGAAGGACAGAATTAGCCAATAGGCTGCAAGCCACACATTCAATTAATGCAACTGGCACTGTGCCTTTCAGAGCCTCACAGTATCCCATCATGCCCACAGGTGACAGTTAGGTCAGGCTCCTGGAAACGGGATCTTGGGGCACTGAGCTCTGCCTTTTTTGCCAAATATCCAGAGAAAAGATTTCTAACAACTTGTTTCCAGGTTTTTACTCAAGTCCTTTTAGGACTAGAGAAACTTAAAACTTTTTTTCTGACTAAACGTAGTGCTTTCCTGTCAGAATGCCTTCACTTTTTGTGAAGTGCCTATCCTGTGGGAAGAAAATGGCTCAAACAGATACACACTGGGTCTGTATCCACTGCCTTCCAGAAGATCACCATCCTGATTCATGCAGACACTGTCAAAAACTCTCCATGGACTACAGGAGAAACAGCAAGAAGACAACAAGAGAAGACTGCTGGTTCCTCAAGAAGCCATGGTGAAGGTCAGTCTACCACCGGAGTTCTTTTCTCCGCGCTGCAAGGACTCCCCTAGAGGCAGATCCTAGGAGAGAAGGCATAAAGAGAAGAGATATTGGACCAGATTGACATCGAGGACCATGACGTCTGTGAACCTGCCTACCTGTTCACCGTCGACAGGTACCCCATCAAAGTCAACATCGAGGCACCAAGGCAAGTGTTGACGTTGAGAACCCCTCTATCGATGGCAAGACCACTTCCGTCGACGTAGAGTCTCCCTCTGTTGACATCACCAAGGTTGACATCACCAAGGTTGACGTAGCAGCCACCGCCGACATTAAAGACACTGCCACCTGCAGCAAAGCATCTTCCGTCAGCGTCGAGTCCTCCACCGTCAATGTCAAAGACTTCACTGTTGAATCAGTCTCAGTCAAAACAAATCTCTGTGACGTCAAGATCAAGATTTCAATCAATCCACCAGTCACTCAGATGGCTACAACGCTTAAGTAAAGGGAGAAGTAGAAATCCTGCTTTGGATTATTCTCACGCATATTCGCCCTCAAGGACCACACTGGAGTCAGTTAGTGCTATCTCGCTGTCTCCTGGGCCAGTCTCATCTCCAAAACTGTTAGGAGAAGCTACTTCTGCTCAGTCTCCAGTCAGACAGACACCCCCTCCAAGGATACGGAGTTCACCATTTACCGCAAGATTTACTACTTATCATTCAGGGCGATCAGGTAGAAGATAGTCAAGGTCTCAATCTAACAATAGAAAATATTCACCTTCAACTACCTTACGATTTTCTAGAGGAGATTACTCTCCAACACTGGCAGACACTCTTCCAACAAGAGTCTCTCCAGTAGACCATCTCCCCACCTTTAATGATGTATTAGTGAATGGCGCTACGAAATAGAACATCACAATGCCCACCAAGACTATTTTGAATTCAATCATCTTTGAGAATTTGCACCAAATAAAACATTTGCTCGGCCTCTATTGTCTTAGGTCCCAGGTCTTTTGGAGCCTGCA
Source organism: Calotriton arnoldi (assembly GCA_963921515.1). Lineage (NCBI taxonomy): Eukaryota > Metazoa > Chordata > Amphibia > Caudata > Salamandridae > Calotriton > Calotriton arnoldi. Next base: position 3,606,445 of record CAWUFW010000617.1, read on the forward strand.
ATGCCATTCTTGACGCTTGATCAATTAGATCTGTTCCTTCCAGACTTCTAAATAAGTACAAACCACTGGATCAGGACCCATTTTTTAAGGCAAGATCCTACCCCAGATTCAGTGTTTGTAGCTGAAACAATTTTTTTTTTTTTAAAAAAACAAAGAAATCAAAAATCACATACAGCTGCCCTTACTACTTCTACTGCCCCTATAGACAAAGAGAGCAAAATATGGATTCCTTGGGCAGAAAAATGTGCAAAACGTCTGCAACAATTATGAAGGCGGCAAATGAGACAGCTCTCTTGGGACGATATAATGGTTCCCTGTGGGACTCTTAACAAAAATACACTGACCGGGGGGCGCTAGAGGGCGCTAGGCAAGATGGCCGTGCTTTAGAGCAGCTCTGCCGACCGGAGCGACCATCCTTTCATTATCCTCCAGTTCCTGCTCGTAATTGCAGCAACAGAGCACGGGATTTGTTTGCGCTACACTTGCGCCGCCGTTTAACGAAAAGAAAAAAATTGAAACTAGTGGCTGTGGAGACATTGAACGCCGCACATTTACCTGCTGGCCCTCCCTCTCAAAATGGCGGCCTAAACATTGATCCGGAGGCCGGAGCGTCTTCTGTGGCGGCGCTGGGGGCCGCGATCGCCGTGAGGAGCCGGGAGCTGTGTGGCCGTCTGGCGGACCTCGGGGACCGTGGGGTGCCGGTGAGTGTGCGGTACGGGGCGGGTGCGGACTCCCTCGCCGCCCCGCCCGACTGCTGCGCGTTGCTGGTCTGCCCCCCATCGCCGGGCTCCCGTAGACCGGAGAGTGCATCATCCCATCCGGCACTCACTGGTGTCGGGGCCCTGGGCCCGCTGTGGCTGTTGACACCACTGATAAGCCCCGTGCCGGTGTTCTGCGGGCCAGCGCGAGCAAGGACGTCTGGACTGAGGGCCCATCTGACGGATCTGCGCTAAGGCCTATATCATCCTTTCAAGCCGGCACCTCGCGTGTGGAATAATTACTACAGCCCGCACCTCGGGACTGCGGCATAGCGGGGCACCTGGCGCGTCTCTGGGCCCGCCGCGGTGTCCCGCGACATCGTGGACTTCTCTTTGCCTTCCCTCAGCCTGCGATGCATGGAGGTGGTGCAAGGACCCCTGGGGCTCCTACAACAACACTATTACTTACCTATCAACGCTCCCAGGATACGCGACCTGTTAACACAGCGCCTTGAGGACCTGTGGCGACGGAGGTGAGCTCTACATAATCCAATTGCTGTTTGGCTGCCGATTCCGCCGCATGGGCTTAATATTGCGGCATCCCCATACTTTTTAACAGTTGTCAGCACAAGTGCGCACTGCGAATTGGTGCGTCACTGGCTCTACATCGCTGGGACAATATGAGGTAAAGTTCCTAGGCAGTTAAATGGCTTGAATTAGATTAAACACTCATCAACAAAAACAAGAATGATAAGAAGAACTCAGCGTGAATAGAAAATTGCTACATTAAAATATATTTAAAAATTGCTTTATTCATGATTGTAACAGATAATTATATATAAAAAAAATATACTAATAACATTCATTCTACTGATATGGTGGACATAAAATAGTTCTGATGCACATTTGATATTAGATAGCCAAACAATTGGTCTCAAATAGACAAAGCATTAATGTATATACATGGACAAATTAAAAAACAAGATGACATGAACAACAGCAAGTAGTGTGGGGTGGTTAACAGATGATTCTTCTCAACGCGCGTTTCGGCACTAACGGTGCCTTCATCAGGAGGGCCACACTGTTTTCCTACAGAACAATAAAGAATCTATAAAAAACAATTCTAAAAAATGCACACTGAGTTCAACGATATCTCCTAAGTTACATCTATATTCCAAGTTGCCAGTGATGAAATAGAGAAGAAAAAAAAGAAGAAAAAGAGAAGAAACTGGCAACTTGGAATATAGATGTAACTTAGGAGATATCGTTGAACTCAGTGTGCATTTTTAGAATTGTTTTTTATAGATTCTTTATTGTTCTGTAGGAAAACAGTGTGGCCCTCCTGATGAAGGCACCGTTAGTGCCGAAACGCGTTGAGAAGAATCATCTGTTAACCACCCCACACTACTTGCTGTTGTTCATGTCATCTTGTTTTTTAATTTGTCCATGAATATACATTAATGCTTTGTCTATTTGAGACCAATTGTTTGGCTATCTAATATCAAATGTGCATCAGAACTATTTTATGTCCACCATATCAGTAGAATGAATGTTATTAGTATATTTTTTATATATAATTATCTGTTACAATCATGAATAAAGCAATTTTTAAATATATTTTAATGTAGCAATTTTCTATTCACGCTGAGTTCTTCTTATCATTCTTGTTTTTGTTGATGAGTGTTTAATCTAATTCAAGCCATTTAACTGCCTAGGAACTTTACCTCATATTGTATTATTACCCTGTCCTAGGAGTCTAGAATATTTACAGGGGGTCCTTGTTACGTTGCATTGTCTACATCGCTGGGACACATGCTGGAACTGCACAGGCCCGTGGGGCCGAACACGGTGGTGCACTAACCCCCAGCCCTCATAAAGTGGTGCCACTATAACGTCGTACTAGGCTGTGTGTTTGGCTGTGGAACTGTGGGAGCGGTCGCATTGTGGCCCTGTTTTTGCATTGCCTTTGGCCACGGGCACCTATCCAGCGGGGTCACTTTAGATACCAATCAGGTACGGAGGGCCCAATACCTGCTACTACTGTGTGCACTAGAATAGCGTACATCCTCTATCTCCTTCTAGGTGCACCATGCATACAGACCGACGCTGACAATGGGCAAAACGGAACGCAGCCAGCCTCGCATCTCGTTTGAACCTCGCAAATCAAGTAAGTCTCAACAACGAGCCACATCGGACTCTGAAATGGACAACCCAACGGACAGCTTATCTGCGATAGAAAAAACGCTTGCGGCGGTCCAGGCCAGCCTACAGAGCATTGACGGCAAGATTGACACCCTCAATCTAAGAATGGACCACATGTCCATCAGACTGGACAAGCAGGCTCTGTGCATCGGTGAGGCAGAAACGCGAATATCGAAAACTGAGGATGGATTACAGCAAGCGGCATCCAAAACGTCGGCCATGGAGAGGGTACTTGCGGTGATCCAGGCCAAAAATGAAGACCTTGAAGCCAGATCGAGGCGCAATAATCTGCGTATCACAGGCTTACCGGAATCCACCAATACAGGCCGCCTCGAAACATATATCGAGTCTCTCTTACAGGCGATCTTTGGGGCCGAGAACCTATCACTTGTGCTGATAGTCGAGCAGGCACATCGTTCTCTGGCAGTCACGCCTCCACCGGGGACCCCGCCACGCCCCATAATCGCGCGTCTCCTCAACTACAGAGACCGTGACGCCGTCCTCCGTATGGCCAGAGAAAAGGGGAACATCGTTCATGAGGGCAACTCCCTAGCCTTCTACCCGGACTTCACCGTTGCGGTACAAGCAGCACGGAAAGAATACCAACCGGCAAAGAAAATACTAATAGCCGAAAAAGTCCCCTACGCAATGCTGTATCCAGCAACATTGCGTATTGATCTGAATGGCAAATCACGGATCTTCATCTCGCCGAAATCCGCAATGGACTATGCTAAGACACTAAAACGAAAGTCCAAGAGCCTTCCTAACCAGGCTGAGGATGCCGACGACGCTTCCTCACAAGGCACAGCAGAGTGATATTCCCCTTGCACTATAATGGACCTCTCCTACAGACAGAGATGGTGTCGTGTCATTATGAGACTCTCTTGCAGACACACTTCAATTTGCATTGTGTGCGGACTCCCCCTGTGTGATGCCCTGAACTTTGAACCGACAGATAAGACTTTTATATCCTTTTACATGTTTCTCATTTCTCGAACTATTACTGCTGCTCTGTACTGATTTATATTTAGATTAGGGTGGGAAATTATGCGGTTGGTCTCTGGTCACCTCCCCCTACACCTGGGAGTGACTTTGCGCTCCAGCGCTCCCCCACGGGTGATCCCCACAGCTGTTACGGCAGCTTTTCTTTTTTATGGGTTATTGTTAGGGGTGGAGAGGGATGGCTTTGGCAGGTTGGGGTTGCTGAAGTGGGTGGGGGGCTTGTGTGGGAGGGGGATAGAGGGGAATTCTTGTTGTGGCTCACAGGTACTGTGATGTGTTATAACATAAGGTGTAGTGATACTGAAAAGATACTTTGTGGTGCATTTCATTTGCTATATGTGAAGGCCTTTGATGGTTCATGAAAAAATTGTTTGTTTAACGTGGAATGTGAGGGGCCTTAACTCTCCCCAAAAAATACGGCAGGTACTGGCCTATTTAGATCGCCACGACGTGAAAATTGCACTCATTCAAGATACACACCTCACACGTCATACTGAGACGCAGATAGGGGCCAGATGGGCGGGCTACAGGCAGGCCTCCTCATATTCGTCATATGTCAGGGGGGTGCTCACCCACATAAAGAAAAACTTACCCTTTATTCTGATAAAAAAGCTGCATGGACGATGCAGGAAGGTACGCAATAACTCACGGCAAGCTGGCAGGGGCTCCAATTACTTTGGTAAATGTATATGGTCCTAATGTAGGAGACCCCGCTTTTTATGATCGCATATTCTCAATCTTGAGAGAATGGTCGTAGGCTACCATACTATGAGGCGGAGATTTGAATACCCATCTAGACCCGAGCAAAGACAAATCGAGTGGGGTGGCGGGGCAGTCTCCCAGGTCTGCCAGGGTTATCAACGAAGGTATTGAGTAGCTGGCCTTATCGGATGTGTGGCGCCTGCGCAATCCGTATAAGCTTGCAGGCACACATATCTCCACTGCTCATGCTAGCTGGTCCCGGCTGGACTATTGGTTTATGAGTGATAGCAGCACCGCTTGGGTCTCAGATATAGAGGTCCTCCCTAGAACGCTCTCAGACCATAACCCAGTTAGGCTAGAACTACACATCCCACAAACATTTTCCCGACAGTTTACCTGGCGCTTCCGCTCTGAGGCACTACTTAATCCCCTATACACCCACACCATTAGGGAGGCGATCACACAATACTTTGTGCAGAACAAGGGGTCTGTGGACAGTGCTGCAGTCCTCTGGGAAGCCTTCAAAGCCACGATCCGCGGAGTGTGCATTAGCACGACAGTGGGAATCCTAAAAGACATAAGAGGCCAACTAGAAAAGACTGAACACACTTTGCAGCGCCTAGAGCGAGACTACGAGGGCTCCCCTAGCACAGAGCTCCTGGCCCAAATCAAGAACTCGATCACGGAATATAATAAATTAGCAGATGATGAAACTCGATATTTATCCAGGAGTCATATCGCCCGTGCATACGGGGAGGGGGGGCAGACCGGGACACACATTAGCAAACAAAATCAAAGCCAGAGAAGGCACACACACCATCACTAAAATAACGGACACCTCTGAGGTAGATCATTACTCTACGAGAGACATCGTCTCACAATTCCGAACAACTTACACAGGCATGTACACCTCACAGACTAGTGCACCGCCAATAGAATTGGACGATTCTCAGACATCGCGCTTGCGTGGCTCTCAGATAACCACAGGGAGTATCTTTGCCAGCCAATAATTGAAGATGATATAAAAACAGCGATAAAGTCCCTTCCGAATAATAAAGCTCCGGGCCCCGACGGACTCACCTGTGAGTTTTATAAAGAGTTCGCAGAAGAGTTGACGCCTTTCCTTCTTGAAATGTACGCTGAAGCCTACGAGGTGGGCTCGCTCCTTCCGACACTCAGGGAGGCCCTCATCATCACTTTGCTTAAAAAAGACAAGCCACCAAACCGATGTGATTCCTACCGCCTGCTTTCATTTATAAATTTAGATGCAAAAGTACTGGTGAAAATACTTGCAACTAGACTCACACCGCTGATGCCCAAACTAGTCCTACCGGACCAGTCCGGATTCATTCCTGAAAGGTCCACATCACATAACCTGCGGACATTGTTGGCCATGTATCACACCTTAGACCCTGACCTACAAGCGGCAGCGGTGATGCTAGATGCAGCCAAAGCCTTTGACTCCATAGAGTGGAGTTACCTTTTTGGTATTCTCCAACGGATGGGTTTCCCACCACTCTTCAGTAACTGGTTACGACTGTTGTACACTGATCCATCAGCGCACGTGCGTATAGAAGGTATAACATCAGACCCCTTTCCGATCTGTAGGGGCACGAGGCAGGGTTGTCCCCTCTCACCGCTCCTTTTTGTGATAACGCTAGAGCCACTCGCCTGTATTATTCAACAACGTCATAGGGCAGCAGCACTGCAGTTTGCCCACTGCCCTGTGATCATATCACTCTATGCGGATGATATGCTTCTATTTGTGAGAGAACCATAGACTTTTCTGACTCAGGTTCTGAGAGAATATATCCGCTTTGGACGATTCTCTGGCCTCACTATCAATTGGTCTAAATCATTAGCTGTCCCGCTTACTACTTCCACCTCTCCCCATACGCTGGAATTTCCGCTGAGGTGGTCAACGGAGCAGTAAAATACCTCGGCGTATGGGTCCATCATGACCCAGAGGTTGTGGTCCGCGAAAACTATGGTACTGCCTGCACAAAGCTAGAACACCAAGTTGATTGTTGGATACAACTACCGTTATCACTGGCTGATCGCATGGCACTTATAAAAATTGTTATCCTGCCTAAGTTTCTTTATCTTTTTAGCACCATCCCCATACCTCTCCCCGCAACGCTGTTCAAAACGCTTCAAACACTTCTAATTAAATTGATATGGGGGGGTGGGGTAAACAAGCACGGGTGAGTCTGTCAACCCTCACTCTAGATTACAGCAAGGGGGGGGTTCAGTGTACCGGACATACACCTTTATTATTTATGCGCACAGGCTCAATTTGCTTCTTATTGGCATCGAACTCATGATTATATTCCACATGTGGCTGTGGAGGATGGAGACGCACACCCCGCCCCCCCCCCCAAGCTCCATACTGACTCACACGCGAAGGGGCACACCTTGCTCAGAAAGTAACTCCATTAATGCCACTGTTGCTGCCTGGCAGGCGCTGGGTCGCAGGGCGGGTAAACTCCCGCTATACTCCCCACTCATGCCCATGGCGCAGCATGCGGATCTATCAGACACACATGAGAAGGGGGTCATGCGCACTTTAACATTAGCTGGCATTGATAAAATGCAGGACCTCTTTCCGGATGGTAGTTTCCTACAGCAAGCTGATCTCAGCTATGTACTCAACCAGACGCCTCTATTCGTTTTTACCATGCACAGGCTTCGAAAGGCACTACAGGCACACTACCCAATGTTCCCGAAAGAACCCCTGACGCTGCAACCCCTACATACACTGCTTACCAGCCACACAAGGCATAAACTGGTGACTAAACTATATCGAGCGGCTAGAGACGATACTCCATTGCCTCAATACAAGAATATGGAGCAATGGAATCGAAAAATGGATCCGCCACTTACACAGAAGGACTGGGAGTATTGTTGCCAGTTGACTCAGGCACTCACATCGAATGGCGACTTACGGATAATCCATTTTAAGTACCTACATCAAGCTTACCATACACCACATAAACTCTTCAAATGCGGTCTCAGAGACCATGACAGATGCAAGCGGTGCGGTACCTCGGGTGTGGACTTTTGGCACCTGGCATGGGGGTGCGGGAAGGTGGCAGAATTTTGGGTGGCTGTGATCGCCATACTGCACGACATGACCGACCTAACTTTGGAATGTTCCCCGCATGTATGCTTATTGGGCCTGGTGCCATCTCTGAAAGGAATGTTGTGCAGATTTATAAAACTAGCGCTATTACTAGCCAAGCGTAGGGAGGCCATGTCCTGGGAGAGTCGTGTGTGTCCCTCCACTACACAGTGGTTAAAAGACATGGTATATTGTCAGGAGACCCTGGCTGTGTATGCTGAAGAACTGCCCACTACGTCTAGGCCCAAGGACATTTGGGAACCTCTATTGCAATACCGTCGCTCACATACCAATGAGGCGTCACTTGACTCCGATGCATAGTTACGCTGTGATGTATTGGTTCACTGAACTCACTGCTCTGCACTTCATGTATAATGATCTATCAGAATGTATGCACTACTGTACCTATTTAATGCCACGTGTTATGTTTGGTTAATTGACTAAAGTAACCTACAATGCTTGTATGTAACATGTACGAACTTCAATAAAAACTTTAAAGAAAAAAAATACACTGACCAACTCCCCAAGAAAGATAGATAAGACTTTGTAGAGATTTTTAATGAAGGACCGCTAGTATCAAATCAAATCATCGTGGCAGCATATTAGTCTGACTTGGCAGCACATGGGTATTGCCATGGCATCTCTAGAAGACGCAACTCTTGGTTGAGACTGACTGGCCTAAAACCTGAAGCACAACAGATGATCGCTAATATACCATTAGCGGGCTTAACATTATTTGGCTCACATACGGATGACGAAATGTCCTGAATGAAGTCTAAAATGGATACTTTAAAAGCAGTGGCCTGGAGAAGAGAAAGAGTTGAAAAGGCAATACAGGCCTTATGACAGGTGTGGTTTCTTGGAGAGGGTTTAAACCCCTCACTGGTTGGACCAACAGCAGCAGCAACCAAGGCAACTGTACCAACACAGGAAATCTTCAAGAGGGAATTGAGATCTCCATCAACCACAAACTGCTTCCGGAAGAAAACCTCCAGCAAAACAATGATTTCCTCTTCCTCCTTCTCTGTCGCCTACCCCAGTAGGAGGAAGTATAAGCAATTATGTTCAACAGTGGCACCAAATAACCAAAGACATATGGTTCTTGACTATTGTGCAGAATGGATATTCTCTACATTTCAGATCCCCTCCTCCTTAAACACCACCAGCCAAACCATCGGACTATCAAACAGATCTGTTGCAGACAGGGGTCAACAGATTGATGCTGAAAAATGCAGGGGAGCAAGTTCTACACGATCAAAAAGGATTGGGAGTTTACTCCCGGTACTTCTGGTTCGGAAGAAGGGACCTAAACAAGAATTCAGACCCAGACTAGACTTTAGAACTTTAAACAAATTTATAAGAAAATAAATTTCAGGATGCTGGCATTACACCAAATATACCCCGAGCTATAACAAGGAGACTGAATGTGTGCTATAGACCTAAAAGATTCCTATTTCCACATATCGATAGTATAGAAAAATATAAAATTTCTACGATTCCTGATAGGCTCCAAACATCTTCAATTCACAGTTCTTCCATTTGGGTTAAATTTGACACCCAGGACGTTTTCGAAATGCATGACTGTTGTAGCAGCACATCTAAGAAAGCAAAAGATATTAATCCATCCCTAGCTAGACGATTGTTTACTAACGAGTGCATCCTCAGAAACAACTCTAAAGCATTTCCAGATATGGTCTAGACGTGTTCTCACGACAAGGTCTTCAAGTCAGATAAACAAATCAAAAATAGTGCATCTTGCCCAAAACTACCTAGGTGCTATTCTGGATACCCAAGCCACCAAAGTGTATCCTTTGGAGGAGAGACTGTCATTTATCCCCCTGAAATTTCTCACTCTGTTATGAACTCATCATTCTTCAGCCCAACAGATATTGTCCCTACTGGAATCAATGGCATCTTGCATATTCATAGTTCCCCATGCCAGACGGCATATGAGACCACTGTGACAGTGTCTGGAGGATCAGTGGAAGCAGTCGTCAAACAGCTGGGAACAGAAACTGTCACAGTTCGCACTCCAGTCTCTCCCATGGTGGACCAAGTCGAAAAATCTAAAAGTGGGAATCCCCTTCCATCAGGATCTCCCAATCCACACTCTGGTCACAGATGCTTCCCTCCAAAGATGGGGTGCTCACAAGGGTGATTTACAGACTCAAGGAACATGGTCGGACAAAGAAGCGTCTTACCATATCAATCTCCTAGAAATAAGAGTGGTCCACCTAGCATTAAAGTTCTTCCTTCCAACAATAAAGACAAATTCCCAGTTAGTTCAGACAGACAATACCACAAGGATGCGGATGCGTTACCTGAACAAACAGGGAGGGACACATTCCAGACTTCTGTCACTCGAATCATATCTCATAGCGAGGAACCTAACAATTACAGCAGTACACCTTCAAGCTGTTCAAAATACAGAAGCAGATTCCCTCAGCTGTATTATTCAAGACAACCATGACTGGGTTCTAAATGACAAAGTACTGGAGGACATTTTTCAAGAACGGGGCAATGCCCAAATAGACCTGTTTGCAAACACAGGAAACAAAAAACGCTAAGACTATGCCTCTAGATTCCACTAACCGAATGCCCTTTTGATTGACTGGTCAAGGACATTTGTCTACGCTTTTCCACCGATCCCTCTTATTCCAGCAGTTTTAATCAAGCTGTACAAATTCCAAACCAGAATGATACTAATAGCGCCAAAATGGCCTAGTCAATGATAGTTCACATACCTTGTTCATCTTTCTGAGTGCCCGCACAAGAGGTTGCCGTGCAGGCAGGACATGTTTAAAAGTTGGGTGGTCAGATTATCCATCCCAATCTTTCAACGCTGTGATTGACCACTAGAGCAAAACTGGATGGCATTTTGAGATCGTCCAAGCACCCTTCCCCAACAAAATCCTATGCCTCGAAATGGAAGAGATTTTGTATTTCATGTATTCAAAACAATTCAGATCCATTTAATTGTCATATTGAAGTGTTGTTGTAGGCCATTGACTGCATCACAAATTTACATACTGTGCTTGCTTCAACACTACAATTCTAATACCTATGTATCCACCCTTAATCTAGCGAAATAACTGTGCCTTGATGCCCAATGTATCCTGTGGCAAAGCACAGTGTTGATGTTTTGAGAAATGCAATAAAATTAATTAAAAAAAAAAAATGTTGAAGTGTAGTCTTACCTGTTTCATCTAGCAAAGTCTAATTTACAGTGCTCCTCTATTAAGGTACTCCTCGTAGCCGTAACCGCTTATAGAAAATCACCCGCACAAGCTTCATTTTTTAAAAAAAATTTTTATTCCTGTGGTTAAGGATTTCTTTGAGGGAATTAAAAAAGTTTTCCCTCCAGTTAGAACTTCCTCTCCCCCATGTGAGCTTAACATTGTTCTAACTAAATTAATGGGGCTTCCTTTTGAACCTATTCACAAGACCTCTTTACAACACCTTCTATGGAAAACAGCTTTCTTAGTCGCAATTACCTCAGCGAGCAGAGTAAGCAAAATCTAAGCCCTCTGCACAAATGAGCCATATACGGTTTTTCACAAAAACAAAATTGTAATGAGAACTCATCATAGTTTCTTCCTAAAGTAGTCTCCGATTTCCACATTAACCAAACTATTTCTCTGCCCACTTTTTTTCCCCCCCAAATCTTTCAACTCAGGCAGAGAGATCTCTCTACTCCCTTGTTGTATCAAGGATGTTGAAATTCTATTTGGACAAAACTAGAGACATAAGAAAATAAGATAGTCTTTTCATAAATTATGGGCCAATAAGAACTGGTTTTGCGCTGTACATAACAATCAATATCAAGATGGATAGTTTCTTGTATTATTTTTGCATATCAATTGGCAAAGAAACCCTTACCTGGTAGGCCAAAAGCTCATTCTACTCGAGGTAAAGTGGCTACTATAGCCCCTACTGCAGATATTTACAAAGCCGCCACCTGGCGGTCTGTTCATACTTTCACTAGGCATTATTGTCTAGATTCAGACTCCAGGAAAGATACTCAAGTAGGGCAGGCATCTTGAGGAACCTTTTAGGTAGTTATTGGATTGTATCTATTTCTTGCCTGCTCTCTAAGGAATGGGCTGTTATTCTATTCAGAGCTTATGGCTATTGATAATATCCCCTGGAAGAGAAGGAAAAGTTACTTCCCTGCAATTTTAGTTCTCTTCCAGGGGTATCCCCATCAAATTCATAAGCAACCCTCCCGCCTACCTGGATGAGAAATTCTACAGTCCTCATTAAATTTTACTCAGGTTCAAGGGAGTAGCCAGAAAAATAAAGTACCACCATTTTGAAATAAAAGCTCTGATTGTACAAAGTATCTAAAGCAAATGAGCCGGCCCCTCCCTAGAAGAGCTCCCCTATCTCTTCTATCCAAGCTCTATCCGTTCATCCTTTCACCTTTCCATCCACCCGCTGAAATCAACTATTCACCTTTACAGTCTTACATCCAGTCATTTTTACATCCAGCATTCAATCTTTACCCATTCCATCAACCCATCCAATCTGCCATCCATCAATCCATGCATTCTGCCATTCATCCTTCCCTTTACTCTGCCAAACTATGAACTGTCCACCCAGCTGTTCATCCATCCCTTTTCTATACCATCCTTTCACATGTCCATCCACCTATCCATTCACTCATCCATCCCTTTACTCTGCCGTCCTTTCACCTGTCCACTCACCTATCCTTTCAGTCACTCCATCCATCCATCAACCCACCCATTCATCCATCCATCTACTCTGCCTTCCTTTCAACTGTTCATTCACTTATCCATCCATCTCTTAACTCTGAAAACCTTTCACCTGTCCACCCACCTATTCATCCACCCCTTTACTCTGCCATCCTTTCACCTGTCCATCCACCTATTTATTCACTCAGTCATCCAACCATCCATCTTTCTACTTTGCCATCTTTTCACCAGCCTATCCACAAATCCATTCACTCATTCTTTCACCCACTGATCTATCTACCCACACACCCACGCATTCATACACCTACTCATTCCTCAGCCCTTTGTTCCTTCCTTCCGCCCTTCCTTCTATTCAAAATTCTTACCATCTTTCCTTTTTGTATTTACCCATCTTTTGTTTTTCCTAGTTCCTGCTTGCTCTTCTATTGATGCTATATTCTTTATAGTGTTAATTATGAGATTTTGTCTGCCAAGTTCCAAACAAAAGAGGCACATAAAGTGCCCCACCCACGCTGTAGCTGCCAAAGTGGGTGGGTTCACGATGCCCCTGCCCAGGTTCCTATATTGTCCCATAGAAATAACCAGACCTAACTGTCTGTCACCCTCGGTATGCCATCATGCCCCACAGGTATGTGAGGTTCCTAAGTGCACAGTGCCATTTGCATGATTACCTGAATATATTTCATATGTCACTATACTAATTCACCACTAATCCTTTATGGGTTCCGAGTAGCGTGCTACTCGCCGGAAAAAGCGCTTCAACACCTCATTAGGGGTAACAAGCGCTATATAAATGCAACCCTTTTTCTCTCTTCTATCCCTCCGCTATCCTTCTGAATCCAAATAACTGACTAACCTATCCACCACTCAAATTACTTTTTCACTATACTAATTCAACACTAATCCTTCTTGGGTTCTGGAGTAGCGTGCTACTCGCCGAAAAAGCGCTTCGATGCCTCGTCAGGGGTAGTAAGCGCTACATAAATACAATTACAATATATTGCTTGCAGCCTACTGACTAATTCGGTTCTTCATTTCTTTTCCTTTTAAAGAAAGCTTGTGAAAGGTTTAATATGTTCACCGTTACTCTATGGTGACATATGAAAGCAAATGTTTTTCTTTTTAAAATCAAAATAAAATGTGGGCTTCTTAGCCAGTTTATGGGCTGCAATTGTTGGGAGTGTACATATTTTTTTAGAATGATGTCTATATACATACATGTATATCATAAGTGCTCTGAGGTCCCCCGCGTGTGTGTGGGGGGGGGTGGACTATGCAGTGCTTATGACTTTGATGAGGATACATCTGGAAGAGAACTAGAATTACAGGTAAGCAACTTTTCCATACATCCCACTCTGACAGAATTAGTGTTGTGTCGGTCAGTCTTCGATTTCTCCATTCCTCTCATTCAAACGAAACATGCCATTCTCGAGGCGGCTCAACTAAAGAAGAGTCCTTTTTAAATGGTATTTACTAATTGGGAAAGCAATCAGATCGGCTCGGCATTCCAATTTCAGTACACCTAATCCCCCAAGATTATCTGAATTACAAATGGATGGCTTGCACAACATATTTGCTGCTGCCACCTCTTTCGCAATTAACCATTTCAGCGGAGGTCATTCGCCACATGCGTGCTTCGGAAATCTGCAACAGAGCCAGCCTTGTGCCTTCTAATCCAATGTAATCCTGCTGGATTTACAGATCTGGATCCAACAGACACTTGCTGCACACACACTGCTTCGTTTTATTGAATGGGGAAAAGAAAGTTTGAACGCTCGTCCTTTCCCATATCAAAAGGGGCGATTAGCCTTTGTGGAAATCTATCGCACAAAGTTTGCAACGATCCCCCCCTCTCCGCTCAGCTCATTCTCTGATTCGATAAAGGGACATTGCTGGAATAAATATAGTAAGGTTGAGCGCAACCTACGTCCTACTGCAGTGCACACGGGAGTAAGCAATTTTGTAGTCACTACGCATGGCTCAAATTTAATCCTTTTCACAAAATCATGCAACTTAATTATTGTAAGTTAACTATCAGCAGGTGCACTGCAATACCATTTACTGACAGCACAGTGATGACTGTAGCATTTTCTCTCACCACCGGTATCACACAGACAATGCTGCTCATATATGGCACATTGAGGTAGGCAACACCAATACAATTGAATACTTCCAAACAAATGGTGTGATATTCAAAATATACGTTCATGTAAACCTATGCATGAAGAGGGACTGTCTGAAGCAAACATTAGAATATGTTAACGGTTGGTAAGGAGAAATGGGTGTAGTGCCTTGATGTACCACATGACAAGGGGCTCTTGGACAGGACTCCCAAGGGCCTGCGGCGAGGCCTGTATTTTCTGAAGTGCTATTTGAAAACAGTCTGAAGATTAAAGGTTTTATGCTTTGGACTTACTACTGTTAGGACATCAATGGTCAGTGAGCTCGACATTAGGAACCATCAGTTCCTATTAACTTCAGGGCCTAGCATTTTAACATTCACTTAATCTGGGATCACATATTTAATCCTAAAAGTTTATCAGTTGGTCGCAAAGCAGGAAACTTTGACAGATTTAACCAAGAACATGCATGTTTTTCGATCTTGGCCGTTAAAAAGGCCTACAACACTAAGGTATTGCCAAATATACTTGGAGTTCCTTGTAGCAGGGCCATTTTGGATGAAACATTGTCAGTATCGAGGACGGTGTTGCACTGGTGGAGCACTGTGCCTTTTGAGACAATGAGGTTGGTCTGCTTGGAGTAATTTGCTGACTGGACATTTGGGTTTGAAGTACAAAGTTCATGAGGCTGGATACATTTTCTGCTAAACCTGATCTTAAGCAAGACATTTCCTGTAATTTATACTGTATGGGTCTGGTATATTTACCCCAAAATACTCTTTGACCTTAAAATCGAGATCAACGTATTGAGAATACAAAAATATTGAAGGCAATATCCTGGGAATAGTCATTAGTTTTTTTTCCTAAGATTAATAGAACCAAAGTCATTGCAGAATTCATACATAGTGGGACAGGAGTTAGAGGAATCTACAAAAGAGTGCCTGCTTGGAGTGGTGCCCAGAAAAGACAGTCTGAAAATGCAAATGCAGATTCTACCACTGGGGATAGTGCTGACCAGACGGTGCATCGCTATTCACAGGAAGGCAGTCAAAGCTTAAGCAGTCAAAGTCCAGTGGGGGTATGTGCTGGAGTGGGCCCTGGCTGAGGAGCAGCACATAAAGCACATCCGAAGAGACAACAGGGTGGCGGAGGATTTGGGAGACCTGGGAAGGGATGCTTGAGAAGGTCCCAGAACCAATGCCTGAGGGGATGGTGTGAGAAGGTCTCAAAAGTGGAGGATGGAGGAAAGAGGTGATAGGAAGGGAGATGTGGAGGGCTAAACAATCTGTGGGTGAATATGCGGTCAATAATAATACTGGAGTTTTAACTGGATTAAAACATTGCTAATAATGTACTCCCGTATTTACTTAAATGGAAAGTGTCAATAGAAAAAACTAAATTATTCCACTCAATGAATCCTCTCCTGTAGGGTATCCGGTTCCAGCAGCTGGAGTAAGCATCTCAGTCCTTTTTGGGGCACTTTTCAGTACCAAAGACACTTGAGCTGAGGCTCAGATAGGAAGGTTGCAATTGCTCCCGCAGATTTCTTTTCTGGTGTAGATAAAGAGAAGGAATTTGGTATCTTGATATATAGTAACATTGGCATCAGTGTTTCAGCTACAGTGTCTACTGGCTGTTCCACACTCTAAAAACAGTCAGTTGTGCCCACATTGTGTTTTTCCTGGCAGTAAGATTTATGCTATCTATTTTCAAGTTGTGTTTATTAAGAAAAGCACGTCTGAGGTTGCAATTCAACTGGTTAATCCTGCGGCAGGACCGTAAAGTATCCATCACCAGATCCACATATAATGGTGTTCTGTGTTAGACACTTCTTTTTGCATCAGCGAGAGGGTTATTGACAATACAGGAGAGTCAAGTATGTTTCATTGTAGGGAAGCTGAATAGGGGCGGGTTTTTGGCCTGCGCCCAATGTGGAGATTAGCCAGTTCATTTTCTCACCTGCACAGTGTAGATTTTGCTGTTTGTCCTAATTTGAGAAAGCAAGGAGGCAGGTAGTACATCTTCACTCCCTTAAAGGGCAGCTTGAACTGTCAAAACACTTCACAGTGCAACAGCTGTGTGCAGACCCCGTTTAATTTTGCATCAGGTCTGTCCTTTATTTTTATTGGGTACAGTTAAGAGTGCTGTGTGTAGAAACTTATTAGGTATTGCAAAGCCAGAGACGATAACCACTTCATTACACCTGCACATTTAACTCCCAATTTCTCCATGCAGTGAAAGCAGTAATCCCTCCTTATTCGATCTCTGTCAGGCATCCTGCATAATATGACAAAGGGCAGGATTTCAGTAGGTGAGCTTTAGAGGAGCAGGTTGCTTCACTTCTTCTAGGGTTGCTTGATGGGGTAGTTCTTTCCTACAAGGGGGGGAGGGGGAGAAGGGGTGTGGGTAAGATGATAACTCATGAAATTGTGAATTGTGTAGAGCATTGTTGGAGGGGTTGTATGTACAGGATTACTGTGATCGTTAAATGGTTGCAGACGTGAATTTCGAGTAAAAAAAAAAATATATATATTGAACTACTAAAATATTAAGGTAAAGATATTGCCCACTAAAAATCGTTTCTATGCTTCACATTGAAATGGCTAAAATATCTAGCACCAAAATCTCAACAAAGAAAGATATGGATAGCTTAACAATATCGACTACAATAATGTAGATGTTTCAAATTAATGGCATGTCGTCTGCAGCAGCACCTCCGAGAGGAGGGGGATTGCATACAGTTTCAACAGCATTCTACATCAGGAAGATGCATCAGGTTTTCGTCATCTCCAATGGTGGAGGTATGCAGATGCTGCCAGAGCACACGTCTTGTCAGGTCCATGGCATGGGCTAAATCCCAATTAGGAACAACCTTCTTTCCCTACCACGGCACTCGATCCATGCACTTGCATCCTTCTGCAGTGCCCTACTCTGACCTACCACAGGGGCGACACATTCTTCAAGTGTAGGTGGTTTTTTTGGAATAGGTTTTTATTAGCATTTAACGTTTTCACACTTGTACATATGGCCAGGTAGAATACAATCCATATATCTTATGATATAGGCAGGGCGCATCTTTTTACAAAGCCTCGAATTTATAGGTCTTACGTGTCATTTGACTATTCCAAACCCAAATTGTTCAATCAACATTTGACACTAGCTCCTTATCACACCATATTTTTGCCTCCTGTCTCCTCCGGTCTGCTTATCGGTACTGTGCACTGCGGGGAGTAACACCAGTCTATACAGCTGCTAAATGACCCATATTCATTATATTATTTAACTTGTCCCTTTAACTGGGAAACATTATAACTGTGTGTCAGGCGATATGGCTATATGCTTCAGCTATCATTTGGGGAGGGCTATTGCATTTGGGGAGGGCTGGGGGGAAACTAGTCGTGTAAAATGGGTGAGTTCTGCCACTATTGGTCATTATTTGTCCATGTCCACCTAGGTCTCCATAGTTTTGTCACTGTCATGTTCTATGTCCCCGTCCATGCTCATTTGTTCTCCTTGTTGATCAGTCTTTCTGAGATACCAAGCCCGCATTATCTCTGGCCACAAGTGTGCTATAGGGTGTCTACGGAGTCCACTGCTTTCTATTTTTTTGTAGGGCCCGTTCTTCTGCCCTTGCCCAGCTATCTACATTCTGTTCCCAGAGGTCCAATACCGGGCCTTTCTGCAATTTTCAGGTCATGGCCACCTGTCTGCATGCCAAGACTAGGACTACGAATCGTATACCCACTTTTTTAGTCTTCGGTCTGGGGAATAATCCTAGGAGACATATTTCAATAGAGTTCTGGAGACTCCTGGCCAGTGTCGCATTTATTTGGATTATGACTGTGCCTCAGAAGTCTTGCAATTTCGTGCATCCCCAGGTCATATGTATAAAGCCCACATTTTGCTGCTCATATCTAGGGCACCCAGTGTCTCTCCCTCATACATCACGTTCAGTCAGTGGGGAGTGAGATTAACCATGTGCACATAGTTGAATTGTACAAGTTTCAGAGCAGTATTTCTAGAGATCTTTTAGGGGCTCTTTATATCTGGGTCCACTCCCTATCCTCTATGTCCCTCCCCATTGCTTCACTCCAATTGTCCCTTATCTGCTCTAGTGGTGCCTTCACCATCCCTATTAATGCTCTGTAATGCCATTTTACCAAGTGTCTCGCGGATCCCAGCGTGATCAATACTTGCATTGCGTCATGTCTTTGTGGTTCTCGTTGGGCAGCTCCCCCAGGGTTCCTTAATTGTATTCACTACAGTGTGATGATTAAGAAATTGGCCTCCTGACCGTTTGTTCTGGGCCAAAAATTACTCAAGTGGAATTAGTGAACCATCTTGATATAAATCCTCCACCATCATCAGGATACCAGCCTCCGTCCAACTACTCAACTGCGTACCCAGGAAAGGGGTGGATGGTGCCCCTCACGGAAGCCCAACCAGGGTATGTTTTGTGCATATAGTGTATTCCCGCCGTACACCTTTGGCATCTTTTCCAGCAATATATTGCACTCCGCAGTAGTACTACTGGATTTGGAACCTTCACGCCGGTTGTATGAGCATGGCTATGAGTTGTCTTTGGGTAATAGCAGGGGTTGTGGTGTTCAAGAGATCAAGGTTTTGTCCGTCTACCCTCTGGGCTAACCATTGCAGTTGTGGTGCCAAATAATATAACTCAAAACTAGGGTCCCCTAGGCCTCCCTCCTCCGGGACTCGCTGCAGCACTGCCAAGGATATCCTATTTCTTCGCTCGTCCCATATCAGGTCTCGGATCAGTCTATTTAGTACAGCGAACCATAAGGGCGGGATTGCCATTGGTAGGTTTGCAAAATAGTATAACAATTTTGGGAGTATGATCATTTTGGTCAGATCGATCCGTGCCATCGTGGGGAGTTTCATCGAGCGCCAAAAAGGAACAGCTGTCCCCAAGGACCGCATTACTGGCTTTAGATTCCGTTCTTTCAGGTCCACCATATTGTGGAATATTTAAATCCCCAAATACTTAAAAGAGCTTGGGGCCCAGTTCAGGCCTCCGAGAAGACCAACCGGGCATGGGTTCCCCTCCGGTCCTGGGAATATATACTTTTTCGCTTTATTCAGCTTCAAATCAGCTAGAGTGGAATATTGTTCCATGAGGTCCAATGCCTGCACTACACCATCCCTCCCCTTTCCCAAATATAACATATCATCCACATTTAATGAGATGATATGATCTTCCCCCCCCCCAAGGACATTCTGTGGGTTTGTCCTATGTGTTGGAATAGCTTCGCTAAGGATTCAATGGTCATGGCAAACAGGAGAGGGGACAATGGACACCCCTGTCTAGTGCCTCTAAAGATATAATAAGGTCCTGATATCACCCCACCCACGTCTTGACCCGTGCTGTGGGATGGGAGTATAATATTTTGACCCATTTAATCCAACCGTCTCCCAGTCCCATCTTGGTCATTGTAGCACATAAGAAATCCCACCTAATGGAGTCGAAGGCCTTCTCCAAATCTACTGATGTTATTCGTGCATCAGTGTAGCGCTCCCTATATGGATGGTGTAGAATATGAAAGCGTCAACAGATATTTACTGATGTGGCCCTCGTTGGTATGAACCTATTTTGGTCACCATGAATAAGATTGGTCATGTCTCGATGCAAGAAATTTACTCAATATTTTAAAATCTGTTTTCAGCATAGAAAGTGGTTTAAAATCAGATCCCTGCGCTCCCACTTTCTTCGTTTTCAGGAGGGGGGTGGGGGAGGGATCACCAAAGCGTCCATGGTAGAAGCCAGTAGTATGCCCTTATGCCAGGCTTCGGCATACAGTGCTTCCAGTTTTGTTCTCAATCTCTGCGCTAGTACCGAGTAAAAATCCGCCGGTAGTCCATCAGGACCCAGAGTTTTTCCCTTTACCATGTCCCGGATGGCCTCTCGTATTTCGTGGGCCGTTACAGGGTCCCCCAGTCCCCTCCTCAATTCTGGGTCCAAAGTCCGCATTGGCAAAGGTGTCTAAAACTTTATTATGTTTTCTACCGGCTGAGGATTTGGGGCCTCATATAGTGTCTTATAATAGGAGCTAAACTCATTATTTATATTTTTGGAGAGGTATAGCATTTCCCCCTCTGCATTCGTAATTTGTGCTATTGGCGCTCCCCTGGTTTCATGCCGCACCAGCCATGCGAATAGTCTACCTGCTTTGCCACTCTCCTTGTGATTTCTGGTACGGTATTTGCGTAGATCTAGTTTGCGGAGCCTCTCCAGTGCTCCATTATATTCCTGTCTCATATTTTCTAATAACCTATGTGTGTCTGTGTTCTTCGAGAGTTTGGGCCCCTGCTCATACAGGACAGACTCCAGTTGAGTGACTTCCCGCACTAGATCTTTTCTCAATCCCACTGTCTTTCCCAGGGACCACCACCTTTCCCACCACCTTGAATGCTTCCCACTCTGTAGCGCTGGTGTCAGTCGAACCCTGATTGTGCATGAAGTAGTCAGTAACCATCTCCTCCAGAGATTGTTTAAAATACTCACCTGATAGTAAGGCAGCATTGAGATGCTAAGTACGGGTCACCTCAGGTTCGGTCAGCGGTCTAAAACATAGAAGGAGAGGGTTGTGGCCAGAAAAAGTACGACCCAAGTATTCTGTATGTGTTGCCAGAGATGTCAATGTGTCAGAGCAGACAAACAAATCCAGCCGTGTGTGGAGATTGTATAGGTGTGAATAATAAGAATAATTGCGTGACCGTCCATGTTGTTTTCTACAAATGTCCTCAAACTTCCACTGTGTTAGCCATTCCTTAAAATTTCGCGCCAGCCACGTAGTGGGGGAGTTGAGCGATCTAAATCAATATTCGCTACACTATTGAAATCTCCACCCAATAATACCTCTGCTCCCTGTACGGAGGACAGGGATGCAGACAACTTCTCAAAAAACAGGAGTTGGTCGTGGTTCGGGGCATATATGCTCCCCAGTACTATTTCTCTCCATAGAAGTCTACCCTGTACCAGCACAAACCTGCCTTCTGGATCTATATGTGTATGTTGCATCACAAATGGTGTGCCGGCCCAGACCCATATCAACACGCCCCCTGAGAACACTGAATATGACGTTGCGTAGAGATGTCCCCGCCACCTACGCCTTAGTCTGATCCCTTCTTCTGCCGTCAAGTGGGTCTCCTGCATCATAACTATGTGTGCGCCCCTCCTAATTACATAGCTGTGTATTTTATGGCGCTTAGTGTGTGACCCTAGGCCACGCACATTCCAAGATATCATCTTGATCTCTTGGTGAACTTGTTTGGTCTGTGTCGCAGTCATGTTACCCCTTTCTCATGGTTCCCCCGCCCCACACCCCTGCCCCTCCCATATTCTACTAGTACTAATGCCATTTGACGACCACTAACCCCCAAGAACAAGTAACTTCCCCTCCCTTGGGCAGTTTCACAACAGCTCACAGCCCCAACCTGTAAAAGAAGTAGAAAGTAAGAAAAATAGATGACTCCACACTTTCCCATGATGGAGACAATCTAGATGGGGGTGCAACCTGGGGTAGCTGTATGAACCAATTGTCCCTGCCCAGGCTAAAACTGTGTTCCAGTAGCCAGCCTGTTATTACCTATCCCTTCAGCTCTTCCCAATAGTCATCACTGTGTCTGCAGGTATTCAGACTTCCGCTCTCCTCAATTCTCTTGTCAACTGCCTCATTTCCATTACTTATCCATCTTCCCCTGGCCCCCCCCATTTTTTCTGGACTTATCACTCCTGGTCAGCCACAAATGAGTTCATCCACAGAGCCTGGCATCACCACCAGGAGCTGCATGCCGCTCTGCGTCGACGCCCCAGTGTCCAAGCCATGTGTGCTGTGACCTGTGGATGCCGCCATATCGATTTTCTTCATAGGGTGCCGATAGGACCGCCGCCACTGCCTTCAGTGCTGCCTAGCGTTCTCGTGCTGTCTGTGACGAGTTGGGCTTTTGCACTGGGGGCCTGCGATCGATCTCCTCAGTCTCTTGTGCTGTGGTTTGGGGCCCGTCTTCTTGTCCTTCTGCTGATTTAGGGGTTGTGTACCTGCTTTGTACATCTCTAGCCATGCCCATACTTCTTCTGGAGAGTCATAAAATTGCGTACTTCCGTCCACCTGTAGTCTTAGTCTGGCCGGGTACTGCAATGCGTATTGTATGCCTTCTGCTCATATCGCCTTCTTAGCTTCCAGAAAGGAAGTGCGTTGCGCTTGAACTTTTGCCGTAAAATCCGGGAATATTGACACCTTATTATTGTCCATCACATACGGACCGTTTGTGCGAGAGTGTTGAATTATGGTGTCCCATTCTTTATAATATAACAGTCTTGCCACCACTGGGCGTGTGGGTCTACCAGGCGCCAGAGGTCTTGATGGGACCCTGTGTGCTCTTTCCAATGCAAAGAATTTTGAGGGAGTCCCCTCGGTCACTGTTTTCTGAAGCCACGATTCTAGGTATTTTACCATGTTCGCTCCTTCTGTGCCCTCCAGGATCCCTACCACTCTAATGTAATTTCAGCAATTTTGCCCTTCTGCGCCCTCAGCCAGTCTTTCTAGGGTTGCCACTCTGTAGTAAGATCTGCTAATTTATGTGAGGCGCCCTGCTGTTCTGGTTTTATTTCTGCTAGTGTCAGCTCCACCTCCTTCATTCTATCTACGAGTTTGTGGTGCTCCGCTTGCAGCAGGCCCAAAACAACTGAGACAGTACCTATGTCTTGTTGTAATGTGGCTTTGGTATGGGCGATGGCTGCCAAGATTTTATCCAAATGTGCATGAATTTATTGTTCATGGGCCTCCGCCTCTTCTGATTCCACGTGCGCGGTGTTCTGGGAGAATTCCCCACCATCAGGCAGACCACTCCCTGATTTAGGCTTGACTTTGCCCATTTTGTTCTTCAGTCTACTACGGTGTATAGTTTGTCTGTGCTTCACGTTGTGCTATCTTCGTATTCGTATCGCTATTACGTCCCTTTTGTGGCGTTAGATCTGACGTGCTGTTGAGGCCTATTTGCATGTCCCTTGCTCACTCAACGCTCGGGCTTATGTGTCGTTCAAGCGTATCTCTGAATCGACAACGGGACCTCACTGTATCAGGGTGACGGCACCAGATACGGCTTCATACCATTGTTACGAAGCTACAGCAGTGCTCCCTGTGCCACTCATTCACGCCCTTATAGTATGCTCGTCTTCCTTAACGCGGTTGTGTGGTCCCCAGTCTCTGCCGCCCAGTGCAACAACCGCTGTGGGACTCAGTTTACGCCCTCTCGTTCGTATGAGGCCTTATTGTTCCGTGGGCCTACCCCTCCGTCTAGCGCACAAGACCCACCAGGAAAACAACAAAGTACTGTCGGGTGGGGTCTCCTGTGTCGTGGTATCGGTACATTCCTCACCAGTGCTTGTTTAGGTACCCAGCACTGTGCTAATGGATGGGGCTCCGCTTCCCCCTGTTCCCCAGGCTAGAACAGTGTCACCATTCTGCTGCAGTGTCCTCCCCAGTCGCTGCCGCCAATTCACCAACTGGAGTTCAAGCACCCTCTACTCACTGCAGCATGTTGGGCCCAAACAAAGCACCCACCGAAATATTTCACCTTCTGGCCACCTCTCCTGTCCCTCACGGCCAGACTCCAGTGCCTGCATCCACCACTGTCTTAGTTGGGCCTAGGGCGTACGCAGCTCTTCAGTGCCCCTTGCGGCTTCGCCTAGACTCTGCTCTCCTCACCAGTGGTTTCCTTCCTTCTGGCCTTCGCGATGTCTGCAGGGGCCCTCATGGAGCAGCAGACTCCTTTTCTCTGCCTGTGTCACGAACGCGCCGTCTCTCCTCGTATTGCGCTCAAGGGCTCAGCTGTTCGTTGTGGTCTGGCGGTGTGTTTCCGCCACTCCTTGTAGTCGTCGTACCCTTCTACCGAGACTTCCACCTCAGTTGTCAGCGATCTGCAGGAGTCGTCCGATCCAGTGTTCACAGCCAGTTCTCAATCGCTGTGGTTCCTGGCTCCCACTCCAGTGTATACACCGCCGGTACAGGCTCACGGCGCGCCCGCCGGCACCGATCCACACCCGCTGGGCCAGCAGTCCACCGCAGCTGCGTCTCCACCTCCACGCGGCTCACGATCTCCAACCTCGGAATGGGTCTCGCCGTTGGCGCTCATAGCAGATTTTCTACTCCCACTCTACCGGGTCCTCTCCAGCCGAGAAGGGAGTCAGCTCCGGTGCTTATGTGGGCACGATTAGGTATCATTACGGTTGCGTCTCTGCTATGTTCAGGATTTTAGGCCTGGGCTAGGACGGAGCTGGTCACCGAGTGTCCGCTCCAGCCGCCATCTTGGCCACGCCCTCCATTCAAGTGTAGGTAGTTGTCTCATGACTGGAGCTCATGGAGGCACATCATCCGGCTCTGCATGGCTGCATTCCAGGGTGACAGTTTGCAAGGCTCTAATGTGCATCAAAACTGTTGGTCCAATCAAAAACAAAGAGCCCAAGCAGAAGCCAATGAGGGAACTAGATGATAGATGGCAGAAACATGCTATCTTTCAGGACCGAGTCAATGACATGGAAACACAACTACTTAGCCAACTGTACTTCCGCCCGTTTCTGCCCAGTCCATCATTTGATAGTACTGTTGCTCATGATGCCATTATTCTAGTGACAGTCGCACAGTAGTCATACATAAGAAAGGGTAGGCATACCCCTTTCAGAAGGATTCCTTTTGAATACAGACATGTAGCTCACTTTCAAAACCCAAAGCATAGAGCATAACCACATGAAATTTACATATTGAGCTAAGATCTTATAAATTGTTGTCAGTATGGTGAGAGAAGGACTTCCATGAGCCTCCCACAGTCTTTATCATGATAATCTCACGTTGTAGAACTAAACGTTTCTTACTCATGAGGTGCAGATTATGTTCAAGGGTCATGTGCTGAGATTAGTGCTAGGTACAGAACTGCTAACCATCTTTCAACAAATTGATTGCCTATATCGCATTGTTCCGATAGTTTACAGTCAAAGTTCACTGGTGAGAGGAGCTGAAAATATAGATTTTTCACTGTGGACTATAGGAAGATTTAGAGTATGCTTTCATCCAAGTTATACTAGTGCCATTCAAATAGCTGCACCGATGACTCTACTGGTGAACTTTGATAACCAACTACATACATGAGCATCAATGAGATCAAACTAGAGTGCCACCAAAGGTGACGTGCAATCTGCCCTCCACTACACTTCACTGTACGGTGGGTCTTGCCACCTGTGGAACCCATGGAGGATGGCAGGATCCACGGTCCATTATCAACCCGTAAGAAACAAAGATGAGAAGACAGCTTATGTCTTTCTTTGTGACAGTAAAGTCCTTTACCTAGCTTTAGCATAACTCCATACTACATACATACATACATACATACATACACACACACACACACACACACACACACACATATCAACCATGACCCCTGTAGATGCAGAGACAAATGATTCTCAATTACAAAACACATTTTCAATATCTTTCGTTTTGTGGCTCATCTTTCGGTCTTTTTCATTCTCCAATATCCTTCCTCCAAACATGTATACAATATTTCCTTCTTGTAGGGTTATGAAAAGGGGTAAACTGATTTGTCTAGGACTAAGAACCCTTTACATGTGTGAAAGAAATAGGCGAAAGAGAAAGGCAAGAAGGGGAACTTTAGTGGGGGGGGATCTGATTTTGGCAAGACAGAATTTTTGCATATGCTTTTTCAAGTGATACACTAGCAATTACGCCTAAAGTTTTACAGGCGAGTGTACACGACATACAGAACAAGAAACGGAAATACAGATCTCAATGCATTCTAATTAGGAGGCTAAAGGATGTAGTTTAACTAGAAAATTATGCCGATCTGACCTGGCTATCACACAACGCCTACGCACAATATGAAAGCATTTCATTTTCACAAAGCGACACTAATTGTACAGTTATGTAAAACATCACTTAAATCAGTAGGCCAGTATGAACAATGCCATTGGATTTTCTTTCATAAGATAAGAATTTGTACATTTGATAGACCGTCAATTTGTGCTAATTGCTATGGCACGTACAACGTAGGTTATGGTAGAGCAGCAAATAAATTGGCCCCACTGGGAAATCAGGAATTCAATCCGTGTGTGACAGTAAAACTTTCAGCAATTTTTTTTCACAGCACGCCCACTTGAGAGCTGCAATTTAAGTCTGCAAACAGATTGCCATCGATTGTTAACAAAAATACCACTACATCAACAACAATTGGTTTCTTTGTAAAAACATATTTTCACAACACATTGATGGTTTGAAATACATCATTAAATAGAATACTGCACATTTGTCCCACCCCACTAAAACGCACATATTTATTTTAAATCTTTTAATAATTTTCAATCTAAAGTTTACAATTCAAGAGTTTTAACTTACTGAAGAAAGTTATTAAAATACGACGACTACACCACACCCTCTTCCAAGAAAATGATAGATGTGAAGGTATTGGAATCTAGGAGAGACACCCCTCACAGAGTTGTTCTAAGGAACACAGTAGACATTCGCTGAGAATAGTGAGTTATCTGTGAAGTCACTTGGAAATCTCAAGTACACATTATCCACCTTGATGACACCTAGTCGTACCTGGTATGCAATTTTATGTTGGTTTGTTGTATACAGATGTTAGTCTCTCGTTCTACAGCTGCCTGTGTGAATGAGGAGGGGCTGAAGATGAGTGCACCTATTAACCCTTTTAAAATACTACTACTAGCAACACAAGCCTTTAAATTAGTAGTAACATTGTTACTATTACTTGTAGTGTCAACGGAATTGCTGTTATTTATAACAGTTGTAGTAGTAAATAGTATTAGCATAGCAAGATGGTGATGCCCGTATTTCAAGGGAGGAAGGTAGTAACAAAGCTGTTTTCGTCTGCTGTAACGTCAGAGCTGTTTCCAACTCTACTTGGGCGCCTGTGCAACATTCCAGTAGCGGTTAAAGGCTTTAAGATTAGACCTCGGGTCCTCCTGATTTCACCAGAGCACTGTACACAATACTATTACATCCAGCTGTGTAGATGCCTTTGGACATATCCTCGCCTGCATTCAAAACCTATTCAAACAATGGTGTCATCAGCCGGGCTGCAGTATGTGCTGGCTGAGCTACATGGTCCAACTCAGTTAATCCTCAAATAGAAGTTTACGCTTATTTGCCCAATTGTACTTTCATCTAATTGTTTAAGATATTACAAAACAGAGATACCCGTCTGAAACCATCTTCCCTTACTAGGTGTCATAAAAGGCCCTGGTATAGGATGGATTGGTGCATAATTTTCACACAGCGTTCACTCTCCTGCGGGTCTTTTAGGTCAAAGAAGGAGAATATAACTCAAAAAGAAAAATAGGAAGGAGGTTTTAGTGCGTATCAACATAGATTTTTAATTTTCTCCTGAAGGAGGGATGGTTGGAAATGTCTCCTAGATCCTGGGGGAGAACATGCCACAGAGAGGGAGCAAGATAAGGAAAAGAACATCCACATATCTGGATTTGTGGAAAGAAGGAATTTAAAGAAGATTGTGGTTAGATGAGCTTAACACTGTAGCACGGACATAGGTGACAGGTGAAAAGGAAGGCAGGATCTTTGCTATACATAATCCATTGTACTAATTAGAGACTTTTAAAAGAATTCCTTTGGGTCTAAAATTATGGATTGCAGTGCCCAAATACTTTGTCTCTCTCTGTTATCATTGATGTGCCTGCAAATCTCCCAATTGTATTGCTTCACAGGCTTACACATCAAACAATCAAAACAGTTCTAAATTGCATTTAGTACCTCCTTTGTATTCAACTTCAATCACACATTTTCGCAAACGAGCTTCATCGCCTATTATAAATTTGCTTCCTCAAGCATTATGATAAACAAGAGTACTGCATGTTAACAGTTTATACTTTTCTGCCCACATACCATAAAGATTTTAAAAATGCCTCATAGAAAATAGGAAGTATACAGCTCAGTTGCATAGCTGAAAAGACCCACGCAAATCTCCAATGAGTTGTGCAGGATGAGTTGTGAATGGTCCAATTAATTTTTCGTTTGAGACTTTTCTCAGTTTGTTATAGTGTAGAAATCTCTCTGCGGACAGTAATTAGCAAATTCCACCACTAATGTCTTTCAGCAAAACACTAAAATGTATTGTTCTTAGAGTATCTGGTACAAGATTGTGTGACATTATAATTGAACAGGATATGTTGTTCTGACTATCGTTTATGTATTCAGTGTATTTTTAATTTCTGCCATTTTATTTTGAACATTGATCTTTATTTTGCAATTATTCATTCTGTTTTCATTATTTTTCTTGAGTTTTCGTATCATGTGGAATACCCTGCCTCCTTTCAAATTTAGGGACTGCCAACAAAACTTCGCCAAACGCATATTTGGCCCAATTATTTAAAAAAACTAAATTGAAAACCACAACATACTCACCAGATAATCCACCTTCTGACAGCACAAAATAAACAGAAAATACTTTTAAAATTCCATCCAATCGTTTAGGACAATGATTTCTAGTTACAAATTCAACTTGGAGTCATGAATTGCATGCAGGAAAAACTCTGTCCGTTGATGACACACACAATTGACAACAAATGGTCCTTTCATTAGTGTGACTGCACAGCTTGTAGCATTTTTTAAATGATTTTTTGGCTTGTTCATTTCCCAATTCTAAAGCTTTAAGCATGCCACCATTTTATGCTCCTTCTGTCAATGGTATCATCGACAAAGGGCAATGATTAATAGACAAATGTCATCAAGAGATAAAAAATAAGCAGAAGCATAAACAGCCAAGTGAGATCTGTAAAAAAACTGAACCAAATACAATTTTATCTAGAAGTCTGTATGTTTTGAAAAAGAGTACATATTAATATCAAATGAACACATAGCGTTAACTCTTCCTTATTAGCAAAACAACATTGTTTTTCTTGGCGGCCACTGTCTTCCATTTAGCTTCTTTTAATATTATAGCCCAGCTCTGAGGGCGAAATCAATTTTTATGTGCCCACTTCCCAAGTTATGTGCACAAGCAGAATGAACCATACTTTCTTAGTGAGGGACAGCCAAACACATCGTGGGAAGTGACTGCTCACATGCTTTCAAGTTAAAGGAGCTGAAAAGGTTATTAATCAGAATATTAGGCCAATAACTAGAAAGTACATTGTCTATATCAAATACGCTGCACCGCTAACCTGAGTGCAAAGTCTGACAGCCGAAGGGATCCATCTGGAAAATTGATTGTCTACAGCGCAGTAAAGACATGAGCAAAGAACAACATCTGACTTCTGAAAGGACAGGAAGGACAGGACATGATGAGGCACTGGTGTTAAACAAACGACTCCGCCATTAGGATATACCCAAGAGAGAGCAAACGCTAGCGATTGGTATAGAACACAAATCTATATATATATATATATATATATATATTTTTTTTTTTTTAAGTACAGAGAGTGCAGCCGAGCAGCTTTAAAAGCCCAGAGTTTGAGCATCACTGATGAAAACTGAATAGTACATCACAACAATCATTAGTGAAGACTCTGGGTTAGGCAGGTTGCTTTGAGTTATTAGGAAACCAAAGGCCAAAAACTCATTTGACTAGTGGAATGATAATGCTGCCCAGTGTGGAATGCGGCACAGGATGATGAATTGACTGGCGATAAGGCTGTAACCCGCAGCTCTGTGGATGAAGGATTGCTTGAAGTCATTATGTTCCACAGCAAACAAATACATTACACAGACGCGGCTTCCCAGCATTTATCTTCCTGCAGATGGAGCACAGTATTACAACTCCAAAAAAGTAAGATTCATGTGGGTGTATTGAGTGTTAAGGCTGCCGCAGAGAGTCTGACGGAAGCAATGTGGCATTCGAAAAGAAGTGAAACCACAGAAAACTGTGAAATGTAAACAGACTGAAAACAAAATGACCACATGTCCACCTCATTATGATATGCTTACCCTTAAAATGGACATAGATTACAAATTGCAGTATAATGAACATAGAAGCCATGGAGCTTATATCGCTAAGGGCCAAAATTAGAATATGCATGTGAAGCATGATGTTTATGCTCATGTCAGTATTTGTCAGATGTATCCTAAATTGAAGAGACAGAAGCTCGTTTACCCTTTCTATTTAAGATCTTCTCCCTTTTCAATAACATTAGTCACTGTGGCCTGATCTTGAACAAACAGCAGGCCTATACAGTGCCATGGGCCGCATAAAACATCCACAGCTCCTGAGGTTTTCCTTTAGCATGGAATCTCTCTCCCTTCTAGAACAAACACATTCTTCCAGTCAATTGCTCCACAGCAGAAACTAAAGTGAGATTTGAGCCCCACAATTCACGCACATTGAGGACCCACCAACTTTCACAGCTGCTGTCAATTGTGCTCCTATGGATTAACATAACTCAGAAGGGCCACATACAACAGCAAATGATTGTCATCCGGTCCCATATTTTTCAGTACTCTTTTTTTTAGCGTTTTATATAGCGCAAACTAGACCTGCGACATCGGGTATCAGAGCGCTTTACATGAGCACCAGTTTCGTTACAGATGGACACATTCATTTTGTTTTTTGTTAGGCACGGGGAGATTAAGTGATTTGCCTAGAACCACAGGATGTTGAGCGTCGTTGCAGAGACTCCAACCCGGTTCCCCAGCTTCAAGGTCGACCGCTCTAGCCGTAAGGCTACGTCCTCTCCCCCTAATTCTGGGGGCAGTCCTTCGCTCGGCAGATCGGTTCCTCTGGTATTCTACACCACTTCACACTGGATAGCCAGTACCTTAGTGCTGGAGACCCCGCCTACCCCCAGCACCTTATCACACCTCGATGTGCCCCACCAGTGCTGTATTACAGAGTAGAAGTGTGTATCTGTCTAGGGTCACCTCTGCCCAGTTACCCAGGAAGATCAGCCTGGGGGTGAGCTCCAGGGGTCTGCCACCACCTCAAAGAACCGGTGTTGTGCACTCATCCAAAAGGACCTCACTCTCGGGCATTCCCAAAGTGTATGTAGCAGCGTGCCCCATTATCTGCATCCCCTCAGGTAGCGATAATGCCTGTTATTCTTTAAGGGACACTCGTCTATGCCGACAATCCGGATCTATCTTTTGCTGCTTCTTTGGGTTTAAGAGACCAGGCCCAGAAATCCAATTTCAAGGCCAGAGAGAGTTTGTAATGTTTCCACTCACTTCGTGACAGCTATATTAGGAAATTAGATTCATTTTTACAATTCTGTTTCATTGGCTGTAATTAGCAGCACTTCACATAGATATTGGAAATATGGCACCAGCTAATCATAAAAGGACCTCAAAAAAAGTGTAAGACTAACCGGGACTGTAAGACCAAGAAATTAATTTATATAAGAATACGGCTGGATTATACGCTATACATCAAGCTTCCCCTGATTTCAAATAAGTGTGCACAAGTGTAGACTGCTTCTAGAAATCAAAGATGGCAAGCTCGTACTTATAATAAAAATCTACAAACGCGTAATATAACATTATTACGTATGATATATATTAACTGTGATCAAAGGCAGATGTTTGTCTCTGTTCAGTTTGGCTGATAGCTATGAAATAAAGCAATGAATAAGGCTTGTGCTGAAAATGATGCTGCACATTTTCATATGTTTAAGAGAACAGTCCTGCCAAGTATCACGCATCAGGTGTGACGCTAACGCATTTTAGTGTGGTGATCTGCATCACCGCACTGAAATGCATTGTCACGCATTATAGCGCCTCCTGTGCTGCTATATAAATGCACATGATGAACTGAGCTGCAGCGCCTGTCAGCGCGGTGCGCACTGCTCCCAGCAGGCAGAGGCTAATGGGGCTGGCTAGATCTGCTTGCAGCTCTGCAAGTACTGCTACAATGTATCCAAGTTGTAGAGGCACGTGGCGCCGAAATTAAACTGATGTCATTGCAGTCAGTGCCCACTGGTGAAGTTAATTGACTTCCTGCCGCCCGCGCTTCTTGAAGTTCTGCGCAGCTCCTGCTCCTCCTGCCCTTGCCGCTCTCACCGCAGCAGGGAGGCAGGATGAGGTGATACTCGCTCTTGTGTATCGGCGCTTTCGTTTTCGAGGAGCGAGTATCTTCAAATCACTGCAACATCAACGCAGGCCCGCGCTGCAGCTGGCTTCCGTATTTGATCCAGAGCTGAGACGGCAGATAGAGGAGGTCTGTTCCCAGACTCCTAGGCGCGAGACCCCGGGGAGTTCGGGGCAGTGAATTTAAAACAGGGTGTCACTGAGAGCCAAGGAGACGCCGGTATGAACTGCCTTGTGCTCACTTGTGTTCAAAACGGAGGTCTGGTCACGGGAGCCCTGATTCCACGCAGGTATGCATAATGTAGGACAGGAATAACTTCTTTTCTTTTGGGCTCGGCGGGAACACCCAATATTTAAAGTGGTGCTTGTGCTAACAGCGTTGCTCATCAAACTTTTTCTGTGGCGCATAATGCAGTCTCATTCCTTTACGTGTGTATTGGCTCTCCTTACCCATGCCGGAGTCTCGTCTGTTTTGCTGAATATCCACGAATCCATGCGTTTTCATGCCCTGGTAGAGCTGAGCTTCTGAAAGGGCAGTAGTCTTAAGTATATGTATTCATTTTTTGCCTAGCCCAAAACACTACTTCCAAGAATATCTGCTACATTAAATCATTAAAATATGTTTCGAAACTCTGAAAGGAAACCCACAGTTACTTTTTTTTTTAAGTACATGCATTCATGTTTTGCCTAGCCCTGAGCACTTACTTCCAAGATTTTTAAGATCGTCTTAGAGTTTCTTGTTCTCAAATGGGTGTAATTTCTGATAATTATAAGTTTCCCTCCTCTTCATTGCTGGATTTTGCTTGTGAGAAAGAGTCACTCAGTCGTTGAAATGTCACTCATAATTACAGTGAAATTATGAAAATGTCACACATAGCAATCTGAAACCTTGGCAGCTAGGAGAGAAGCGGTTCTGGATTTAAATAAAAAACCTACAGAACTAAATATACTATCACCTGTCACTTAAAAAAAAACCTGTGGTTCTAAACATGCAGCAAAATAACCGTCATGGAAATCTATGGTCCGACATCTTAAATCTTTCTTCTTTGTAGACAACAAAACCCAAATGTATTTAAATAGACCTTTAACTTGCCGAAATCGAAAACTATATCAAAGCAACTTTTAAGATATAACTTAATAATGTTCCAGCCCACACAAACTTAAGGAATATGGTTACACCGTCAAACGGGCAAAGCACAAATTTGAAACACAAAATATTCAGTAGGAAATGCACTATAGCAGAAACAAGTAATCCAAACAAAAAAATCATTTAAAGACATAAACTAATCCGGAAACAAACACACAAATGTTTCATTGCAAAAGTAAAAGACGAATATAAACACATAAGCATAATCAGAATGGGATAATAGAGAAGACCACTCTTTAGTTGCAGAGTGTGCAACTGAAATATTAAAGGAGAAACAAATGTGAACTACCGTAGAGCAACAAGTAAGAACGAAAGTGTCCACCCCATTCATAGACCTGCAGGTGGTGGATCATAGGGCAGAAAAGCCTAGATGGTGCTTCAATAGATCACTATTAGCTAATGAAAATTGAGTCTTGAGTATGCTTGTTGGAATAGATGATTTCTTGTTAACAAATATTGGCACAGCATCATATTCTGCCATCCGGGGGGGTGTTGAAAGCATTCACTCGGGGGAAGTGAGCTCTTTTCAGGGACAAGTAAATAAGCAGAGGAAAGCACAAGTCAGGTCCTTACAGTCTGAACTTGATTCGGCCATGTTAGCGTATTCCGTACTTCATACACACATAGCCAAATCAAATCTAGTAAAAGCACACCAACATTTTAAAATCCATAGAAGTAGTAAACTAAAAAAACATGTTTTCAGAAAAATTACGAGGAAAGCAAACACATAGGGCGGTTTTTAGTATGGTTGGTTAAAAAGAGAAGGAACACCCATACTATCAAAGCGATCTTTGATGCAACTGAGAATAAAGTAGTTACTCAGCTCAACTCTATTGGCAAAGTCTTCCTTAAGCATTACATAGGCCTTTATACGCTAGCTAACAAATCCACCTTTGAGAGTATCGAGGCATTCTTGCACCCGATTCGGCTATCAGTTTGAACAAGCGAGTTACAAGTCACTGCTGCTGCCCCCTATTACAGAAGCCGAGGTGAAAATAGCAATAAAAACACCATGAATGTGAAGGCTTGCAGGAGTGATGCTCTACCCATCGAAGTCTATAAGCATTTTGAAAGCCAAGAGTCCAACATTTTTGTGACCCTTTTTAACAAAATCTTTGAAGGCTGCGAATTGCCAAGCTCATTTACGAAATCTGTGATTGTTGGTTTCCTCAAGAAGTACAAGCCTCTTGATAACCCGGGCTCATATCGTCCAACCAGTCTGCTGAGAGTAACTATAAAATCTTAGCCAAAATTATGACGAACAGACTGGCCTCAACAGCACAGATTCTGGTTTATCTAGACCAAAGCAGCTTTTTACTAACTAGGCTTATTTCTACTAACACCACGTTCTTGGTATAGGCTATAGATAATTATTCAGCAAACAGCATAAAGGCGGCCATTATCATGTTAGATGCTGAAAAAGCCAATGATGTAGTTCAACGGGAGGTCCTGTTCACTATATTAACACGATTTGGGTAACCCCAGAAATTGGTTCTCCTATTGCAAAACCTGCACAAGAAGGCAGACGCCAAAATCATCATTAATTCACAAATGGTAGGGCACGTCACAATCAAGAGGGGCACAAGACAAGTGTGCCCTGTCACCCTCTCTTTTTGCCCTATTCATTGAGTCTCTGGCCGCTGCATTAAGGTAAGATTTGCAAATCAGGGCCTCAATCAAAGATGCAGCAAAAATAAAACTCTTCGGGGACAATATGATGTTATATCTGGCCGCTGAGGAGCAAAACATTGTAAATGAACTTGCCAAGATCCAAGAATTTACAGATATCAGCGGGTACCAAATTAACCAAGTTTGAAGCTCTGCTCTTCAAGTACCCCTTTAGTTCTTCCTGTTGAAATGAGGTCACATTATTCTCACACTCGCCACATTAGATACCCGGGGATCCATAACACAACTAATTTTGTAGACTTGTTTCGCCTAAATTATACTACCACTTTGAATAAGGTTCTTGGGCTATTACTCCAATTGCATTCATTGCCCCGAATACAAAAAAAAAAGTGTAGAGTAAAGAACAAAAGTGTCAATCCAACACAAAACAAACAAGCATTGGCATAGCCAATAGGTCTCGCCTCTGGGACCTTATAAGTGGACTACTGTTAACAAGTAGGCAGTAGCGCTTGTGAAAAGCACAGCACTCTAAATAAAGAAAATAACATATGCAAAAGCGGGCGGCCCTCAGATTGCAAGCGAAAGTGAAAGCAGGGCGCGTTGTGTAGATAGTAACCTGACCCGCGAGGAATGCAGCTGCCACCCTGCGCGCTGCTGCTTGCTCCCGAGGCAAAACGCGGTGGGAGTGAACATTACAAGAGAGGTGGGACATGCACCCGCCTTTAGCCATTTGCGTGCTTTCATTATAGAAAGACACACGCAAAAGCCAATCCAGTGTGTGAGAGGAGTCAGACTCACACACAGTAGACACAAGAAGCCTCGCAGAGCAGCGCATGCGCGCTGCTAGGCTCGACCTAAAAAAGAGCAATGGGGGAAGTTAGTGCAGTAGATTCTGCATGTACATATATGGAAATATGAAGAGCAGCCAGTGCTTAACACAATGGGACTCTACGTTAGAAATCAGAGATTCTTAGAAATGTTTGAAGGCCTTACTTGCATACCCTTATAAGCATGTGAATCATGCTTTGCCCCCTGGCTTGTCCATTTGCACAAAGCAAATCTGCAAGCTTTTCGTAGTCCGACACCTACCCCAGCTACCATTTGAGAAATTCTTATCTGGGGCACAGCTACACAGCAAAGGTTTATCATTGGCTCATGATTTTAGTCAAATCCCTATGAATACCCGAGTTGCAAATTACATGTGCCAGTGCTGAAGACTGAATATGAGATGGATTTTGGCTAATCAATAATTGTACAATGACCAAAGATTTTTGTCCAACCACCTGTAACCTGGTCTCTGCCTTCTTCAGTCTTTCACTTGACCACCACTTCTCCTCCCCCATTTAATCAACACTTTCACCAATCCGACCGCCTGTAGTTTACAAATTCCCCCTTCCCAAGTACTATGTGACAACATAGCTAACTACTTTGATGAAAAAATAAATTTAATCTATGATCAATTCCCTCAGGTCTCGAATTCCTTGGATTCCTCAAATTTGCTACCCTCTACCTTGAGAATGTCTGTGGCTGGCCTGCAACATTTTTTATGCGATACAGATATCCCAGGCAGAAGCCATGTTGAGAACGGCGAAATCTGGTTCTCCCCTTGATCTTATGCCAGCATATGTGTTTGCCTTACTTGCCCCTCTCCTGGCCCCCGCCATCTGTGACATCCTTAACACTTCTTTGAGTGATGGGGTACTCCCACTTGAATGGAAAGCTGCTCAAGTGCTACCTATTAAGAAAAAAGCTCAGATACCCGCTGAGGTGATTGCTAACCAGCGCCCTATTTCGCTCCTGCCGCTTATGAGCAAAATGGTGGAAGGGTACGTCAACACCTAGCTGATGGATTATCTTGACTCTAAAGGTAACCTTGACCACTTCCAGTCTGGATTCAGACCCCACCACTCTACGGAAACCACTCTCATTGGCGTCACAGATCATATTAGAATGGCTCTGGATAACAACAAGGCAGTGCTGCTGGTGTTATTGGATCTGACAGCAGCCTTTGATACGGTCTCTCACCAGAAACTGATTCATCAATTGGGAGAATCTGGTTTGCAGGGACAGGTACTTAAGTGGCTTGCTAGTTTTCTGGATCAGCGCACTCAGACGATTAATCTAGGTCCTTTTCGTCCCCATACCTTGAAGCTTACTAAGGGAGTACCGCAGGGCTCTTGTTTGAGCCCTACTTTGTTTAATGTTTATGTGGCCCCCCTTGCCAAGATTATTAGGGAATATGGTTTTACTCCCTATTCATATGCAGATGACACACAACTGCTTCTGTCCTTTGATAAGGATACAGAGTCAGTTGATCATCGCTTCGCGGAGGGCATGCTGGCCATTTCTGGCTGGATGCCGGAAAACTTCCTTCAGCTGAATGCGTCTAAGATCCTTTTGTTTGACTCCGCTCAAACCAGTTGGTCCCCTAATTGGTGGCCCACTATGTTAGGCCCCCTCTTACTCCATCTCTTGCGGCAAAAAATCTAGGGGTCCGTTTGGATAATTTCCTAACTATGAAAGATCAAGTCATGGCCACCTCAGGGACCTGCTACCACACACTGAGTCTTCTGCGCAGTGTTTCAGTGGCTGCCCCTATCAGTCCGACGAACCCTGATTCAAGCTTTGGTCATCGGCCGACTTGATTATTGCAATGCTCTTTAAGCTTCTGCAAATGAATCTCTTTTGAGTAGATTGCAGATAGTTCAGAATGTTGCCGCACGTCTGGATCTCAAAATGCCCCCTCGCACCCCCTCCAGGCCTTTGCTGAGACAGCTTCACTGGCTTTCTATTCGCCAGAGAATTAAATTTAAACTCTGCTGCCTTGTACATAAATCACTTTATGGTAGGTGTCCCAGCTATTTGGCAGACAAAATTACATCTTACCGTCCGAGCAGGCTTCTCAGATCCGAAGGGAAAGGACTGCTTGTGGTCTCCCGTTACAGGAAAGTTTGTGCAGGAGAAACACTCTGCACGAGGACCTGCCCAAATGTCCCAGTCTTCTTCGATTCTGGAAACTTCTGAAGACTGAATTATTCCGGGACTGATTTGTGCCTGACCTGTATTTTGTCTCTTCTGCAGCGCGGAGATACCCCTTCGGGGGAGATTCCGGCGCTTTATAAATTCCCTTAAAATTTCCATCACAACTTAGTCTCTCTGCTCCAAGATTGACCAGCTTAAGGAAACTCTCATATTAGACAAATACACCAACTGAATTTGGAATCTTAGTGGAAGGAGGTGAGGTTCAAGTTGACACACTGCAATCTTTTGGTTCTATATACTTAAGCTAACTTACATGCTAATTCATGGGCATGTAGAAACTGTAGTTGCCACTCTAATACACAGTACAATCAGGATCATTAAAAGATGTACAGGACCTGGAAATATAAATAGAACCAGAAAACAATCTGGTAAAATGGTGTGGTGAGCTCTGCTTGGACATCTGCATTTAAAGGTCAAAGATGCCAATTCAAAAAATGTTTTGCGAAGCTCCGTGAACCAGATTCAGAGTTTGGCTCCGAGACCTCGCTCAGCATCCCAGTGCTTCTTCTGATGATCTAAGTTGTGCAGAACATTACAAATCAGCGACCTGTTTATTTGAGACAAATGCAAAAACAACAGTTGATGGACAGAATGCAGAACAATGTCATACATTCACCCCAGTACAGAGATCTGGGCCTAAATCCATCGTTTTTTTGCTCACCATGCCATTCCAGTTTGAACCCAGCCATATGCAAATCAGTCTTGACCCTGTGCCTCATGGGAACAGTCCAGCCCGAACTGCCAAGCCAGGTCCTCCCTGGACTGGAAACAAGCATCCTAGGACCGGTTTCGGGCTTTCAGCCCTCATCAGCCAGGATAGCTTGATTCCAGTGGCACGGAGAGCACGGGACTCACGTCTGAGCATACCCGTCCCACTCGGGGTGACAAATGCAAAAACAACAGTTGATGGACAGAATGCAGAACAATGTCATACATTCACCCCAGTACAGAGATCTGGGCCTAAATCCATCGCTTGGCAGTTCGGGCTGGACTGTTCCCATGAGGCACAGGGTCAGACTGATTTGCATATGGCCATGTCTGAACTGGGGTGGTGGAGTGAGCTAAAGAATGATGATGGATTAAACCCAGATCAGTTGACTGGGGGTGAGTGTTTGATTTGCTCAAGCGCTCCGTCCATCATCCCCTTTGGTATCGCTTTGTTCGCCCTAAGTTGGCAGGGTATGCCCAGACGTGGGTCCCTTGCTCACTTTGCCACTGGATTCAAGCTAGCCTGGCTGATGACGGCTGAATAGCCAGAAACCGGTCCCAGGATGCTAGTTTCCGGTCCAGGGAAGACATGGCTTGGCAGTTCGGGCTGGACTGTTCCCATGAGGCACAGGGTCAGACTGATTTGCATATGGCCATGTCTGAACTGGGGTGGTGGAGTGAGCTAAAGAATGATGATGGATTAAACCCAGATCAGTTGACTGGGGGTGAGTGTTTGATTTGCTCGGGCGCTCTGTCCATCATCCCCTTTGGTATCGCTTTGTTTATTTGAGACAGCAATTTGGATTTCAAGTGGCGTTGTAGAATCAAAAATCAAAAGATGAATTGTACTGCATTATCTTTAGAAAAGTCAAAATGGCATATCAGTGCATGCTTAAAAATTGTATGCAACAGTAATATTCAATTTGAGACCGTTAAAACTTCAGCCACATATGAACAAATGCCATCAAGCCAGTTTTACACCAAACATCTTCCAGATAGGTGATATAGAGTCTGTCCCAGTAGGCAACGACCCATAGAGACACAAAGCTAGGCAGAAATTAACTATACCATGGTGGAGTTTTTTGTGGGGATATTCTTCCACTGCAGACACCAATGGAGATTTCCATATCTTTATTACACTCCTTGTTTGTGCTGGCAGGTTAATTTACTAGGGGCCCATATAATAAAGAGCCCGCACATATCCTTTTTGCCCCCATAGCGAGACGGTCGCTAGTAAGAAAAGGCTCTTGTCGGAGGCCAACGCCCACTCGTTCACCACAACTACCTGAGACACTCAATAATATCACAATGTTTTGTAGCGCTAGTTCCCCATCATATATCCCTCTCTGCAGGGCAATTAGAGCTATACGACGGGACTTTTCATCCTATATGAGGGTATGCACTAGTGCTTCCATTTGTCAGAAAAAGTATCCTTCTCCTAGCATGGTGTATTTTGGAATATACATAAAAGTTTGGGCAGTGCAATCATTTCCAAAGCAGTGGCCCTAAGCAGCAGAGAAAGATGGAGTTTACACCAGTTTACACCATTAACAGAGCAAGCTGTACCAATGTATATACTTCTGACAGATATCAACAAAAATTGATTTTTTTAAATATCAAAACAGATTAGCTGCAGACTGAATTGTGTCCGTTTAGATGCAAGACTCAAAAAATAAACAAACAAACAAAAGCCACAGCTGACTGGTTCGTAGAATCCCCATATTATGTTCCCCATCAGTTCTCTTCATTGCCCTTCAGTACTGATGTGCCATCTGCTGCCTAAATGAAGAGTAATGTGGCAATGCAGAAAGGTCCTCTGTAATTGCTGATTTAGATTGTTTCCCATAATTCAAAATGCTCGACAACCTAAGCTTAGAGCTTGAATGTCTCAATCAAGAGTCCTCCACGTGATTTTGTTTCATTCTCGTCACTGAAAATCTCTATTATGAGCAGACAGATTGGTCGACAGTAAGGGATTGCTTTCTTGAATTCCAAGGGCCGTCATCGTTCAGTCACAGTAGAGACTCAGACAATCTTTCATGCAGACCACTACAAGACTCCTTTAATGGATGTATCCAAAATTAAATCCGTAGATGTCAGAGAATGTGAAATGCTTAAGTATGTTAGTCGGTGGCCGTAAATTGCAAGCAAAGGCCAAAATATTGATTTATTTTTGCCTGCAGACAAAAGTGACATTTAAGCCATCCATCCATCCAGCTCTAAAATGTCAATGAAATATAATAAAATATAACACCTTGCAATAGAAGAGGGACAGTAACTGCACGGGCAAGAGCATGTACCAACAAGACCGTCTGCAGCCCGTTTACACGAAAGATCATAAATGTAAAGAAATATTTTGGGAATTTGATACACATTTTAAATGGGAACCAACACAAACAAGGAAAGTATACACTTGTAACTGAAATTACGCTGAATTAGGAACTGCTTGGTTTTGCCTGAAACGCTGCGCGAGCCTGGTTCTAATCTTTCCAGCGCTGCGTAAGCTCCGTTTTAAATCTGTTAATTGTTGATTTATTTTACGTGCACCTTGCACTTTTCTCACCAAGTGCAGGACGACGTACTTACCGATAGTTTGTGTAGTTTTGTACCTGACCTGCGGTGCCCGTATGCAAGAGCGGGCCCGCCTGCACACGTCAGCATGCTAGTGGTTGACGTACACGGGGGGATAAAAATAGGATGGTGACGCGACCGCGCAGTGGACGCGTGCAGCGGGCGCCCCGCTGGCGCGCTAAAGGCAAGCCCGTCTGCGCCAGGACCCCTGCCCGTTTTTCCCCACTTAACCTATACTAGGGAACAGCTACTGGCACTAAGCAAGGGTAAGTGTGGCAACACTGCTATTGGATTTGGGGATATGAACAATCATTCTTTGCTCTGCCCCTGTTGTAACTATTGTCTCTCAGCCAGCAATCTTCCTGCCACCACCCCGGCCTATAGCTTTCCCGAGGAGGCTGCCTATCCATCGAACGCAGCCTTGGGAATAAACAAATATAGTACCCCCTCTGTTCCTTCATCTTTACAGGGGTTACTAACTTACCAGATTCTGAGAGAGGATTACTAACCGCTATTCTGCTTAATGCCAGATCAGTGATCAAACATAAGGATGAGCTTGAATGCCTGTTGCAGACATCAGATCCTGACATGCTTTTTCTCACGGAAACGCGGGCCACGACTACGTCCGAACCGGATTGGGTGACGTCGCTTCCAGCTGGATATTTGTTAGCCAGTGTGCCCAGGTCAGGAGAAATGGGGGGTGGGATTGCTATTATATACAAGTCTGAGTTCAAGGTTATTTATGAACCCGTCCTGTTGCCAGGAGCAGAAGCCATGACTTTTAACATTAAAATAAGTAATGTGGTATCCTTCCCTGGTCTGCTCCTCTACAGGCAGCCTGGGCCCAAATCCTTATTTATTCAAGGTATACAGTCCTTTATGGAATCCTGTATGGACTCCCCTACTTTCACGATATTAGGGGAATTTAATTTTCATTTAGAACTTGCTAAAAATTCAGGTACTGCCATGTTGCTAGATAATCTGGAGGGTTTCGGACTGACACAGATAGTCCCGGAACCCACACATAAGGCACATCACACGCTGGATGGGATCTTCACTAACAACCCCTCCATTGGGTAAATCGAATACTGCCGCTTATATGGACTGACCATATGGCAATTTTCTTTAACCTACCAGGCTGGAACAATCAAGCCCCCCGGTATTACACCCGCCTCCAAATAAAGTACGTTCCTGGCATAAAATCAGGTCTGA
Organism: Calotriton arnoldi; assembly: GCA_963921515.1. NCBI lineage: Eukaryota > Metazoa > Chordata > Amphibia > Caudata > Salamandridae > Calotriton > Calotriton arnoldi. The sequence goes on from CAWUFW010000617.1 coordinate 3,649,397, forward strand.
TGTTCTAAGAGAGACGCTTGGCAACAGCATGCAGACCTTAGCATCGGACTCCATCATGGCGGCCGAAAGTTATGACAATTGGATAAGGTTTGCCATGAATCAACTGGCCCCTGAAAGAATAGTTAAACAAAGGAATAAACCCTCTGCCCCTTGGTACAACTCAGAGTTGAAAACCTTAAAATCCAGATGTAGATGCTTAGAACTTGCATGGAGGGCAGAATATAGCGTGGTGGGTAAAAATAACTATAACTGTGCATTAACCAAATATAAAGAAGCCATTATTAGTTCCAAAAAGATCTACTATACTTGTAAAATAGAGGCGGCAAACAATTCCGCCAGAGAGCTCTTTAAGACAGTCACTGCCTTATCTAAGCTCCAACAGGGGAATATATTCGCCCCGGATCAGGTTCTTTGTGATAAAATGGCTACTTTCTTTCAGTCAAAGGTCCAAACAATATATGAGGAACCAGAGGATCAGAGCTCCGGCCCTGCCATTTCACAGGCTCAATCAACGAAAGACGTTTCATCTACTACTAGCCACTTGACCAGCTTCTCGCCTCTAACAGTGGACACAGTCAAGGACCTGCTACTGGCCACTAAGTCGGGGTCCCTGACCGACCCATGCCCTCCAGACATCATTCATGGGGTCTCGGGAAAAGTTAGTGTTTTACTAGCCCCCTTCCTGAATAATGTTATCAGGACAGGTGATTTTGCGATTTCCTATAAGAAAGCCTGTATAAGATCCATCCTAAAGAAATCTTCCCTCGATTCATCCGAAGTAAAAAACTACCGTCCGATCTCCTGTCTACCCTTAGCGGCCAAAATTTTGGAAAAAGCCATTAACTCAGATCTAACAGACTATCTGGATACCAACAACCATCTAGAGTCCACCCAACACGGCTTTTGATCGGGCCACTCTACGGAATCCGCACTAATCATGAGCATTGAGGAAATCCATTGGCGAATTTATGGGGGTGGCAGAGCCGTCCTTATCCTACTTGACCTATCAGCCGCGTTTGATACCGTTAATCACACGGTACTTACGCAACGACTGAAGGTAATAGAAATTAAGGACACTGCGCTAACCATGCTCATCTCTTTCCTGACAGCCAGAGAACAGAGGGTGTGCTGGGACAACCTTGAATCTGATAGATTCTATCTCCCCGATGGAGTTCCACAAGGCTCAGCACTGTCGCCAACTCTATTTAATATTTATGTGACGCCGCTGGCTAAACTAATTAGGGACCAAGGCTTCTCGCTAGTATCGTACACTTTTCAAATGCTTGTATACTACCTCATCCGTCTATGTTTTATACTGTATACTGTAAAGTGCTCTGATACCCTCGTGGGTCACGTTCGCGCTATATAAAACTTTATAAATAAATAAATGCTGACGATACTCAAATTATCATTTCCATCTCCTCAGGTGCAGATACAGTGGCGGGTAGATTTCACAGCTGTCTTGGGCACATCATGGAATGGATGCACAAGAACGATCTTAAACTAAATACGGATAAGACGGAGGTTATGGAATTTGGAAATGGACCTCCTATCGGGAATCAAGCATGGTGGCAGGCACTGGCAGGAGCCTGTCCGGTCCCCGTAGACAAAATGAGGCATTTAGGTTTTCTCTGTGATGTCCAGCTTAACTTCTCAGAGCAGATTAACCAGGTGACGTCAGCCTGCTATTTTCTTTTAAAAATGTTGTGTAAAATCTTACCATTTATTCCCTTAAACCCGAGGAAAACAATTGTGGTTGCCCTTATTCTTTCCCGTATAGACTATTGCAACGCTCTGTATTTAGGCGTTGACAAACGTCAACTGTCAAAACTGCAATCTTTACAGAACGCTGCAGCACGAACTTTGCTTAATATCCCAAAATATCATCATATTTCTGGCGCCATCAGGATTCTTCACTGGCTTCCAGTTAGGCAGCGAACAGAGTTTAAGGCATTATGTCTGGTGCATAAAGCCATCTATGGGGGAGGGCCAATGGATTTCTACAAACTATTCCAATGGTAAACCCCCCGCCGGATTCTCAGATCGGCCAATAAAGTTTTGGTTCGGGTTCCTAAAGTCAACAAGGCAAGATGGAGAGGCAGATGTCTCATATCTAGCGTCTAAGCTCTGGAATGAGTTACCACACAACATTAGGCTTCAATCCTCTAGACCCCAGTTTAGGAGTTTAGTCAAAACTTGGCTCTTCCCTTCTCAGGAATGACCTGGCGACTCCAAGTTTCACTACGTTTCTTTGCAACTCCAGCACCAAGACGCCTCGGCATTCATGCGCTTTACAAGCTCCTTACATACTTACTATGTATAAAATATATACACATATATATATATATATATATACACACATATATATACACACATATATATACACACACTTTTTGCTTTCACTTTCTTCTTTCCCTTCCTCTTTTACCTTTTACCTTCTCCCATTCTTTTATTTTAGAATCCCATCCAGAGTTATTGGCAAAACTCTACAGATGTAGCAAACTCATGTAACAGATCAAAAAAGCAACCTGCACCAAGATTTATATGGAAAGCTGCTTTCTAGGTCAAAAAAGTGACTCTCTCCATGGTGACACTGCCTCAATCCATACTTGTAAACAGTAGTCGAAGTGGGGGAAAAAAGTAGGGGAACTGTGGGCGGAGAATCAGAGGACGGTAATAACCCGAGGATGGGATCAGTGAGTGGAGCCAGAGGTGTGGCTAGAATGCACAAAACATTCTATTTTTTAGTATTTGTTTGTCATTTCACTGACCAGTTACAGCTTATTATGTTATTTAATTCAATCAATGGATACACATGATTATTTAAGGTTTAATTTGAGTTATTGACATTACAATACATTCACAAATGGGATATGTTTCTGATCCCAGAATGTCCCAAATACTCTTAAAAGTGGAAGCACAAGACATTTGTCTCCGAACCATGGAGTTTCTGTCATCAGCACTTCTCCTCCCTTTTTCCACAAGAGCAGCTCAAACATGAATGGAAAAATATCCTAGTTTTGTAAATTTTTTCTATATAATTATGGCTCTGCCATTTAATACATCTGCTGCATAATCTGAAAATTTTAACTTGTAGTTGAAACGGATTAAAGGTTACTGAAGTTGCATTGGTACTAATAAGGAAAAATCTTTCCAGAGACTGTTAGCATGTGTAAAAATGTCAAAATATAAAGTATCAGAAAATATACTGCATTAGGTTGCAGCCTTTTTTTGCTGCATAATTTAGTCAACAGTGCAGCAGCATTTTGTCCTCATTTGCTGCATAATTCCAGTGCCCCCAAAGCAGGCAGCACATGTTAAAAGTGCTTGTGCATGAAGCAGAGGGACTGACGTTTGCAAACTTAGTTTGCTGTGCGTGCAAATCCTGCATTGCTGATCCCTGGTGAGTTGCAGCTACTACTGCTGAAACCAGACCAATGGGTGAGGCTGACTGGCCTCAAGGGCAGGGACAGCTTTAGCGCTGGTGGCTCCCTGTGCAACAATGTGTGTTGGTGCCCCCCAATGACCACCTCGGCCACGGATTCCCACACTCCCACCCTTATACAGCGCCTTCAAGTCTCCATGACCACACTCTCTCTCAGATGCATTTAATAAATTTATAGCGCCACTCATACCAGTGTAGGGTGTCAGAGCACTTTACATCACACACATTACACAGAGACAATCAAATATACATGTGTAAATCACTGTATAGGAAATGTTACATAAAACTAAGGACTACAAGGTGTAGGAGTCACATGACAACCATACTAGTAGGCAGTATAGTTTAATAGTGATTGATCTGGAAAAACACAAAATCAGAATTTAAAACATAAGACCATGGTTGGGGGTTCTCCTTAATAATCAAAATTTATTTCTATCCAAATGAACACTTATTGCAACATTAGGATAATCAAAGACTGGAGGAAAAAAACAGAACGCTCTAATTTATACCTTGCAGTCTGCATGCAGCTCTTGGATGACAGTTAATAGCTCACTGTTCTAGGTTAGGATTTTAACTTATAAACTGCAAGTAACAAAAGTATATCTCTGACAAAAGCAGTAACCCACTGACCTATTTACATTATGTGCACTTTGTGATCTGCATGGTACATGTTCTTTGCAGCAAGCACATTAAGCCTCTGCGCTACCTTTCTATTAGTCAAAACTTCCACTAAACAAAACTCAGATTTCTCTCTGGGAAGAACATTAATCACCGGAGTTATCATGACATTATTGTTGCTGAAGCACCCACCCAAAGTCAGCGCCCGGTGGGGTCACGCCGGTTGCACCGCTCTAGAGCAGACCCTTCTCAAGAGTCCTGTGATCTCAGTGACCGTCACTGTTGCTCTAGGGCAGAGTTCTTCAATCTGTGGGGCGCGCCCCCCTGGGGGGGCGCGCACTCCATCCTAAACTCTGCACAATCTCACTAATTTCGAGTTGTTCTTGTTCTGGTGAATTTCCCGCAATTATGCACTTACCAGGCGCGCAACACCCATTGGGCTCACCCCCTCCCGCCGTCGTGTGAGTCAGCCCGGCTGAGACAGCTTCGAGGGCTGGCGACGTCTAATTGCAGCCCCACCCGAGTACTTCAAAGGTCTTTAAAAGACCATTTACTTGTTAATGAGGCTTTTGCTCTGTTTTCACCCCTTCTTTAGAGCCGCTCTGCCTATGGCCGGAAGAATTAGCCCCCACCCCCGAAATCCTTTTCACCCAACCGCCCCGCCCCTCCCCCCACCCCCCCAGTTGCCCGCCTGGAACTTACACCATACCCACAGCACAGACACCGGTCGCAGGAACACAACATTTATTCCTCAGAGTTTAGGAATGAACGTCCGCTGTAGGCTGTGACATAACAGGGCATGCGCTGGCGATCCTCGTGGGCAGCACCTGCAGTGTTTTTTGTACATTCTCTAACTAAACTGCAGCAATTTCTCGGCTGAGGGTGTGCTTGAAAAGAGGGGGTGACAGGTAATTCTTTTATCATTCTCCGTGTCTCCAGTCACATCTACCTGCAACTTCTCGCATTGGTTTGGTGAATAATGTCTTTTGTTTTTCACACATGTGAACCCATTAGCAGTGAGATGCTGGCAAATGTATCTGATTAGCTACCTCTGCCTTCTCATCCACTGGGCTGTTAACCCATGTATGCCTACATGGAAAAAATGCACAAAGCTAATAACTACATTCAATTTTATTTATTTCAACTGTCATTCTGACATAGAATAGTGAATATGAAAGTTCGAACACCATTCATGCTTAGGGGATATTCTAAGTCTACATCTGGAAAATCCTGTTGCTGTCACTTGGAGATCTGCTGTTTGTATATATTATTTGGGTGAATGGATGGATAATGAGAGAAAGGATGGATGGGTGAGTGGGAGGATGGATGAGAGAAAAGGTAAATAGATGAATGTATGAGTGGAAGGGTGGATGGTTGAGTGAAAGGGTGGATGATGTGCGAGTGAATGGGTGGATTGGTGAGTAAAATGATGAATGGGTGGATTGGTGAGTAAAATGATGGATGGATGGATTGATAAGTGAAAGGGTGGATGGACAGATGAATGAAAGGGTGGATGTAAGGATGGATGAGTGAGTGAAAGGGAGGGTAGATAGACAAAAGGATGGGTAGATGAGTGAAGGGGTGGATGGATGAGTGAAAGGATGGATGAGTGATGGGGTCAATGGTTGGATTCATGAGTGGATGAGTAGATGGGTGGGTGGATGGAAGGATGGATGGCTAAGAGAAAGGGGAATGGAGAGAGAAAGGGAGGATGGATGACTAAAAGGGTGAATGGGTGGAAGAGTGAGTGACTGGGTGGATGGATGAGTAAGTTAAAGAATGGCTGGATGGGTGTAAGGGTAAATGGCTGTATGGATGGACAAGTGTACGGATGGATAGGCTGAAAGGGTGGATGGAGGGATGGATGAGTGAAAGGGATGGATGAGTGAAATGATGGATTGAAGGATATATGATGGATAGGTTTGCAAATGGTTGAATATGTGTGGCTATGGTTGGGCACACAGATGGAAGGACATGGTGAAATGAATGAATGGTGAAAGACTGAATGATGGATGAAAGACTGATTACACCTTGTAGCCCCCATTATCTTAAGTACATTGACTTTCACATTTATATGAGTCATTGTCTTTATATAATATGTGTGTGATGTAACACACTCCGACACTCTGCCATACACACTTGGGACGAGTAGCACTATAAAAGAAATCAAATACACATGAGAAGCAGTCTATGCGAAGATGAGGGGCACCATTGGGTGGTAGCAAGGCCGGACTGGCCGCTCCAGGTATCAGGCGTTTCCCTGGGAGGCTGGAAAGGTGGGGTTGGTTTTGTTACTGGGGGCTGACACTGCAAAGTACCTTGTATATCCAGCAGTTTTTAGGCTACAATAAAAGCGTCATCACTTATATTCAGGTGTGGTTCACCAGTGTCTGGTGACTAATGTACCGGTGGGAAAATTGAGTTTTGAGCTGTGTAATAAGCCTCTGTCATTTAACCACACCCACTCACAAAACTGCAGTTAACTAAACACACTTACTGTGTTGAACATTATTTGCCGGATATGGCCCGGGATATGTGGGTGGCGGACGATTATGTGGTGTACGAGATTCCAGAAATTTCTGTCAGGTGGAGGGGGGGGCCCAACATTTAAAAAAATTCAGCTGGGGGGGGGGGCTCAGCCTACAAAAATTTGAAGACCTCTGCTCTAGGGTGTGCTGCTTCATAGGCCTGCCCGCAAGACAGGAGGTGAACTTCAGACTGGATTGCGGTGGACAAGCCTTTAAGGCTAACCCACACTTGCCACCGCTAGGGTTCATCTACTGGTGCGAAGACACCAGGGCTTCTAAGGTCTTGCAGGGCCTTCTAGGGAATAGCAAGGGAATGAGCTCCCTCAGGAGAGTGGTCTGGGGGACCGGTCATGAAGGATGAACCTAGTTCCCAGTTCCAAATTCGGCAGCTCCGACCATAGTGCCATATCCTCTCCCACACTGAACACCATACTGCTCCATTGACAGAAACTCGCACTGCCTTCAACTACAACCCAATTGTGCCCCGCTATAAACACCTGGATGCAACTCAATACAAATTGCACACAAGAGTATGCTGCCCGAAAAAAAAAAGTAACAACATGCTGGAAAAAGTAAACACTCGTAGGGAATGCAAGATTAAGTAAAGTATGTGAAATGTAAGCAGGAACAACATGGTTACCTTCAGAAATCAGTGAGTGCTTTTGCCTGAAAAGTTAAGGTCATGACTACAGGGCCAGGAAGGGACTCATTTCAATGTCCATTGCTAATATCCTAACAAAACATAAGCAATATGGTTTAAAAAGATCACATCCGTGAACACAGACCCGCGGTACAAATTTTGTTTTCCAATACACCCATCAAGCAGGCATTGCAGTACCTCCAAGATTGGTGCACTTCCCCACCCAGGGGAAACCATGCGGTTCAAAGAAAGACAAGAAAACAAAAGTAGTGCTTCACTTGTAAACTCTGTAAAGTGACGCTGATGTGTTTGGGTGTGAATAAAATCAATCTGCCCACTTTGCGACTGCTCTGTCTTGCTTCATTTAGTTATTTATTTTTCATATTTTGAATCTATTTATTCCTGACACTGCACTTTGGAATAGAAAAATGTAAAAAAAAAAGACGACATTTCCAGCAAAAGTGTTTTTCTTTTTTGGATCCATTTCACAGGGGAACAAATAAACGAAAGGAGGAAAGAGAGAGTGAGAACTGTTTCTTGAAGTCACGGTTATCAGTAAGAGAGGAGGAGCTAGACAGAAAGAGAGGGAATAGGAGAAAGAAAGCAAGGGGGAGTGGGGTGGCAGCTGCCAGCGGCAGAGCAGATGTGGACACTGTCCTGGTCTTCTCTGGGCAAGAAGGAAAAGACAGAGTCCTTTTCCTTCTCTGCCCACCTGCCCGTCCCCGAACGCAGAGCCTTATCTGTAGGCCTTGGCTGTTTCTGCCATCCTGGGACGCATGTTGATAATATAGTAGGGGAACGGAATCTATTGAATTAAAGAAGTAGGGGCACGCCGTTATGTTATGTTATTTCTATTTGTAGAGCGCAACTGTTACCCAAAGGTGTCCTGGCGCTGTCTGAAATCCTGAAACAACCGATGGAAAATGAAGGTTTTTTGCTGGTTTAAGCAACGAAAAGCCATGTTTTTAGGGCCTTCCTAAAAGTAAGCAGATCCGACATGGCTCTGAGATGCAACAGAAGGCTATTCCAGGCCTTTGCAGCTCCGGCAGTAAAGCTTCTGCCTCCCCAGCAGGCTTTACGTACCCTGGGTACCGATACCAATTTTGCCTCTGCTGAGCGTAATGCTCTTTTTGGTACATACCACTGAAATTGTCGTTGGTGAAATTCGGGGCCAACTCCTTGAAGGGCTTTATGGACCATACACATGGCCTTAAAACGAATCCTTTTCCTTATCGGTAGCCAGTGGAGTTTTCTAATCTCGGCCGAGATAGAGGTATATTTTGGTAAACCGGTGAGCAGTCTAGCTGCTGCATTCTGTAAGAGTTGCAGTTTATTCAGAAGTCCTTCTTGCAGGTTAAAATAAAGACCATTACAATAATCTAGTCTGGACATGACTAGAGCAGTAATAACTGTTTGCATGCTTTCTTTGGGCAAAAAAGGCATGATTTTTTTACAAGATCTAAGGATGTAGGAGGTAGAAGAAACAACCGCATTCACTTGATCTTTATAATAGAGTTTGTGATCTATCCACACCCTTAAATTTTTTGCCTTCTTATTAGGGGTGGGCAGCGGACCCAGTGAGTCGGGCCACCAGGCCGGAGTCCAAAAGCTGGGATTATTGCCAAACAATACTACTTCAGTTTTTCCTGAATTAAGTTTAAGGCAATTTTGATCCATCCAATTTCCTACAGCAGACATACAGTCATGAAACCTTGATGCTGGATCTAATCCCAATCCAGGCATTAGTGATACCACAATTTGGGTATCGTCTGCGTAGGAAGTCAGACTGAAACCAAACGATTCTATCAGGGGAGCCAGCGGTGCAACATATGCATTAAAAAGTGTCGGGCTCAAAGAAGAGCCCTGGGGAACTCCACAGGGCAAGGAAAATGGTTTAGCAGAGAAATCGCTAAGTATTACAGTTTGAATTCTATTAGAAAGAAAGGAATCCAGTAATTTCCAGGCTGTACCCTGGATGCCTATCTCCCGCAAAGGGTCCATCAACAAACCATGATGGACCGTATCAAAAGCCGCAGAGAGATCCAACATGATCATTGCAGCTTTTCCCCCCTCTATCAAGTACTGATCTGATTTCTTCTGTGGATTTAATGAGGGCAGATTCTGTACTATGCCCTCCTCTAAAGCCGTACTGGGAGGGGTCCAGCGCTTGTGCTTCAAGCAGGAACGAGCTAAGTTGAGTGTTCATAATTTTCTCTACGATTTTTGCCGGAAGAGGGAGCCTAGAAATCGGTCTAAAATTATTCGGATCTTTAGGATCCAAAGTAGACTTCTTGAGCAGAGGCAGAATTGAGGCACTCTTCCAAACTTTAGGAAAGTACCCTTCCGTAAACATAGTATTGATAATAGTGGTCAGTGCTAGAGCAACCGGCTCCACAGCTAGTTTCAAAATGGACACTGGGCATGGGTCATGAGGGGAGCCTGATTTGGCTGTCATAATGAGATTTCGGGTTTCTAGAAATGTTATTGGGGCAAATTTTTCAAACTGCAACTTAGAGACCTCTTCTAAATTGCAGACATCGGTCTGAGTCGCAGAGGGATTAGTTCTTCCATTCGTGAATACGGAAAAGATTGATTCCACCTTGTCTAGAAAAAATTTAGCAATTTTGTCGCATAGTTCCTGACTGGCCGTTATAGGTGGCGAGACTGGGTGAGCCAAGGATGTAACTGTTTTAAAGAGTTCTTTATTTGAGTTTTTTGCAAGGTTAATTTGTTTAGCAAAGAACTCTTCTTTGGTTTTTTGAAGCAACTGTTTGTAGTGGACTAGGCTGAGTTTATATTCATTCTTATCCTTATCGCTGTATTCCTTCCTCCAACTTCTTTCGAGGTGCTTGCACACCAATTTTTGGTTTCTCAAATCTTGGGAGTACCAAGGGGAGGAAGGGCGAACCCTATTGGAGTGACGGAATTTTTTAGGAGCAAGCTTATTGCCAGCTGCCTCTATCCAATTGGTATACGATAGAGTGGCCTCCTCGAGAACTGTTGAAAAAGGAGGAGCGGTCACTTCTAACAGCTCCTGAAATTCATTGGGTTTTACCTTGTTCCAGGCTCTGCTCATCGTATATTTTTTGGCTGGTTTCAGAGTGAGTCGGTCAGGGGCGGCAATCTCAAATAAGATTGCCAAGTGGTCTGACCACCCCACCGGGAGAGTGCCCGTGAAGAGCAGTTGTTTGTCGTTTGAGAAAATGCCGTCAAGAGTATGGCCCGCTTGGTGAGTGGCACCAGTCACTCGTTGTGTAAGCTCAATATTGCTCATCAGATCCAACAGGTTAGTAGTATCTGAGTCAGAGAGTAATTCCAGATGGAAATTAAAATCGCCGAGTATAGTGTAAGGGTTGATACGTAGTGCATTTTCAAGCAAGATATCAGCTGGAGTTAGGAAGTTGCTCCTAGGGCCTGGCGATCTATATAGAAGAGTGCCTCTGAAGGTGGAATGAGGCGAAAGATAAAAACAAAAATCCAACTCTTCAGTCTGTAATAGTAAGTGGGTTAAAAGATGCCTTTATTGAGCTGTGGTATATAACCACAAGGCCACCTCCTTTCCTATTTGGCCTATTTAAAGTAAAACAAAGATAGTCGGGAGGTGTGGCTTTAACCAGATCTGGGCCCGAAGCCTCATCCGTCCAAGATTCGGTAATGAAGGCAATGCTTATTTTCTCGTCCTCAATTATGGACGCACACTCAACGCTGTGTTTGACTAATGATCGAGCGTTAATAAGGACACACTTCCAGCATTGGTTAGATCTAACTCCTAATGTATTCTTGGGATTTTTTATTAGAGATTTAATAGGTTGAGAAAGTAACTTAGGTACATAATTTCCACAGCCCGGGCATGTCAACGGATGATGAGAAAGACAGCTGCCCGGTTGGATGCGAATGCCGATCCCACCCACTCGACCACTGCTTCTAACTGAGCCTTCCAGGTTGAGGTCCATTTACAAAGCAACATTTGTTGACCAATTCCAACAACTTTACTAATCCAAAGTTGAGAACAAAAAATATACAACATAATCAGAAAGAACTCTAAACAAGATCAGCAGTGGATTCACTGCAAGACGAGAGGCCAGATGATTTGTTGACATGAGCAAAAATATCTTGGTAAGGTTAAGCTTTAATTCTGACTAGACTACAGAATAAGCTAAAATTGATTTTTTTCTGATTAGTTTTTATGGATATCTGACCCCTTCAACCACTAACTCGAAGTATTGTCATAATCCATTTCAAGACTCCAATGAAGTCATTGGACAGCTGAATCTGGAGAAAACATAGCCAGCAGATATATTTATCTAACCCATGCCCACTCTTTATCGACACCCGTTTCCTCTTGCAGATCCATAAGAACAAAGAGTGTATGACCTCCTGCCACTGCCAGCAGAGGAAGATGATTTGAGAACATAAAAGATAAACTATTAAGACAATAAAAGGGACCTGCAGAGCCAATCAGAGCTACCATCACATACTATGAAAATGCATGTCTGTCTCTCACATTTCCGCATCCATTACAACACTAAGCGCTGTGCTCCAAAATATAATAACCGTACCTCAGTGGTCAACATGCATGTCATGGAAACTCTTCTCACATAGGCTCAAAGTATAGAAAACACTCTCTCGACCACACACCCACGCTGTGTAGCGTGCTACCCAGTCAGACAAGCACGGAGGTGTGCCATATAGAGATAGTAAGCACTTTATAAATACTATAATACAATACCATGTACACATATACCCGAAGTCTAGTGAATAATATTAAGTTAATTACACTGAAATAGTGCTTAAAATCACACATGAGCCATTGTTCAGCTATTCGAAACTGTTTAGGATTAAGCAAGAGTAATTAGCAAACACTAATGGAGGAGATCTAATAACAACAGTCAAGCACATACTTGAATGTTATATTTTGCCAGATTCTAAATTCTTGATTTCCCTAGCGAAGTCTTAGCAGGACCATCTGTCATGTGAAAGAAGCACTGAGAGACACCAAGCCACATGACAGGAAGTGTTCACCTGTAGAACTTCTTTCCATCTTGTTCAGCCTACACTTGGTATAGGATACCAATAGTGCAATAGCCACCAAAACAGTGTATGAAAATGCCAATACTTGTTGGACTCTGCCTAGAGTACGCATCATTCCTGATAAGGTTTTAGGACTACTTGTGTTAGGCTGGATACGATATACTGCACTGCTGCACCTGTACTCATCGGTTTACCACAGTCTTACCTTGCATTCCAATGACAGAAACAGAATAACTACACCAATAAGATGTTGCATGCTTGCTGGAAACAAACATTTTACGCATAGTTGCTCTGTAGGCAATAAATTCAACTCAATTTTCTTAACCTATAGAGTTTATTTGCATTGCTGCCATTTTGCAGAAAGGATCAAAGTTCTTGGTGGACCCATGGTGAAAAGCCAGGCACCAACACTAGAGCAAGCAGAGACCACTGCTCAACACTTTCCCTATCTAGTCTGCTATAAATCAGCACATTTCATGATAAAAGAAACCATTTGTGAAATATCCACCATTAACATTGGTTGAACCCAGGAATCAAACAACTACGGAGTGCCATACTTGGGCATGGATACTAAAGGACTGCTCTTTGTATACGAAAGTGAGCAGGGTGTTACAGATACACATGTCCTGCATGAAATGTCAGTAGATTTATTGCGATACAGAAACACTTTTTCCAAATTGTTACATTTGCAATAACCTGTAACTTTTAGGTGGGATTTTAAAAGTTGTAATACTGCCAAGCACATGCAGCATCATTAACTTGATTCTAGGGCAGTCACTATGTCAATGCAAGCAATTTACAACCTTCTGGAGCTGTAATACTAATAATCTTATTAGCAGATGTTAAAAAAACCAAACTTTAATGTTAATAATAATTATTTTATATGATCGATACAACAAATGCATAGCCTACTTAAGCTGTCCTGATAATAAAAAGCATAACTTATTTATTTTAATAGTAGATGCAGCAATGACAGCAATGTTCAACCCAGTGCTCAAAGAAGTGATTTTGTTGTCTTGGTAATGATCATTTTAATTTGTTATGGTAAACAGGAGGTGTGATAAGCTATGTTCAACCTAGTGACATCGCCCCAAGAAAGACATTTTGTACACATCCAAGCTTTTGCATTTGAAATTTGACGAATTGTGGCCACAAACGGTATCAACAACAGTGGAGTGGTTTGTGCAAACAAGTTTGTAAAGCAACTTAAAACAATTTTTGTGTTTCAACCAATATCGCACCAGCCCACAGATCACCCAGGAGTGGAACAAAAGAGAGACCATCTAGTAAGTAAGGAATGAAGGAATGGACTTACAGTCCCCACCTGGGTGTCATGCCTCATCATTGGCCAATGAGAAGCATGACACCCGGGATATGCCGGTGTGTGTGGGGGGGGGGGGGAGGGTGCTGAGGCCATTCCATACAATGTTTTTACATTTTATTTTACAAACCTTAGTGATTTTTATCCAGTATCTCGGTCCTATTAAGATCATAGGTCAAATAGGGATCCAGAGGAACCCCTGAATTAGGGTATTTCCCAGGAGGGGACTCTGTTTTGTGCATCTTGTTTGCTTTATGTGATGTGCATTTTCAAAATATGCCTGCTCCATCAAGACCCACAATTAATCTGTTTATAAAGACAGTCACAGAATAAGCAGATTTTCGCTATACAGCAAAATCTGCATATGTTTATATATAACATAAAACCACATCTATTGATATTCCGATTCATGTATTGCTAAAATAATCAGATAAAACTGAACTACAGATTTGGCAGCTCAACCGTGCTGGCGGCATTAGTTATCCAACCCCTCATTGAAGGGCGGTTTGCCTTGACAAAATGGAGCATCACATCGGGGTGAGAAGTCAAAATACAACTGTGACTAAAGGGGAAAAAATAGAATCTATTTGCAAGTTAGATACTTAGGGCCTTATTACGATGTCGGTCAGAAAGGTTTACACTCCGATAGCCGACATTGTAATTCGGCAGTCAGACTGTAAACCTACTCTGTTACGACGGGCTCCTTGAGCCTGTCGGAAGCCGCTCATAATCACTTAAGTATGGCGTTTCCGGCGTCGGGATTATGATGTCAGTTTCCGAAAGCCTTTCCATGTTGGCCTTTCCAACATAGAAAGACTGTCGGAAAGCAACTTTGGCGGCCCCTAACACAGCCCCCTTCTCCCCTGGGCCTCCGCTTGTGGCCCTGGGGGGGGGCACCTATGGTGCTCCCCTTCACATCCCTGCACCGTGTGGCAGGCAGCGTAAGGTGCCTGCCACATGGTGCACAGATGTGCAAAAACTTCCATTGTACAATGGGAGCTTGTGCTGCAGGCAGTTTCAGACCGCCACACAAGCTCCCATTACAAAATGGAAGTTTGCGACCGCACCATGTGCGGTCGCATCCTAACTGCGGTCTTGGGACCGCCGACTGGAAGTCGGTTGGTTCCGCATCTGCAGAGATGTCGGTCGGAGGCAACTCCAACCGACATCGTAATCAGGCCCTCAGTGGTCTTAGCACTGAGAGGTATTGTAAATGAACCGTCTTGCAAGACATTTTGGAGTAGAATATTTCTCCACACATCTTACGCCTCTACTTCCTGCCTCACTTCAACGGTTCACAGTTAACAGGCTTTAACTGGGTTTATGGGTCAAACTCGATTATGTCCTTAGTGGTCTACTGTCCCTGTAAGTGTGCCTGACTCAGAACTCTGTTGAAGTGATATAGCTGGTATTCTGTCAGTCTTTTCTGTGAGCATGGCATTTAATAAACCAACAAGAGCACAGACATGATATTAACAACATCAAAGTAATTGATTACATTGTACAAACAAATAAATGCATAAATAAATAGGCAAATAAATAAAGTGCAGGGGCCCACTGATTTTCTTAGGAGCCTCCAGGTGGGTTGTTGAATACCATTGTTGCTTAGTCAGGACTCCACCCCATTCCTCTTTCTTCAGAGCTGTCCTATGCAGCTATAGAGGAGTCTGGCTCTGGTTCACCCCCTTGGCCGTCACCTACCCAGCCGGACATCTGACATTGTTTTCCTCGTCTCCCCGATGTGTTTCCTTCCCTCCCCCTCCTTCCGTGATTCTTTGATTTAATTGATGTAACTATGTAACCTGTAACTCTCTGATCCTCATGTAAAGCGCTCGGATACCTCTGGGTCTAGCCAGCGCTATATAAAACTTTGCAAATGAATAAATAAATACATTTCCTGTTTCTCTAGCTCACTTTTGCAGATTATTTTTATCCCTGCTTTTCTCCCTCTGTCTCTTTTTCCTATCTTTCTCTTCTTACTTTTCCGCTTTTCCTGCCGTTGTCTCTGTTGCTCTGGATCAAAGTCTGATGATTGAAAATAAGTCCTGGTTCTCGCCACCCACAACCGCCTGCACAATTAAAGCACTGGATAGCTTATGGTTGCGTAGTTACTCGATAGCTGCGTTGTACTTGTATATAAAATCATCTTCCATTAGGAGTCTAGACTAAACAGCTTTTGTAGACACTGGCCTGCATGTGCCTCTGATACAATAAACTCTAAATGCAGTTGTGTCCATTTTAGGCTCACCTCGAATTCAAAAGCGCCGTAATGTGCAAGCAAACTACTAGGCTGATAAAGTATAAAACCGTGCTGTAATGGTATTACAAGTCACCCAATATTTGTTTTTAGGCCCAAATACTCTTCGGAAAATGGTTAAACTCAAACAAGACAATGATTTACCCATTGAAGCCAACGTATTCAACTATTAATTATCGATTGACTAGTAACTAAATGTACATGCAGCTCAAATCCTTCATTCCGATCAATAGCAATTACTTACAATTGGACAGTTTAGTTTTACTTAAAGAACAGACACGAATGACATGCAGATGCTTGAGTTGGGGACTAAAATACAAAAAGTTTCATGGAATGACCTTCCCTGGTCCACACACTTACCAGACCTCCAGTAGACATGCGGCGAGGACGGCTTGTCTTCATCTGAACTCGCCATGATTTCACACGGATGCATCTAACCACAAACGTCTCAGGCTAAACTACCGCAAAGTCCAGACATTATTAGTAGAGGTTAAAGGCCATCACCATGAAATTAAATGAAAGCACTGTTAGTAGAGTTGAGAACATGACATGAATCAAAAACAAATCAGAAGACAACATATTAATCATTGTTCAGCCGTCCTGAGATTACATTGCACACAATCAAAACATTTTGAAAATGTTTTTTGTTAATATCAAATTCCTTCAATTCTTAAATCAAACATTCCAAAAATTAGGGCTAAATTGGAGAAATGCACATCTTCATCAGGTATTTAACTCATCTGATTTTTTTGTTAGTTTCTATTTTCAGAATTACATATCACACAACAAATTTGACAAACACAATAGCTGCAATCATTTCCTGCATGCAATTAGGCACGGTGGTTCATTTCGACTATGAATGACCAGGCTTTTTTCCCTATGAAACACGCAATTTGCATGTTATGCCAATTTTCTTCACCCAGGGTTCATCTAGCTATTACAGACAATGCAGGACATGCTGAAGGTGAATAACATGCAGCTTGGGGGGGTGTTACAGTAAGGAGGAGTCCTAATATCAGCACAAAAGAAAAAAACTGAATTTATATTTAGGACTAGTGATTAATGCCAATCAGTTTAAAAATGGGATTGAAAGAATAATTGAGAGATAGTAGTCTTAAAATCTATGCCAATTGGTATTCTTGAGAGATGGAGTAGTATATATATTGTACTGAATTTATTCATTGAAGTGCTTTCTAAAAGAGCTAATCGCCTGATGCAGACATCTTGCACCTCTTAGCGGTCTGTAGATAGATTGGGAGACTTTCAACCGGAACTACTAGAGCGGGTCAAAGAAATCATTACAAATTTCTTTGAGGATTGCTAGAAAAAAACTTTTAACTGAACTGTTTTTTATATCTTTTATTGGCATTTGTTTTCAGGTCAGATTTGCTCTGAATTAAAATACAATAAAATCCTTACATACATACAAATATAACCTCTCAAGCTATAAGTTTAGACGCAACATAAGGACTTCTATGGCTCTTGCCGCACAGCGCCCCATGATTCTTTTTGCGTTGGCTGATATCTAGACATCCCTTGCGCCTATACTGTGTTCCCAGAAATGATGTAAGCTCTACAACAAAATAAAAAAAGCCCTTATTGACCCAAATACAGTGAAAATCTATCACTAGTCGACTTGCGCCTATTCTGAACTTTTACACACTTGGCATTGATAAAACCATATAGGTCCATTTTCCAATAAATCGGCTGGCCCATAAGAGATCTCACCAAGTGATTCATCCGTGTACTTCCTCTACGGAGGCCTATTTTAGTGTCAAGGTTTTCATTCAATTTATTTTTGGGCGTAAAAGGTGAATTGAAACAGATAATTGAGCACGTGCATTCAGAACGTGCTCCTGCAGCATGTGACTTGAACATGATCTTCAGGGGATTTGCGACAGTGGAATTTGCCACACGGTGCATAAATGTAATGAACAATCTTAAGAAAATGGTTGCTCGTAAATCCATCCATTAGGTCCATCAATTATTAAGATTGGAATGTTTATTTAAGAGAATTGACGGCAAAACGAATAACATTTCAAAGGAAGGCTATGTCAGTCTTTTTTTAAATTAGATTTCAGTCCCCGAATTAGAGGCACTTTGGAGCATGGAAGGGCTTCCAGCTGCTGTATCCCTCAGTGAACAGGACGATACTGCTTGATGTAGAGTGTGAGACCTGCCGCCCTAATGTGCCTCACCTGGTCAGTACTATGATCAGATCAGGAAAGACCAACGTAAACATTCTGCTACATACTACTGACAACTCTGAAGATTGTGAGATGTCATTTGTCTTAAGGTAGCATTGATAGACCTCTCTAAACGATAAGTTTCTGTTGTTGAGCAAGCACATTCTGACAGCCAGCAGAGCCGGCTGGCTTATCATGTCTTTGTGCCTTAATAAAGATGACTATAGGCTGATTGTGTCTGACTCAGAGACAGATGCGACCAAAGCTGACAAATGTAAGGTAAAGTTGACAGGAAAGATGGCACTATGTCAAAATCTCAGTTGACAGCTTAGTATTATCCAATCAGCCTGCACCCGTGGGATGGCTTTTGAGCAGCGTTTTTGTTCGTATGTCTCAGCTGATGTTAAAGTCAAAATGTTCCACTGCGATATGTGTCTTCTCATCGATGTCTGGCACTGATATGGTGTTTCTAAAATACATTTATGGTCCCATTTAAGAACGCAATCTTGGACATACTTTTTGGACTTCCTTTCAAACTGCAGTGCGGGGGATATACTTGCAAATTTGCTGAAGAGCAGCTTTCACTCAGTTACCTTTACTTGTTAAACAGCAGCGTTTGACTGCACGGTTCACAACACGCTTCACAAAACACTAAGGGTCTGATAAACTAGGCCCTCTGCCTTTAACAAATGTATGACATAGTTTAGATGCGGAGTAGATCAGTGGTAATCAAACATAGAAGTCTACTGAATACAAATGATGGGCCAAGATCTACTAAGTAGCACTAAAGAGATAGGTTCCGGCTAAAAGGTCTGATGAAACCATAATTCACCATTGGCCCCAAGATTTAGCTGTTGTTACCTCGTGTACATATGAATAAAAGATCACCGATCTGGGAAAGTGAAGGAAAACAGCATAAATTCTTTGCATGATAAGATATGGAAAATGGGGTCAAAGCAGAATGCAAATAAACCAACATGTTTCTCTCAAACTTCTTCCTATACATGTCAAGATGATATTGTTAATGAAAATTACACTTCATTTTGTGTTAACCATTTGGACTGTGCATTCTGAAACATAACAAAAAACAAGCATTTGCAATGCAACAGGTCTCGCATTTATGCGAGCTTGAGCTCTTGGCATTGTAAATGACAATGCCTTTTATTTATGTTTTGGATTTTGAAACATAAATAAAACGCATTGTCATTTACAATGCCAACAGCTTAAACTAGCGTAAATGCGAGACCTGTTGCATTGCAAATGCATGTATTAGAATCACTTATGGCATTAAACGGAGCAGCATACTTAGTAAATATTCGCATTTGACGACGCACATATGTCTTAGGAAAAAACAGCTTGGTGATACCACGTGAGGCAGAGGCTTCACACTTTATGGCTAAATCTATGAAAAAGGCTTCTTATTTAAGGTCCCCGAATGCTTCAAAAGAGAAACTGCGCAGTGGAAAGGTTGTAATGTGCCACAGCCTCGCATTTTCCGTTCACACTGCGCATGCCTGAGTGGAGCGCCCACAAAAAAAAAAAACACCAGAGAAACGCTTGGTACATCTCGAGTTGCTATTTACAATTGACAAATGGTGCTTTGTTTTCCCGGAAGTAACCGCAGGGGAATATTCCCTCGCTTGGCCATTTCACTATCCCGCAGCTCGTCTGTTTAGTAATATCGCAGACCCTTCTTACTCGGGACACTGCTGATTTTACGGCACGGGAAGTGTGAATCGAGAGTGTACTGCAGGTGTCGAACGTCGTGCCGCGTTTTTATCTCTAAAACAAATAGGCGTGTGCGTTGCTGTGCTCCATCAGGGGCGCCCCTACGATTTTACATGGACTTTTTGTAGAGCTCCGCGTTGCTTAAACCGGCTGCTTTTAAGTGCTTGAGTAGGACCGTGAGACAGAGAGCACTGTCTGCATGTGCTACACTGAACTGATGCGGACCGCACTGCGAATTAATTAAATAAAGCAGCGCGGCCGCTAAAGTGAAAGCGGACTGCGCTGGAATAAGGAAAGACCATTAAAGAAAATAGTGCTCACCCACTAAATAACGGAGACCAAGTAAAAGGTTGAGTCGTTATGGGTGGTAACAAATGGAGACAAGGCGGTACCATGGCGGGACTAACAAGCTTATGTACGAATCATAAGCCAGCATTTCCGAAGGACAATGACACAAGCCAATCACAAATATGGGTGGAGAGATGACTGGGCTTCCACTGCATACCCTAATACAGCATGCCTCGCAGAGCGAGCAGCGTATGCGCTCTGCCACTAGGCTCGACCTAATAAATGAATTGCTTCACTGGCTCCCTCCTGCAATTGTAACCTTTCTTTGAATGGAGTACGTATAGGGTGATCAAGGCTAGAATTCTTCCGTTCGCAAACGGACACAAATCTGGGTTAAAAATCCGTTAGTGTTCTCCTGAGAAACCTCTTCCATCAGTTCGGAAAGTGCTGCAGCTGACATTTTCAAACTCCTCCGAAGACACATTGATTTTGCCATTTTAATATTGGTTGGCGTTGCTTGCCCCTGGGCAACATGTAGTATGTACAAACCGCAGACAGTATGTAGTATGTACTTCCACAGAGCTATGCCTTTCGAGATTTTCATGCTTATCTCCCAAGATGGGGGATTATGTTTTTTCCAATTAAGCATTTTGGCAATGAAGTTCTATTTCATGCTTGTAGCATATGGACCTTTAATATAAAGTTAATCAGAGATGGTGCACGAGACTAAAAACAAAATAAGAAATAAATGAAAAATGGCACCTTCAACTGTCTTATAAAATGTGAATTCTTCCAAGGATTTATAGTATTTATAAGGTGTTATTCAGCAGGAATTTGTGTTCAAAGCTGAACACATACAGTCCCGTTACGCTAGGGGCAAATGTGCTCCCCATAGAAGTGCCAAACGTTTGTAGGTACATTTGGCCTTCAAATTCAAAGTAGTTGTGCTTCAGAGCTAGTTCCGCACATTTCAAAATGAATGACTTCGGCGTTTGGTAGTCCCAGTTACTGCTGTCTAGGGCCGTTCTTAATACCCCCCAGGGTGTCGTCCTGCGGGAGGCTCGTATAGAGACCCTCTATATCTGCATGCCCGCTTGATTCGTTTCATAAAAGTGCCTTTCAAGATCAAGCCAGTAAATAGAGATACTTTCACCGATTCCCTCCGTTTTTTGTTTTGTTTTTTTAAACCCATTTTCCGTAGTATGTGACTTAAGAGGTGTTGCTCCCCCCCCCCGGGACCAGATACGAACGCCTACTTCAGAATCAATGTAATTATTTAAGAAGTTCACATAAATTGAAATATATGGCAAAACTGTCACATGGCGCTGGATATCGGTATATAAGCACCTTTTTATAAACATGTTCACAGCGCAAAAAGTAGCGCAATAGCTCTCATGGGAGGATTTTTAACCACACGAATCCTACAGACTAGACACTGCCCCCGTTTATAAACAAAACAGAGGACAACGCGCCCTTTTCTTACAAAGTGAGAAGGCACTATCACTCAACAGGCTGTACAGTGTGCATGGCATTTAAGTGTTGTGTATTGTGCATGGTACGGCATGTGTAAAAGTGGTTACCTGGTACATATATGTCTGACACCTCGATAAGTATTTAGCACATGATACTTACCACCAGTACTGGCGATATTTATAGAATGCACGTTGTGAGCACCATCTATCAACCACCAGTACTAGCGATATCTGTGGAATGCTTTCCTTACATGTTGTATTTTGTTACGTTGTTTTCCTTTACAGGTATTCTACATTTTAAGAGGACCTACACACCGTCAGTCCTCGTCGCATAAATAGCACTCCTTAGCGTGAGTGTTAAAAATGCTGTTCACATGGTAATTTTTTACCACTCACATCACTCACTTTATTTAGAGAGGTCCTGAAGAAAGCCCGAATAATTTTTGCTAAGGGCTGAAACATGTCGACCGGAGGATAATAAACAGCTACACATAGTACTTGTAGCCTTTTTATCCACTCTCTTGTCTTTTTAACCATACCCCAGATCACCACGAATAAAGTTACGGGTAGAAATCTGGAGGTATTTTTACATATTTCACTCACTTCATCACACTCACTTACACCTCAAACCTGCTCCACTGTAAACAGGTGTCGTAGCACAGCTGGGTAGCATTCGGCTACCCGGCTGGGACCCGATGATGAAGCATGACACCAACCAGGTTGGTGTGTGAGGGTTTTCTTAACAAACCGTTGAGGTGCCAGGCATCCTAATGTCAGACAGTCATTTTTCTTGGCTGTCTTCTTTGGTTATATTATTGATCTCTACATTGCCCATGTTGAGACCTGGGTGCCTGTCCTCACAGCTGTTATTAATGCCACAGTCAAGGTTGGCCGCCCAGATTCCTGGGCCTTCTCAATTATAGTACCGGTATTCAAAAAGGGAGATCGGGACAGTACACTTTGTTATAGGCCCATTTCTCTCCTGGACTCTGTAGTGAAGGTTGTGGGTCGCATGGTGCTGGACAGACTTGTATCCTGGGCTGACGAAAACAACTTTTTGGCCGAGGTTCAATATGGTTTTCGCCCAGGTCGTTCTACTGTGGAACAATGTTTAAATTTGTTCGTGATTTTGAACAAGTACACTGTGGCTCGTTCCGGCCCAATATACCTAGCCTTCATGGACCTCTCGTCAGCATTCGACTGTGTCAACAGGACCAAGTTGTGGCAGCTGATGTCCTCTATTGGCATTGATAGTAATATTGTTTTATTTTTAAGGGACCTTCTCCGTGAAACAAGGGCGGCTGTTCGTTACTCAAAGGACTTGAAAGTGTCCCGACAGTTTGATATTAAGAGAGGGGTGCATATTAGCATCCTTTCTTTTTAATTTATATATTAATTCCTTAGAGAAGGCCCTCTTGGCCACAAAAGCTGATTGTCCCCAGGTAGGCAAGCGAATCCTGCCGGTCCTCCTATATGCGGATGACGCTGTCCTCTTGGCGAGGACAGCCAGGGGTTTACAACTGTTACTGAATTCTTTCGCCTTCTTTATGGAGAACTTGGATTTGTCGGTTAATCATTCCAAGTCGTTCATTATGCAGGTGGGACCTCGTCAAGCTAAGCAGTTCACTTTTAAACTTGGATCTTCGTTAATACCCAAGACAAATGGTTTCTCCTACTTGGGAGTAGTGTTTGACGACTCCTTGAGATGGTGCCCTTTGCTTGCCCGGAAGAAAGGGGATTTAGTGAAAGCTTCTGCAGCCATTTTCAACTTTGCTAGCAGAGTGGGAGGGAAACCAATAGGGGCTCTTCTGAAGATCTATAAAGCGAAATGTAACTCAAAGGCCAGTTATGGGAGCGAGATATGGGGCCACACTGGGGTAGGGGCCCTGCAAAGCGCTGAAAACTCTTTTCTGCGACGGGTCCTTTCTGTTCCACAAAGCACCCCATCCTATGTTGCGCATGAAGAGTTGGGGTTGTCTTTCCTCTCAGATGAATTGGCTTTCCGTCCCCTGGCTCTGTGGCTCAAGATTTGGGCTAAGCAAGAAAATACACTTAGTAAAGACGTCCTACGAGATTGTTCTCTCTCGATCACGTCTCGCGCATCCGATGGCTCCAGTATATAAGAGCAGGTCTCTCCAGGTTAGGCAGAGCAGAATTATTTGCTAATCCTGAGTGCATATGTAAGCGGGACCTTGTCTGGGCCAAAGAGTGTTTTTTAAGAAGGAGCCGCTGCGAAAGAGAGGAAATGAGCTGTGCAAGCCCAGTGTGCGTAAGTACATTGTGTTAAAAACCATGTCAACCACCGAGCCATATCTTCTAGGGCTTAAAAGCATCCATGATCGCTTTTTACTGACACGGTTTCGGCTTGACCTTTTCCATTTTCTCTTGGCACATCCCCGTGGCTCCCACAGAGGTCAGTGCCTCATGCCCTGTGGCTGCGACGGTAAGTCTCCTCAGGACATGATGCACTTTATGTTTTGTAGTTTTTATGCTGTTCCTAGGAAGTTATTTATTATCCCCATTCTTAAAAAGGCGAGTTTTAGGAGGGTAAGACCAGCTTTGATCTTTTTACAACTCCTCTCTAACGACACTGTTCTGTATACGCTCAACTTTTTACGGGTTGCTGTTAGACTCAGGTCAAGTTGCGATTAATTTTTGTACTGTGATTCATGTATTTCTGTTTAGATTAACTTGGTCTTTTTATATTTGTTAATTTGAGACTTGGAAGATGTTTTATTGATGTTTGAATGACTTTTATGGTTTTCTCTTATAAAACCGAATAAAGTTTGTTGATGATGATGAAGTACTGGCTGGTCTAATCAGCAGTTCACCCTTCTTTGGTCCATAAAATGCGCACCACGGAGGTGGAAACAAACACCTGTGGTTCAGCAACAAGAAGCCTCAAGAAGTAAACATGAGCTTTACAAATACCCATCATGTTATGTTAGGAAGGCCTCAGAAGAAGGTTAGAGCATAAAAATTATGTTTTTTGCCCAGATTTTTAGTCAGTGTAGACCACGGGGTCTACACTGTTAGAAAAGACAAGATATTGCAATTTTATCAACAAAACCAATGCATGTTGCACCAACTTGCCACCCAGATAGCCTGATGCAGAAACAACATGGAGACTGGAAACCGATTCTGCACAAGTTTTAGACTTCAATACTGCAACATAATATACATCAACCTTTCACAAAAACATGGATAAACGGGCAATAATGTCAACAGAATTATGAAGACACCTTCACAAAAAGATGCTGCTAGAGCAGAATTGAACTCTACTGCCTCCCTACTGGTCAGAGAATTGCTTACAAAGTTCTGTGCTACTTGTGCTCAATTTACAAGCGACCAGCTCCAATCTATTCGAAACTGCTGACTATGGATCAAACTGCAAGACCTGATGTAAACACACATTCCAAATTATCCTAGTCAAAGGGATAACGAAGAGCTTCAGAAATAAAGTGCTCAGTTCATGAGTGCTGGACCAGAAGTCACCTGTAGGCATCCTTCTAGAAATACCTGAAAGTGCACCATCACAGACTGGCTATGTAAACATTTGTATGAAACAACTACTAGTCTATGAATTTTATCAATTTCAGTAGTCTTCGGTATTTGCACCGGCTTTGGTATTAGCCTATCTCGAGGCCTGAAGCTGTACTTTGTGGCAAGTACCATTACACAGAGTACCAAACAAACACATCTATTTGGATTAATAAGGGACAACTGTAAATAAAAAGACTCAAACTTCCAGACAAACAATGTCAGGGCGAAGGCTCAAGAAAGATACAGAAGTATTTATCAAAACCTAAACTACTTGAAAAGCGGCTACAAGTCGTTGTTGGGTGCTTCTTGCCTGAAAAATTGGTTTGCGACTTTCATCGAGTCATTATGGGCAGTCAGACCCAGCCTTCCATGGGTGACGGGCGTAAAAATGTAGTCATAAATCTGAAAAAAACTGACTTGTCTGGTTCTCCTCAGAGAAAGTCACAAAACAGCATCATCAAATGGGGAGAGAATGCACCCCTGCAGTAAGGGTTCTAAAACTGGTGTTAAATAACGCCTGAGAATTCCACATCTGGGATCCAAAATGTAGAAGACCTGCATGGCAATGAACTTTCACTAACTGAGAAAAGTTCAAGAAATGTGACATAGCGAATGGGTATTTTTCACTTTACCCTGCAAAATAATAAAAGTACCAACCCAAAATGGTTTTGCATGAAAGCATTTCTTTAAATGGGTAGGAGCTGTGAGACACTGAGTACCTAGATTAAGCTTAACGTTAAAAGAATACAGAACTTTTGTGTAAGATGAGGCTAGTGTACTATAATTGTTTTCAAATTCACTAGCAAACTACGTGCCAAAGTCGTTTAAACAAGCTTTGGCAATGCCAATAGGTCTGGATTTAAAGGAATTCTTTGTGGTATTGTGAAGCGTTACAAGTAAATAGCAGGGAGTATGCATTTGCTTGGAAGCAAAGTACTGTAGCATAATATTGGCGGAGGTTAAAAGGTCAGTTGACAGTTGCACAGTCAAGCCAGACCTAAAAATCGATGTAGGTGAATGACTGCCCTTCTCCCATCTGGGCTGATGCCAGAGAACAACATAAATTATCTAGTTATCTAAAACACTTTTACAGCATTACAATGTCATGCGTGTGCCCCTCTCTTGGTAGTGCTCACGTAATTGTTTGGCGACAGCTGCGCTTTCAAGCCAGACCATTAAAAAAATCCTAACTAGAATGCAGTGGGCAGCATCCAAAGTATGGGAGATCACAACGAGTTTTTGTTAAACCAATTAGCAGAAGTGTTGCAACACTCAAGGCTAATCAACTGTACGCCTTCTGGAGACTGTCGTGGTCTTTCAAGAGCAAGTTCCAGATAATTGAGAGACGTCTAAAGATTAACTCAACTGTTGCATGGCCAGGTCATGGCCAACAAGATGGCTGATATGGATTGATTCTTTTATCTCCCACATGCCCCCAGTAATCCACAATGATATGGATGTACATTTGGATAAAGCAAGCAAGCAAGCGGCCATCACAGAGCCACTGTGAGGTGGGGAAGCTCTGGCGCCAACAGGGAGTTGACTGGGCACGAAGTTGTGCCCAAGTGAGATCCCAAGATCAAGCAAAGCAGGGTGCTGACAAGATGCCGGCATAAGGCAAAAATCAAGGAAGGTGAAGATAGAAGAAGAGGAGTCAAATCCAAGTAGCTTGGAACAGTGTTAAAAGACAAATCAGGAAGAACAGGTGTATGGCATGCATTCACTGACAACTGGAGTGCCAGGTGCATCCGCTACTCATCCAGGCGGTACTGATGGTTGGGGCTCTGAAGGCCCAGACAATGGGGGACTGTGGTGTTCAAGAATGGAGGCGATGATAGTCCCCCACCACAGGGGGTTGACTGACTGGAGTAACAGGTCGGCCAATTCAGTCCTGGTGTATGGAGTGGGGCTCCCCAACCACAATCAAATTTGCAAGGCAGAAAGTCCATAAGGTGGACATGGTGCACCCAGAGGGCTGTGAAATAAGAGAGATGAGGCACTTGTCGTGATGTGCACCTGTGAGAACAGACGCTGCCACAGTGATACGAGTACTGAAACTTGAAAACACTAATGCATGCGGCAAGCAGGAACTTTCGGGCAGACCTGGCATCACTGACTGATAACGGCCTGCGGAATTCAAAGGTATCACTCCGAGCACTTTTATGTGCCCTCCACCTCCTGTCCTGCTCTGATCCCTATTACTGGGAAGTCTAATTTCAGACAAACATATCTAATATTAGAGAGCATGCTCGAACTTGCGCCAGAAATGAAGTTGCTGCTGATCAGAAGGGGTGAGTTGGGTGGAGTGGACTTCCAGGGGTCCTAACTTCAGGCCTGGTGGAAGATGCTGCTGTTGTCTAGGGACATACAAGACAATGTTCCCTTAGAGACAAAGAAAGTTGAATGATAATTTTGCTACATACTTTAATATTTTATGTATGGTTGGCAAAGAACTAAAGGTGCAATGGCTCTCCAAATAGGGTTAATACCCAATAGACAAAGGTTCTTAAAGACCGTAATATGAATTAAAAATATTTGGGAAGGTGACAGTGAGTAAGATAATGAAGGTATTGATTACACTGGTCCACCCCAATGAAAGAAGGTTTGTTTCTTGGCATAATTCTTCACCTAATAGACATTTATTCTAGTTAATATCAAGAACTCCCGACAAGTGGCTTCCGTCAGTGGTATTCTCAATGGATATGAAAAAAGGTTTTGATTCACTGAGGTGGTACTATCTATATCTGCCCCTTGACAAGATGCGATTTGGACAGCAAATAATAGTTTGGATAATATTATACACAGGCGTGACAGCTGGGGCTTGCACGGGCCAGGTGTTCTCAAGCCTATGGATGATAGAGAGGGGTACCCGACACAGATGTCCACAGTGCCCAATATTGTCCGCCCTAGGTATTGAACCATTTGCCTGCCATGTCAGGGCCCGCTTGTCTGACTGGAACATTCAATTGTCAGAAGTACAGCAAATCATCTCACTGTATGCTGATAATTTCCTATTGTAAATCCCAGAACCATCTACTCAACCCACAGCTGAGATGGACATGGTGGATACTTTCGGGTGTTTGTCTGAATTGCAGGTTAACTGAGAAAAGTATTGTTTATTTCCAATCAAGCTACTGCAGCAGACTTTGATGGAGGCAACAGATACACCCTCATTGAAATGGGGTGGTCAGTCATTCAAGACCTGGGAATCCAGGTCTACCTCTCTGCTTCTGACCTGATAGAATGAAATATATTTAAATCCATGGGAATGCTTTTGAACTTGGTTAGACTTTAGAAGAGGTTACCATTGTCAGTGACAGGAAGAAATGCCTTATAAAAATGGTAATGCTCCCTGTATGTTTTCCTCAATTTCCCTTTAATTTTGCGTGCATCATTGTTCAGAGACCAAGGCTCGCTGTTGTCAGACTTGGTCCAGAGGGACGGTTAGCTCTGGAGAAGTTTGCATCCCAGTATCTAGGAAAGGCCTTTGTGTAAACAACAACAAATGCCTTCCCCACTGCATTTCATGTTCGGATGGATGGTTCTAGACAAACACATGAGGCATATTATTTGGAAAATAAAATATGGCCATTATCCCTCCAGGAGACCTTTGTGGGTGATAACAACCCAGCTATTGTAAGACTATATTATTAACAGTGGTGCACATATGCTGGAACAGATATATGAAGCGTAAAGGCAATGAGGGGGACCTATACACCCATGCTACCTTTTTTGAGTCTATATAAATTTGCCGAGGGGGCAGCAAGAGTACACACACTCCATGGCACAGAGCCTCTTTTATTGTGGCAGGGGACTTATACAAATCTGGAGCATTAGAGAATGATTACAGCATTCCGAATGGCAAATTCCTGTCGATTAGATTACTGACCCAAGCTGTCAAACTGCCTTTGAGGTCTGGAGCGGTGGAACTGGGGTATACTTGTTGTTGTCTGAACTGCTGTCACTTGGGTTGGGGCAGAAGAGTGGTTTTAAATCTATATGACCAAAGTCTGGAACAGTTCAAACCCTGCTGAAGCATACATGGTTAGAAGATGTTGAGAGCGAGTTGGACACCATGGAGAAGTTAAGCATGACAAATTACACGCCTGATGTCTCCAGGAATGCATGCCTTAAGCTCACTTAATGTAACTGTTTAAATCAGACATATTTAACCCTAGCCAAACTGTGCAAGATATTGGATGCCCACTCAGGTTGCTGTACCAATGTCATATGGAGGAGCCAGATTTCATGCACATGGTATGAAACGTCCACTGCTATAGCCATTCTGGAACGCTGTGATGTCAATGATTGTGCAGGCCACTGACCAGATAGTGCTGGATGTGGCAGAGGCCTGTCAACTGGTGCTTCTCAGAGACTTGCACTCAGTTAGACAAGAATGTAGGTTTGTGTACCCACGCATATTATTGTCAAAATTAAAAACTGTTATGTACTTGAAATCAGTACTGAATTCTAAAGTTGCGCAATGGAGTTGGGACTTAGAGAGGTGGGGACTGGCTGAAAATTACCACACTGGTGTCAGTGACCACTAGACTAGTAGACAGAGACCAAACTGAAGAGCAGGAAGCAGTCCTGGGGTAACTTAGTAAACACTCAGATGAAATACACCCCTGAATGAGAAGAGATGAGCTACAGAAGAAATTGGAACTGAAAGGTACATTGAGTTATACTTGTTTTGAATCTTTAAGTCTAACCTGAACTTTGGATCTTTTCCTAACCAGAAAACATATTCCATTGACCTGGGCAGATACTTTTGCAATCCCGCTAATAGAGAAGGTTTGTATTCATAATTGGAAAAACGTATCTGTTAAAAATGTATCTCAAGCCATTTGTCCTATTTACAGCTCCACTGACCAAGCTCCACAGGCTTTACTGGATGAGTATTCTAGCTCCCTAAGAAATGCCACTGTGTTTGTGGTATCCCTGGTCAAGAAACAAGATAACGAAAAAAGCTAAATAATCTGCAGTTCGCCCTGGACTTAAATAGTATGAGGAGAAACCTCATGAATTTGGAAAGCTCCTGGTTAAAGAGGTAAATTGGACTCCCAAAGGGTAAATCAGAATTACACAGACTTCATAAAAAACAAAATCTGAATTAATATACTATGCACTTATTTTCTTCTCCCAACCTAGCAGCTGCATTTTTCTCGATGCTGAATGAACTTAAAAGTCCTCTTACTAATCCAATAATGGACTGAGTTGAGAGATGTAATCAGTTTGCCGATTACTTCTCTCAGAAGATTGACTGACTCATATGTGCCTTGCAGATTCAGAAGAATAGCTCCTCCTCTAATATAGTTACAGCAAGTAGTCAATCTGTGTGTAGCAATTTAACTGAATGTAAACTTGCGAATGAAAAAAACATGAACAAGCTGCCCGTATTTTCTTATTGTCATGCCCGAGGAGACCGCACAAATTATATTCAGCTGTTTAATCTGGTTGACCTCACCTTGTACCGCTCTACTGTCACTTCTTCCCTAGCCTCTCTCTCGTTCCCTTGTTTCTTGGTGTTCCTTGACATACTCGTGAAAAATGTTTGGTTCCATGTAAATCAGTTTAACACCAGTGTGGTGATAAGGCGCTATATTAAAACTTCAATTAAATAAATAAAATAGATCTTATAACAAAGAAGTTTAGACCACCACGATTCCAAATGATGTGCTACCAGCTAACCTTCACAAAGAATTACTAGAACTAGATAGTACTTATCAGTAATTGAGCACTAATGCCTCACTTCACACTGTGAAAGTCTCTAATGAAGTAAAATGTGTGTCATTCAGTCCCATAGTGAAAAGAACACCTTAGACTCAGTAGTCTAAGCCAATTATAGCCCTTCTTCCTGACTACTGTATTTTTACAACTATTAGAAAGAGTAGTGTATCTTCAATTTATAGAGATTAATGGCCTCCTATTTCCTTTTCAGCCAGATTTCGGTCCTGGATGCAGTACAGACGTAATGGCTGTAGCAACCTTAAATGAACTCAGCGCAGACTTCAGATACAGGCACTCCAACAGCCTTGGTATTACTAGATCTAACCGATATATTTTATACTTCAGACCACCTGGCATTACCAACTCGTCTTGGGGTTCCAAGACACAGTGTTGGCTTGTATCCAGGATATCCAAACTTTGCAAATTCAGAAGGTAATACCATCTTCCTGGGTCTCCAGCACATGACCATGTAAGTATGGAATACGTCAGGGTTTCATTTTGTTCTCTTTATTATGTAATCTGTATATTATCCCAATGGCATAGCCAATTGAGTCATTCGGCTACACTTTTTGTAAGGTATGCCGATGATACACAAATAATTCTGAAGATAGCCAATGATATGGATGCCATTTCTGGCAATTTATTTTCCTAGATACAACTCGCTGAGAATGGATAACCTGTAACCAGCAAATCTCAAGGGGGGACAAGGCTGAGACACTAGCCCCTCGTGTCAACATCGTTCTAGTTTTACACCGTTTGGCCTCTAGATTTGGGGCAATGTTCTGTGTAAATACTTTCGGGTTTTAGCTATACATCGGATTGGACCTTACATCCTAGCTGAACACAGTAGTCATTGCCTTCTTTGATCTTTGTTGGCTGAAAAGGATACTTTATCAATTCACGTTTCCACACAAGCTAATGATTATTAATGCCATAATCACAGCATGTATTTACTACTGCAATGTGTTCTGTCTTTATCTCCCATCTCGTGTGATTACTAAACTCCAGCTAACTCAGAACATGGCAGCAAGAATGATCCTGGGTCCTTCTAGAGGCCAGCATATCTCTCCTGCCTAAAAAAGTGTTCACCTGCTCGCTCTGAAACAGCTGTAATTAAGTATATGTAACTTGTACACAAAACTATGTATAAAAATTACATACTGCCTCGCTCTCATCATCTTCGTTGGTATCGAACCACCAGTGCCCTCATATCAGCTGATCAAGGTCTGTTATAAATGCCTACATTTAAAAAATGTAAGCAAGGAGGTGGAGCTTTCTCAGTGGCTGCAGTTCTTCACTGGAACTAACTGCCAACAGTGATCAGACTAGAAAGTAAACTACAGAAGTTTAGAAAGGCATTCCTTTAGCACCAAGGTGTGTTTGGGTGTATGACAACTTTATAAACCTCAAAATACAAACACAAGATGAGCAATGAGTCTGGCAAACATTGGATGGATGCTGCAGCCATAAAAGGAGTAGAACCACATTTAACGAATGGGTTGCTAAAGTGTACATGGTGAAATATAGTCCGAAAAGAGTATTGACATTAGGAGTTGTGGAATTGGTTCATGTATCACTTACTGCTGGTCAATCAAGCCCTTGCCTAGATTTGCACAACCACAATGGCCAAGAGTTATTCCCCCTCTACTCATAAGTTGATAAACTGTGGTACTTGACGGGGTTGCCACAAATTCTCACGGACGCAAAACATGTTGGACTCCCACCCATGATGATTTAAGGATACACAGCAACAGTGTTTAGATTCTGATACAATGGCTGCATGGTACTGCATTCAATGCCACTTGTCAGTACATAGCTGGGAAAAGATGTACCATACACATGTCCTCGGTTTATGTGATTATATGTAGTTCCTATATATGTAGTTATGAAAGTAACTGAATTGTAATAGTTTGTTAAAAACTGAATG
Source organism: Calotriton arnoldi (assembly GCA_963921515.1). Classification (NCBI taxonomy): domain Eukaryota; kingdom Metazoa; phylum Chordata; class Amphibia; order Caudata; family Salamandridae; genus Calotriton; species Calotriton arnoldi. The sequence goes on from CAWUFW010000617.1 coordinate 3,682,111, forward strand.
ATTGCCTTTCATAAAGAAAAGAATAGTTTACGACCTACAAGAAAGTGATGCCAGATTAACCCAAATGTCAGCAAGCCATGTCCAGATTAACTCTCTGCAAGTCATCAACAGTCATTTAATGCCATGGCAGTCACAGAGACTGTTTTGCGATCAGTCCTAGATTGTGGAGGACTAACCACTCGACAACTGTTTCCTGAAAATGTAGGTGCCTCCTTAGAAAACAATTCTTAAATTAAATGCACTCTCACACGGGTCTGATTTGCAATCACTGGTTTCCTAAAAAAATGTTGATACCTAGCTATTGGAAGTGTACCGCACTAGGTGTAAGGGTATGAAAAATAACTTAAGGAAAACATTTTATATCACGTTAGAAATTTGTGCTACTAGCACTATTTCACTTTCAACGGAATCTGAGGAGTACAAATCACCTAACAAGTGCTAAGGACCAACAATAACAAACCGATTTACTGTCTTGCTTGACAAAAGTCAAGACTGCACGAAAAACTGTACAGGTGCACTGCAAGGAACTGTTTCACTGAAGGTATTTGAATATTTTAAGCGTAGCAACACAAGTTAAACCTTTCAATGATGTGCCTTTTGAACTAAGGAAAAGAGGAAGCCACTTCTTAACGATGAACTTGAAAATAAACAAGGCTTAACAGTTTTTAAATCATTGACGTTCTGTTAATCAGCTCAAGGAAGAATCTGTGGGAGAACAAATGTTTGACAGTGGGATCGAAGACAGTAAACATGTAATTACTTACTTTATAGCGATTCGAAATATAGATCCCAAAATGATACAACATGACATTTCCTTTTCATTTAGAAAGCTAACGTATACATAAAGAAGTTTGAGAGTAACAGTTTGTTTATTAATCAAATATTCGTCATTGACCCTATTATTAAAGAAAATTGCAAATATATTGGATAAGACAAGTTTTTAAAGGCAGGGCACTGGCAATTTTCAGCCTATGCACAATACATTTAATAGGTAGGTGCCAAAAGAAAAAATAGGGTACTGTGATAAAGTAATATCCCTTTTTTTGAGTGTAGCTACAGAAGCTGTTTGGGAGTCCTCTGGTCAGTTTTGGAAAAAAAGAAAATAGCAAGTACAGAGACTGAGTGCGTTCTGGGGAGGCTTTCATATCATTCACTGGCTTTCATGCGTTTTTCATAGTTTGTCATTGCTTTGATTGCCAATCCATTAAGGTGATAGCAATTTGTGAATAATTACATTGTACAATTTACGTTATCATTAGGTTTTGGTGAAGGCGCATTAACGACATGGGCATTCATTCAACATGGAAAGAAAACAGGGTCTTTATGCTCGTTCTTCCCACAGGGTAGGGCCTGCACTAACCCAATACGTTCAATTTTTTAAACAAACGCAGCACACCAAGACAAACAAACAGTAGTGAGTTTCCTCAAAGACGAGACTATATTAAAAAAATGCTCTCTCCTTTATAATATAAATGCCAGAGAGTTACAAAATATACAGCAGTGGCAATTTGCAAAACGATTTTCAAAATTAACTGGAGGAGCTGAGACAAAAAAAAACGTAAGTACAAGATTCACAAACAGTGTACAGAGCACAGCTGTTTTAGTTAGTGGGTGCGCACAGAATTGAAGGTTTATAATTGTTGTTGTCAAACACTGTACACACTCAAAAATAACGTTACAAAGTAAGAGTAAAAATATAGTCCAGCTGCTGCCTTTGAATTATTTGTTCAAATACTGACTGACATGGTATTTATGAAAAGTGTAAAGCTTCAGCCAACTGTGATATAAATAGCCAAGAACTACCACTGTGTCACGCAGACCAGGAGAAGGATGGGCTGAAGTGTCACTTCGGGAAGCAATCAACCCTGGGAGGTTTGGAGTGGGACACAGCCGGTGCCTGTGAAGAAACACTTCTTTCCCTGGCGAACAGGCGGGCTGACACTTAGAAAAGGTCAGATGTACAGCTGTCCATCGGGGGAGTGGGCACTGGCTAGGGGGTTGCAGAAAGGGCATGCTGGGGGTGTAAAGCTGCTTCTGGAAGTCAAAACTTTAAGTCAGATAAAGGTTGTAAATTAGCGAGGTGAGGCACAGCTTATTGCTGAAAGTGGGGTACTGCACTGCCCACTTCGGGGGATGGGCGGGGTGTACAGTGGACCTGCACAGGTGCTTCTGCGGGAAAAAATCCAATGTTTTGGTGAAAAGAAGGTTGCACAATAAAACTCTTATTAACATGAGCAGACAGTTCACGTGAGAACACTCTGCATACAGGAGGGAATGAAGCGAGGTCAAACCTGAGCGCTTGGACTTGGCCCTGAGCTCCAAAACCTTCCAGCTGAGATCTGCCATGCGAGCCATGTCCTGCTACCTCCTGGTGCTGTCCTGACACCGAAGCCCACATTTAATATGGACAGTGATGAAGGACTACATACACGGTACATTTCGGCAGTATAACAACACGGCGGCCATCTTGAAATGGATCTGTTATTTTTTCTTCTAATTAAAAAGAACGTGAATCTAAAATGTGTTTCCATTTATTCAAAAAATAATTCTGGTTTTAGCGGAAAGACACAATAGCAGTATTATGAAATGAAACTGTATACATATTTTTTAAATATAATATGAATAGTAATTATTTGCTAATAATATGCTTTTAAATAATTGAAATCATACATTTCTTTTCTTTCTTTTTTCTTTCAACATGTCATATATATGATTACATTCAGGGGTTCAAAGCGGCTTAACCATGCATGCTTGCACTCTAGCCTCAGAACGGACCAAATTTTAGCCGACTATGTTTTTCTTTGCAAAATTCGCGAACTTGACATGCATATAGGGAGACAAACGTTAGCAAGTCCGTGAAACGTTCGCTTATGAAGAGTGTACGTTATTCCAGCAGCCGTTTAGAATAAGTATAAAAAAGCAGACACCAATAATTATTAAAAGGCGAGGTTTTAAAATAGTTGCAGAATTTGTAAATAGTGCTAACATTGGTCAAAAAGGTCAAAAGAAATGTATTGTTACTGTAAAAAATCATTTCGACTACAAAAAATATAAGTCAGTAATTTGCATCATATATTACGTTTCTCCTTTCAAACTAAATATTATAAATTGATGGCGAAATGGAAATCTCGAGCGGGGTAAGGGCAACATTGCACCTCAGAAATGGCTCTGTAAGGAGAAACTTGTTTTCCCGGTATTGTACGTCCTTCTTCTATGTTTGATGCACGAAATTCTAAACACGTATCCGAGTTGCCGTAAAAAGAAACTCGATGGTGTCGCAAACGTTCCACCCGGAAGTGGTGCTAGTAATGACAGGATCGAGGTCTGTGCTGTCACTGCCAGGCTCCACTGGCGCCTCATGAGTCCCCAGAGTCCGGATTGTGACGCCTTCTCAGCCTCTCGCAGTGCATCGTTTCCGCATAGCGTGTGTAAAGATGCCGTGCTTGTCCATCATGCACCTCCTGCTGCTGGTGTTGGGAGCCTTACCTGCACACCTTTCGCTGCTACCTGTCACGCAGGAACTCTTCGGGACCGAAACCCACGGGACGGTGATGGCCTTTGGGGATTTTAATTCAGACAAACAGATTGACATGTTCATCGTGAGAGAAAGTGAGACACTTTCTTATTTCAGTGCTGCATAAGTGTTTGCACAATGCATTCGTGCTGTGTCGTCCTGCTTATAGCCCTAAGTACCCGACTATTATCTTTATCACTGTTGTTGTTTCCTGTCAATGTGTGCTCTACCGCTTTGTGCTCTAATACCGTCCCTATCACTTGGTGCAGTGTTAGTTCCGTCACTGTGGTGTCCACTGTATGCCCCTTTACTGTGCACTGCTGGGATATCGTGTGTTGCTCCAGGAGATCTGGATCTATGCTGCCCACTACGTTAATGTCACGTGGGGCACCAGCAGCCAGGTGTGGCTTTTCAACTAACAACAAGGCATTATGGGACTTGTATTTTGCTTTTAACTTTACGAATATGGGCTCAGCAATCCCAACATGCAAAGTGCTGTTGGTTAAAATTGCGGCTCTGGATGAGGTGTAACAAGTGGCACAGATCCAAGTAGTAGCTATACTATCAGGAAAACCGCAAACTAAATGTGTTTGTAATTGTATGTACATTTACCATTTATGTATGTCATGAAAATATGGCATGAATTTGTTCCTCGGGAACGTTGTTTATCTATGCGGTTGTTATATATTCCGTGGACATTTCCAGTAGACGTTAGAGTGCTTTACGTAAGAAGTAGCATGTTGCATATGGTTGGGATGATACACGTGCATTACATTTAAAGTGGCAAGTTTCGGAAGAGCACGAAGTTGCACCAGCTTTATATGCTGTACAAGAGATAGTTTAAGCAACATAAACCTGGCATAGGCATCCTAATTCTCAGCAGTAGGCCTCTTGTAGTCTCATGAGAAGATACCGTCGGAGTGTATTTACCTGGGATGAGAGAAAGTGTCGTACACTGATTAACACAAGTTAACGTAATCTTGCAGCAAACATCCGACAGTTAGAGAGGTGGAATAGTATGTCGTGCAACACAGAGCAGAAAGAAGATAGGAGAGAAAGGGGGATCAAAGTCAGTAGCAAGCCCGAACAAGATATTAAAAATGCTTCTCAGAAGCAGTCCAGGAACAAGCCTGAATAGGACGGATAAGAAGGGTGCCTAATTATAATATCTTTAGAAGAGTAGGGCTTTCAGTTCAGTCTTGAATATAGGCAATGAAGTAGTGGTTCTTAGGCAAAGAGTTACGGACTCTGGTAGCACTACCGAGAAAGGTTTGTGCCATTATGTATTCCTTCTTTAAAATTTGGGGCTCAAGAAGCAGTGTGTCAGCACTACGTGAAGATCTGATTCTACCAGATGTCCTTAGATTTGATGCCAGTTATCAGTCCGTGAAGGTGTGTAAGGTCTTGTTAGTGATAAAGGCTATTTTATAGAAAGCTAAAACTAGATGCACTTAGGGAAGTCCCCACCCTTGCACATCTCCTCTGTCTTGTCACGAATGGAAGTACTGTTAGTTTCATCACTGTAGTCCTTCTGCAGCCACTTAATATTTTCTTCCCCTTTGTGTTTGATTTTTTATGGTACATGTAGAGTGACCATATTTTGAAAACCAAAAACCGAGACGTTGCAACAACATAGAAGTAGGGCTATAATTTTGCGTTGCCCGAAGGGCATAGAATGGCTTATTTGACAGTGCTCATCAACTAGGGTTGCCAGCTATCTTGTTTTTATATGTTTGTCCTGCAGTGGTCTGTCCCTTGCCTGCACTCAGCTAGTGCAGGACTCCAGATATCCTGCTTTTAGCTGCTCATAGCTGTGCCTAAAGGGTCCCCTCAACCCACGTGACAGGGTGCCTTCACCTCGCTATTTTGGCCATCAGTGAGCTGTGAAAGAGATCCCTGTCGGTGGCTGGGAGGGAGGAGCTATAACAGAGGAAGGGTCTTGCATGATGTAGCTTCAAGTCCAGGGTCGTCTGTGGAGATGCTGATAGAGAATATAGAGACCTACAGCTGAACCTCCATGATTTTGTGATTGAAAACCACGCTGGAGGGACATGCTGAAAATATGTTCTTCTATTTCTTCTATTTCTTCTCTTAAGTCTCCTTCAAGATGCATGAATATTATCAGATCAGGACACAGAGTCACAGGGAAAACATGATTTGCCCAAGATCAAACAATTTGGTAAACTTAGAGACCCAATAATGAACTGCAGTACGGATTGTTCCAAATGATATTATTTTACCACCAGGTTACTTTGTGGGGAATAGACCATGAAGCCACGAGCTTGGGCACTGTTTGCCCTATCCTCTCAGGGAAATGTCACTGTATTGTGGGCCTTGCTCATATTTTTATAGTTCGATGTTTATTTCCAGCAAATCTAGGTAAAGTGGTTAAGCCAGAATTGTATGCTAAGTCTAGGGTGGTGTCTACCCATCACAATTAATTCCCCTCCTTGTCTAGGGTCCTGTAAAGGAATTCTCAATTTTCTGTTGTTTTTGTTTTTTCAAACCTCTCCCACCCAAAGTTTTCTTTATATAATGTGAAAAAACCCAAAGTAAATTGTGAGAATTTTGGATTTAGTTCATGGGGCAGTAGATGGTCACTGGGTAGTGTCAGTGGTGGTTACTGTTGTTTACCATTGGTGTATCGGGTAGTAAGACGGTTTCATTCAATTTATAATGAGCAGTCAAGGCTTACTCTAGGGGGTGGTAAAAAAGGTAGGAACTCAAGTACCGTATGACACTGTATGACACTTCAGTCATACTCTAAAAGCTCAAATCCAGCCGAGTGACATCTTTTAAAAAGGATCTGATTTAGAAGAGGTGGTTATGGAATTAACCCTCCTAAATGCCCTCTGCAACTCATAATCCCCCCTGCTCCCCAGCAACCATTTTCTGATGTGTCTGTGCATGCAGTTTTTCTCTGCATACGTAAAGTGTTTCAGCACATGCAAAGAGTCTACATACACGCAAATTGCCCCGCATAGTTCTAATAGATAGTGGATGGATTTCATGACCTATGTGTCCAGGGCCAGAAGAGAATGGCCACACACTCAAACCCCTTACCCTGCTCCAACCAACCAGTTTTTTTGTTTCCATGCAAGTGATGCTGATGTGCGTATATTTTCAATGATTATATGGACAGTTTAGTTCCTACATCATCTACACGTAACCAAACATTGCTAAAAAATAAATTAACCAAGGAGCCTCTCTTTCAATCTTCCTGTCATTCTTTCAGTTACTCTACCTATCATTGCTTTTGCTGTGGCTATTTTTTCTCTAGATCAGTTCCTCTTTACATCTTTGTTTCAATTTCTCTCCTTTTCCCTCACTTTCTTCTTTCTCTAACCTCTGTTTTGCTTTCTGTCTTTCAGTTCTCTATTTCTGTAGTTTTCACTGTTTGCCCTCCATTTTCCCTACCTTTCCACCCACTTCCTTACTCCTCCTCTTTTAATCAAATTCATTGCTGTGGAATTCTATATCCCTATTTCAGTAAGAATGCCTTTTTTTCTTACTCTTCTTTGCCTGAATATAAATGAAAGACTTTCTTGCGTAGTTCATTTTGGAAATTGAGCTGAGGCACGGAAATGTAATACAGCTTGCACAGAATCACACACTTTAACAAGTATGGTAAGCTAGGTTTCAAGACCAGGTCATCTAGTTCTGAGGTCTGCATCTTATTAATGAGACTGCATATTTTCCAAGGAATTATTAATGCTAACCCACAGCCTTTGCCATTAAGTGCATCAGTTGAGAACCCTTTGAAATTTCACAGAAATATTACTGCAGACCTGTCTCCAGCCCTACCATTTACCTAAGGGCAGTGTTTGAGAAAGTCTAATCAGCAGTCTCTTGCTAACAAAGTCTTCATCGAATTTCTAAAGAGGGCCCAGTTCCATCCTTCTCACCTCTGTGTCTAGCTCTTCACCCAAAAGTCACAGAAAGCAGGCAGTATACGTCCACTGTCTGAGAGAGCTGTCTTCGCCTTCCATCTTATTCCATGCTACACTGGGGATGTGAAAATGGATCCCACTTTGCGTTGTAAATAATAATGTGATCCAGACTTGAGGATTAAAATCATAAGACATCTACTCCAGAACTTGCGGAATCGACTTTTTAGTGTTTACTTTATTACCCATATTTTTCATACATTGCTATGATCTTGAAATTAATGCTTCCTTTGAGTATAGCCTAAATCTCTTATTTCCCTGAGTATGCATCCAGCCATTACTTTACTCTTCTAACCCCAGAGCTGGTCAGCTGTACTTGCGGGAGTGGTGGTGTCGCAAGGATTCTGCTGGTAAGCAGAACTGTGCCTTGGGATGACAGGACATCAGAATCTAGCGGCTGTGTCTCTCTACCACGTCAGTACTTGGCAGCCCAAATCGGGGCCAGCTCACAGTGCCTCACCTGAACTCCTAACCTTCCCAGAGTAGCAGGTGATTTTGGCAAACCTAGAACATGAAGATCTCATCGCCTAGGGAACCGTGGAAACAGATCATCACCTTTCATATCTCACTCATGCATGCCTTTAGTAGACAAAGGAAACACACAATGAAAGTTTACAACACATTTATTGAAACTATCGTAGTCTATTATGAAGAAGATGTGCTGCAATTAGTAGACAAATACAACTAAGCAAAGTAATCAACATTACTAGCGGACTGTATACAATGAACAACCCAACCATGACAAATTATCTATCTGTCTAAGCCTATTCTTATTGTGTAAGCAAAGGGATATATTAGTGATCTCTGGGATTAGCAACGGACCCCATACTTGGCGTGTACTCGTTCCCGGACAGTTCTCTCTGCCGGAATACTCCTCTCTGCCTATAAAGAAACAAAACACATTTTATATAGAAAAACTACTGTTTTGGAAAAGCTGCAGCTGGGCTACCATGTTATGTCTAAAACGTTAGGAGCTGTTGCTGATGAGCAGAAAACAAGACAACATGGTGTTATGTATTCTAAATATCCTTGTACGAAATGTGCAGATGGAATCTCAAGAAGTCACTGAATAACAAAACCACATGTACAGCGTATTTCTAAAATAATGTCACAAAAAACAAAATGTTATGTATGGTTGTGCAAGCGGAAGCAGCCTAAAACATCGAATACGCTAAACTATTGGAGAACCAAAGTGGGTCCAGAAGGGACATCACTACTGTGGACTAGTAGTAATCGAAGAGTGGAGAGACTGTTCTCATGCTCCTGATTCTAGTGTCATCAAAAGTAGCTAACATAGCTCTATGCGCAGTTGCAAATAATGTTGTTTCTTTCTATAGCCTTACATCCTCAAATTGCATGTTACCTCACAAGGCATCTTCTATATACCTAACATCCATCATTAAAAACTGAGCGTTTGGACGCCTCGTCGGGGGTTAGTAAGTGCTATGTAAATAAAGGCATTGTCTTCAAGTTATTAAAGTCATAAATACCTTCCCAATGATGATCAATTTCTGTAAAATACTGTAATACCAGAATTACTTAGTATTAGTATTTCCCCAAAGAAATCTACATAAATATAACATAACAAATGTATTAGTAAAGTGGCCATTTACCAGTGGTTTCTTGGCACTATACAACAGATGCTAATTGTTAGTCATCATAAAAGTCATCATTTTATCGACTTCCGGAGGGTGATACACTGAGTGGTGCAAATCTGTGACTATGGGGTCAAATATGGATCCCCGCATTGGATGTGTTAACTGGCTAAGCCATCAGCTCCTGTTTTATACATAGGATCTAAAACTGCAATGTTGTTGCTACATAGCCTTGTAAAGTATTTCTGCAGCAAATGGTAATCTAGCAGGAGTGATTTTCCTTTTTTGCTTACCAAGTGTGTCATCGTTAGGTGAACATTTAAAGTATATGATTTTACCCTTGGGCCTCGGCCTGTTTCACCTTTAAATAAGCAGGCAATTATATTTTCATCTGGTGCATACCATTTACTATAAAATACTTATTTTCGCTAACATTTTCCGAGGGTAAATTCTCGTTAAGCAAATTAACTACCATTATTCATAGTGGAACTGCAGATTAAAATCCAACAAATCACTTTACTAATTTAACTAATTTGTAGTCAGAATCATTTTAATTCCAAGCAGAGTTGTATTTCTTTTGAAGTGTAAACACAGATACATCCTAGTGTGCTGATGACACACCAAATAGTCACTTAACATCTACATGAGAGCAGAGCTGCTTATCTTTCAGTAAAGTAAGAAGTCAGTCTGACGAGCCTCTTTTGCTCGTTGGTCTTACCTATGAGCCTGGTTCTGCAAGCCACTAAATATGAAAAATAGTTATGGTTCCGCCACTAGTTGCTGGTTTTTGTGGTGACTTGCAGCCCCCCTTCTCAGTCTTTTCCCTCATGTGTTCCTTCCCACCCAGTTCCTAAAATCTTCCACTTCATTGCCTACTCAGATGGTGTTGAACTGGAAAAATCTGAGTGGACTCCTTGAAAATGGGCACTTTACTACAAAAGTACACCTGTGCACCCTATTGCTGTCCTTATCAGTGTGTGCTCCATCTCTGTTGCTATCGCTTCCTGCCCTATCATTGTTAAATTGTAAAGTTGTTTGTATGGGTTACCTGGGTCTAAGGTATTTTGGTGTAAGTATGTTGGATGGAGGAGGGGTTTAAAAAGATTGCCTTGAGAAGTTAACAGTTTAAGTCTTGCTCGTAGAGTTGTCTTCTCAAACTTGTCACATGTTGTAAGTTACTGATATGGAGTCAGATTTGTATCCAGTGTGTTCCACAGTCACTTTGGGCATTTAATCCTGGACCAGTTGCTCATGTTTACTTGTCTTTGCTGTGGACATGGGATATTTGGACTGGATGTATAAGCAAGGCTCTCAGTTTTAATGCCTTTGTTTAACTTTTGTCTCTATTTAGCCATTTTTATTTTCTTCTAATTTTAACAGCACGTGTCCACATTTATTTTTGTGCAGTAACAGAAATAAAGCAAACACAAGGAGATGATGGACGGAGCGCTGAAACTTTTCAGGCACTCGCCTCCAGTCACAGATCTGGGTTGAATCTATCATCGTTCTTTAGCTCACTTTGCCACCCCAGTTCAGACCCAGCCATATGCAAATCAGTCTTGACCCTGTTCCTTATGGGAACAGTCCAGCCCGTACTGCCAAGCCAGGTCTTCACTGGACCGGAAACAAGCATCCTGGGACCAGTTTCGGGGTAACACCCCTCATCAGCCAGGCTAGCTTGAATCCAGTGGCAAAGTGAGCAAGGGACAAGACTGATTTGCAAATGGCTGGTTTCAAACTGGAATGGCATGGGGAGCAAAACAACAATGGATTTAGGCCCAGATCTCTGTACTGGGGTGAATGTATGACATTGTTCTACATTCTGTCCATCAATTGTTCTTTTTGCACTTTTCACCCCGAGTGGGACGGGTATGCCCAGACGTGGGTCCCGTGCTCTCCATGCCACTGGAATCAAGCTATCCTGGCTGAAGAGTGGTGAAACCCCGAAACCGGTCCTAGGATGCTTGTTTCCAGTCCAGGGAGGACCTGGCTTGGCAGTTCGGGCTGGACTGTTCCATCGGGCGCATGGTCAAGACTGATTTGCATATGGCTGGGTTCAAACTAGAGTGGCATGGGGAGCAAAAAACGATGGATTTATAAAGGCCCAGATCTCTGCCCTGGGGTGAATGTATGACATTGTTCTTCACTCTGTCCATCAATTGTTCTTTTTGCAACAGTAACATAAATAGTCATACATAGTGTTCACATTTTGTGAATAATGTACACCCTGAGAACTTCTGCCCCCAGGTTATTAATTTTATTATGAAAGCCATGCGCTCCTGTAACTGCAACTTCCCTAAGTAGATGTGTTAAATGAGTGATGTCCCTTGACCGGTTGGACACAGGATGTTTCGGGGCTCATTCGACCCCAGGGGGTTATGGCAGCAAAGCGTTTAGGGCTGCAGCTAGATTAGAGGATATGCGTAAGTCAGCAGATTGGCCTAGGGTGTCCACATTTAAGACCTTTTTATTGTAAGCAGATTCAGCGTGCGGCAATGATGGTTGTGACTATGCTTTAAACATTCATAATATGAGCCACCTGCCTGGTAATAAAATTGTAGATTCTGCTAGTCAGTCGGTGAAGGAGAGTCGCTAGTGTTTATACCCGCTGTGGCAATACATTTTAACACATTGCTTGCAGTTGTTTTGCAACTAACCTTGCAATGGTTTGATGTGCCAAGTGGTGATGTGTTTGAAAGAAGACATTTCTTTTGGATCAAGGACACTTTCTGAATGGAAGTTAATCAAGGCAAATAAGAAGTTATGTTACTTCTGGGATTTCTGTTATTTTTTGTGCTGTTTATATTTTTCAATGGATTATGAACTTTTATCATCAAGAAAAGAGGATACAGCTTATGGACTGTCCTTATTTACAGAGTGTTGGTATATTTTTTTATATTACTTCTTGCCCAAGGGAGCAGGATTGTGGAAAATGTAGTGTGCTTTAAAGGTGCTATTTTATGAACAGCAGGAAAAGAGATTGCATGATATTTGCCTCCTTTGTCTTTACAAAAACCAATCAGGATTCCCTTTCACCAACTAGCTATGACCATTTGCAATTTACTGCATGATTTAGTCAACTCTGTCGAATAACTCGGTCGTCCACTTTTTCATTATTCTAGTGGTTTAGTTTACGGTGTTTGTAATCCACGCCTTACACATGCGAGAACATTTGCAGTGCTGGGATACCTTCGGTTTTAGATCTAAAGAAATTCAATAAACATTGCAATGTATGTTTAACGCACAAAGCTTTAAAAATGTATTGCACTGTACACAGCAACTTTAATACAACTCTAAAATTCTACAGGCTTTCAGGCCAAAGTCACCTTAACATAATGTTTACGGCACCTCACCATTCACAACTTAGTACGTGGTGGGAAGGAATGAACGACATTTTATAGAGGTAGTAGTAGCATTGTTGGGATGCCTTGTAATGGTAAAATGGACCCTTACTGAGTAAAAATGCATTATAGAAGTATTCAGGCATTTAACATTTGATATGCTTCTAAATGATACCAACTACAATAGCATAACCAATTTGACGAACAGTAATTTAAAAGAAAGCTTTTAATTTTCCTCCCATGATTGGAACATTTGTAACACCAAATTCACATTCCATAAAGTAAAGTATCTGGGTTTAGGATGATTCGCATATCTGATCCCCTTTCATCAGTCCACAAACTAAAGGGTGCTGTTCAACCGGATTTACCATCATCCTTTCAATGCCCTGTTAATATTGCTGACCTATACCCATTAACAGTCCTGTAAGATTTTGAACAGCCGTCAAAAAGGCAAAAAATTTGAAAACTCCTTTGACATCTGATGAAACTGTATCCAGATTCTGTTCCATACCCAAGCTAATCCAAATATCCTATTGTCGATTCATAGGCCTTAATTGTACCATGTGCCAGTGAAGCTCAAATGTACCGTGAAACAGATTCTAAAAGTCCTGGCATATCTGCGAGCAACCTGAGAGGTTCCATGCTACGAGTCGGGTTGCACTCTAGAACAAGCGTATTATATTGACTTTGAGGTACAATCAATAATTTGCTTCTATGTCTAAGGGAACCATCTCTGAGTATTTTAAATCCCTCTGCAAGTGCCTTGTCTTTCACCATTTAAAAGTCCTGTAGTAAAGGGGCCCCTGAAAGATTGCCTGAATCGAGGATGAAAAAGACACACCAGTCTTGCCAGCGGCCGGAGAGAAATCTGCTATTTCGCCAGTGTCCACCCCAACTCCTTCTTGAGGGGAGGGGGATATATATATATATATATATATATATATATGTGTGTGTGTGTGTGTGTGTGTGTGTGTGTGTGTGTGTGTGTGTGTGTGTGTGTGTGTGTGTGTGTGTAAATAATGTGTAATGGGTAGTAAGGGTATTTTTAGGGTTTAAGGGTGGGTATAGGGTGATAATGGTATTTTTCTGGTTCACTAGTGGTTAAGGGTATAGGGTGGGAAGGGTATTTTTTGGGTTCACTAGTGGTTAAGGGAATAGGGTGTGAAGGGTATTTTTGGGTTCACTAGTGGTTAAGGGAATAGGGTGGGAAGGGTATTTTTTGGGTTCACTAGTGGTTAAGGGAATAGGGTGGGAAGGGTATTTTTTGGGTTCACTAGTGGTTAAGGGAATAGGGTGGGAAGGGTATTTTCAGGGTTTAAGAGTGTGTAAGGGTATTTAGTGGGAAGCGTACTTTTCGGGTTCAGTAGTATAGGGTAGTTAAGGTAGTTTTTAAAAACGGGGGTTTGGGTGGGCTTCCCCCCCATAAAGAACATTTAAAAAAAAATTAATTTAAAGAAAGGTGGGGAGGTTTGGGGCGTCCCCACCCCCCACAAAATAAAATGGATTTAAAATTACATTATGTATGTAGGGGTTTAACTTACCGTAACTATACTTACCTTGCGTGGTAAAGGCATGCGTTGTAAAGTCATATGACCGGTCTGAAGTAATAGGCACAGCCAGCAAAGTGACCCTTGTATCCACTGGCCCTCAGAGAGATGGACCAAACACCCTCATCAGTGAGGAGTGAACCTCAACCAGGGAAGCAAAAATCTGCACATAAAGTCCAGTCTCCTTAATTTAGTCATCGCCAAATAAACAACCTTGGTTATTTTTATCCAACTTCCGAATTAGCAAGGTCCCCCAGTTTTGGATCAATTCAAAATCCTTTGCATCTCTCAAAAGAACAATCATCATTCGCATTGCCAAAAAACACACTGCTCTCTGGCCCCTCTAGATATTATCTCCAGGTCCAATGTCTTGCCTGCATTTTTAGCTTATTCAGTCAGTCACAAAATCTTCGTCAGTGGTCCCAAGTTGTCCAACATCTTTCCCCGGCATGCTGACCAGGCTCTACCCACACCTCTCCTGGGACCTTTACCACCCCATCTTAGAAAAGTAACAATTTTAGTGTGACTGGAGGAAAATGGTCCACGGAAAAGCAACAACTCCATATCAACTTCCTGGAACTAATGGCAGGGTCCTTTGCAGTCCAGTGTAGTTGAAAGAACTAGTGGCATCATTATGATAGAAGACATCAGAAAACTAATCATTCAAATCTCATATCGCCTTGTGCGTGGCCCACCCAGGGCAGCTATATTCAGATCTTGAATAGGGACAGTAAATCCTTTCCATACTGCAGAATTAAACCCCCATCTTCCAAATTATGCTCAATCCCATGAAGACTCTTCCCAACTGGCTTATGTTCTTTATTAATCTCTTGCCCCTGGGAGGCGCAAACACAGATAATTTGGCAGTTGCAACTGAATTACCACCTTTTGTATTGAATTGACAACAGAGTTAACCAGAAAATCACGTATCTTTCTTTAAATACTTCCTCCTCCTTTGACTCTCTGCGAGTATTATCATTGCTATTCTTATTCATACGGAAATGCTTCAAAGCAGGGAATTGAATCCCTGCCAAATGTAGTTTTAAATGATGAGCAGTATAACTTGACACAAAACAGTGTCTACTTTGTTTGCAAAAAATGCAACGAAAGGCATTTTGAATATTGTACTCTGTAGAATTTATCAACCGCGTCACCCAAGTTTGAACTCTTAACTTTCGACCTTAATCCCCTAGGCCACATCTTTTCTCAAGGAAAATGCAAAACACAGTTTAGTTCTCAAATTGGTGCAGAAAACCAGCTCTTTTGATGCCTGACGAGTTTACAAAGTAACCGTTACTGTTTGTAATTTACCAGACCCCTGGAGACTCGCGCCCTTTTTCCATCCCAGCAGCTTGAATCAACAAGGGTGGATCCTGTACAGGACGCCCTCAAAAGAAACACTGTTTCACCATATTACACATTTGGCCGTTGAAGGCTGGAACAAAATAAACAGTCATTTACCTCCATTTGGTTACACATGGCTACCAGTTGCAACAATTAATCAAGGCAAACAAGCAACAGTGAGCCTGTCACTTATCTAACAGGGTTGATACAATCACCCAGCACTGTTTAAACCGAAATTCGAATATCAGAACCTCAGACAAAATTGATTTATGGACTGCTCCTATTTAATTGGTGTATTTTTTCTGTGTTGTTACTACTTATTCAAGGGAGCAGGATTGTGGTGTACTTGAAATGTGGAATTCAATAAAAGGAAAATAGACTATAAAAGGGCCCTCCGGTCTTGTAATAAAATAATGCACTGTAATACGGCACTACATCGTTCTTTTGTAATTTTTACACAATTAATACTGTGTGGGCAAGGTTTCACATCATTGTATCGGTTTAAAACCTAAATACAGCTATCCGCAACTAGAAAGGAGACCTGCTACTGCACAGTATAGGGCCTGCCGCTGTGAGGCAACACAAGTGGAGCGTTTGTGGTAACTTTTGATCTATACAGGTGAAAACATTTTTGGGGAAGAAATCTACAATGTATGCACAAGATGCATTATGTGTCATGTACATTAACCTATAATTGTGTGTTAAACATAGTGGCCACAGAATTGCGCATTTCCAGTGGCCCCTGGCTAAACATTTTTACAATAATGCTGACTTTCTTGCACTGCCCACCAGTATGCAGAGAAACTGCTAATGTGGTGAAGAAGGTTGTTAATCTTGTTTAAAATCATTGAGCAATTATGTGCCTCTTAAAATCATAGGTAGCCACACTCTGGATGCCGATTGAAGTCTTTAAGCGAATAGCTCCCCATCGAGCCTCATTACGGCACTTACCGTCTTCGACTCAGGAGAGAGGTAGGGTTCTTAGTTATAAGGGCTCTGAATCAGTACAGAACCAGGCTACATGTAAGGGCCTGTCCTCGTTTTCTTCATGCTGTCAGCCATCACAGCTGCAAATGAGATTGAAAGGCTTAGTGACCACATGGGGAGTAAAGCAAGTGACATGTTTGTTTTATATTTTCTATAAATAAATCTACAGAAACAGCCTTATTTGTACATATAAACTTTAAAAAAATTGAAACCGGGGTGCCCTATGTATAAAATATCATGTTTTCAAGTAAGCTCTGCTTGTGGGGCTCTGGAATTTGAATTTGATGGTATACATTATTAGTTGCCTGGGAAGGGCTGTATGTGTCAGTTTAAAAATATACCCTGGTTTCATGCAAAGGGTGAGACATGGGGCTTTGTTTGGTAATATTGTGGTTTTGAGAGTTGTCAGGAAGTCCTAAAAATACTAAATTACTGTAGTCCATTCCTGGCATTATGAGTAATCTAATCGATGTACATTTGTGTTCAGTTAGTATCAGTATTGTAATTTTATGCAAATTGTTTACTGTCCTTGGTTATGCCTTCCATTCATACCTTATGCGCAAGCGGGTGGACCTCATGTGATATGTTCAGCTTAGGAAAAAAGGTAGTTTCCTGGGGCATGGTGGGCTGGTAATAATGACTTAAGTTTTACTGCCATTTTATGCTATCCAAGTATGTTTCTTCCAAACTTGAATTTGAGATGGTCTGCTCATTAAGTTATTGTTGTATAAGGGCACTGAAAGATTTAACCTGCTTGACAGATTTTCCAAAGACAAACTTGTCCGAACTATTCGGCCTCGTTTTTTGGCAGTATTATTAACCCAAGTCTTACCAACATAAGATTATAGGAATGGAAGACGGAATGATGTACGGTTAGATGTTTTGCTTCAGGTCCTTCATCTCATGGGCTCGTTTCTAGGCAAGCCATTCTGGCTATTGATTCTACCTCAACCTCCACAGAAGAGCAAGTGCAGATTGGCACAGCTAGAGGGCCCTCAGCTGAATCTGAGAGAGACTGAAGACAGAAGAATATTTGTATTGTGCAAGATCCTAACCAACTGGTTTGATAATGTTTCTTGAAGCCCTTTCAGAAATACTAATTCCTGTCCTCTAAGTTAGATAAGGATGTGAGGTGACTTTACCCCTTACTGCAAAATTTCCAATTCTTCAGAAACTGTTTGCCCCCTTTTATTTTTGTTGTCAGTTCATCTATGGTTTCTCTCATGTCCTACCCCCTGTGTGAGCCAGCCCCCCCCTGTGTGAGCCAGCCCCCCGGTGTGAGCCAGCCCCCCCCCCCAAACCTCAGGAAAGCCAAGTACAGGGTCAGGAGAGTTCCATCAGGTCGAAGCCTCATCTAGGCACTTTTCTAGTGGCTGAGCTGTCTTTGCATTGTATACTCTTTGGTGTTCTGTTCCAATGGTAGATGGCATTTCACACAGTTTACCCGGACGTACACTACATTAGGTTTGCGGCAATAAAATTCTGAATATTTGTCATGTTTGTTTAGTCCATATGACCAAGTGCCTTTACTCTGTCCAACCTAGATATACAATAGCAGGTATTCCTTTTGGTTAATTATAAACCAGATTTGTAGAGACATCAAAGCTAAACTACAGAGGTCACACGGCAAGTATAATAAACAGTTGTTTATACCAGTGCTTTCGGTGCATCATTCTTCTGTTATTTTATCTATTTAGCAAGCAGTCAACAACTGTACAAGCCACAGTACCCTGCTGGGGTCAAGTCCATTTGTTACTAAAATTACTCTTCTCTTCCTGCATACTTTTATGAAGTATTCTACCTGAAAAAAGATGGCTAGATCAAGCAATTATCGGTCTTGGTTTGAGAAGAGCGTTACAGAACATTTTGTTATATACATCAATTACCAGGATTCTAGAGGATGCAGATAATCATAGAATCATTTTCATGTTTATATTTCCCTTTGACTGTGGTGCCTTTTTACTTTCTCAATGACGATATACAGTGTGAATTCTGTCAGCCTTGAAATTATTTTATCCTCAATCACATCTCACCTGGCATTTTTCACTCTTCTACGCCAGGCTCTGATAGGGATGAATCAAATTCTTCAGTGCTGCACACTGTCCTGAATCTGGAAGTTCTCACAAAATAATTCTTATGTTCCTCTCAGCAGCAATTCTCATGTTCCTCTCAGCAGCAGTTCTCATTAATTAAAAAAGGAGTAAACCTGGGTCATCGTTCAGAAATACTCCAAGTTAGGCTCAGATAATTTATGAAATATAAATTGCCTCTGGGACTAATATGCACGAAAGCTTCTACCCAGGTTACCAATAACACTGTGACATCCCAGATGTCACCTCTTCTCCTCCGCACCTGACCTCCTCTTTCTTCAAGCGGCAACTCTCCACTTTCTCAGCTCCTCCCTCTCACCTCCGCATCAACATTCCATTGGTGTTATCCCAGGAGTTCTGCATTATGGACTCCAGAATCATCCGCACAACAGCACTCACTCAGAGCTCTACCACAAAGCACATGGATAATAAGATTGCAGAATCTTGAGAGCTACACCCGTGTGTGACAAAGAATTTAGAACCACATAAATCTTTACAGATTTTAATAATGTGGCACACAGTGAGTCAGCATAACGCCTCCTTGTGTTAGTTATTTGTCCATAAACACTAAAATCACTGCCCTCACATTAGTTGGGTCTGATGGCATAGTGGACTAATGCATCCACTGTAGGGGCCTATGTTCGACCTCATGGTCACAGGTTCCACTCCCTACGGGTCCATTCAGCCTTTCATCCTTCGGAGTTTGATAAAATGAGTACCATTGAGTTGGATATATATAAACATCTGTTATTCAGCGCTAAGATACCCTTGGGTGAATGTGCACTTTACAAATACACATGTTATGTCATATTGCATGGACACAGTTCTGCAGTAAGTTGGTGGACTTGGTCACCATCTTCACAGCTCATTCAGACTCTTTTGAGTGATGTTGAAGATACCTACTTAGAGTTGGGTTTGTGTGAAGTACCTTGCTATAAGCCCTGTTACCCCCCCCCCCCCCCTCCCCCAATGTAGCCCTAAGAATGACAATACGCACTCCTAGTATTGCTGGGTCACACAGAGAATGTTTACAAGGATTTTTGATTTTCAAGTTGAGGAATAATGTAATATTTTTCTTTGAGATGTTGGTTGTTGAATTAAAAAAAAGGATTTGGACACCATTTTAACAGCTTTTTAATAGCCCTCCTAGGATGCTGAACTGCATCTTGTCTATCAGTCTTGGACTGACATGGCTACATTTCCAGATTCTGGCCTGTTCTCTTAAGGGTGGCATGTTCCAAGTTGTACTATCTTTTTGCAGGTAGGAGATATGGTTTAGTGGTTAACCCCTTCGCTGCTAGGCCTTTTCCCCCCCTGTGCTAAGCCTTTTTTTGGCTATTTGGGGTAGTGCGGGCTTAGGCCCCTGTAACTTTTTGACCACATAAGGTATCCACGCCAAATTTGCGAACTTTTTTTCTAACATCATGGGGATTGTAAAGGTACCCAGGGTTTGTGGATTCCCCTGGAGGGGATCCAGAAATTAGCCAAAATACAGCAACATTTTTGTTTTTTGGGGGGAAAAATGCGAAAAAGGGCTACAGATGAAAGCGTCTTGTTTTTTCCTGCAAATGGCATCAAAAGGGGTTGTGGTGCTGAAATCACCATCTTCCCAGCTTTCAGGGACAAGCAGACTTTTGTCAGAAAACCAACTTTTTTTACACAGTTTTGGCATTTTTCTGGGACATAGCCTATTTTTTGTGCTTTCAACCTCCTTCCAGTTAATGGTAGAAATGGGTATGAAACCAATAATGGATCCTGAAAAGCCATACATTTCTGAAAAGTAGACAAAATTCTGAATTCAGCAAGGGGTCATTTGTGTAGATCCTTAAAGTTTTCCTTATAGAAACTAACAGTTAAATAAAGGAAAAATTGAAAATTAGTTGAAAAAAACAGCCATTTGTGTCAACGTTTTCACCTGTAACTTCTTCTAATTATGACAGCTATTTGAAAGCAATATACCGTTATATCCGCTGGACCTTTCTGGTTGTGGGGATATATAGGACTTGTAGGTTCACCAAGAACCCGACGAACCCAGAGCCAATAACTGAGCAGCATCTTGCAATGGTTTTTATTATGTACCGGGTATATAGCAATTATTTTGGGAAAATGTATACATGGAAAAATTGTTATGAAAGACACCTATGTATTTCTGAAATGGGAACAAAATGTAGATTTTAGAAACAGTAGATATTTGCACATTTCCGTAATTGGGAGTACCCATACTAGCATGAGAATTATAGGTCATTTTTCAAAATGACTTATTTTTTACACATTGTCAATAGGTAATAACAGTTGCTCTACAATTCTGTGTTACCCTAAGTCTCCCGATAAAAATGGTACCTCACTTGTGTGGGTAGCCCTTGTGCCCACAACAGGAAATGGCTCAAAATGCAACGTGGACGTACCACATTTTCACAATGAAAAATTACCCTTTTTTTGCAAAGTGCCTAGGTGTAGTTTTTTAACCCTAGCTCTGCCGGCACCTAGGGAAACCTAGCAAACCTATACATATTTGAAAACTAGACACCCAGGGGAATCCAGGATGGGGTGACTTGACTGCCTCCCACCAGGTTCTGTTACCCAGAATCCCTTGCAAACCTAAACAATTGTCAAAAAAAACACATTTTCCCCACATTTCTGTGGTGGAAAGTTCTGGAATCTGCGTGGATCCACAAATTTCCGCCCACCCCGCGTTCCCCAAAGTCTTCCGAAAAAAATGGTACCTCACTTGTGTTGGTCGGCCTAGTGCCTGCGACAGGAAACGGCGCAAAACGCAACGTGGTCACACCTCAATTTCGCAGTGAAAAATGACCCTTTTTTTGCAAAGTGCCTAGGTGTAGTTTTTGAACCCTAGCTCTGCCGGCACCTAGGGAAACCTAGCAAACCTATACATTTTTGAAAACTAGACACCCAGGGGAATCCAGGATGGGGTGACTTGACTGCCTCCCACCAGGTTCGGTTACCCAGAATCCCTTGCAAACATAAAAAATTGTCAAAAAAAACACATTTTCCCCACATTTCTGTGGTGGAAAGTTCTAGAATCTGCGTGGATCCACAAATTTCCACCCACCCGCGTTCCCCAAAGTCTTACGAGAAAAATGGTACCTCACTTGTGTGGGTCGGCCTAGTGCCTGCGACAGGAAACGGCGCAAAACGCAACGTGGTCACACCTCAATTTCGCAGTGAAAAATGACCCTTTTTTGGCAAAGTGCCTAGCTGTAGTTTGTGAACCCTAGCTCTGCCGGCACCTAGGGAAACCTACCAACGCACACATTTCTGAAAAGTAGACACCCGGGGGCTTCCAGGGAGGTATGGCTTGCATGGATCCCCCAACCTTTCCTTACCCAGAATCCCCTGCAAACCTCAATTTTAGCTGAAAAAATCACTTTTTTCACACATTTTTGTGTGGGAAAGTGTGGCATCACTGGCCTCACACAAATTTCCTACCACCCAGCGTTCCCCCAGGTCTCCCGATAAAAATGGTGCCTCACTTGTGTGGGAGGCTTAAGTACCCGCGACAGGCAAGGATTTTTTTCAGCTAAAATTGAGGTTTGCAGGGGATTCTGGGTAAGGAAACGTTGGGGGATCCACGCAAGCCATACCTCCCTGGAAGCCCCCGGGTGTCTACTTTTCAGAAATGTGTGGGTTTGGTAGGTTTCCCTAGATGGCCGCCGAGCACGGGGCCAAAAACCCAGGTGACCCCCTTGCAAAACCAGGTGGTTTTGAGATAGGCAATTTTGATGTCGCCTCACTACGTTTTGGGCCCTTGCCTGTCGCGGGTACTTGGGCCTCCCACCCGAGTGAGGCACCATTTTTATCGGGAGACCTGGGGGACGCTGGGTGGTAGGAAATTTGTGTCAGCCCGGTGATGCCACAACTTTACCACACAAAATGTGTGTAAAAGGGATTTTTTCAGCAAAATGTCAGGTTTGCAGGGGATTCTGGGTAAGAAAACGTTGGGGGATCCACGTAAGCCATACCTCCCTGGAATCCCCGGGTGTCTACTTTTCAGAAATGTGTGGGTTTGGTAGGTTTCCCTAGGTGGCCGCCGAGCCCCGGGCCAAAACGTCATGGGACCCCCCTTGCAAAACCAGGTCATTTTGAGATAATGTGTTTTTTATTTCTGCAGCGTGAACATTTTGGCACAATATTGCAAGGAAAATGTGACAGACATTTTGAGGTTTGCAGGACATTGTGGGTACCATAACTTGTTGGGATCCACAAGAGAGATATCACCATGTACTCCCATGGGTGTTTCGTTTACGACAATATCTACAGTTGGTAGGTTATTCTTAGACTGAATGTACACCTTGGCAGACAGACTAAAAAGACAAAGATTACTGCACAGCCATCTATTCCTCAAGCACACACACATACTGGTTGGATTTGGCACGAGGGTGAGTGATGGTTCAGTATATACAATTGTATTAACAAGAGATTTCACAAAAATGAAATGCACTGTTAATAATTGAAAGGACGAGAAACTGAACCATTGACTCACAGCTCGTGAGCTGTAAAGCCACGACAAGGCACCAACCTCTTTACAGGCCATTCATACACCTTTCATACGTGTGACAAATACAAAACCATTCACACCACCAGCCGCGGGCCCATCACATTACAACACTCACACCAGCAGACAGCGCCATTCAAGGGCCCATCACTTTCACACGCCCACATTCCTAACACAGCAACCACACAAGCTGATGGATTGCGTGGAGTGTCGCTCGGCTAGCAGTGTGTGTAGTGACCAGCAGCAAGTCACTACTCACACACTGCCAGCCAAGCGCCACTCCACGCACACCGCCAGCCAAGCGCCACTCCACGCACACCGCCAGCCAAGCGCCACTCCACGCACACCGCCAGCCAAGCGCCACTCCACGCACACCGCCAGCCAAGCGCCACTCCACGCACACCGCCAGCCAAGCGCCACTCCACGCACACCGCCAGCCTAGCGCCACTCCACGCACACCGCCAGCCTAGCGCCACTCCACGCACACCGCCAGCCAAGCGCCACTCCACGCACACCGCCAGCCAAGCGCCACTCCACGCACACCGCCAGCCAAGCGCCACTCCACGCACACCGCCAGCCAAGCGCCACTCCACGCACACCGCCAGCCAAGCGCCACTCCACGCACACCGCCAGCCAAGCACCAGCCTACACACACCACCATCACATTTAGGATTTTTTATACAAAAAAGAAAACACAAACAAATTGCAAATAGATACAAATCTACTAACACAAAATCAGAAACTAAATACATTGCACTAATGCCAACCTTGAAACAGAACAACAATTCTTAAACATTACAGACCAGGCAGTTCACTTTACCACTCATGGTTGCTCCCAATAATTCTTTTGCTTGTGGTACGCTCTATAACAAGCAGGCACACACAGCCCAGGGTTAGGACACTCAGGGCAGTACATACGAGTCTCCTTCCGCGTACCTCTTCGCCAACAGACTCTACATCTCCTAGTGGGAAAGTCTTTTGAGGGTGTAGGAGGAATGTGATCAGGAAAGTGGCGATCTTTCAATTGAGCCACATCCTCCACCACTCCAACTCTAGGAACACTTGCCTGTTCCACAACAACAAGCCTGCCTATGACAGACTGCTGAAACTGAACAAAAGTCAACTTTGACGCAGGAGAACACTCCTTGAACACAACAAAAGCATTGAAAGTTGCTAAATTGAAGAGATGGATGGCCAACTTCTTATACCAAATGTAAGCCTTACGAATAGCAGTGTAAGGTTCCAACCTCTGATCTACTCTATCAACACCACCCATGTGCTTATTGTAGTCTAAAATGCACACAGGTTTGCGCACTTCAGCAATCTGACCCCAAACAGCCACAGGTGAAGTACTCTCATCATGGATGGTAGTCAGCATGTACACATCCCTCCTGTCCACAAATTTCACAGCTAGCAGTTCCTCACTACGCAAGGAACTGCACTGTCCCCTCTGAAGTTTTTTGCAAACAAGCTCTTTTGGATAACCTTTACGGTTAGAGCGGATTGTGCCACAAGCAAAAGTGTCCACTTTGAACAATTCCTTAAACAATTGCACAGCAGTGTAGAAGTTATCAAGGTACAAATGGTGGCCTCTGTTAAACAGTCCTCTAGAAAGATCCCACACAATTTTCTCTGAAACTCCAAAAGTGGACGGACAACCAGGGGGTCAATAGTGGAATCCCTACCAGTGTACACACGCGAATTAAAAACATATCCTGTCCTACTCTCAGACAACATATACAGCTTAATTCCATAGCGTGCCCTCTTGCTAGGAATGTACTGCCTAAAAACCAAACGGCCCTTGAACAGGACCAAAGACTCATCAATAGATATTTCTTTCCCTGGAGTATAGATCTCTGAAAATCGATCTACAAAGTGATCAAGAACAGGCCGAATCTTAAAAAGACGGTCACATTCAGGGTGATCTCGTGGCAACGCCAAACCATTATCAACAAAATGCAGCATCCGAAGCAAAAGTAAATACCGATCACGAGTCATAACTGCAGGAAATATGGCCGTTGCCATCAAGGGACTGGTAGACCAATATGAACCCATGGACGGCTTCCTTATCAAACCCATCAAAAAAGTCAAACCCAAAAACTTCTTCATCTCTTCCAGATTTGTGGGACTCCACCGGGTAGCTCTAGAATGGGGCCTAAGTCTGGCACTGTTGTCCCTCAAAAACTGTTCAGCATACAAATTAGTCTGCTCAACAATCTCACCCAAAAATACATCATCCATAAACAACTGAAAATACTGTATAGGCAAATAATGTTCACAATCCACTCTACACCCTGCATAACCACTAAAGGCAGGCAACACCGGCTGCACCATGTTTGGATCAACCCAGAGTACAGCACTTCAAGTAGGAAGCCTAGCAGCCCCAGGCTGCAATACAGATGCCTCTTGCACCATCGGCACAGTAGTATCCTCCTCTAAATCAGGCACTTCATCTGCACTGAGAGTACCTTCATCATCCGATGATTCCATGTGGAGAGAAAACTCACTGCCTGAATCTTCCCCTCCCTCCTCTCCCTCAGACGCACTGTCAGTCTCATAATCCTGCTCAGAGGAAGATTCAAGAAGCAAACCAACCACCTGCTGAGCAGTAATTCTACGGCTAGCCATAATGCTTACTAATAAAGGTTACTTGTCAAACAAGTCAACAACAACAAACCCTTTGTAAAAAAAGAAATAAACAAAATGTCACAAAGACCTATATACTCCAACACTATACCACTCACGTGACAGAAGCAGCTAGACTCACCACCACCTACTCTGCACAGACACAGTAAGGATCAACAATATCCCACTAAAAAGAAGGAAAAAAATTACACATAAGACAATGCAAAACATCGCAAAGAATTTCATGCTCTGAACACTAACAAATATGCTGCCATTATGACACCACTTACAAAAAAATTCATTCATGCATGACAATAATACTCATTTGGAGTACACACAACAAAAATATTTTTCTTACCAAATAAATGCAATTACGCAAAACTGCAGAACAACCACTGCTGAAACCGCAAACAGGAATCAAAAGCTTTACACTAGAATAAAAAAAAGAAAAAAAACCATTACAATCACATATGCAAATAATGCACCAGTCCACACACAATCCACCAGCCAAGCTAAGGGGTAGGTGGGCCAAAGAGTATAAATAAAATATTCACCCCCGTAAAAGGGGAGCAACCCTTGCCCTTTTGGCCACTCCCCAACACAAAAATTAAAAAACCTGGTGTCTAGTGGCTTCTGCCCTCCTTGGGGGCAGATGGGCCTAAAACATACTTCTATTCTGCCACCCAAGGGGTCACTCTCCACAAATAAATGCCTGGTGGACTAGTGGGAAGATACCTTTATCTTCCGCAAACGATCTCTCACTACTCAACTCTACTCTCAACTCTATTCACAACTGGATGTTAGCTCACCAACTCATTCTGAATCCCGCCAAAACTGAATTCCTCCTCCTCTCTACCTCTCTCGCTCACCTCCTCCTGTTCAATCTTGGATGGATCAGCTGAACCTACTCAACAACAAACCCATCATTGTCGACAGCGCTAAATCCCTAGGTGTCATTCTTGACAAAAGACTCAACCTAATCTCCCACATCAACTCTATTGCTAAGAACGCACGTTACCAGTTGCGCCTTCTATGGGGGATCCGTCAGTTCTTCCCGGAGAAAGACTTAAAAACCTTGGTACAATCTCTGGTTCTCTCAAGACTGGATTATTGCAATTCTCTTCTGACGGGCCTACCCAAATCCCACCTCTCCCCTCTCAAATCCATCCTCCATTCAGCAGCTCGCTTCATTTCAGGGTCTAAACGAAGCGACCACGTCACTCCTATCCTGTCCTCTCTTCGATGGCTTCCGATCGAGGCAAGATCTATTTACAAAACTGCCTGCATCACACACAAAGCCTTACACACGTCCTCCCCTCGTTACCTGGCGAATAAATTGAAATTGTCCGGTGGCTCGCAATGCGGAAAAGCTTCTGCTTGCGCACCGCCCCCCCCCCCGTCTTCGAAAGGGAAAGATCGATGGCGCAATCCGGTGAGAATCGCTTCCCCCATTGCTCCGTGCCACCTCCTCTACCCGGATCTTCAAAGCTGACCTCAAATCTCTTCTCTTCCAAAGACACTATACTTTCACTCTCAGCCCCCTCTAGTTCGCTCTTCATTGTGTTCTGAGTGCCACTTATTGCAGTATACCTCTATATCATGCACATGTGTGTGTGCCCGGGCTGCCACACACGGGGAGGGTGGTGTATGCACTGCCATCAACCTGCCAGGCCAGTGCACAACACTTGCCATCACCCTGCCATATTGCGCTCCATGGGTAACCCGATTCAAGGCCCCATTCTCCCGATTTATAAAAAAAAACTGCCCCCCCAAGGGGGGCAGAGCACCAAAAACATATGGCCCCCAAAAGGGGAGCGACCCTTGCCCAAGGGGCCGCTCCCCAAAACAGTATTTTCACGTTTAAAAAAAAAAAAAAAAATTCCCTGGTGTCTAGTGGGCATTCCTGCTGCACGATCGCATGATCGTGCAGCAGGAATGCACAAAAGAGGCATCGGGGGAAAGGAAAACCCTTTCCCTCGATGCCTCTTTTGTTTCAAACCCCCTCCCCGGAGCCAAAACTCACCTTATTCCCCGACGCGCTGGAAGCAAATGGCTTCCAGCGCGTCGCGGAACTAAGGAAACCCCAATGACGTCAGCGCGCCTCGCGCGCTGGCGTCATGTGAGGGGGCGGGGGAGGCAGAGGAAGCCCTTCCCCTGCCTTCCCCCAAAAACCAACGATCGGATTCCCACGGGGGAGCGCCAGCGCTTCCCCGTGGGTGGATCTTATGACGAGCTGGACTCGTCATGAGCACACGACCACTGTGTGCCATGACGAGTCCAGCTCGTCATAAGCATCGAAGGGGTTAAGCAGCTGGTATTGAAATAAAATGAGGTCTAATCCCAGCTGTGGCATTTGACTAAACATTGTATGATTCTCTGCAAATTAATTATTCTCCCGGTACCTAAAACCATTCACATGTAATGCAATTGTAAATATGTTTAGTGATGTGTACTTTAGTTCAAAGATGTACATTCCCCAGTTTATGTACACAATCTTGTATCGTCTCCCATCATCCCCCATTAATGTACGGCATTCCATTGCTACCTAGCTAGGTTTGCACTAATGTATGTTTCATGGAACCCTTTGTCACTGTTCACATGTTTTCGTTTTGATAAACACATTCTATCAAGAGTATTAGGTATGTGAAAGTGAAGGGTTTCCAAGAGCCCCATTCCTGCCCCAGGGGTTTTTCACATCTTGTGGTAATAACTAGATCATATTGTATACATTCTCAATGTCAGTTTTGCTTACTTTGTGATGTCTCAACTTATTCTATAGCATGTAGAAACCAGCGTGGAGGTATATTTTCCTAAATAACCAACTCTTGTAGTCTAGGCCTAACCACAAAGCCAGTGAATCCATAGATAACTGTTAGGAGTAGCCCTCCAGATATGGTGTGAAACAAACCCAAATGTAACCATCACACAGCCACCAGCGAACAGATTAAACAAGCACCCAGAATGAATGACATAGTATTAAACGACCACCTTCTGAAGCAAATCCCACTGTACACTGGACAAATCCACCAATTCATCTACAATGACTGGCAGGCCGGTCACTCACAAGTCAGGTGGTACAGCGCCAATGAGCAACCACAGACTTGCTGTCCTTACACAACAACTATACCATAAAAATCCTCAGAGATGCTGGTGATGCACGGTCCCTAAACCTGTTAAAATCCAGAGGGATCTGTTGGCCACAGAGACATTGTTCAAGTCCCCCAGGCGGTATCATCCATGAAGACATTTAAAAAGTGAACCATAATGACTCTGTCTCACCCTAAAGGCAAGAGAGTGTTTACTACAGCTTCATTCCCTCCACGTTCCAGCTGTAAAAAATATACTGGGATAAATACAGGCAGCAAAAAGGATGACTGTCAAAATAGCAACTTTCCATAAACATTTCTGTTGCCGAGCATTACATTTCTATCCCGTCAAACCTTCTTCCCATCTAAAGTAGGAAGGACTGTGTTTGTTTACTATTCTAATTGAGGCAAACTCTTGATAGAGAGATCAGGTCCTAGTCACCATTTTTGTAAGGAGATATTGAAGATCCATAATTTGGCAGTCTATATTTGTAAGGTTAAAAGTCTCCTAATTGGATGTGTGGTAACTCCACATCTGTAATTCCACACCCGAAATTATGGGCGGGTTAAGTAATTCTGAAGTTTGCTATTACCACCCTGTCTGTGGTTTTGACATGGAAATGTACAATTAAAGCACAAATAGTAGCCTGCACCTGATTCCTGCATGTTTCTCTCCCACCTGGGCCCTTTTACCCCACGCACATTTCGACCGGTATTTCTTAGCAAAATGCACAGTGGTTAAGGAGTTTTGAAGCGCAGCAACTGTATACAAACCATCGGCCAAGAATAAAGAAAACAAGGAAGGTAGTGAGTGTCAATAGTATATTCCCAAGACCTGTAATGGGTTAAGATCCAAGAATTCATAAACACCTCTGTCAAGCATGCAGTTTCATGGTATATATGGAATCTGTTTAATACCAGTGATGTCAATTCAAGATTGATGTATAGAAGCAACGGAAATATTAAGTAGGACGGCTATTGCAGAGCCATCATTAGGGTAGGAGGGTGTACTACCCAAACTGCTTTAACAAGGTTAGCAACTAAATGAATGAAATATTCTGCATTTGAATTGACTTATCCATTCACCCTTAAAAAAAATCCCCAGCTTGATTAAACAGCTCTGTGAGGATTTTCATGTCTTTATTAGATTATAAAATGTCAAACCCCTCCTGTTAAATATTGAAGAGCAGGAGCTGTTTTTCGTGTGCCTCTTAAGGACTTTATTGAGCCAAGTAGAATGTGATTGATCTCAAGATTTTAATTTATATGCCTTCCATTTGTAGTCCATTCTTTGCGTGCAGTCCTTATAGTCGTTCGTGGAAGTGTGCATAGGTTCTCTATTCCTGCATTGGAAACTAGTCCAGTTAGGGTGGTCTACCCCACTTCCTGGTGCGGCCATCACCACACCATTATAGTTCCAGTTCTTTTCTCTCCTACATCCTTTCTTCCCTTCCCGTACTGCCTCCCTGTATATCCTACTGCTAGTACAAGGAGTACCCGATTACTAGCACAAGGTATTGGGGTAAGTAGCAATAGTACAAAAAAGTACGCCTCTTGGGGAATAAAATTAAAAGAGGCTCTTAGCATAACTTATTCTTAGCAGAGGCTCAGTCGTAATGAAAATGTCTTGTTGAAATCCACAAATCCCGAAGTAAGGGCAAAGGGGTGTTTAGTTTTCAGTATTTATTTCAAAATGACTTCATTATGCATTATAGCTAGGGCTCCTGGTTTTATGGTATTTTTTAAAAATTTCTTTATGTATTTAGCCATATTTATTTTTTGGCCTTCTTCTTGGTATGTATGCATATTTATTTTGTGTTTTGTGAATAAATGAAGTTGTAAAAGTTTTTATATTTTGACATTTATTTAACTAATAAACATGTACTCATACTTTGATGCGTGTCATGTTTTAGCAAATTAAGCAACCAAATATATCATAACAATACACACACAGGTACATTTTAGCATTAAGTTGACATATGCTATTATTGAAACACATTTCATCAAGTGTTTTTAAAAATAAAAAATTATTAACTCCCCATGCTGTCTATCTTCTCAACTGGTGGCCTGGAATTCATGAAAGACAGCAGGGAGAGTCACTTAAAGAAGCCCAATTTTCTGCATTTTCCGTTTGTAAAAAAAATGCAGACAGATAGTACATTGTTTTCTGTCTGTAGTTATCTGCATAAATCTGTAAAAACAGAAAACTGGGAGCCTTAATTATAGGAAGCCAGGGAGATTCCACCTACAATACATATAGTATATACATTAACTACTGCAAAGACAAAACAAAAGAACAAGAAAAACAAGGAGAGGCCCTAAGGCTGTTTCTCTGAGTCCATCAACATGAGAAACATATTTAGCTGTATGCGCAGAGTCAACCTCTTCCATGGTAAAGATTATGTTTCAGCCCAATTTAAAGAATCCCCAGGTCCATAATAAGCACGAAATGTAGATCAAAGATTTAATCTATCACTTAAGTAGCCGGAGATAAAGAAAAAAATGGTTTACAATCCCATCTGTCATGCCTCATAAGTCTATTGTACAGTTTTTCGCATAATTGCCTACCGACTCAAACTTCATAAGAGTTGTTTCTTAGTAATTTGTAGACCTGTATCTCTTTACATATGCTGTAGTCCACACAAAAATAGATTTAGTTTTCTTTAAGACAACAAATTCTAAACACATTTTTCAAATTACAATTAACAAACGTGCTATGAATGTTTTTATATAGACCTGTTGTTTCAATCTGGGCTATTACGGACGCCCAGTAATTAATTAACTAATATATTTTAATTTCGAGAAGCATCACATGGTAAAAACATCAACATGAAATCAATTAAGGAAACAAACAGCCAAAGACATTATAAATGCCTGGCAAAACAACAGATTCCTAGCACATTTTAAAGTGTAAACAATAAATATTACACTTTAAATATTTTATAGAAACCTGTAGTTGCAATCTTGTTTGGAAGATGACACTCAATAATTCATTTTTAATTTCGATCAGCCTCAAATAAAAAAATAAAAACTTAGTTAAAGAAGCAAAAAGCCTGTGGCGTCACCTACATATGGTAATGGACGTATCCAGATACCAAAATAACTCCGCGTTAACAAAAATAAAAGAAACTTACTACAGAATAGCAGTATAGACAAGAAATGTGCTCTTATACCTGGTAGTGAAGTGTATAAAGCAAAATAGACCAAGGACTCAAAAAGCAATGTAAAGAAGTCCTAGAAAAACAGGTCAGCAATCAAACACTATGTACTGCAAATATGTAATTTAAACAAATATAACAACCTCAAGTAAATTTAGGATATACTTGTATTGCAGAAGCAAAAGGAACAAAACCATCAGTCATAGAGAAGTGGACAAATTCCACAGTGCAAAAGCTTCAAACGATGTTATGGCACATCTGCATCCTGCAAAACATTCAGAGAATAGATTTACTGTTCAACTCCGATATCTAAATGACGAATAATTAGTTAAATAAAAAATTCTAGCCAGCCCAAAAGCAAAAATTAACTTTCTTATCTTAAGGTCTATAAGGTCCAAGTGGCAAACATTTCCGTCAAAAGTAATAGCCTCGAAGCAGCAAAGCGGCTTGGGATGGAGGGGCCACCAGCTTTCTTCCCAGAATAAGCTGTACTAAGAGCCTTTAACATTTTTATTATCGAAGGAACATTCTTTCCTGTGTATCCTGCCACTTGCCTTGAGAGAGAAGGCAGCCGTGATCCCACCGCTTTGGTGGCCCATTCCTTCTCCTGCCGACCTCTCTCTGGTCTGCCTTCTATATCGGCCTGGGAGGAGCAGGGTTAGGGGAGTTAATTTGTCTATCCTGTTTAGATGGAGTCTGGTATGGGTTTACTTGTGTGTAAGGAAATCTTATGACATTGGCTAGGCTGCCTTTTTGAGGTGTCAAGCTCACTGAGCCCCCTTTCTGACTCTGATATCTGTGATGCATATGCAGGGCTGGGGGTCATGAGGCTGGCTTGCTTTGCCTCCTATACAAGGTGATGCCATTTGCACAAAGCTGACATGATCTACAGTGTTCCTGTAGTATGGAGGCCCTAGTCATGTTGGCGGTGGTGTGAAGTGACTGCCAGCATAACGGCAGACTTCCTTTGCTCTGAGAAACTTGGCATAGTGGGACATTTTAAAATGTTTTAGGACAGGAGACACTAGAAGCAGGAAAGGGATATTACTTCTCCTGTTAAAGCCCAAAGCACATGAAGGGGATGTCAAAGGGGTGTTCCTTGTCTCAGCTCTGTTAACCAAGCCTAGAATTAAGCATTTCTGTCAAGCCTAACATCCACAAGGGAGAATGCAGTAATGAAGCTGTCAAGTAAAATCAACACCTTCTTGTTGTTTGAGTTGTTCTTCCCTTCATCCATTAAGTAATTGTTTCCAGTCATTACAAGCAGTATCTTAGAATCCCTGACCGAATCCCTACTTGATCAAAGTCCTGGTCCCTTTGAAACATATACCTATCAGATTTAACAGTGCTAGCCAACTAATAACACCCGTCAAAGCACCAGTCCTTCAGCAGAACCCCAGATAGGGAGTTGAAAAGACCACTAAAGTAGTACTTGGTTCTCTGGTACGTCTATTTGCAGGATCCTTATTGAACGTGATGCTGTGATTTTACATTGAGGTTATGAGATGTTTAGAGCTTTATTAGATGTAACTTCATCAGTTATTTTCTTAAACTGTTGGAACATTCTCATTACCTGTGTAAGTAAAGTGTTGTGTTCATGATTATAATCTTATGCATTTGTTTCCTCTAGAGAATAAATTAATGATATTCATGGCAGACCAGAAGGCTCCCTACTTCAAACCTAAAGTCCAACTGACAGTAGAGTAAGTGTTTTTGATTTGTGTTTCTAGTACACGTGTTATAATTTACTTAGTGCGCACATTAGTTAATTATTGGTTCATTTGTGTAATATGAGTTTTTGTTTCGAGACGTTTTTATCAACCCAGAAATATGTTTAGAATTTGGTATAGAATGCATAGTGGCTGAGTCACAAACATAATTTTGCCAGTTCTTCTTAATACTGTGTTATAATAATGAAAAACATGTAATTGTTTGTTTCACTGCCGTATTGTTTTAATCTGTAGGCGCCAGATCTGTTCCTCCATTGCTTGACACCAGATACTTTTACAACCCTCAGTAAGAAATTATTTCAGATTTGAAATAAAGCTCAGATTAGTGCAGGGCCGGATTGGACATTCTGCCACTGGCATTTCCCCAGTAGAAGGAAAATAGGGGGCTTCTTTCGTGGTATGATTGGCTCTTATGTCCCAGCCAATTCATTTGGCGTTTTCCATGGGACTGTCACTGTGACACGAACTGTCAGTCCTTTTGACTTTTAATAATATAGGAATAATGATGCACAACCTTCTCAAGGATATGGAATGTAATGCCACCTGATCTTTCACGTATTTTTTCTATTCTTGTAGCACTCTGTGGCACTGATCTGTTTGAGATTCAGTCCAGTCGTTGATCTATTTGATGTTACAATAACAAAAAATATAATTAATGTGAGCGACTTTTTATGACACCCTACCTTGTTATATGAAGCAGTCTAAGGTGCTGTTACTTTTCTTGATGCTTAAAGTTGGGGCAAAGTAAAAAGAAAAACTTAAGTCTCTGAGTTGGATCAGACGCTCAGAGTAAGGAAACTGAGTAGCGCGCTGCTGTTTTTAATCGCTTAAACTTGGTTTTTAAATCGTAACTTTTATTTTTTGCTCATTTGCACTGTGCCTAATAACTTGTGTTACGGTACCTGATCAGCTGTAGCAGCAAGCTGATTTTTTTCTGGCCTTGCCCCGGTCCACCCCGGCTGTGTGCCGTTTGTGTGGAGGGCGCGGCCTAGCAATTCCCTTCCGGGGGAAAGGTTGAGGAGGAGTTTCCCTGCCCGGTACCTATTTAGAACGGATGTGCAGGCGACCGCGCAGAGACGCTCAGAGTAAGGAAACTGAGTAGCGCGCTGCTGTTTTTAATCGCTTAAACTTGGTTTTTAAATCGTAACTTTTATTTTTTGCTCATTTGCACTGTGCCTAATAACTTGTGTTATGGTACCTGATCAGCTGTAGCAGCAAGCTGATTTTTTTCTGGCCTTGCCCCGGTCCACCCCGGCTGTGTGCCGTTTGTGTGGAGGGCGCGGCCTAGCAATTCCCTTCCGGGGGAAAGGTTGAGGAGGAGTTTCCCTGCCCGGTACCTATTTAGAGCGGATGTGCAGGCGACCGCGCAGCGGACGCGCGCAGCGGGCACGCCGCTGGCGCGCCAAAGGCGCGCCTAAGGCAAGCCCGTCTGCGCCCGTCCACGCCTGTTCGTCGCCTCTCGCCAGGAATGCTGGCCAGAGTACTTTGGGACGACATATTTATTCCAGGGCGGAGCTAATGGCTGCTAACTCTCTGGGTAAAGATTGCAGCGGGCCTCGGTTGGGCCCCTTGGAAGGGGCCTTTTTGTTGTCACGGCTGCAGGTATGTCTCCTTTATGCCGCTGCATCCTTCATCTCCTCCTCCTCAGACTAGACCGCCAGTGAGAATTCTCCAGCTGAATGTGCGGTCTTTGGCCAAACACTACCTTGAAATCCATGATTTGGTCATTGAGGAAGCTCCGGATGTGTTTTTTATTACGGAGACCTGGCTCAATGTAGACATGGTAGCCGAACCCAACCTAGCACTGCCTCCTGGCTATACCATCCTTACTGTCAACCGTGAGTCTCGAGGGGGTGGGATTGCGGTCATTTTCAAATCGTGTTACTCTTGCAGCTTTGTCAAAGAAGCTATGGAGGGCTGTGAATGTGCACGATTCAGTATCACTCTCAGTGCCCATCTGACCATCTCTGGGCTACTAGTATATCGCCCTCCGGGGCCAGCTACGCATTTCAAATCTGCCCTCCTAGAATCTACCTATGCACTTGCAATGGGTACAGCCAATTTTACCATCTTAGGGGACCTCAATGTGCATTTCGACCAGAAGCAAGACGCCGCAGTTATCGGCGTGTTGGCGGACCTGGCAGCCTGCCAACTCTACCAATTGGTCCCTGGCCCCACTCACTCAGCAGGACACTTGCTGGACCCTATTTTCTCTAATATTCCATCTGCCACGGTAGAGACCCCTAAACCTGTAGGTTGGTCCGATCATTCTCTGATAACCATGTCTTTTCCGGCACCAGAACCCCTTGTTAGGGACATATATCCCCCCGTCTTCAGGCGCCCTTGGCGTAAACTGAGGCTGGAGGATTTTCATGCGCTTCTCACTGTGAATTCTCCAGCACCACAGAACGATGCCGATGGGGCTTACAGTGATTTTTGTAACTGGATTGTCCAAACTCTGGACTCCCTCATCCCAGCTAAATGGATGAAAGGCCGCTCTGCGGACCCTAGCCCATGGTACAATGACACACTGGCCGCTCTGCGGAAAGCATGTAAGAAACTAGAGCGCTTGTGGAGGAAAGATTATGACCCTATAACAAAAAAAAACTATTTGGCTGCGATTTAAAAACTACCATAGAAATGTCTGCACCGCCCGGGCTGCCTACTATGCTAACGAAATACAATTGAGTCCTAACCCGGCTAAATGTATTTTTAAAATTTTGAAAGATTTGAGAGTAAGAAACAAATCCCAGGCCTCTGCGATCATTTCTGAGCAACAGTGTGAAGACCTGGCCCAGTTTTTTGTAAACAAGGTGGACACCATCTATCGGTCCTTTCCACAAAAGCCGTCTTCTACGGCCACTCTTTGCGTACCCTCCCCCTTGCACTCTCTGACAGCTATTCCCAGTATCTCCCAGGAAGAGCTTACTCTCCTGAGTAAAAAAGTCAAATCTGGATCTCCGGCCGACCCTCTAAGACCTGCCCAGTTTAGGGATTCACTGTCTCTCTTTTTGTCACCTCTGTGCCAGATCATTAACACTTCATTTACCACTGCTGTGGTCCCTGTGCTCTGGAAACAGGCTAGGGTTTCTCCCATCCTTAAAAAACCCTCGTTGGACCCAGCAAAGCTGGAAAATTTCCGGCCTATCTCCCTCCTGCCGTGGGTAGCTAAGATTGCTGAGGCCCATGTCAATAACATCCTTACTAAATTTCTTAATACCAATAACATTCTGGACCCTTCGCAAAATGGTTTCCGTGCCGGACACAGCACAGAGACAGCTCTTCTGGCAATGACTGAACACCTTCGGACCATCCTGGACTCCGGTCATACTGCGGCACTGATTTTACTTGATCTCAGTACCACATTTGACACGATTTCACACGTGACTCTGCTACAACGTCTGGAGGCTGCCGGGGTGGTGGGCCTCGCACTCGAATGGTTTAAGTCATTCCTGAGTGAAAGATCCTTCCGCGTGTCAGCCCCCCCGTTCCTCTCCCAGTCCCATTCCATTGGGCAAGGGGTCCCCCAGGGCTCTGCTCTGAGCCCCGTATTGTTCAACTTATATGTCCAGCCTCTTGCTACGGTGGCCAGGAAGATGGGCCTCACTATGATTTCATATGCTGACGATACGCAGCTAGTGGTGGCCCTATCTGATGGTTCCTCTCTGGACGCCCTCCGGTTTAGGAGCAGCCTGGCCGCCGTGGCAGAGTGGATGACCTCTAATTGCCTTCAGTTGAACGCCACTAAAACGGAGGTACTGTTGGTAGGGAAGGACAGGAATCTCTGGAATGAGCAGTGGTGGCCAAGTGTGCTTGGAGACACCCCCACCCCTAAGATGGCGGTCAAGAACTTAGGGGTTTGGATGGATTCCACCCTCAGCTTCCAAGAACATACAAAAAAAGTCGCGGGCACTTGTTTTGGTCTCCTGCGGGGTCTCAAGCCGTTGTTGAGGTTTTTCAACCCGCCTACACGCCAGCTGATTGTCCAGTCTGCTATTCTATCCAGACTGGACTACGCTAACTCGCTCCTCTTAGGAGCCAATCAGGCTGAGGTAATGCGACTACAGCGTGTGCAGAATGCGGCTGCCAGAGCCCTCTTAGGGCTCCCACGTCACTGTTCCGCCACTGACGCCGTTCAGCGGCTTCACTGGCTTCCGGTGGCCAAACGGATCCAATTTAAGGCACTTTGTCTATCCTTTAAGATCTTGAAACTAGCTTCACCCAGCCTCCTTGCCAATTTGTTAACCCCCTACGTATCCACGCGCGAGCTGCGATCCTCGGGGCAGTACTTTGTCACTGTACCCCGGGTGAAGCGTGTCCGGGCTGGTGGTCGATCTTTCCACTACATGGCCGCTAAGCTATGGAATTCTCTGCCCCCTCAGATTCGCTGCTTAAATCACTTGTTGGCTTTCAGGAAAGCAATTAAAACCTTCCTCTTTCCGCCAGCTTAGGCCGCCTGCTCTTTTTTCCTGTTACTTACTAGTTTCTCCTTTACCCTGCTACTCTTTGTGGCTGGCAGCGCCGGGACGCCTCTTTGCTGGGGCAGCTGCGCGCTATATAAATCTAGTTAACATTAACATTAACATACTCCAACGTCGGAAAGAGATGGCTAGTCGTTATGAATCCATCAACAAGAGTTGCCCCATCGAAAGAGCCTCACACAGGTAGGTATTCTTCACGTTTTATTAGATGAAAGCTGCAGCATAGTTTCAGGACATCTCACCACAATGTCAGTAAGCCGACATGTTTCGTGCTCCCTCGCACTTTATCACAGGCTTGATTACTTTAACAACGTAAAGCAAACTGAGCACCTGATATAGCCGTTCATAACGGCTAGCCCAGCCGTGAAAGCAGCCCCGCCGCATAACAGCGGATCAATGCTGATGCCAACCGGTAGTCAGCAGTGTTGAACAGGAGGAACGTGGTGGAAGTTCTAAGGTGCAGCCCAGGGTGAACGGACAATTTCACAACCCACTGGGGTATTTTATTTTTCAAATTGTGCAACGCAGAAGCAGCTCACTGGAGTAAGATGTATGAGCACTACGGAGACCAGTAGGCAGTGCTACTGTCCACGCCCACTGGGGCGGGTGTCATCAACTATATCAAGTGCTCAGTTTGCTTTACGTTGTTAAAGTAATCAAGCCTGTGATAAACTGCGAGGGAGCACGAAACGCGTCGGCTTACTGACATTGTGGTGAGATGTCCTGAAACTATGCTGCAGCTTTCATCTAATAAAAGGTGAAGAATACCTACCTGTGTGAGGCTCTTTCGATGGGGCAACTCTTGTTGATGGATATATATATATATATATATATATATATATATATATATATATATCCAATACGAGTGCGCAGCACTTGAGGGTGCACTCGAGAAACCGCTATCTGCTCTTATGTAAAACAGGCCCTTGCCAAACTGTGAAATCTGCCTTTTCAAAAGAAAAGGAATACCAGGGCCCCAGACTTGGCCGCCCAATCGTAATATGATATTGATTTGTAGATTTTGAGATAAGTGAAAATGAAAGCAGTGCGAAAAAGGTCAGGTTTTGTACGTTTTACTCTAGGTGGAAATTAACAAAATTGATCTTTCGAAGGGAGTGTAATTAGTAATGACCCTGGAGCCTCTGGCTTCTATTTATAGACCTAGTTCTGGCCTTTACATCTGCAAGTAGCCCAGTATGCCCCTTAATATTCTTGATTTTGTAGGCAGGCTTTAAAAAATGAACAAATTGCCACTTGACCAACAGCTTGAGTAACTGAATAAAGTTACCAGATCCACAAGGCGTCCCCTTAAAACAGTAAAATAAATATTTAAGTCACAGTTTTTTTTTTGTGTTAGTCAAAATTATTCCATACTTTGACTGGTATTTGACTGGTTCTGTCCCCATCCCAGTCAGCTTTTTCAGAGGTGGCCTACATGTGACTGAATCAAAACCTATCCCACTAGCCATTCGAGCTAAATACATAATGCAGCTCTGACACTTAACCAACCCTTTCGGCCTCTCAGAAATTCTTTTGGCTTGTTAGTGACTATTCCTGACTCCTAAATCCTGATTTGAGCTATACTCTGCTCCAAGTCTGTCTGTCTTCCTGAGATCATCCTAACACACTGCAATACTGGCAAGTTGCCCCATTTCATGTGAAACCTTCAGTCTGGGTTTTTTAGCCAGTTCCACTCTTCCTTTTGCTTTTTCCGTTAGAATAGTGGAATCCAAACACTGCATGAGAAGGACAGTTAGTACGCCAGAAACTGGTCGTATTTATGGCACTTAACATGGGCCATTTTGGAGACATGAGACTGGCTGCTCACCATCTCTATCATCTTTTAGTAGGCAGATAGTCCTACATACAAGTAATTGCAAATCATGTTATCAGCAATAAAAGCTAAAGCAGGATTTCCTAAGCCAATGCATACATTATTAACTTGAGCACCAATGGTCACTTATTTCCATGCCTTTCATCCATGGCTTTACTCAGTTCCTTATCAGCACAAGGCAAATAAACACACACAGTAAAGGCCAGAGTCAGGTTACTGCTGGCGATGCTCTGAAAAGAGAAATGTCTAACATCACAATCTTGATGTAATTGTAGAGACCAAGCAAGATTCTCAAGGCCTTCTAGGGCTCCCAGAAGTTGACACCTGGGAACTAGATTCAGGGCTTGAGAGGCTGTGTGCTTCTGGCCAGGTATAGAATATTTGCGTCGTAATCTGCCACTCCCTAAATACATTTGTGGGAACATATAAGTTGTAGGTGTAGGTTTGTATTCTGTATGACCTTTTACCTCTGTTGGTCTCCAACTCTGCTATATCTTCCTCCCCCAAAAACTAAGAATGTGTCCTATTGCCTTCTGTTTCTGGGCATAACATCCCCAAAGTTTAAACATCCTGAGGTGCACTACTCCTGACTTCCTCCTCCAATCCATCCCTTCTCAGATGTTTCTTTCTCTTGCACTGAAAGCCTGAGT
Source organism: Calotriton arnoldi (assembly GCA_963921515.1). Classification (NCBI taxonomy): domain Eukaryota; kingdom Metazoa; phylum Chordata; class Amphibia; order Caudata; family Salamandridae; genus Calotriton; species Calotriton arnoldi. Next base: position 3,722,553 of record CAWUFW010000617.1, read on the forward strand.
AGGATCATTCAGTCACACATCCCTTCCTTCCTCTGCCTCCCAAGTACATAATTCGCCTTGTATAGTTTGACAGAGTGTGGTAAAGTGATAGTGCACAGATCTTGTAAAAATCGGTGTAACACTTGCAATGTGAATCAAACATTGAAAATATCAATATGAAACAGATCTGTGTGGTGGATCTCTGTGTAGAGAAGAAATGGATTAAAATGCAACTATCAGTGACCCCTAAAAGTTCCATTGTTAAAATGGTAGTGGTCTCAAAGATAATCTCTGGCAGATGTAATGCACCATATAATCAGAAACAAGACTTCTTCACAAAGGGTATCGCTCTGATTGCCTGACTGGTGTAGGCTTGAATGAATGAAAACAGGAGCTAATGTGGAGTACCCAACTAGGGATTGAGACATTTGCGGCTCCTGGATACCGACAGCATTTTGCCAGTGTACTCATGAGGCTGCACAGACGGTGCTTGATTTCCCCCTATAACAGCTGGGAATAAGATGTGAGTGAGCAGCTGGATGATGAGTTGTAGGACAACGTTTGTGAACCAACAAGGAAGGTATCCCTTGGTGTCCAGTTACAGATCATCGACTAGAAATTCCCCACCAGTAGTGACATTACAACAAGTATGATCCGTGAAATGGAGCCAGATTATGACCTTGTGTCCTCATTGCACTTGTGCGGGTTCCCTTCATTTCTTATGGAAATGGATGATTGCCACTGAATTCTTGGAAACGTAGAGGCCCTGAATCAACCAAATGGGGATTGTTTTGGAAAGAGTGTATTTGTTAAGGTGATGAAGACTGCAAGGGTATGCACGGGGTCACATGATCTCAGTCATACAGGATAGGACAGGGATGCCCTCTGTCTCCATTGATCTTTAACTTAGCAATGGATGCCAGTGTGATTTGCTTCAAGAGCAGATCACGTTGCAGATATGACCACTGCTGTATCTCCATATGCGGACACCGTGCCGCTGTACTTAAGGGACATCAGACAAGGACTGAACCCAATGATAGAGGTTTTATAAATGCTCGGTTCATTGTCCGGGGTAAAGGTTAGCTGGACCAAGTGGTGTATTTTCCAGATTAAGCCATAAATCATAGTGAATGAAACAATAGGGAATGTATACATTGATCAAAAACTGATATGGAAACCCGATGCTCGGAGTAAATTGTCACTAGATGTTTATGCAGCCCTACGAAATGCTGCAGTAAGGTTACATTGATCAAGCGGGGAGTCAAGGAGTTGGGCACTCCCCATTAGTTTGTTCTAGTGGGGTTTTTTTGAGGGGGGCGGGGGTTTCTATGTTTTTTTCTTTAAAGTTGTATGTTGAATTACCCTTTTTTAATACATTTTTTTATTCTTCTTTCAAAATCCGGCAGAATATGTCAGTGTTGTGTTATAGGAAGATCTTGTAGAACGAAATACTTTCCTTCTTTAAGTGATGTGTTGACTGTGGAATCTATATCATCTAATCCTTTCTAATCCTTGCAACTGACAAAATAAATGGTCTCTATTAAGCAGAATAGATACACCTTCCTTGCAATCCACTACATTTGATTATTCAGTAGTGTTTCATTTTTCGAATTGTAATCTAAAAGCTGCAACTCATGAAGCAAAGCAATGCCTAGCGTCTTCGTTTCTTTCTTTAGAAACGTAAGTTTTATTTCCTTTTAACTGAGCTAAAAGAACATTCTAAAAAGTGACTGTCATTCCCATAGTACGTTAAAAAAAAAATAAGAAGAAATCAGTCCGTTGCATGGTTTGGATTACCTTGCGCTCAAACATTACTGCTTACTCTTAAAACTATAAAGTATCAGGAGTGAACTGTCCCAGTGCAGGGATAGGTATTACCAATGTAAATAAAACAGACTTCACGAGCCTGTACATTGAAATATACTTACTCTGCGAACATCTGATGCTGACACAGTGCATTGCAGTCAACAATGATGGGGTAACCCTGTGTCCCTCAGAACCTGGGTAAGTATATGTATAGCAACAATGGTTCTGTCGGGAATACACTATTCCTTTGTGAACACGAAATATGTCATACAAACATCTCTTTTATGTACAATAATTTGAGTCGTGCCTTGAATGCACAACATGGAAACAATGGGACACACGACAAGAAAACAAGGATAAGTTGCTTGCAATCGATGATATTTATATGAATTCCAGCATTCATATACATTTACAATTTAGTCAATCAGGGCGAAACAATGGGACACACGACAAGAAAACAAGGATAAGTTGCTTGCAATCGATGATATTTATATGAATTCCAGCATTCATATACATTTACAATTTAGTCAATCAGGGCATTGCAGCACAACTAAGGCACTGTACAGTCACTCTCTTGATAAGGACCTGTCACAACGCAAGTGTCCATTAAACGGTATCCAGAGTGCTTTCCAACTACTAATCGAAACTTGAAACACTGGGGGCCACGTTTGAGCAACCCAATGGTAATTCGAACCTGCAGTGTTCAAAAAGGGAATTGTTTACCTGGATTGGGGAATTAGTGTTGGTAAATGTTCTATGTTTTATTTCCAAATTGATAATTTCGAATACTTTCAGCACCCCCTATGGCAACCCAAAAATATTGTAAGTAGTGTATGTAACATTCGCCGTGCTATCATACTGGGTGTATAGGCTAATTCGTGCTGATTGCGGCCTGCCAGCCAGTAAGAGAGCCATTGTAGTTGGCTTGCCATGCTGTAAGCTCTGAAGTATGGAGCCCTCATACCCCCGCCTCTGACGGTAATTGCAATTTTGTCAGGCAGACACTTCGCCGGCCTGTGCCCCGTATTAAATCTATTAGTAGAGTGTTCAATGTCTTGAAAAACTTCGGAATTACCACCGGTAGGTTGGTAAAAAAAAATAAAGGATGCGAGGGAGCATTATCATTTTAGATATGGTGAGGTGCCCGCTACAGAGAGTGGAAGTGAGTGCCAGAAGGTGATTTGGGAGCGTAAAGAGGTGATTGCCTTCTGAAGGTTCCCTTCTAGAAGATCATGCTTGCTCCTATACACCTGGATTCCCAAATATTTGAATGTATCCATGGCTACGGTAATCTCTGCCGTTCCAAAGGGGATCATGGGCAATTTGAAACCCTCCTTGCATGAAAAGGCATAGGATTTACCAAAGTTAATGAATAGCCCAGAAATCGACTTGAATTGCGAAAAGGTGTGGGCCATGGTCAATAAATTCTCCTGAAGGTCCCCGGTGTATAGTATTATGTCATCTGCGTATAGAGACAGTGCATGGGTCGTATTTCCAATAGGGACACCCCAGTCCCCGGCACCCTGACGTAACGCTAGCACAAAGAGTATGGGGAAATGCGGGCACCCTTGCCTTATGCCTCGTTGTATATTGTAGGGGCCTGAGATTTGGGATCCAGTTGAGCCCTAGCCATTATTGAGGTATATAGTAGTGTGATTCACCAGAGAAAAGCCTGGGGAACACCATATTGCTTAAGGGCGGCTAACATGTATTCCCAACACAGGGTGTCAAAGGCATGGTGGAGATCAAGCGAGAGACACCATGCTCTGGGGAGGGTTTCAGGGGATGCATTCATTACTCGGTAGAGTCTGCGTATATTTAGCAAAGTATTCCTTACAGGTACAAAGCCTCATTGGTCCACATGTATGAGTCTCAGAAGAAGAGGGAGCAGACGGCAAGCTAGTACCTTGCTTAGTATTTTGTATTTTAAAGCGACAAGGGACTGTATGCTGTGATGTATACATGATCTCTGCCAGGCTTCGGCAGTGAGGTCACCGGGACTTGCACTGTAGTGGGGGAGTACCACTCCCTCATCCAGAGAGGCGCGGTACAGGTGTTCCAATCAGGGCACCAATTGTGTGGCAAATGTAGCGTAGAACTCCACCGGTAGGCTGTCCAGCCCGGGGTTTTTTTGCGGGTAAGGTCCTTAATGGCCTCTCGGTCGTGGTGATTGGCGCTACCAGTGTCAGCTTGTCTACTACCGTCACCTGCGGCAGACGGACCGCATCCAAGAAGTCTTTGATCGCTTGGGGCTCTACCGCGTGAGGAGCTGCATAGATGGAATTGTAATACTTGTGGAAAGCTTCATTCACGCCTTTGTGTGTCTACGCGGGCATGCGTTTGGGTGGTAATTTCAAGTATGGGTATTGAATGGGGGACATTTCTGATCATTTGGGCGAACATTGTACCCGACTTATCTGCTTCCGCATGTATTTTCTGATTGTATGAGTGGTAGTCCACTATGCGTAGGCGCTCCAGCAGGTCTGTGTATTCAATGCGCGCAGCTTGCAACTCAGGTAATTTATTCGCATTAGATACTGCGTCCAGCTCCAGTTTGCCCAGGATCTCTTCCACCCACTTCAGGTCTCGGTTTATGGTTTGTTGCACTCCGACAACTGAGCTAAACGCCGCCCCCTCGTTACAACCTTGAAGGCCTCCCATTCTGTTAGGGGTGAGGAGGCCGTGTTTGTATTTAGTGTGAAATATGTGTTGATAGTGGTAGCCATATGGGCATGAAAAACTCCATCTTGCAGAAGACGGGGGTTTAGTTTCCAAGTTGGGACCGTATAGGCACTCGCTCCCAAGACATGGTGAGTTCTAGGGAGTTGTGGTCAGAGAGTGTCTTTCCGAGATATGTAGTATGGGTAACTTGGGTCAGCAGTGTGGGGGAGCATAGAATATGATCTATCGGTGTATGTAATGCATGTGTTGGGGAGTAAAATTAATATTCCTGCATTCCTCTGTTCTTACTGCACCATGCATCAGCTAGTGACCATACCTGGCCCTAGGATTGGCGGGCTTTGGCCTGGCGAATTGTGCCATGGGTGGGGGTGCGAGCGGTCCAGGTTTATGTCTAGTACTGCGTTAAAGTAACTGCCAAGTATCCATGGGTACATGGTCCAGTCAGCCAGCGTTAACACAGGCCAGGAATGTATCCTGTTCTGTATTCAGCACGTAGAGGCTGCCAAGCGCCACCGGCACACCGTCTAGGTTGCCTCTGATCAGTGTGTGCCTGCCATTAGTGTCTATCCATGTATCTAGTACTTCAAAGGGTACCCCTGCCCTGATCCACACCGCAGCCCCCCTCGCAAACGCAGAGTAACAGGTGTGGAATATCTGTCCTTGCCATTTTTTCATGAGTTTGAGGGCCTACGAGTACGTCATATGTGTCTCTTGTAGAAACACTATCTGTGTCTTGAGCCTACACAGTTGAGCTTAAATTCTATGACGTTTATGGATTGAGCCCATCCCTCTAACATTTTATGTTGTAAAATTATGATGATGAGTTGTGGCCATACGAACAATTCAAAATGTGTGTGATGTCTGAGTGCAGTCCTAGTCGGGGCTTATGCATGGAAGTGTATGCAGAAGGCACAACCGTCTTGTGTCCCCAGCCATTAACCATTTGAATCCCCAATACACGGTCCAGCTGGAAAATTTAGTTCAACCAAACATAAACACTGTAACATAACAACTGGTGTGATCTGTTTGCATTCGCTTGTGGGGGTCAAAGTGGATGTGGTAGCCATCAGCATCTTCGTGTGTGTCCTGTTATCTTATCCTATGTAGGGGCATTCCCCCGGGCCTGAGCCCCCACACCCCCCAACCCCGCCAAAAAACAGGATGAGCATGCACTATAGAATGGGATCTGCCCTAGACGTTTCCTAGGGCTTAGGATGGTACAGGATGATTGTGTAGTGCATCGTGTCCCCCCCGGGCAGCGAGGATCCCGTGCAGCTCAATTAAACATCTGACATGTCTTATACATTATCAAAAATGAAATAGGCATAGTCTAGGATATGTTACCACTCAGTCCTCAGCATGGGTGTTTTGACAGCGTCCCTTTCAGCCTAGTAGTTCATTGACTGTTTGTGTATTTATGGTCTGGAATAGCAGCAAGCTTTTTTCGAAGTCCGAGTGTGTTGTGCTGACTGACGAAGTTTCCTCTTCTACCAGCATCCATGTCCCTCGTAGTTTGGCCACAGACTGGAGCGCAGCCCGCCGGCCCTCCAGCATCTGCTCCTGGGTGGGTATTAGATCCTCGTCTCGGCGGCCCTGTGTTGTGCGTCACTGTTTAGCGCGTATCTGCCGTGGGGTTTGCAAGGATGGACGCCTATGCTCATCGGGAATGGCTAGGCCCGCGAAGGTGCTCTCAATCAAAGACCATGCCACTTCTGGATTGTCAAAGAATTTACTTTTGTGTTTGTAAATAATTTTGATACGAGCAGGGTAAATGAGGGCATGTTTAGGATTCAGATGTTAGAGGTGTTTCTTGACCCTTTGATAAGATGCTCGCTGATGCTGGAAATTAATAGTATAGTCCGGGAAAAGGGAAACTCTGGCATTATCGTGTTGGATCGGTGCATTTTCCCGTGCACTGCGTAGAAGGGTGTCCCAGTCTTTATAATTGAGTATAGGGGCCACTATTGGCCTGGGCGGTGCACCCAGTGTCCGGCCCCTTGCGGGGACCCTGTGCACTCTCTCCACACTAAACAACTCGGTTAGGCCTTCCGGGGCTACCACTTCTCGCAGCCAAGCCTCTATGAATTGAGTGGGATTGTTACCTTCACAGTTTTCGGGCAGGCCAATTATTCTCATGTTGTTTCGACATGAGCGTCATTTAACATCTTCGATCTGTCCTGTAGCACTGTTACTTGGTGCTGAAGCCGGGCAACAGCTTCCGTCTGTTCTTTCCACCAAGGGGTGATTTCAGTGAGAGACGCCGTGTTGGCTTTTACCTTGTCTGCCAGTTTCTTATGGTTCGCCCTGAGGAGGCCAACATCAACAGTAAGGGTCCCCAGTTGTTGTTCCAGGAGTGCCCGGGACTCACTGATTTCTTTTAGTATGAGGTCCAGCTTGTCATGAGGGGGGTCCACTGCGATAGGAGGCACAAATTCCTACACGGTCGGTGAGGGGGAGCCTTCAGCTCCTCTGAGCAGAGTTCACCCATAATCTCCATGGTCTGTTTCACTTTGGTGCGGCCAATTTTGTGGCGCCCTCCAATCGCCTTTTCCCAGCACAGCGTAATGGGCCTCCACCAGGTGGGGGGACCAAGCAGGGCTCCCACGCCATCTGCCTCCTCTCGTCGCACCGAACAGAAAACAAGCCAGATGGGATGGATTGGTGTTTTACTCCCAGAGATTTGTACTAGCATAAACCAGGGGCAAGGCAACTACAAGTAATCGCTGGTCTCCGCGAGTCCCCTTGCACTACCCACCACCGGTTCCAGTGACAGCGGAGCCCCTGGCCTCATCAGAGTCCGGTCCAATCCGTCGGCGGCCCGTGCCTCCCAAATGATTGTTCCAGCAAATTCAGCACACTCCTATCCCCACACCCCCTCAAATGCAAGACTGGTGGGGTTCGGGCCCCAGTAGAGTTGTCGCAGCCACTTGGGGCCCTCTGGGGCAGTCAAGGCTGTGCCTTCTAGCTGTGTACAGTAAGGAGTAGGCTGCGCCAAACCGCTATCTCCATGCAGCACTCTAGCAGTTTAATTCAGGCCTTCGAGACCGGCATGCACGTCTGTCCTCTTTGGAGAGAAGGATGTGCTGAACCTATATGGGCTCCGGTCAGTCCACGTACGGGGACTTCCTTCATTCCAGATCTCCAGGCAGCGAGCAATCAGGTCTACGTGGGCCCCGCCACCCTTGAAGCAGGGCCTGTTATTTCAGAGATGAGTCCTAGTCTTCGGTGAGCGAGCGCCGTTCATTTCGCTCCTGGGGAGAGAGCACTCATCGACCCCCCCCCCCCTCCTTGCCGGTTCTAGTATGTTCCTGTGCGATGCTCTCCACGTCCACCGGCTCTGGGGCTTCACACAAATCCAGGGTCCCTTGCGAGCGCCCACAGATGTGCTAGATCTCGGTGCGCCACGCCTTCCAGCAGACACGGCCCAAGTCATGTCCAGGCCCGCAGGAGTCTTCCCCCCCCCCCCACCCCTCCCCCTCCGCTGCAGTCGACGTATATTTTTGAATCTTTGCGGTGCAAGTCCACCGGGCAGGTGAACGCCAGCACCGCTTAGAGATCGGGTGCCCCTTCTAGTTGAGGGCCTGCATGGTGGCGCATCCTCTCCCTGGTTACTCCGGTGGTAATCTATGCTTACCGCCGTCAAGCTCGTGACTATAGGGTGCGGTGGCCTCTTCTGGCCTCCTTTCTCACTTGCTCAGGGTGACAGCTGTGCCCCACCCTGTGTGCGTGGCCCACTCCATGTAGTGGCCTCACCTTCCTGGCCGAACCTGCCAGGCGATCCCCAGTGTGGCGGTTTCCTCCTCCAGGGATCCCACACTCACCGGATGTTGGCGCTGGGCTCCGGGTGTCCGCCAGTCATTCGGATAGGCTCCACGTTCTCCACCCTGAGCATTTCAGCAGGCAGCCTCAGTGGTTATGTTCAGGCCTGCCAGCGGGAGCCGTACCTCTGTGAGCCCGCCGGGCTGCTGACGATCCCAGCCTCTCGGGGAGTATAGCCACGCCGTAGCCGGCACACAGATGTCGGGCTGGAGGACCTGCCATGTAGGGGGTCAGTAGCAGCCAACAGCCTATTTTCAGGGCAGATGGATCAGTAATGCAGGTGATTCAGCCACACCCGGGTGCTCCCCTCTCATGCGTCTGCCATCTCCGGCAGTTGGCACGCCCCCCCTTGTTTAACTTGCATCACCACTCTGGTTATGATGACAAATGGAGGGAAAGGCATATTTCAAGTCTTTGCGCCAATCTTGAAGAGAAGCATCAAATTGTGCAGCTTCCGTGTCTAGTCTCCAACTGTGGAAGTGTGGTTCTTGAGCATTCAGCCTCAATGCAACAAATCCGTGAACGGGATCCACCATCTTTGGCACAACAGCTTGAGCAATTAAGGAGTTCCAATCCGTAATGGTATTGGAACTGACCAGCAGAAATATCGCTGATTCTGAAATCCTTTTTTACAGGGAGTAATGTCAGAAATCCTTGGCGATCTCTGTCAGTGCCTTGTATTTCGTTCCTCCCAAGTTATTGATGTATTGCACGCTGAAACGTTGCCATCTTCAGCAGAAAGCCACATTCTGCTCTTTACTTCACCAGACTGGAGATGGCGAATGATCCCGCTGGTAATTCGAGACATTTTATGTGGAGACTCAATTATTCCTATGATTATTTAACACTGGTGGATCTCTCCCCACAACTGGCTATCCAGTCCCAACGGATGGTATCCAACTATATATTGACCTCCAGGATGGATCAGACTATGTAATGACCTCCGGGATGGATCAGAAGATTGGTCAGCTGTTCCACCCTTCCATGTGGTTCAACCACAAGCTCATCTCTGTACTGGCGTCTTCTGTCAGTGCAATCTCTTCTACGTAGTCCCTCCTGCAGATGCTTCCTTTTTCGACGTTCAAGACCTGTAATGTAGCAGCCCAGAAAGATTGCTTGAGCAAAGACTCACGATTCACTTCAGCATCCAGAGAGTAATGCGTTCTGCCGCGATCAGCTTTCTCAACTCTCCCTTGATCATGGTTATCTTGTTGGTGGGTAATTCCAGTGTTTCTTTGATCGAGTCGGTTGTACACCCGAGAAATTCCATCCTGTTCTTGGGAGTCAGGTCCAATTGGTTTGTGTGATCACGAAGGCCTGACTCATCAGCGTAACCTTGACTTGTACTATGATAATCATTTCATCCAGGTAAATGATCGTTTGTTACCCCTATGTCTACATCCATGCCACCACTGGTTTCAGTAGTTTTGGGAACCACCAGGGGGTGACAAGAGACTGAAGGGAATCGCTTTGAACTCCCAGACTTGATCTCTACAGAGAATTTGAAGGAAGCACCTGTGTGGAGAAAAGATTGGGGTCATTAGATGGGCATCCTTCAGGTCCAATCTGATAAATTAGTTTGCTTGCCAGAGTAGATCTCGCAAAAGATGGATTCCCTCCATCTTGAAATGCTGCAGACCAACCAAGCATTGAAGTCTTTCAGTTCCAGGGAACATCACTTTCTCCTTATTTTTCACAATACAAGTGTTGCTTTAGAACTATTTCGGGTGTAGAAAGGCTTTTCTATAGCACCTTTGCACTCTACCTCTCGATCTATCTTGCCACAGATTTCTTCTGAGAAAGTGAGGGGTTGTGGTCTTACCATTTGTGTGGTAATACCCCAAAATTCTATTTGGAAACCTTGTACAGTCTGGCATACCCATGCATCTGAGGGCATTTCCTTCTACTTGATCAGACATTCTGCCATCTTGCCCCCCAGCTTTACAAGGGAAGAATACCTAATTCTTACCTGCAGGGCTGGTGATGCCTCTGCCGCCTTTGTTGGTGCCCCCTCTTTGGAACTTGCTCCTGGAGGGGAGGAAGAGGGAGAAACCCTTTTTGGTCTGACCAGTCTATGCGCTTGGGACCTTGGTTGTCTCTAGAACCTTGAGAGAGGAAGTGACTAGGCAAGCAGCCCCTGCCGTGTCCGGCCCAGCCAAAAACTGAAGAGTTGAAAACCTTTTTAAGTGAAGATTGAGCTTTATCTAAGGCTGTGAAGGCCTGTACAAACTTTGCTAAGTCCTTAACAAAATCGTCTCCAAAAAGGTTACCTTTCACTTCCAGAGCAACCTCAGACCAGTTCCCCCCCAATGTAGGATCCAACTTTAAGAGCAACAAACACTTGCACTTGGTAGATGGGCACCAATTTGCATTACCCAGCATGCATATTGCTGTCTGGGCCCATCCCGAGAGGATTTCTAGATCAATGACTGCACCTGAAACTGGTCCTAGTATGCTTGTTTCCAGTCCAGGGAGGACCTGGCCCTGCAGATCGGGCTGGACTGTTCCCATTGTGAACAGGGCCAAGACTGGTTTGCATATGGCTGGGTTCAAACTGGAATGGCATGGGGAACAAAAAAACGATGGATTTAGGCCCAGATTTCTGTACTGGGGTGAATGTATGACATTGTTCTGCGTTCTGTCCATCAATTGTTCTTTTTGCATTTGTCACCCCGAGTGGGACGGGTATGCTCAGACTTTGGTCCTGTGCTCTCCATGTCACTGGAGTCAAGCTATCCTGGCTGATGAGGGGTGAAACCCTGAAACTGGTCCTAGGATGCTGGTTTCCAGTCCAGGGAGGACCTGGCCTGGCAGTTCGGGCTGGACTGTTCCCATTGGGCACAGGGTCAAGACTGATTTGCATATGGGGGGCGTGGCCGGACGCCGATGGAGCAGGGAGCCTGAACCGGAGCTCCTAGCGGGTGATCCCCCATCACAGCCCATCCTGACCGATATAGTGGGGCCCTCCACCCCATCAACTTCTCCCCTGACTCATGAAGGACGCGGGAACGGGCAGGAATTGCCAATAGGGGCTAAAACACTTGCCTACTGGGAGAATCCAGCCGGACGGAGGAACCGCGAGGTCGACCAAGATGGCGCCCGTGGTCTGAGGTCCGAAGACGGGGATCGCCTGGTGAGCGCTGGCAGCATACGGCGGGTCGGAGCGGCGATCTGGTACGGCGGAACGCCCGTCTTGAGCGGCTCCTGGGGCAGCTGGAGCAAAGTGGTGAGAATCGCCGGGGAACGGGCCGCGGCGGGACGGGTTGCCGGCGGCTGGAGGGCGGCTGCCGCGGCGGGACTGAGTGCTGGGCAGCTCCCCGGTCCCGATCTGGCGTGACACCATAAAGCGGAACGGAGCAACGGCCCGGCCCAGTGGAGCCCCCGACTTGCGAGGCCCCACGGCCCCCGAAGTGTGATAGGGTGGGCCGAGACAGGCAAACAGAGCGGCTGCACAAGATGGCGCCCGCGGCCTGAAGACAGCCTTGACTGTAGAGCCAGGTACCGGGCAGGCCATAGGCAAGTGTGGGGAGTGGATGCGCACCTCCCGCGGCGGAGGGGAGGCCCGGCCGGCGGCGGGGGGCATCGAGCCGCTTAGCATCAGTCTAACACACGGCGGGACCCCCAGCTGGGAGCGGCGGCCTGGCCGGCTGATGTGCGGAGCCCTGTCAGCGCGGCGGGGGGCCGGGGACATTGGGAACACCCCTAAAACCGCAAGGAGCGAGGCAGACGGCGGAGCTCCCTAACCCCCCCCATTGCTCACAAGGCTGAGACGATCGAGAGCAGGGGACCCCTGAATGCACGGAGGTGAGGAGGTGTGCCGGCGGGGGGGGCCAGACGACGACACAGCGGAGAGCACAGAGTCACTGCGGACCCACGTATTGAGCGCCGGAGGGGACCCCCACCTGGGTGCGGGGCGCGGCTGCCAGAGGTGCTGCACCATACTTGCCCGGCGAGGTTGGGAGGCGCGGTGTCGCCGTCACGCCGCTGCTGCGGTCCTTCCTTCTCCTTGCCGGGGACACTGCCCGCTGCTGCCGGGTCGGACTGCCTCCTCGACTGGGCTACTTGCTGCCTTACCGCGACGCTGCCCTGGGGCTATACGATTGGAACCCGCACACTGCGTGATCAGTCTTGCCGGCCTTGACTCTCTGGTGAGATCCCAGCACAACCGGGACTGGAACCGGCGGGTATCCTCGCTAGGCGGACGGCGCCCGCACTGCACCCAGCATGGGGCGGGTCAGTAAGCGGCGGGAGATGGAGCAGCAGGAGTCGGCGGGCGAAGATACTGGAGAGCAGCGACCATGCACGAGAGCTCAAAGCGAAAAGCCCGCACCCCAGGGTGAGGTATCGCTCCACGACATCCTGCAGGCCATAGAAACGTCACGGACGGCCGTAGAAACCAAAATAGATACGCTCCGTGAGGATCTTGGACTCTTGAGGGCCGATCACAGAAAATTGGCGGACCGCGTCACGACAGCGGAGGGTGAGGTCGAGGACCTGAAACCGCAAGTCTCCACGACCGCGCGCCAAATCACGGACATTGAAAAAAGGGTGCAGGTGCTGGAGCGGCGGGCAGAGGACTCCGAAAATAGAGCAAGACGGAACAACATACGGGTCATTGGCCTGCCGGAGAAACTCGAGGGGAACAACATGGTGGCCTATCTCGAGAACTGGATTCGCACTGAAGTGGCAGAGGAGGGCCTATCGCAATACTTCGCTCTTGAGAGGGCTCACAGGGTCCCTGCTCGGGCGCCGCCGCCGGGGGACCGCCGAGGCCCGTGGTGGCCCGTCTCCTCTTTTACAAAGATAGAGATCACGTGCTGGGCCAAGCGCGACTCAAAGGACAACTCAAAATAGGGAACAGCACGGTACGGATCTTCCCGGACTTCTCCAGGGAGGTACAGAGACAGCGAGCTTCCTTTGTCTCGGCCAAAAGGAAACTGCGCCAGTTGGACGTGCCATACTCCATGGTGTTCCCGGCTAGACTTCGGATAGCATACGCGGGGAGACCAAGTTCTTCACCACACCTCACGACGTATGGGGCTGGATAGAGGAGAGAGGCCCACGAGACAGGAGGCACGACAGCACGGATCGGCCCGAGAAAGATCACGCACGATCACCGGGAGGAGGAGGGAAACTCAAGAACCAGCCAACGCCGGAAGAAAGTAGGCGAGACAGAGAGAAGCGGTGGCGGCAATAGCCTCCCTGAGTGCCACAAGCCCGGGGGCAGCCACTCCCTCTCAGGAGAGGACCGGAGAGACTCTGATTCAGAAACCAGCTCGAGCACTGTGGGGGAGAACAGTCAGATCCTACCAGAGGTGACTCCAGGCACGGCGGACGAACTGATTTAGCTCATCCATGACACGCAAGTATAGGCGGGACATTGCAACTGGTGGTGGAGGAGTCGTGGCTTGCGCCTGCTCTGCACATAAGAGGTGCCCTGGAGGGGTGATACGAGAGCTCACCATGGGATGGGGGGAGCCCAGGGAGCGGAGGGGAAGGCTTTCCTCCAGACGGGCACTCGTCTAACCACCACCCGAACGTTGGACATTTGACTGTTACCATGCCAGAAGGCAGTTTGGATAGGGGGGAATTTCTCACTTGTCCTGGGGAAGGGGAGTTGGGGAAGTTTTGTTGTTTTAAGTTGGGGGCACTGCTGTCTATACATTCCCGGGGACACGACGATACAACGCGGAGGGTCCCTCTTTCCTTACATTGCACCGAACGTTATGCAGGGGCGCGAGGGCTGGACGGCGGTAACGAGAATACCAAGGGATGCCGAAACGTAAGGTATATAACCTCCTCTCTTGGAATGTCCGGGAGATGCGCTCCATGCACAAACGCTACAGGGTTTTCTCTCATCTGAACAGGCGGGGGATACATATTGCAATGTTACAGGAGACGCACACATTGGCATCTGAGGGGCGGCTCTACAACGTAGATGGAGGGGACAGGCATACTATACCTCATACTCGGCGTTCGCCAGGGGGTCCTGGTGTGGATTAGAGCAGGGGTCCCCTTCCAGCACACAGGGCACAAAGTAGACCCGGAGGGACGGTACGTGGTGGTTACGGGGCGGTTGGACGGACAGGACGTCACGCTCATTAATATTTATGGCCCAAATGTGGACCAGGGAACGTTCCTGGAGCAGCTATCTGGGACCCTGGCGCCATATCTTACGGGGTCAATTATTATGGGGAGATTTCAATTGTATTGCAGACCTGATGCTCGATCGATCTCATCCACCACTACGGGATGCCCCGGCACACAGAATAGCTAAGGCGTTTGGGGACTGGCAATCTCGCTGGGGATTAGTAGACACGTGGAGACGTATGCATCCAGTTGACAGGGAATACTCCCACCTCTCACATGTGCATGACCTGCACGTTCGCCTGGACACCTTTCTATGCTCCCCGGACGTACACGCCAGAATGCACGACACGGAATACCTCACCCGGACAGTGTCGGACCACAACCCGATACTGACCCGACTGCACTGGGGGACCCAGCAGCAACCCATCCCAACATGGCGCCTTAACTTAAACCCGAGGCACTAGAGGATCCAGTGTTCCTGGATGAGATTAGGGGCCATATCGGCACGTACTTCGCCGACAATGCGCAGACCACGGACTCCAGGGGGACGGAGTGGGAGGCCTTCAAGGTTGTCATCAGGGGGCGCTGCATGGCGCTCTCCATTGGGGTCAGGCGAACGTTACTCACGGACGTGGAGAGGGCCGACCGCGCACTGAGGGAGGTGGAAATTCGCCACCCGAATCAACCAGAACTCCGGCAGGCATTGCTGGCAGCGAAGGAAGAGGTGGCCGCGCACGAGGAAAGGCTGAGGTGTTTCGACTATAAGGCCTATATGGACAGGATGCACGCAGAGCAAGATAGAGCGGGTAGGTTACTAGCGTGGCTGGCCAACCCCACCCGCAGGGGGAACACAATTATTGAGCTAGCAGGCTCTGAGGGTCAATCCTTATATCGGCAGGATGCTATTAACAATAGGTTCCGTGGATACTATGAAAGGCTGTATGAGAGCTCTGGGCCGCGGGGGGAAGGGGAGATAGAGGGCTACCTGGCAGACCTTCCTCTGCATACCCTAACGGACGAGGACGCGGACCAACTGGGGGCGGCCATCACGGAGCGCGAAGTTCGGGTGGCCATCAAGGAACTGGCCAGAGGGAAAACCCCAGGCACAGACGGGCTTCCTAAAGAATTCTACGCGGCATACGCGGAAGAACTAGCCCCCAAGCTAGTGGAGATGTACACAGAGGCGGGGGAGAGGGGACGCCTGCCTGCCACTATGCGTGAGGCAGTGGTGATCCCGTTATTGAAGCCCGATAAGTCCCCCCTGGAATGCACAGCGTATAGGCCCCTCTCGATGTTAAATCTCGACTTTAAGATATTAAGTAAGTTGCTGGCAACGCGATTGCTGCCGCATATGACCTCCCTTGTGCATCTGGATCAGGCGGGATTTATTCCCCGCAGGAACATGACCCTGAACATACGCCGCCTGTTATCTGTACTTGAGCTTGGAGCAACGGGTGATCAGGCAGGAGCGGTGTTTGCCATTGACATGGAAAAGGCATTCGATAGCCTAGAATGGGGGTTCCTGTATGCAGTTTTACTCAAAATGGGCCTTGGGCCAGGGTTCCTGCGATGGGTGCAGCTACTATACGCTGATCCGGTGGCAAGAGTCCGCACAGGGGGCACGATATCAGGGCAGTACAGAGTGGAGAGGGGCACGCGGCAGGGGTGTCCCCTCTCCCCGCTGTTATTTGCCCTGGCGGTGGAGCCACTGGCATGTGTGGCGAGGTCAGACAGGGCTTACAGAGGGTTACAACTGGGGGAGCAGAGGCACAATATAGCGCTATACGCGGACGATCTCCTATTATTCCTGCGCCACGCAGGGGAGGATCTCCCGGGGGCACGGAGGATGATGGACGAGTTCGGCGGTCTATCGGGCCTCCGAGTAAACTGGCAGAAGTCTCGATTGTTTCCCCTGAGGGTGGACATGGTGCCACCTGAGGACCTTGGTAATCTGAGATGGGAGCCCAGATGTTTCCGCTACCTGGGAGTGCGCATCTTCCACGCTGTAGCAGATGTGAAAGAAGGGAACATAGAGAGGGCACTGCGCGCGCTTAAGGATAGTATGGACTTCTGGGGAAAGCTTCCTCTATCCGTGATGGGCCGGGTCTCCCTACTCAAAATGGTGGCTCTCCCTCGATTGCTGTACTTTTTTACTACATTGCCAGTGTGGATCTCGGCGGCTTGGTTTCGGGAGCTGGACTCCCGACTGTCTGCATTCATCTGGGGGCGGGCCGGCGGAGAGTGGCCCTTAACACATTAAAAAGACCCCGATCAGAGGGGGCCTCGCTGTGCCGGATATGGAAGGGTACTACTTGGCAGGACAGCTACAAAGACTCACACAGTGGGTGGCGGGGAGCATAGACCCAGACAGGGCGGTGCCACTGTTCACCCCGAACAAACTGGATGTGTTTCGCACACTGCTAAGGGTCGCCAAACCGCAGCAGATCAGCAGTAACGAACATGGGGTGATCCGACGGTGCTGGGGCAGATGCCTACAGAAAACTAGGACAAAACACCCATACTTGCCCGAAATGGCGATGACGCTGCTGAGTGCCCTGCCCAACGGGGGACAATGGCGGGGGATAGACGATTGGGTACAAGCAGGGGCTACAAGGGTGGGAGATCTCTTCCGCGATGGAGAGCTACTCTCCTTTGGGGACTTCAGCGCCGACTGGGATATCCCAATAGGGCATTTCCTATTATACGGAGCAGTCACAGGGGCCATGAGACGTCACTGGGGAACAGGCACGACTGAACCGATTCGACACACCACCTGCGAATATATAAGCATTGCCGGGGGCACTATCAAGGCGGTGGCATGTCTTTATAGGGCCATAGGACGCGACTCCCTGCAACCGCTGGACAGATTGAGAAACCAATGGGGGGAAGACGTCGCCAGGCCACTGGAAGACAAGGACTGGGAAAATATTCTTGACCGGGCACCCAAAGTTTCTAGGAACGCCCGCTTTAGCTTGATTAACTTCTACGTACTCCACCAAGCCTACCTTACGCCAGAACGTATCAACCGATACTTTACTAGAGACGACGCCAGATGCCCGAGATGCACTACACTAGGGGCGACTTTCATTCACATGCTCTGGAGCTGTACTGCTTTAACACATTACTGGCAGGAGGTGACACAGGAGACGGCTAGGGTCACGGAGAGGATTATCCCCTGCACACCGACACATGTCCTACTAAGCCTGTTCCCACACATGGCCAAAACTAGGACCACAGATAGGTTCCAAGATCTCGCCTTCATACTGGCGAAGCGAGAAATCACTCGTAACTGGAAAGACCCGAAGGGCCCCAGCACACACAGTTGGAAGCGAGAGCTAGTGAAATGGGCAGGATGCGAGAGTAGGATCCTACTGAGGAATGCGAGGCGGGGGATAGGCAAGGAGGAGCGAGCCAGGGCATGGGAGGGGTTGCTGGGTGACCTGCAAAGGGACGGGCAGGAATCCGACGCCTCTTCCCCTGAAAGGCCCCTACAGTGAAAGCATCCCTAATGGCCAGGACAGATCAGAGTAGCTTTGAAGACCCCGGAGGGTGGGGAGCGTCCAACACACTCCAACAGGAGAGGGTAGGGACAGAGGGGGTAGTATATATACACATATATAGGATGCCCCTGCGCGTAATGATTGGATAGAGGGGAAGGGACCCTTGGCACCCGAGTGAGGCAAACGGGAGACAGCAGTGCGGGGAGGGAGGGAGGGGGGACTAGGTTACGAGGTTTGTTAGGCAGAAGGGGGGAGGGGGTCAGGGCCGGATTAGCACTATCCCTACCGAACAAGGCGGGAGGGGCTGCACGATACGAGGGCAACGTGAGGAAGTGTATAAACTGTCCACTGAAATATAACGCATATGACAATGGTCCGAATGTAATGTTGTCTTGATTTCTGCAACCCTGTTTGAACATAAAGGCAATAAAATTTGTTTAAAAAAAAAAAAAAAAAAGACTGATTTGCATATGGCTGGGTTCAAACTGAAATGGCATGGGGAGCAACAAAATGATGGATTTAGGCCCAGATCTCTGTACGGGGGTGAATGTATGACATTGTTCTGCATTCTGTCCATCAATTGTTCTTTTTGCATTTGTCACCCCGAGTGGGACGGGTATGCTCAGACGTGGGTCCCGTGCTCTTCATGCCACTGGAGTCAAGCTATCATGGCTTATGAGTGGTGGAACCACGAAACTGGTCCTAGGATGCTTGTTTCCAGTCCATGGAGGACCTGCCCTGGCAGTTCGGGCTGGACTGTTCCCATTGGGCACAGGGTCAAGACTGATTTGCATATGGCTGGGTTCAAACTGGAATGGCATGGGGAGCAAAAAAACAATGGATTTAGGCCCAAATCTCTGTACTGTGGTGAATGTATGTCATTGTTCTGCATACTGTCCATCAATTGTTCTTTTTGCATTTGGGAGAATCAGGGTCTCCTTGATCAGACCATTGATTACAATTCGGGATAGTATCGGTGTTAAACAGACCACTAGGTCCCACATCCTCCTGTAAGAGGTCCACCTGAGAGGTTTGAATAAGTTGACACAGTTTCCCAAAAGATTATGCCAGGTCCTTGGGCTTCTTGGTGCCTGGTACCCCAGTTGGGGCCTCACCTGCATCAGAACAAAGCATCTGTAGCAGACTCTCTGAAGAACCATTGGTGGTCTTGCTGGATGAGTTCTGCCTCCTTTGCAATTTCATACACATTGGCGTCTCAACAGACTTAGTTCGATACTGCAGTGTCTGTCATAGAAACCAGTTCTGAGTCAAAACCTCCTCCTGCCGAACATAGCCATGGTCATCACCTGCATAGTAGCAAACTACAGAGGATTTGAAGTGTGCACCGGCTGGTGTCCAAAATGGCTGCTGCAGCTCTTCCAGACCTTACTTATGCATTAAGATTCCTGAGCGCATCTCCCAGTCGTCTCCTTATTTGCGTTGCATCCAGCGTTGGGAACGGTTCGGGCGCACTAAAGCAGAGATGGACTGTAACAATTTTCCCAAGCACCCCTGCCCAATCTCCCTATGCGCGTCCTTTTCAGCGTTGGGAGCAAGTGGGGCGTGCAAGGGGTGGGAAGCCACAAGATGAGAACTCAACGGTCTGAGCCGCGAACCTCTAGTGCATCCTGTCAAAGAGTGACTGAGCACGTTAACAGCTGCACTGAAAGAAGTCAAACCTTGAAGTTGTAAATATACAAAGTGTATCAACTTAGCACAAACACTATGAGCCACGTGTATAAACAAAATTAAGGAGCATTTATCTGAGGCTACCGTGAGCAGCAACGAAAGAGTTCAAGGAAGGGATGTCCTACTGTTATGGGTATTACTATTGGATTTTGAAGTCATGTGTTGCTAATGACACCACAATTTATATATTCATGGGAGTTGTAATTTTTTTATTGGCTGCTGTGAAATTTTAGTGAAGAAAATTAAGTATAATCGGAGCTACTGGTCCTGACATAGAATTAACAGGGCCTAATACAGGGTCCATGTAATGAGGCTCAAAGAGGGCATCATTAGCTAGAGCAGTAGGTGGTTCTAGATTGGTGTACCGTTTGACCTAAGAACTACTTCAGAATGTAATTTTTTTTTCCGAATATGTGCTTTTTTAGATACTTTATTTATCATCTTTAAACTGTTCATAAAATAGGTCAAGGATCAATTACAGATACGATTTCTTCACAAGTTGCATTTTTAGGTGTGCATTACAAAGGATGACTTTAGAATTTCAGCTTCCTAACTATTACACAGCTAACTTTGTTCTCCATTTAACAGTCACAAGTGTCATATGCAATTGTTCTTGTTAACAGTTCTCAATTTTAATTCTGGTACAATTACCATAATTTCTTCTGTATCTTTCTCCAGTATGAAAAGCTTATCCAAATCTTACTAAAGCAGTTGGATCATAACAAATAAGTACTCATGGGAGTCTTTCTAAATAACCTTCCGGCCACTGCTATTTGAGATATTTTGTTCCTAAAATAGCATTTTTGTATGAATGCAGAATGTAAAATCCTTAATCCATTCAGCAAGATTCTGTGGCTTCAACCTCATTCACCCTAACACTATACAATGTTAAGATATTAGTCACAAGTGTCAATGGTGCCGCAGCAGCTTCAGCAGTGAATCCACTGGGGCCTCAGAGGCTCTAGTTGAAGTCTTACCCGCTCCTGCAGTACAGAAGCATTTGGCATTACAGCGGGTTCCCTCAACGCGGACACTCGCGAGATCAGAGCCTGCGAAGAGAAGTCGGGTTGCTCACAGTGCATGAGGCAGCCTTCAGGCCGGCGGAGGCTCACTCTCCGGAGTGGCGCAGCTGCTATCCCCAATGACTGAAGCAGCTCTCAGCAAAGCGGTAAGTCAAGGCCTTTCACGGTGGGGGAGGGGGAGGGAGGGGATTCAGTCCTTCACGTCCCGACTGGAGTCTCATGAGGGTGCGCCGTCCTCCTCAGTGTCCTCCTGGTCCGCGGGGTTCTGTCAGGGCAGATTCTTCATTACTTCTAGAACCACTGGCCACAGCCTCACTCCCGTCCAGGATGACAGCCCGAAGTCTTTGATGTTTGGTCCCAGCAGCCCCTCCTGGCACGCGGGGTTGCCATGGTACCTTCTGGACGCTATATAGACTCCTCCGGTGCGATCGCCCACATCAGTGCGGCCCCTTCTGGTATACCGGGTTGCTGCTCAGGCGTCCAAGAGTCTTGGCACGCAGGTCACACAACCTCTTCACTGGTGGCCCCCTCTGGCATATGGGGTCACAGCAACTAAGCCGTGTGGGCTCGGCACCCTCCACACAATGCACGGTACTTGGCCAAGTCAACGGCGGACCTCTCCGGGGTCGCCGCAAACAGTCTTTCACATGAGCTACACGGTGCACAGCCGAATCCTCACACATGGAGTCCTCATGGCAGGGCTCCCTATTGGACCTCGTTCCCTCCAGCTCTCTCCTCTTCCTCACAGGGCACATGGTCTTGGTAAGCAGGCAGGTACTCCAGGCTCCAGGACAGGTGGTCTTGGTTTCCCTCGGTGATGTCCCCTCTCCCATCAGCGAGGTTAGCAGGCCTTAGCTCCCAGTCCTGGTCACAGGCAGAAGTCATGCAGAGTTTCCCCTTATCACACAGCCCGTCTGGCTGCTTGGCAGATGACAACGTTTTGGGGACTCAAGCTCTCCTTCCTACAGTCATTTTTCCAGACACCAAATGTAATCTAGGATCTGGGTCCTTGAAGTTTTATGTTGGGGTTCTACTTCTTTTGACGTGGGCACTTCTTCTTTTCATCTTTTTTCATGAGAGATGTCTGCCACAGCAGGCACAACTCCGAAGCTGATTGTCCACAGCACAATTCATTTGAGTGACCAGAGTTCACACCTGGATGTCCGCCCCAGTGATATGTGCATCAAAAGGTTAATCCCAAACTCCTAACCCTACTCTTTATGATTCGCTTATCAGCCCCATCTTCCTGAGATGTGCCCAGGTCCCTTCCTTGTGCTCTATCACTGATTCAAAGAGCAGTCTTTTGAAATATAAAGGGAGTCTTTACCTTTTCTCTCCAGTGTGTCCCCACCGAGCTCACTGGAATGCAGCAACGCACAAATCTGTCTGGGGGGAATTCCTCTCCTCCTCATGTCTCTACCAGGCAGGCCTGGGCTTCCCAAAATAGAACCCATACTCCTCCATAAAGTGTACCATTGCATGTAAACTCACTCATTGTACATTCATAGCACACTTTCTGGTCCACGCTAATACTTCTATGCATTGTACCCTCACATATAGACATGCATTCATCACACACACTCAGGCTGTGTGCACTGTTCAGCACTGACGCTTTTCTATCTTTAACCAGGGTGTGTTATTTTTAAATGCACACATTGGCAGCACACACATTCACTATTTGCATGCTGGACAACTCTTCGCCCTATATGTATTGTACTTTGCACAAGTACATATACACCCAGCACATGCTATCCCTGCGCATGCACTGCATCTCTCATGTAATGCACTCCTCTCAGGCATGCATACACTCAGTACATGTACTAATCACACATGTACTGCACAGTCCTGCTCTGTCCTTGTACTGTACCCTTCACAGAGATACATACAACTAAAGTTGAGTCACTACTCCTGCGCTGTGCAGCACTCCACATCTACCTGATGTAGGCCAAGGGTGAGTTAAGCACACAGCGGCAAAACTTTTTAAAACGTGAGCAAACCTGTAGGCCTCACTCCAGTAACACAGGGTAAAAAGGCCTGTTCACTACTACTGATCACTACACGGTATGCTGCCACCATCACGCTTGTGTTGCTTAACTCCTTGTGAAGATGGTAGCCTTCCACCAGTTTGAGTTTAGCACTTTGGGGACCCCTCCCAGTCCAACAAGACCACAATTTGTGAGACTGGCTGGCCTATGTCTTGGTGCACATGCATGATTTGTGTTTGCCTATGACAAAAAAGCAGCATTAGGGATCCAGAACAGTACACTCCTTTTCTCTCCCTACAAATATAACCAGTATCATGTCCTAAGGTAGGTGCTTGGCCTGTCTGTTGTTACAGCCTGTACTTATCATCCACAGGTCAATATACCTCAATCCTTATCTTGCACATCAAGTCCATTGTGATGTGGACTTCTCCACATGCACCTCCCCTTAAATTGAAACTGGCTGTTTACCCATTAAATTCTGCGTATCCCTTTTCCACATTACCTCAAATCTAAAGTGATACCTTACTCCTCCAACAAAGTTGTTAGATCTTTCCTTCTGGCTGCTCTCCTCTTTGCCACATGATGAGACCAGGCCAGACTCTTAGCCTTGCATTTAGAAAGAATCAGGAATTCCTTGTCCTTGCACAATGAACAGCCCGCCATCCTTGCTACCATCCAATATAAACAGAAACAGCAACTCCGACCCTTTATCCTCCCATTGCTCCATCCAGCACACAGCAGAATAAAACACTATGAAAGTGATCATTGGCTTACTGTCTAAATTGCTCTTAGCTAATAGTCTTTTGCACTTATTGGCCAAAACTGAAATATCTTTGCCCAGCTAAATTCCACTTCACATAATCAGGATGAGCTGACTTTTCTGCCTGACGATGGGATTTGCTGCTGCAAACAATATACTTGTTTTGCAGATTAATCATGAAAGTAAATCTCAATCTAGCGGCAAGCAAGGAGGCCTTCTTGATTCATGGTACTGTCAAAAGTTTTGAACACTGGTTGAGGTTGTTCACAATGAATTTGTTTGTCATTTCCCCCGGATAAACTCTTTTTCCAGTACACCCCCATGTTCTTTTGACGTTTGGGCCAGTAGGTTAGCCCCAGGATTTAAATGTGATCACAGACGATAATTAAAATGTTACGAAGAACACAGTTCCATCATGCATATTGTCCAATGAGCGAGCAGTGTGCTGGATTGTGAGGGTATCTGCATATCTGTCATTTCCATAGATGCCTGTGGCATGCTCATTGGGATTCTAGGAGTCCCCGCAAGCGCTTAAGTCTACACCAAACTTAGCCTTTCATGTACCTAGGGCAAAGTTATGGTTTTTCTGTTAATCTCTTTCATTGTGTTCAGTTTTAGTGGATTTAAAAATACATGAATTGGATTTTCGAAAGGCAAAAAAATATACTGCGATGGTGTATTGCTAAATGTTTTGGGGGCTTCTGTGTACAAATTCAAAGAAAGTTGAAATTGCGATTCTGACCTAAAATGTAATTAATGTCAGTGGCCTGTGCTGCTTCAGCTTGTACTTTAAAACAAACATCTAGGATTCCTTGTGTAAAATTGTTTACTGATATCTTGGAATAGTAGTAGAACATAAAATGTTTCTGTTTCTTTTTCAAAAGGGAGCAAGTCGAGATAACAAGTGTTGTTCCAGGAGATTACAATGGGGATTCACAGATGGATGTACTTCTTACTACTGCTCCAGAAAATCAGCCTAAAGATGACATTAAACTTTCAGCAGTTATCTACTGGGGACACAACCAAACTTTAAGTAAGTTGGATAGTCATTCTCGTACTTGTGGTTTATTCTCTCAAGCAAAGTAAGGTGGCTCCAATTTGTAAGAGGATAAAAACAATGCCCAACAAACCATATAAATATTATAACTATGTTCAAATTAAAATGGAGCCCTGGGTGTTTCATGAAAGTTTATATCCCCTTCATAATCTTCTGATAAATGCTTCTGCGTAAATCCCCACCAGCAACCATAGCATATATATATGTGATCAAGGACCGGTGGTGTCCGAAACGCGTCGTACCTGAGGAATAAAAGTATAGTGCCATAACTTCCAGAGGTTCGTGTGTCTCTTTGTTCACCTGACGGAGGTACGGGGAGTCCATGAGGTCTTTTTGGATATATATATATATATATATCTATATATCTATATATATATATATATATATATATCACACCGTCCATAACCGTGAGGATTTTATTGCTCACCAACAACGCGTTTCAGCTGTAAAGGCCTTTGTCAAGTTACCCGGAAGCGGGTGAAGCGGCATTTTGTAAACATCAAACGACGTCATCATGGACATAGTAGAGTTACTTCGGTCGAGAATGCGACAGATGTACTATTATACAATAGTCAATGAGAATTAAATCATTTTCAATTAACATATTATGTACATAATTCATAATAGACGGGCACATTTCATGATTAGACAAACCAAAATATTAAAAGGCGTAAAATGAAATTAATGGCTGACATTTCATCCTGACATCGTGTCATGTGTTCACCAGCATACAGCGACTCTACGACTGATTGGCATGTGTTACTCTCATCCGAGACCATAAAACCCTGCGGCATGTCCCAGGAAAGTGCGGTTACTGTTGATCTAACACAACTGTGTGCATAAAAGTTAATGATAGCCCACAGTATAATGCAGTGACAGAATTATAATGGCTGCTGCACTAAACCTGAAAATGTATGCCATATATCTGGTATACAGATGGATCCGATGATCCCTCTGTATCAAGTTTGCCACTACAAGCCATAGGGATGTGTGTGCTCCGGCTAAACTCTCCATGATGCCTATGATCACATGTAAAAAAGGTCGCCCCGCTGCCGTAAAAAATGATACGGTGTGCCGCCTCATTCCTTTGCGGTTTGAACTTTGGTTACTATATTTGTGTCATTTCGCTACCTGGGCAGGCGTGCGGCATTTGGCGAAAACTGTTTTTGGACGTTTTGAATATAGCCGCCCCAGCCGCTTCGGAGTGGATTTACCTTGGCGTGAATTCGAGATATGCCTGGATAAGGCGGTGAGTGTCTTGCGTACATGCCATGAGGGGGTGGGAACATATCCGCATGGGTCGGAGGGCACTGCGGGATTGTATTCTGTCCTC
Organism: Calotriton arnoldi; assembly: GCA_963921515.1. Lineage (NCBI taxonomy): Eukaryota > Metazoa > Chordata > Amphibia > Caudata > Salamandridae > Calotriton > Calotriton arnoldi. Next base: position 3,748,275 of record CAWUFW010000617.1, read on the forward strand.
TCTGTGGGCTGCCGCTTCTCGCTCGATTGCCGGCCAGAGCATTTAAAGTTATCATTCCCGGAGCTGTGTCACGCCACGGATAGTATAATTACCGTTGCGTTATCCTGAACCTGTGGGGAACTCTTTGCTTTGAAGTTATGAGTAGCTGGGAAACGAAACGTCAGGCAGTGGCGCTTTCCCTCTTTGACGAAAATGTGGATGTGAACACAATTACCATCACTAGTGGAAATACCGTCAATGCAGCAGAACCCACGCTAAAACAGAATCTTGCACTACTTGAGAAACTGTGCAAACGTGAACTAAATAAGTGGTGGGAGATCACATCGCTCACAAACTATGTGGAAGTAGGGCGCGTACCGAGAGGTTTACGCATCTCCATCATACCCACATATGAGAATCCGAATCAAGAACTACTGGAAGAATGGGCGAGCTTCATGGCCAAGACCTGCCAAGGCATGCTTGAAATGCTGATCAAGTATGCCAGAATCGATCTGGAAAAAACGAGGCGTGAGTTAATAAATATATGCAATGAAATTGACAAACACAAGGATGAAAAAATAGTGGTAGACTTCCTAAAGACCTTGGATGGCCGTTTGAAACTATACGAAGATACAATCAAAGTCAAGAAGCATCGAAAATTTCTCCGTGACAAAAAAGACTATGCTGAGGGGAGAATTTTAACGTATGCTAAACGTTTTGACTGGGTGCAAAAGGATCGCCAATTTTTCCAACGGGAAAAACAAGACGTGGCTTCAACCGACTCAAGCTCTGATCTAAGCTCTGACGCAGAACGCCAACTTACAACGGTCCCTTTAGGGGTACGTCCCCTAACCTTCCTGCACAAATTCCAAATCTTGAAGCAACAGAAGGAACAGACAACACCGTCTGCTGTGGAAGGAAGAGGCAGAGGCAGAGGTCGAGGAAGACCAAAAGGAAGAGCCAAGACCATAAAAAAGAAAGACTTAGAATAACAAGGAGAGGTGGCAGAAATAAATATTGGCATCGACGTACACCACTTATCGATGCATGTGAAAAGACCATTGTTAATCTATCATCACGGAATTTGACCTCTGATGAAGAAACCCTACTCAAGTTAGGTTTATCTTTCTGTCCTACTAGTGATTGGAACTACGTAAATTCTAGGGTCGATCTCTTTTTGTACATTAGAAAACTGAAATTGAAAAAGCTACATCTCATGGCCAACCAAAGTCGTAGGTCCAGAATGGGTGCCAGTAACAACGAAAGCGCCCCCTGTCCCACGTCCAATTTCACGATGGAAGACATCAGCACTATCTTGGAAATTCATGAATTGGACAGTAACACAACTGATCATGGGAACGATCGAACCAATGTACAGCTACAGTCCTTGGGCTTCTCAGTGAACTCGACACCTAGGAGCGGCTTCAAATTGAAATCCAAGTTCAATCCCAATGTCGCCCATGATAATATCGAGGTTTATCACTCTGTACTCATACACGAATTGATCAAACTAAGGGACAATACCGACTATCGTATCAAACGCAACCTTACCAGCAAGCAAAGAAATGCACATAAGAATCTCATGGGGGATGTCTCTGTGACTATTAAACCATCTGATAAAGGTGGAAATGTTGTTTTAATGGACACTGGAGATTACAATGCTGAAGCATTGCGCCAACTGAATGACATCAAGTGTTATGAGACCATAAGCTGGGATGAATACGAAAAGACAATAACTAAGTACCATGTTCTTCTTTTGAATTGGTGGAAGGACGGACTTTTGGATGATGATGAACTGAAATTCCTAAAGAATGACAATCCCAGAGTGCCGTGTTTTTATCTTTTACCCAAGGTTCATAAACACCCCACGAAACCACCAGGGAGGCCAATCGTATCTTCCAACAATGGTTTTTTAGAGAATACTTCCATCTTTTTGGACTATTTTTTTATCGCCTTTTGTCGTGGATCTTAGATCGTATTGCAAAGATACGACTGATTTCTTGAAAAGAATTCATGGTGTTGAGTGGGAGTCCAGCTATGTCATGATCTCATTAGACGTGTGCTCTTTATACACCTGCATAGATCAAGTTAAAGGTGTTGAAGCTTGTCTTTATTACCTGCATCGGCAATCATTAGATAAATTGAACCATACTCTAATGTTGAAACAAATTATGCTTTTCTGTCTACAGGAGAATATTTTCCTTTTTGATAAGACACTATACCGCCAAAGATCCGGAACAGCAATGGGCACCTGCTTCGCCCCCAGCCTAGCGAATCTCTTCCTGGGCTGGTGGGAGGAGCAGGTGGTGTGGACTGACACACTTGAGAAATACACTGAGCACATCCCATTGTGGCTGAGATACATCGATGATCTCTTTATCATCTGGGACGGTGGCCTGGATCTGGCCACTGAGTTCATCGATGTATTGTCAGCCAATGATCTCAACCTGAGCTTCACACACTCCATGAGTGAGAAATCATGTGACTTTTTGGATATCAGAGTCACGGTAGAGAACAACAAACTTACCACAACACTTTTCAGAAAGGAAACCGCAGGGAATACAGTCCTACATGCACGCAGTCACCATCCATCTTCCCTTATCAACAGCATTCCCTATGGAGAGTTGCTGTGTGCACGCAGGAACTGCAGCACTGACAAAAACTTTAAGGCAGAAAGTGCCAAGATGATTCAGAGGTTCAAACAGCGTGGCTATCCTGAGCGGGTTCAAAAACAAGCCACAGATAAAGTGAGCAATATCAAACAATCCGAGATCCTCTTCAGTGAAGGGAGAACCACACGCATGAGGGAGACCCCTGAAAATAATCCACGCATGATCACCACATATAACACCCAATCAGGTAGCCTTGGAGCATTAATGAAAAAACATTGGGGTCTCGTCAAAGCGGACCCTGTTATTGGCGAGGTCATGGGAGAATCACCTACCATCACATACAGACGACCTATGTCATTGAAAGACAAGTTAGTCCATAGTTACCAACAGATACAACCCACTGGGACATGGCTACAAAGGAAGGAGGGGTTCTATAAGTGTAATGCTTGTAAAGCATGCAAGCATACGAGTAACTGTAAAGCCTTTAAAACCCATGATGGCAAGGAACGAAAGATTAGACAATTCATTACCTGTACCACTGAGTATGTGGTATACCAATTGGAGTGTCCATGTGGCATGCGCTACATAGGTAGTAATAAACATCCACTCAAGAAGCGCATGCTTGAACATCAAAGGGCCATAACAAACCTAGATTTCACATATCCCATTGCACGTCATTTGTACAATTCACACAATAGTGACAAAAATTTACTTACCTTCTGTGGAATTGATAGAGTTTTCAAACACATACGGGGTGGTGATATGGAGAAACATCTTAGAATTCTTGAATCTAAGTACATTATTGATTTAAACACTAGAACTCCATTTGGTCTGAACAAAGAGGAAGAATTGAACACACATATTGGGCTATGAATGTAGTACTCCACTGACTGTTTTCATTTCCTACCGTTAACCAGCTGTTCTTGCATTCATGGACGATTTGTCCTTTTTAAATTGTAATGTATATATGTATGTGTCTTCTTGATCATGAAATATTTGTTTTTCATTTGGTATATTCTTTTTAGGAAGGTGGCACTACACGGTGAGAGTGACTAGATCTCCAATAGCAGGGTTATGGAGAGAGCTCGATAGGCTCTCCCATGGTGATTGAAGGTCCATGAATGGAGGACCATACCGAGTGGCTGCCGACTGGGCCCCTGACTTAACACTGGGGAAGCCAGGTGATATGATCACGATTTCGTTTGTTCATATCCGACATTTCCCGCATAGGGGTGGACTAATGACCAGTAGAAACGAGGTAGGAATTTTCCACCGTCCATAACCCCATAATCAACCATGAAACTCACCTTTTGGTGGGTTCCCCATTGGTTGGATTAAAATTATGAGTATCTCCATTTGGAGATTGCCCGAGCCCAGCGGATCAGCCGCAACACATTGACCCATGCTTTCTATCAGAGGGACTTACTCGAATGTTTGAGTAGTCCCAGTATCTTGTCACCAACTCTCTATTTTTGAGCACTTTTTTCACGTTGATATCTGCCCATAAGAGCACATATCATTTTTTACGGCAGCGGGGCGACCTTTTTTACATGTGATCATAGGCATCATGGACAGTTTAGCCGGAGCACACACATCCCTATGGCTTATAGTGGCAAACTTGATACAGAGGGATCATCGGATCCATCTGTATACCAGATATATGGCATACATTTTCAGGTTTAGTGCAGCAGCCATTATAATTCTGTTACGGCATTATACTGTGGGCTATCATTAACTTTTATGCACACAGTTGTGTTAGATCAACAGTAACCGCACTTTCCTGGGACATGCCAATATGCCTCCGACTGCCCTGCATATAATGCCGCAGGGTTTTATGGTCTCGGATGAGAGTAACACATGCCAATCAGTCGTAGAGTCTCTGTATGCTGGTGAACACATGACACGATGTCAGGATGAAATGTCAGCCATTAATTTCATTTTACGCCTTTTAATATTTGGGTTTGTCTAATCATGAAATGTGACCGTCTATTATGAATTATGTACATAATATGTTAATTGAAAATGATTTAATTCTCATTGACTATTGTATAATAGTACATCTGTCGCATTCTCGACCGAAGTAACTCTACTATGTCCATGATGACGTCGTTTGATGTTTACAAAATGCCGCTTCACCCGCTTCCGGGTAACTTGACAAAGGCCTTTACGGCTGAAACGCGTTGTTGATGAGCAATAAAATCCTCACGGTTATGGACGGTGTATATATATATATCAGATGTACTCCGTGACTCCCTCGGATATCTCCAATACACGGACCCAAAATTGTGCTTCAAAGTGAGTTTATTCCGCCTCAGTCGCCATTACGCGTTTCGCCTTCCACAAGGCTTGATCACATGACAGTGGTAATGGGATTACGTGCGAGATTTTAAAGTGCTCAGTGCTCATTATGACATGCATCACATGATTGTTTCTACCATAGACATAGAAAACATTCAAAACATTTACCAATAGCATACTGAAATTTATGCAAATATTTTCGTTTTAAATGCTTTGAACGTGACTGTTTCATATATACGCAGTTAATCTTGTGCACAGTGTATTTATCAGTTTTCTATTTTGAACTGGTCTTTTTTGTCCTTTATCAGTGACATTTGTCATGATTCCTTTTCTGATGTTCACAGATCTCGGTTTAAATACCTGATTATTAAATCATGACATATTTGTTATAAGGACATATCATAATAATGTCATATCATTGACCTCCTAAATCATAAACATTGGTGACGCATTAAAGTGCTAAAGTGCATTAAAAACCAAGGAAATCAGAGCATTCATGCCTTATAAACATTGTTGAGTTTAAGGCAACTGGAGGTTATTTTAGAAAATGCATTAGAATTGGCTAATACAGGTATCGGGTATTTCATTATTTATTCTATATCTCCCATTGATTTGTCCAGAGCCGTTGTTGACACTCTGTATTGTTTTCGTCTGACCACCATATCATTGTTTTAGGTTTCCTTTTGCGTTTCTGGATCTCAGGATATTTTAATGTGCAAAGTAACGCTTTATAAATATATAAAATACACTTAAAAATCATCATCGACTATAGATGTAAAATATAACACCTAATAAATGCGTATGCATGTATATAAAATCCCTTATATAACACTCAGCAATATTGTATAAAACCAACATTCGATACCTTAATGTAGAACGTATTGATTGTCTCTTATTTGCTAATAAACCCATTACGATCCATAAAACAGAGTTAGTTATTACCTGGTGGAATAAAAATTAATGTTTGCCGTAGACGTCCTAGTTAAGTTCTATTTTCGTGAAAGATATACATTTTATTTATCATGTGAGGCTGGGTATTCATATTAGGCAAGTGTGTAGGTCCTCTGTTGCATTTAGGCCCCCCGGGGACTTGGAATCTAATTGGAGAATATATCGTGTTTCCAGTTTTCTTAACTTAGTTTCCCTGTCCCCTCCTCTTCTGCTTGGCGGGACTGTGTCAATCACAAAGTATTTAAGCAAGGTAGTGTCTGATTTGTGCTTATCCTTAAAATGTCGAGCTACTGGATAGGTGTTATCATGATTAATTATAGCCCGTAGGTGTTGTAATATCCTTTTGTGTACAGGTAGCTTGGTGCTGCCTACGTACTGCAAGCCGCATGGGCACTGCAGCACATAGACAGCAAATTCCGTCTTGCATGTAAGTAATTTGGATATTCTAAACTGCCTTTCACTGAAGGGTGTCTGGTATTTGTTTGTGTTGATACCCTGAATACACGCCTTACATGTTTTGCATTTATAAAAACCCTTGCCTGTTTGGAGCCAATTGTTGCCTTCAATGACCTCAGGACTAGTTTTAACAATCTTGTCTTTCATTGATGGTGCCTTGCTGTGCGTAATGGACACTCTCTGCGGTAGCAGGGGTCCTATTACCGGATCAGTTGGAACCATAGGCCAATTTTGCTGTATAATTTTGTGTATCTCTCTGTGTTGTCTGCTGAATTTTACTATAATTCTAAACTTATCCTCTTTCAATCTGGTTAGTGCACTAGTTTGGGTTTTAGAGGTTTCTGTTGCTGGTTTAGTCTTTTCTGTAAGTGCTCTTTCCCTTGTGATTGCCATTGATTTGCTGATGGCTTTGTCAATCACTTTCACCGGGTACCCTCTTTGCAAAAATCTTTTCTTGCTTTCTCCCTCCTGTGCCACTGTCAGGTCCTCATTGTTACTGCATAGACGCCTCATCCTTAGCATTTCCCCATAGGGGATGCTGTTTATCAAATGTTTAGGATGGGCGCTGCTGGCGTGAAGAGTGGTATTTCCTGCTGTTTCTTTTCGGAATAATCTGGTCTCTAACTTGTTGTTATTTACATACACCTGTGTGTCTAAGAACTCAACACTGGTTGCACTAATAGTAGCGGTGAAATGTAAATTGACCTGATTACAGTTGATGGCCTCTACAAAATTATTTGCTTCATCTACATTCCCTTGCCACACTATGAACAAATCGTCAATAAAACGAAGCCACATCCTTACGTGTTTGTGCATGCTTTCCCGGTGGGTTTCCATGAGGACCTGCTCCTCCCACCTGCCCATATGTAGGCAAGCATAACTAGGGAAGAAGCTGGCCCCCATGGCTACCCCCTCACTTGTTGATACAGCTGGCTATTGAACATAAAAATATTGTTCTGCAGGCAAAACATGATCATTTCAATCAACATTGCATTATGTTCTGTATATTGGTTGGGTCTACGGGATAAAAAGTATTCAACTGCTACAATCCCATCTGAGTGTTCAATGCTTGTATACAGTGATGTTACATCCAATGCCATTAATATGTAACCTCCCTGCCAAATAAATTTGGCAATTTTTCTTAGGAAGTCGCTAGTGTCTTTAACATATGATGCCAATCCCTTTACAAAATCCTGTAAGAAATAGTCAATGTATTTGGTTGTATGCTCCATTAAACCATCCCTTGCCGATATAATTGGCCTTCCTGGTGGTTTGTTTTTGTTTTTATGCATCTTGGGTATAAAATACAATGATGGTGTCGTTGGATTTTCTTTTTTAAGGAACTTGTGTTCATCAGCACTAATCAATTCTGCGTTCTTCCATCGGCTTAATTTGTCGTAATATTCTTTGTGGGTTAATTTCAGCTTGATGTTATCGCTGCGGATGTAGCAAGTTCTGTCATTCAATTGATTATAGGCCTCTTTTTTGTAATCCTCCTGTGGCCAGATAACTATGTTTCCACCCTTGTCGCTATTTCTAATTACGACGTTTTTGTTATTTTGTAGTTTTGTCATTAGATTGGTGTATTGTTGATTACTTTTTCTGTATACCCTTTTCTTTGCTTGCACTTTTTTGTTGAGCTTCTTGAGTTGGGCATATATCTCCAACACGAGGAGACCAGAGTAGGAGAGGCAAGTACACAGTATTTATTGTGAACCAGACCACGCGTAACATGTAATGGACTTCCTTTGCTCCTTAACGTAAGGGGCCCGGCAGGAGTCGAAAATGGTTCTTCCTTCTTCTCCGGTAGATGAAGGCATCAAATCCAGAACCAGTAAACCGAAAAAAAGAAAGAAATACGGGGTCAGGTCGGGATTACTGAGAAACCATAATGACAGGGAAAAGGGAGTGGGGAAGAGGCACCCGGACCGTCACCAAGTGGGTTTGTTTTTATAGGACAGTGAACCCTGGGACTATCGGAGCCCTCCCTCTAGCCCTGGCGGATTATCCTGTGAGGTATCGCTGGCCCGTTTAGAAAACCACCCTCGGACTCAAGCACGTACCTCAGGGAGCCACGCACCTCCGGGGGCATGGCTGGCGTTGTCGCGGTACGGATTTGGTCCGGTTCCCTCTCTCGGCGGTCTTCCCGGTTCCTCCGTTCTGCCTCCGTCCCTCTCTCCCGGCGGTATCTCCAGTTCCTTGGATCCCCTTCGGAAGCTGTTGTTCCTGCTTCGGGTGGTTCACGAGACGCGATGGCTGGAGACTCTGGGTAGCTCTCGACTCCTTCTCCGGTGTCACCTTCACTCCGTACATCCGGACCATCAGCGCGCTCCCCGTCTCCTTCCTGAGATTCAAATAGCGACACTGCTCCATACGTCATCCCGAGGGAATCATGTGACAAGGTCACATGGGTGGAAACGTCATCGCGGTAGCGATCTGGTTTAAAGGGGCCGCTGGTTTCCGAGATATGCGGTTCCCACGGGGACTGTAAACAAAAAACAGGAGAGAGGTAAGGGGGCAACTGCCATCATCATCTTCCTCCATCCGACCACGGAGGGGCGCCTCGTAACACACCCCTCCCCTAGACAGTTCACGGTCGGGGAACTGTGAGACACAGAACAAGAAGTCGGCATTGGCATTACAGCTGCCTTTTCGGTGTCTAACCCCAAAAGAGAAGGGTTGTAGGGAGAGGAACCACCTAAGGACCCTGGGATTATTACCCTTATTGCGGGCTAGCCACTGGAGAGGAGCGTGATCAGTGTAAAGCAGGAATGGGGCACCCTCCAGGTAGTAACGCAACTTCTCCACCGCCCACTTAACCGCTAGGCATTCCTTCTCAATGATTGCATCGTTTCTTTCACGGGGGAATAGTTTGCGACTAATAAAGGCCACAGGCTGCTCGACCCCCGACTTCCGTCTTCTGTGACAGGACCGCCCCCAACCCTGTGTCTGATGCGTCTGTCTGAAGGAGGAAAGGACGAGAGAAGTCGGGGGAGGTCAAGACAGGACTAGATGTTATAGTCAGTTTCAGGTCCTGAAAAGCTTGGAGAGCCATCGGGGAGGGTGTGAGGAGATCCTTCTCTTTTACACCTTTCCGGAGGAGATCAGTTACGGGGGTAGCAATCTGGGAATAGTGGGGAATAAACCTGCGGTAGTACCCTAATAACCCTAGGAATGCCCTAACCCCTTTTTTTGTCGTGGGGAATGGTGTATTGGGGATTGCTTTGATTTTCTCTAGTTGGGGTTCAATCACCCCGTCTCCTAGAAGGTAACCAAGGTAGCGTACTTTGTGATAGGCTACTCTAGATTTCTTGGAATTAATGTGTAGCCCCGCATCCTGTAGGGCGCGAAATACCTCTTGACAATGTAGTAGGTGTTGATCCCAGTTCGGGCTGTATATGATGATATCGTCAAGATAGGCAGACAAGTAACCCTGATGTTGTCTCAGTACTACATCCATTAAGCGCTGGAAAGTAGCAGGGGCCCCGTGTAGCCCAACAGGGAGGACTGTGAACTCGTATAGACCAGAAGGAGTTGAGAACGCAGTTTTGTGTTGGTCTTGGGGAGAGAGAGGTACCTGCCAATAACCCTTGGTCAAATCTAAACTTGTATTTGGCTTCCCCTAACTGCTCTATCAGTTCGTCCACTCTTGGCAGGGGGTAGGAATCAAATTGGGTGATGGAATTAACTGCTCTGAAGTCTATACAGAATCTCACAGACCCATCGGGTTTGGGTACGAGGACCACTGGGGAGGACCAATCACTCTTGGAGGGTCTTATGATGCCTGAGGCAAGCATGTTCTGTATTTCAGTTTCTATGGTGGATCTACGTGCAGCAGGGATACGATAAGGGCGCTGTCTTATAACCTTCCCGGGTACGGAGGGTATAGTATGTTCAATCAATTGCGTCCGACCGGGTACATCAGAAAAGATGGAAGAAAAGGTAGACAGCAAGGTCTGTAACGATTTCTTTTGCCTTTCCTGAAGACTTCCGTTTATATCCAGTGACCGTATAGTGGTTATGGGTGTTTCGGGTTTGGTGGCCAAAAGGACATTATTTTTAGGAGGAGTACCTAAGCACTTTTTTTAGCAGGTTTATGTGAAATATCTGGGTCTTATGTTTGGAGAGGCGAAGACAGTAGGTAGTTAGCCCGATTTTCTCTATTATTTCGTAAGGGCCTTTCCATTCTGCTCGATGTTTGGGGATGGATGATGGCAGAAGGACCAAGGCCCAGTCATGTAGTTGAAGGTGTCGCCATTTTTTTCCTTTGTCATAAAACACCTGTTGTTGAACCTTTTCGAGGTTGTTGTGAGCGAACTCCCTCAGCTTGGACAACCGTGACCTCAATCCCTTTGAGTAGTCGAGGAGTTCCTGGGTCTCCTCGGGTGTTTCTCTTTCCCAGGCTTCCCGCGTCATCTCCAGGAGAGTACGCGGTTGTCTGCCGTATAGGAGCTCGAATGGAGAACAACCAAGGCTACTTTGTTTTTGACAACGGATAACAAACAATGCCAAAGGCAATAGGGCATCCCAATTGGAGCCTTCAACAGTCATCATTTTTTTTTAAGTGAGTTTGATGGTACCATTGTAGCGTTCGCACAGCCCGTCCGTTTGCGGATGGTATACTGACGTCCGGATTTGTGTGATATCCAACGACTTACACACTTGGGCCATCAGTTTTGAAACGAACGGGGTGCCTTGATCCGTGAGGATCTCGTGTGGGAAGCCAACACGTGAAAATAGCTCCATCAACTTCTCACAGATAGAGACTGTGTTGGGGGTTCTCAGGGGAAAAGCTTCGGGGTAGCGAGTGGCTTAATCGATAACGACCAATGCGTACTGATTACCCTTTCGGGACTTAGGCAAGGGACCGATAAGGTCCATTCCAACACGATCAAATGGTTTGCCTATGATTGGTAAGGGTTGTAATGGAACAGCAGGAGGGCGATATGGATTTTTTCTCTGACACACGTCGCATTCTTGGCAGTATTTGGAAATGTGTGCATGTATACCTGGCCAATAGAAGTATTCGAGGATCGTTTGACTAGTCTTTTGGGCTCCTATATGACCTGCTAACAGATGACTATGCGCAAAAAACATGACCTGTTCTCTGAAGCTTTTGGGTACAAGCAGTTGCTTGGTGGCAGTTGGGCCTCCTACCCTATAGAGAAGGTCCTTTTCAATGATAAAGGCAGGATAGGTGGTAACAGTCAGGGAAACCTGTTGCCAAGCGAGTTGGAGGGTGGGGTCATTTTTCTGCGCATACCGAAAACTTCGGTCGCCCTGCCAGGGAGCTTGACTGATGAATACCGCTGATCTATCTGGGGTCCTTTTAATTTTGTTACGAAGTAGTTCCATGAATTCGGGATGATCGGTTCCCAAAATAAGCTTTTCGGGTAGACTAGGTAATACCCCTACGATAGCCTGTAGGTCCCTCCCGTCGGGTAGCCTCACTTTTACCTGGGCAGCTGGGTAGGCTTTTATATCCCCATGAACACATTTTATGGGTATAAGTCGGTGTGGAATTATGTCTTTTGGTTCAATGAGGGTGCTCTGTATAACTGATTGTCTGCACCCTGAGGCAAGGAGTGCCTTCACATAAACCCCATCCAGGACCAAACTTACATAATACCCTGTGCCGAATTCCTCAGTATATAGGACATGTCGAGGTAAGTAGTTTATGTCCATGGGTTCCTCAGAGGACTTTTTCAACGGACAGAAGCGGGCTATGTGGCCCCAAGTACCGCATTCGAAACACTGTGGTCCCTTCCCAGACACAACCTCGGGTTTAGGGGGTCGTGGTTTAATGGCCTCAGGCGGTAGTCTCTGTGTTTTTTTTATCCGATTTCCCTACACCCGGTCGTTGTATGCTATCCCCCTCCCAGATTGGTGTCCGTGGTTGTGCTCAGGAATAGGTGGTTGCCATTTCTATCGTTTGGTCAAGAGTAAGGCCAGTATGTTGTTTTTAACCACCGTTGCGTTGGGTAGGGTAAGGCCTCCAGGAATTGTTCAAGATAGATCATTGCCATTATTTCGTCCTTAGTATGATCTTGAGGCCTTAACCACTTATCTGCAGCGGATTTCAGTTTATGAAATAAGGTTTTTGGCGTGTCTCCAGGCTTCCCTTTTTCCTTTCTAAAGCGTGTTCTATATGCTTCGGCATCCAACCCCAGGTGGTCCAATATAATACCCTATATTTCCACAAAAGAGGAAGTACCCATAGGATTGGCCGCCTGATAGGCCTCCTGGGCCTCTCCAGTCAATAATGAGGCTAAGAAAAAAGGCCATTTGGCTTCTGGCCAGCCTGAGGCACGAGCCGCACGTTCAAAATTGAGGAGAAATGAGTCGGGATCCTCTCCCACATGGTATTTCTGTAAGGGAACAGTAGGGAAAGCAGCGGGAGCCCCCTGTCTCACGGGCAATGCTTTAGCGAACTCGTCCTGTCTGTCCGACACTTTATAGAGGCTCTCTAGCTGTTGGTTTATCGAGGTGCTGAAAAGTTCCCTATCGGCCTGGGCCGATGACATATGCCTCTCCAAGGCCCACTCGAGTTTTTCTTGTCCTGCAATGAGTTGTTGGATAAGGTTCTCCATTACGAACAGTCTAATGGACCCTTTGATCCCACTTCTGACACCACGTGTGGACAAACACGAGGAGACCAGAGTAGGAGAGGCAAGTACACAGTATTTATTGTGGACCAGACCACGCGTAACATGTAATGGACTTCCTTTGCTCCTTAACGTCAGGGGCCCGGCAGGAGTTGAAAATGGTTCTTCCTTCTTCTCCGGTAGATGAAGGCGTCAAATCCAGAACCAGTAAACCGAAAAAAAGAAAGAAATACGGGGTCAGGTCGGGATCACTGATAAACCATAATGACAGGGAAAAGGGAGTGGGGAAGAGGCACCCGGACCATCACCAAGTGGGTTTGTTTTTATAGGACAGTGAACCCTGGGACTATCGGAGCCCTCCCTCTAGCCCTGGCGGATTATCCTGTGAGGTATCGCTGGCCCATTTAGAAAACCACCCTCGGACTCGAGCACGTACCTCAGGGAGCCACGCACCTCCGGGGGCATGGCTGGCGTTCTCGCGGTACCGGATTGGGTCCGGTTCCCTCTCTCGGCGGTCTTCCCGGTTCCTCCGTTCTGCCTCCGTCCCTCTCTCCCGGCGGTATCTCCAGTTCCTTGGATCCCCTTCGGAAGCTGGTGTTCCTGCTTCGGGTGGTTCACGAGACGCGATGGCTGGAGACTCTGGGTAACTCTCGACTCCTTCTCCGGTGTCACCTTCACTCGGTACATCCGGACCATCAGCGCGCTCCCCGTCTCCTTCCTGAGATTCAATTAGCGACACTGCTCCATACGTCATCCCGAGGGAATCATGTGACGAGGTCACATGGGTGGAAACGTCATCGCGGTAGCGATCTGGTTTAAAGGGTGCCCACTCTTATCTAGTTTAATTGTGTTCTGTTTACTTTTATGAATAACTCCAGGATGGCAAATTATATGTGGCGGGAAATACATATATATTTTGTGGCAATCTTTGCTGTTGATATCTTTATTTTTTCAAGCAACTCGGCCATTTCTTTGCATCTGTTTTACTGCTGCCAAAGCAATTTGGAGATGTTTATGGCCATTTAATGAATAATACTGAATATTAATGCTAATGGATAATTTAGCATACTATCCATGTTCTCACATGGTGCAAGTTTTTACATGTTAGGGGCTCAAATTCTGTTCAATTTTCTCAGAAGTTTTGACACTTAATTTCCCTCCTTTTTCTGTGACTTGTCTAGGTGGGTGCAGACATGTGCTAATTTACCACATTTTGTGGTCAGCTGTTGTGCGATTGCTTGGTTCTAGAGCCCAGGTCTGCAGGGTTTGGCTTCCTAACCAACGGGTACAAGGACTTAGTTTAGTGCACCATCACTGAGTAAGGAAGTCCAGTTTAACTTCAGCGCCACAAAACCCACTGAGCATTCCTGCGAAGGTGGTGTTTGTATTTTCTGTGTTAACTTACAGTCCTATAAAGGGTTCAGGAGACTGTGATAATTCAAACTTAAATTTATCCAAATTTGCACTCTCAAGCATAGCACTAAGAATGGCACAGTTTATTTTAAAGTGTTTATTTCAACTGTCTTATTCTGTCGCTTAGTACATGAATAATAACCACACAGAATACAATTAAAACAGCACTTATGAATGTTGCTAGCAGCGAGGATAAAATGAACAGTTCGAACATGTTTTAGAATGTTTGTTGCATCCTACCACCTCAAGCTACTTATATATACTACACTGAAAGCATGGAATAGCTAACTTGCCTCGTAGAGTTCTTGGGGCACTTGGCACTGTATACCTGTTCACAGCGAGCGAATAAGCTGTGCTACCAGACTTCAGTTGGGAAGACAGTGTGCCTTGAGAAGGAAAACACACCGCCTGCTTAGCTCAGCTCCTCTCATCACTGGATCAACTCTTAGCATAAGAGTGGATGCTCTAGCAGTCTGGCAGGACCTTTCATGATAACTTGTGCAAAGTCATCTTCTCCTTACTGGTAAATTCCTGGGGTTTACTTAAGATATTGATCAATGACTTTCAGCAAGCGTTGCAAAATCAAATAGGGATTTTCCAAAATCCAAGATGTAACCCATCTAAACCAGCGAGATGAAAATACGTCCACTCTTAGTACGTGTTTACCTTCCATATCTATGGTTAAACCTTGAGAAGTAGATATTGAGGAGTTTGTGTCAGACTAGTGTCACCTGATGTATGAAACTGACTCTTTCACAAGTTCTGCAAAAGATAATGACATGCTCACTGTAGACCAAAGGCGCACAGGCTAAGTTAACGTTTTAAGAATGGAATCCAACATAGGGTTCATGAAACTGACATTCTAATCAAAATTCACAGTCTCCCTTGATTTCTCCATCTCAGTTATGCATTTTTGTGCTATTTAGCAAAATATTTTTGCAACGCTAAACTCTTTGATTAATGACTTTATTTTGGTTACAAATTATTTTTTTTGCAGTTTTATATAGCACAGACTTGACCCGAGAGTATAGGAGCGCTTTACATGAGCATCAGTTACGTTACACTAGCACACATTCATTTTGGTTTTAGGGATGGGGAGATTGAGTGTTTTGCCCAGAATCACAGGCTGTCGAGCTGACACCGAAACACGAACGTGGTTCCCCAGTTGCAAAGTCTGCAGCTCTGGCTGTAACGCCACATCCTCCTCCTTAAGTGTAACATTTAATCAAGTGATCAACTGAATAAAAAAAACATAAAGATAGCATATTATTTAAAAGTGCTTTATCGGTAGTTGAGAACTCAAAAAATATGTCCTCATTTTAGTTGTTTAGAGCATCTTCCATAATTTCTATAGGAATAAGACCCTCTCATGGAGGAGGGTGCAGAGGCAACAAGTTGACCACGCTCTGTAGGCGGGAGGGGCAGTAATAGCGCAACTGACCATGATGGGCAGGGGAAAGGGGGGCAGGGCAGCAAACCACCATGCAGTACAGGCAAGAGAGGTTGTGGCAATATAAAAGACCATTGAGGGCAGAAGACAGAGGCAGTGGCTATACAACCATACATGCCAACAGACCAGATTCAGGCACAAGATCCCGATGTTTTTAAGCCCGACAGGGCTTTATTCTATCTGTCTCCTGCCTAAAATCTCCTCTTTTTCATTGTAAGTCAATGGAGAAAATCAGTTCCCCAGGAGGGCAGGAGGAAAGGGGTAGGGACATGGACTTGGATAAGAGAGGGCAGGAGGCATATAGGCAGGGGCACCAAGCTGAGCTTACAGGGCAGGTGTTGGAGGTTGCAGCATAATACACCACACAGGGCAAACGGGACGGCAGTGCAGCACAACGGACCATGGAAAGCAATAGGGAGGGGACAGGGTAATGCACATGGTCAGCAGAGGGGAAAGAGGCAAGGACAGCAAGCTGACCATACCGGACGGACAGGAGAGACAGGTGCAGCATAACGGACCATGAAGGGCAGGATGGAGGGGGCAGGGGCACGACAGCGGACCAGACAAGGCAGGAGGGAGGGGATAGGGGTCTGCACATGGAAAACAGAGGGTAGGGGTCAAGGGGGCAGGGTCGGAGCAGCAAGCTGACCATGGATGGAAGGCGGGATGAGCATTGGAAGCACAACACACCATGGAGAGCAACAGTGAGACTATAATAGCATACATGTAGACAACAGAGGGAAGGTGGGAGGGGGTCAGGGGCAGCAAGCTAACCACACAGTGTAGGTGGAAGGGGTGACAGCA
Organism: Calotriton arnoldi; assembly: GCA_963921515.1. Taxonomy (NCBI): domain Eukaryota; kingdom Metazoa; phylum Chordata; class Amphibia; order Caudata; family Salamandridae; genus Calotriton; species Calotriton arnoldi. The sequence continues at coordinate 3,764,843 of CAWUFW010000617.1, forward strand.
GCACAGAAGAACATGCATGGCAAGCAAGAGGGTTAGTTGCATCACAAAGGCCATGGTGGGCAAGAGCAAAGAGGCAAGGGCATGCACAAAGCACCATGAAGGACAGAAGGGAGGTGTTGGGGCTGGACGCAGACAAACGAGGGCTGGGGATGGGCTTCACATCAGACCATGCAGGGCAGACAGAAGGAGCAGTTGCAGCACAACAGAGCATGGAGGGTAGAAGGGAGTGGCAGCAAAATGGACCATGGAGGACAGGAGGGAGGGGATAGGGACATGGGACTTGGACAGGCAGGTTGGAGGTGTCAGGGACAGACTGCAGCCATCTGACCATGCTAGGCAGGTGGGAGGGGCAGTGGCAGCTCAACAGAACACTCAGTGGCAGGTCCATGGAATATAGTGGGCAGAAAGACATCGGAGGGCAGGAGGAAGGAGAGTAGGGGCAGCAAGCTAAGCACAGAGGCTTAGCAGGAGGGCAATGATTAGGCAAAGAATTGGGCAACAGAGGGCAGGGACTCAAGTTAAATGGAGGGCAGTGGCAGCACACGGGCCATGCAGGGCAAGATGGAGGAAGCTGGTGCATGGACTTTGACAATGGATGGCAAGGAGGAGGAAAGAAGGAGCAGCAAGCTTGGGTGGGCAGCACAAGGCGAGGCCCTGCATTCACCCCCACATTGTGCATTGCAATGGGCATCTTACTTCACGTTGAAAAAACCTTAGAAATACACTGCAAAAAACGAAGGTTACAGGAACGTTATAGTTAGTAGGCTCAGATTTCACTCATACAAAATGAGTGAAATTCAGCAATTATAGTTACCTGAGCTAACTATAATTTACGCCCCCGCAATGCACTGCTTATGACACCACTCATGACATGGGCATTGACATCACTGATGACACCTCAAATGGCATCACTGAGGACATCATCCATAGAACCACTCATACACCCATTCACACCCTATGCACCTTCTCATACACCCACTCAAACACACACACCCACTCACAGACCCATACAAGTACTCATACAACCACTCACTCCTCCATAGAGCCACTCACACCCCCACTCACTCACCTATGCAGCCACTCACACAGTCACACACTCGCCCATACAGCTACTCACACACAGACCTATTTGCCTATACAGACACACCCCCATGCTGTCTCTCAATATAGCCACTCACTCAACCATCCAAGTATTCACACACTCACTCACACACCCACATAACCACTTACATACCCATTCACACATCCATACAAGTACTTCCATATCCTTTCACTCACCCATACAGCCATTCACACACACACGCTCTCCAATACAGTCACTTTCACACCAACTCACTTAACCAAACACCCACTTAGTCACTCACTTACCCATAAACCCACTTACACACCCAGTCACTCACTTATACAGCCATTCAGACACCCACTCACTCACCCATAGTCCCTCACACACCCACTCACTCACCCATACAACCATGCACTCACCCATACAGCCACTGACACACCCACTCACACACCCATACAGCCACTCACACACCCACTCACACACCCATACAAATAATCACACAGCCACTCACCCACACATCTACTCACACACACCCTTATACACCCATACAGCCACTCACATACCCACTCATGTATCCATACAGCCACTCGGATACCCACTCGCACACTGATACAGACTGTCGCACAGCCACTCAGATCACATATGTTAGAAATAGTATCACTTATTAGTAGAACAACTAGTATACTAATCTATCTTTTGTAGTAGGTTAGTATACATGTTTAACACTCATAAACTCTTAACTCATAAACTCTTAAACACTTACTTACTTGATGATGTCATCAGTGATGTCATCAGTGATGTCACTGATAATGTCATGAGTAATGTAATATGTGAGGTCATAAGTAGTGCATTGCAGAGGCACAAGTTATAGTTAACTCAGGTAACTATAACTGCTTAATTTCTATGGTTTTGTACGAGTGAAATCTGAGCCTAACTATAACGTCCCTGCCAGTAACCTTCGTTTTTTTTTAGTGTGTGTGTTTATATATAATATGTATGTACCTCCTACTAGCGGCTGCCAATAAAGTTATAGTTAGCATCTAGTTTCCATAGGAAAACCTTTTTTTGTTTTGCCTATAACTTTTGCACTGTTTAATGAATCTTCACGAAATTTTCAAAATTAGTACAACAGTTCAGCTGCTCTCTTTAAAGTTTCGGGGTAATTCGTCAAGCGGTGACCAAGAAAAAGGGGAAGCCCAAAACACTTTTTCCCCATGTTAATTTCCATAGAGATTTTAGACACAACTACAACCCGAACCACTGAACGGAATTACTCCAAATTTGGCAGAAAGGTAGGTCTTGGTTCAGAAAACAACCTTTTAATTATTTGGTGTAAATCTGTTCACTAGATTTAGAGTTATTAAAAAGAAAACTTCATTTGTATATTCAGGAACACGACCCCTCCTCTAATCCTCCCGATCTTGTGCAGAGATCTGATTTGCTGCCAACACTACAACCAGGAAGTGTTGGCAGCCATCGTGGGACTCGGCCGAGTCCCAAAAAAAAGTTAACAAAAAGGTTAAAAATAAAGAAAAGGGGTTCGAAAAGCATTTTTTTTAATGTTTGCCGTAAAATTGCAACATAGTCACGAATATGCAGCAAAAAAAAAAAAAAGGAATAGCCCCTGGGTGGGCCAGGTCGCAGAGACATGAAGGTAATTACAAAAAAAAATGGAGGGGGCCGACGGGGCCCCCCTCCTAGTGCTCTTTTTAGTCCGGGGACCACCACCTCCCTGGGTCTTTATTTAAATATTGGAGGGGAGCCACGTGATTCGCTGGAGATGGGAAGCCGGCTGGGACCGCAGGGGCCTTGAGGCTCTCCCATGATCCCCAACAATACACATTGGGTGCCCTGAGTGGGCCAGGGCCCCAGGTACTAGTGGCCTGACCCCAGGGGGATGGGATCCCTGGGGCCGTGTGTGGCAAGGGAGGGGGCCGCTCGGCCCCCTCCCACTCTAAAGAATGTATTTGACACCAGGGAGGCCGTGTTCCCCAAGGTCCGGGGGGGTCCATGCGGCCCCTGCATAATTTTTAAGTTGGCCCCGGGGAAGTGGTGGTCCCTGGGGCATATGTAAGCTGGGAAGCACTTACAAATATAAACATAGCAGGTGCCACAGTTGAAGCTCCACATTAGTAAAGCACAAACGATCCTAACTTCTTGGGCATTGGTGAAGGCAATGCAAGTGTGTTTTCTCTCGTATTCCATGTTGAAATACAATCTGAAATCCTTAATGGAGGTGACTCCTTCGTTGATCTGTTGGAGCGCAATCTGATCTGGGGGGAATGTGACGAGTGGTTTCATTCTCGTCGTCTTCTAGTGAGAGCATAGTCCATTCTCCCTTTTAATTATCCTGAGTATGCAAATGCTCAAAATCATCTGCAAGCTCCATCCATTTGGCCACGCCCTGTTTTCCTTTGTAGTATGTAAAGGTCTTCCCACGTTGATTGACAGCTTACCAAAAGGCCCCCGAACGCGTTTCCTGCCGATTTTGGTGATGCGTTATTGTTGCAGAGGAATACGAGGACATCTCCACCAAACAAAGAAGCACTTACTTCATTTAGTTAATGGGAAGTACCCCTGTTTGGTGGAGATCAGTGCTTAATTTGAGCCGGTGGTTTCCGGTGCTCAACACCGGTACTTAAGCTTCAACACCAGCGCTTTTTATGAGCACCAATTAAGGATACATTCATTTACGGGGAGATTAAGTGATTTGCCCAGAATCACAGGATGTTGAGCCGACGCTGAGACTCAAACCTGGTTCCCCAGCACCTAAGTCGGCAGCTCTGGCAATTACGCCACATCCTCCCCCAACCTTCATGGTTAGTAGTTGGTTCTGTTTTAGGCGGCGCTAACAGGAGAAATGGGCTGGTGCAAGCTGCCTCCTGTTGAGTGCCCTGGCACTTCTTTTTGTACAAATTAACCACTGGTGGCTAACTATAACTTATACCCCCGCAATGCACTGATTATGACCTCACATATTACATCACTCATGACATGGTCAGTGACATTACTGATTACATCTCAAATGGCATCACTCATGACCTCATCCACAGAACCACTCACACCCCTATACAGCCTCTCATGCGTCCACTCACCCACACAACCACTCACATGGCCATTCACAAACCCATTCAAAAACATACACACCCACACACAACCCCGCACACACCCATTCACACTAGCATTCACTCACCCATAGAACCACTCACACTAACATTCACTCACTAATACAGCCACTCACTCAGCCACTCACACTAGCACTCACTCACACAGCTACTCACACAGCCACTCACTTACCCTCACAGCTGCTCACACATCAATTCACTAATCCAGTTAACCACTTACATACCCATTCACACACCCACTCACTCACTTAAACAGGTAGTCACACAGACACTTACTGTGCAAAACAGACAGACACACACACTCACTTATCCATACATCCATTCAAATAGCCTCTAACTCACCCATACAGCCACAAAAATAACACCCACCCACCCATAGAGCCACTAATGCAGCCACTCACTCACCCATAAAGCCAATCATATAGCTACTCACACCCCCCCTTATTCACCTATACATCCACTCACACACATACTGCACTCAAACACCCACTCCCACACTGATACAGTCGTACACCCACTCAGATGACATATGTTAGAAATTGTATCACTTGTTACTAGTTTAGAAAGAATTTAACTTATGCAGTAGCTTACTATATATCTTTAAGTCTCAGAAACATTTACGAAACGCTTTCACTCACTGGATGATGTCATCAGTGATGTCACTGACCATGTCATGAGTAATATGTAAGGTCATAAGGAGTGCATTGCGGGGGTGTACGTTATAGTTAGCTCAGGTAAATGTTGAATTTCAAAGGTTTTGTACGAGTGAAATCTGAGCCTACCGTCCCTGTAACCTTTGTTTTTTCCAGTGAATATATAAATATATACCCTTTTAAAGTTATTCCATATGCTAACCTCATGGTTATTAGAATTTGATAAAGGGGTGCTGCTAATTTAAAAAAATATTCTGTTGCCTCAAAATAAGAACCAAGAGTTCATGGTATCTTAGGGCCTATCTGTGTCCTCAAAGTCTCTATAATACCGCTCCATGTATCAGAATTTAGCCAATATGACTCCACCACCTTCCGTTGTTAAATGTAGGAACACGACATACCACCGCAACACCAAAATGCAAGTATGTAGAATCCCATTGCGACTCAGTTTTGTTAAGTAAGCCTAGCTTTGCAGGGCGGGGGGAGGCGACTCGTTAAGGCCACACCTAGTCCAAGAATCTTCTCACCTCTCCTCGTCCCTGACAACTTGATTTTGTTTTGAAAAGAAGCCAAAATTACACCCAAAATGTAGTTCAGGGGACTCTGGTCTTTAGAGTCCCTTGTTGATGGTTAAATTTATGCTCCTGTGCCCCCCTGCCCACAGCTGCATTCTGGCGTTCATGCAGCTAGAGTTACCAGTGCCTCTTTTAGTGTGGAGTGCTTGTGGACCGGGCCATGTTGCTGGGGACTGTGGTCTTCCATGTCTCCTGTTTGTGATTAGACTTGGGTTCCTGAGGCCCCTATGGCTGCATTCTGGCACCCTGTGAAGCAGGAGTAATGGGCATCTCTTAGGCCTTGTTGACCGGGTCACATTACAGGGGACTCTATTCATAGTTAGAATTAAGCTTCTAGGGATCCCCCTGGATATTGCTTCCTCCTGCGTCCAGAGTACTACTTCTTCACTTCTTTACAGGATGCTGTCTTCACCTATAATTTAATTTGTACTAATTGTGCCAGATTAGTTAACATGTACTTAGTTCTCTTAATGTCCTGCGAATAGTAGTTTTCTTTGTTTATTCATGTTATCATTTCGTTTAGTTATTTTGCTCCTGTAAATTATCCCCCTTATGACTCAGTTTTGCTTTTTATTATATATCCATCTGTGTTCTTATGTGAACTATTAAGTAACATAGAACTGTTAAATCAACAACGTTTATCACCTCTTAATTAGTGTAATTTTATCTTTGGAATGTGAATTTGCTATGTTGTATGCCACGATAATAAATAAAACAAGCATTGGCAAAGCACATAGGGTCTTACCTTTGGATCCTGTTGACTTTGGCTTTTCAGTGGTTTTAGCAATATGTCACTCTATATACATTGCATATTTTGGGTATGTAAAGACTTTGAATTTGTTAACATTTGTAAACTGTCTTTTCTGTAGTGCAAGTTCTATTGTAATTGTAATTGACTTTACTAAGTAATGGCAAAGTTAAATTGATTGGATGAGAGGCAATATATAGACACAAGTAATTCAAGCAATTCAGTACACAAAGCCACAACAAGAGAAGACATTTGCATATCAACGATTTCTGGTCTTTTTATTCTCTGATGTGCTTCATATGATAGAACCAGCCAACGCGTTTCGCCCAAACATGGGCTTCTTCAGGGCTGTGAAGGCATACAACATGAGTATAATTAAGACTGGTGGTATAAGACCACAAATGGAGTCGAAGAAACACTTGTGAAAAGTGGATATGTTAATAAAGAGAGAAGATGATAGAGAAGAGGGAAGGAGAGAGAAGAAAGGTGAAAGGAAATACTAGTGAGAGTGAGGATAACAAAGGTGGGGGGGGAGTCCATATGTGTTCGAGAGAAACAGAGAAAAATAGTGTAATCACCAATGTGCAAAAAACTAAAGTGCAGTGCCTGAGTCCAAAAAATATATATAAGCAGATGGTAAGTGTACTCGTTTTCGCGACGTGACCCCATAGACGACGCTATTACCAGACCAGTGCCAGTGTCTAAAGTAATCTTGTGCAGCTAGATAAGGACTAGCTTACCAATGACGAGGAGGAATGAAGTATATCCTCAGACATTGGATCAAGAAAAATTGGAGCAAGTCCTAGCGAAATGTCAGAGAAATAACATGAGCATATGTACATCCAACCTTGTAGGCAAGAGCAATAGCTACTGGAGAAATGAAGGCATGACATACCTAGAGCATCTGGGTGAAGATCATGGTAGAAACTTATCCAGTAAATATGCGTAGGGAAGTGTACCTGAAAAACAAGATGATGTTGGACTACATACATGGAGACGTTCCACCGCTGCAGTAAACAACATATGTACTCAACGCATCAGCGGAATCAAGCCAAAGGGCCTCCACGATCATAAATCTCATGCACCTTGCCCAAGGGTAGAGACGCAACTAAGGGGTTATGATAGTAACTAAACCAATATATAAATTATTAAAAAAATGGTACAGAGCCAATGGAAAAGACATGGTGGACCGCCATGGGATCAAAAGCGTGCAGTGTAAGAAGAGCCACCCATGTAACGGTGGATTAACAGGCACTGGCGCTCACCGTTAACAAGAAAATACACCTTGCAGCAGCGTCAAACCAAAGTGAACTGTAGGCGTACGGTGTGCACAGAAATAGAGTAAATTACTCTGATATCCAAATAACCAAGCGAGTGCAGAAAAATGTGCTCGGAGAACGAAAAACGCTTAATACTTTAACTTCGCATAAAACCACGTAAAGCCCATGTAGCATGTTAAAGACACGAGACTCTGTTGCTCCAGTACCGGGGTGAGTGGCGGGCTGTGGACCCCCCTGGTTGAGGGAGACAGTGCGCAGGGGCCAGTACTTTATGCCGAGACACAAAGAGTTAAAAGCGTGCTCGAACCAATACCCCACCTCGGGACAGTGAAAGTAGGTTACATCAAAAGGGGGCTAGGAAGATATGATTAAAAAAGGGCGACGATTACTTACATCAGACGATATTGTCCCACCTCGGGACAATGAAAATAGGTTGCATCAAAAAGGGGGCTAGGAAGATATACGATTACAAAAGGGCGACGATTACTTACATCAAACGGTATTAGCCGTGTGTATACGAGGAGCCGTGTCCGGGAAACGTCCTGTGACCAGCAGGATGATTGGAAGCTGAAAAACGCCCGCAGTTGCTCTTAAGAAGCTTCCGTCCATTGCGGGTGATCTAAAAGACTAGACCGCATCACCGGAAGTGAAGTATGTGCTTACTACCGGATGCAAGAACGGCGCGAGGTACGAGGCGCATTAGGAGCTAGTCCGAGACACTTAGAGTGGAATCAAGGTCCTCACTTCCGGTATCGACTAGACCGCGCCACCGGAAGTGAAGTGTGTGCTTACTTCCGGATGCAGAAACGGCGCGAGGTGAAAGGCGCATTGGGAGCTAGTCCGCAACAATTATAGTGGAATCAAGGTCCTCACTTCCGGTATCGACTTCGCCCCGTGACTCCGTGTGGTGATAGGTTTACTAAAATGTAATAAGGCGAAATAAAATCCTAAACCTGATTTTAAGAAACTGAACTACCAAAAATAGAAAAAACGGCCTAAATGCCAACCATAAAATCTGTAGAAAATAGGTCAAGACAGACAAATACGAAAGTCCACATAATGGCTCAATAGTTAAAGCTGCAACGCTTAGATATTTAGGAAGAAGTGAAGTCATAGTGAACGCAGTCTAAAGAAATTCAATCAAGGTGCTTCAATTTAGTTGCTAATGTGCAGAGCTTATTCATGGTTAAAAAACTTGGAAAAAGAGGTACAGAAAAAGAATCTGTAAAAACATACAGTACATTTACACTGATCTAGACCTTGGCTACGTGTGGCTTAAGAGTATAAACGATAATGTGGTTAAGATACCCACATGTGGTCACACCAAATGTGACCCAAACATTATGCATAAACTGTTTGGCTACCAGAACAAGGTAGCATACTCAGAGAACAAGAGAGCACCAATGGAGTTCCCCAAAATGAAGTGCAAAGTATGTTAAACATTTCAGAGGCACCACTATCATATTCACATTGTTATAAAGACGGCATAAAGAACAGCTTCCTGAACATGCTGAGGAATAGTACGACACTCATTGTTTCACAAGATGGTACAGAAGGGAAAAATTGGAAGGGAAGGGCAGATAATTGCAGTGAGGAGGCAAATTTTGTTACACACTCCAGTCTGGCTTTAGACAGACTTAGGAAAAGAGGCTATGACTCACACATACTCAACATTGCTGACTCTAAGGCTCGGGCCATCAAGAGAGATGACACATTGAAAAACAACATAAAGAGACGCACCCATGAAGCACAGAGACTTTCGTTCATTACCACCTACTCCATGTTAAACCATGAGGTATTTAAGTCCCTAGGCAAACACTGGGCTTTACTGAAACGGGTACCTGGCATTAGCAGCATGATTACCGAAAGACCATCAATGACATTCAGGAGAAGCAAGACCATTAGGGATGTTTTATGCCCTAGCTATACTCTAAAGCACAAATCTACACAAGGGACTTGGCTCACTAAACTCAAAGGCTTCTACACATGCAGTTCGTGCAACATCTGTCAACTGGGTTGCAACAGAATGACGACGTTCAGTTACAACACCAGCACCAAACACAAGATTCATCACTTCATTAACTGTCTCACCAGCTTTGTTGTCTGTCATCATTTGTGGTTGTGATAAGATCTACGTTGGCAGCACAACCAGACAACTCAAAGTTCGCATTCAGGAACACCGCAGAGCAGCACTGAATGGGGGCACCTCATATGCGCTTGTTTCACACGAGTGTAGAATTGGCATCAATCTGGCCTGTTTTCGATTCCATGGCATAGACACCGTGACGAGTAACACACAGGGTGGGGACAGGGCTCTCCTGCTGAGGCAGTTAGAAGCCAGATGGATTTGTACACTACGTTCCTCAACCCTAGGCCTAAATACAGACAGGGAGTTACACTACTTTCTCTAAAGGATATGGCTCAGTGTCCTACATGACAAACCGTCATCAATAGACTGTCAGCATTGCATTTGGGATAGCTCTTTTGTAAGGGCATAACCGTTTCTTACAGTCTAGATATTTCATTATCTGCCCTCCCCCTTCCAATTTTTCCCTTCTGTACCATCTTGTGAAACAATGAGTGTCGTACTATTCCTCAGCATGTTCAGGAAGCTGTTCTTTATGCCGTCTTTATAACAATGTGAATATGATAGTGGTGCCTCTGAAATGTTTAACATACTTTGCACTTCATTTTGGGGAACTCCATTGGTGCTCTCTTGTTCTCTGAGTATGCTACCTTGTTCTGGTAGCCAAACAGTTCATGCATAATGTTTGGGTCACATTTGGTGTGACCACATGTGGGTATCTTAACCACATTATCGTTTATACTCTTAAGCCACACGTAGCCAAGGTCTAGATCAGTGTAAATGTACTGTATATTTTTACAGATTCTTTTTCTGTCCCTCTTTTTCCTAGTTTTTTAACCATGAATAAGCACTGCACATTAGCAACTAAATTGAAGCACCTTGATTGAATTTCTTTAGACTGCGTTCACTATGTCTTCACTTCTTCCTAAATATCTAAGCGTTGCAGCTTTAACTATTGAGCCATTATGTGGACTTTCGTATTTGTCTGTCTTGACCTATTTTCTACAGATTTTATGGTTGGCATTTAGGCCGTTTTTCTATTTTGGTAGTTCAGTTTCTTAAAATCAGGTTTAGGATTTTATTTCGCCTTATTACATTTTAGTAAACCTATCACCACACGGCGTCACGGGGCGAAGTCGATACCGGAAGTGAGGACCTTGATTCCACTATAATTGTTGCGGACTAGCTCCCAATGCGCCTTTCACCTTGCGCCGTTTCTGCATCCGGAAGTAAGCACACACTTAACTTCCGGTGGCGCGGTCTAGTCGATACCGGAAGTGAGGACCTTGATTCCACTCGAAGTGTCTCGGACTAGCTCCTAATGCGCCTCGTACCTCGCGCCGTTCTTGCTTCCGGTAGTAAGCACATACTTCACTTCCGGTGATGCGGTCTAGTCTTTTAGATCACCCGCAATGGACGGAAGCTTCTTAAGAGCAACTGCGGGCGTTTTTCAGCTTCCAATCATCCTGCTGGTCACAGGACGTTTCCCGGACACGGCTCCTCGTATACACACGGCTAATACCGTTTGATGTAAGTAATCGTCGCCCTTTTGTAATCGTATATCTTCCTAGCCCCCTTTTTGATGCAACCTATTTTCATTGTCCCGAGGTGGGACAATATCGTCTGATGTAAGTAATCGTCGCCCTTTTTTAATCATATATCTTCCTAGCCCCCTTTTGATGTAACCTACTTTCACTAATAAAAACTGTCCCGAGGTGGGGTATTGGTTCGAGCACGCTTTTAACTCTTTGTGTCTCAGCATAAAGTACTGGCCCCTGCGCACTGTCTCCCTCAACCAGGGGGGTCCACAGCCCGCCACTCACCCCGGTACTGGAGCAACAGAGTCTCGGGTCTTTAACATGCTACATGGGCTTTACGTGGTTTTATGCGAAATTAAAGTATTAAGCGTTTTTCGTTCTCCGAGCACATTTTTCTGCACTCGCTTGGTTATTTGGATATCAGAGTAATTTACTCTATTTCTGTGCACACCGTACGCCTACAGTTCACTTTGGTTTGACGCTGCTGCAAGGTGTATTTTCTTGTTACTGGTGAGCGCCAGTGCCTGTTAATCCACCGTTACATGGGTGGCTCTTCTTACACTGCACACTTTTGATCCCATGGCGGTTCACCATGTCTTTTCCATTGGCTCTGTACCATTTTTTTAACAAGTTATATATTGGTTTAGTTACTATCATAACCTCTTAGTTGCGTCTCTACCCTTGGGCAAGGTGCATGAGATTTATGATCGTGGAGGCCCTTTGGCTTTATTCCGCTGATGCGTTGAGTACATATGTTGTTTACTGCAGCGGTGGAACGTCTCCATGTATGTAGTCCAACATCATCTTGTTTTTCAGGTACACTACCCTACGCATATTTACTGGATAAGTTTCTACCATGATCTTCACCCAGATGCTCTAGGTATGTCATGCCTTCATTTCTCCAGTAGCTATTGCTCTTGCCTACAAGGTTGGATGTACATGTGCTCATGTTATTTCTCTGACATTTCGCTAGGACTTGCTCCAATTTTTCTTGATCCAACGTCTGAGGATATACTTCATTCCTCCTCGTCATTGGTAAGCTAGTCCTTATCTAGCTGCACAAGATTACTTTATACACTGGCACTGGTCTGGTAATAGCGTTGTCTATGGGGTCACGTCGCGAAAACGAGTATACTTACCATCTGCTTATACATATTTTTTGGACTCAGGCACTGCACTTTAGTTTTTGCACATTGGTGATTACACTATTTTTTCTGTTTCTCTCGAACACATATGGACTCCCCCCCTTGTTATCCTCACTCTCACTAGTATTTCCTTTCACCTTTCTTCTCTCTCCTTCCCTCTTCTCTATCATCTTCTCTCTTTATTAACATATCCACTTTTCACAAGTGTTTCTTCGACTCTATTTGTGGTCTTATACCACCAGTCTTAATTATACTCATGTTGTATGCCTTCACAGCCCTGAAGAAGCCCATGTTTGGGCGAAACGCGTTGGCTGGTTCTATCATATGAAGCACATCAGAGAATAAAAAGACCAGAAATCGTTGATATGCAAATGTCTTCTCTTGTTGTGGCTTTGTGTACTGAATTGCTTGAATTACTTGTGTCTATATATTGCCTCTCATTCAATCAATTTAACATTGTTATATGCATGGTCTATAGGCAGCAGACCATTTGAGGTGGGCAATATTGTTAACAACATAGTGACTAGTCGTGGTGGTGCAGTGACCTATGACCCAGCTGCTCTTTCTCTTTTTTCCTAAGTAATGGCAAAGCCAAGCGATCTCGGCTGTAAAAGGTATGATTGGGTTTCCCAATACTTGTATGGTACACTTGAGCTGAGTCGCAATTATGTGTCTGAGTACGTTCTGGTTATGGAAGGGTGTTCATTAAGGAGGCTTGATTGGGGGCACTGCAGGTGAGGCTGGAGGAAATGTGAGTCAGTGGGCCATAACAGTGTTCCGATTGCACGTTCATCCAATCCTTGGTCTATCTCCAGTGCGCACTTATTGATGGTCACATTTGTACTATTTGCAATTACCATCTCTAATTATTTATCACAAAATCATTGCTACTCATTTATATCAAATTGCTGACAAACACTCACAAAGCTAATAGGTCTGGCTTGTTTTAGGCATGTTTGTTGTTGTGTCATAGGCCTGGATGCAATAGCTGAAAACGCACAAAAAGGCCCATTAATGGTGGTCAGGCCCCTTGCTGTGTAAAGCACAGGATTGTAGTTAACATCTGGAAGGCCACACCCCTTTTAGAGACCCCCTTAAAACACTGTGGTGGTCAAATCTAGGCTTTTGCTTACAGACAGCTAAAAGCTGTATCATAGATGAGACCTAAAAATTGTAGTCATGTAAAGCTGTGGAGTCCTTGGAGTCAAATGTAAAATTTGTGGAGCATAAAAAAGGAGTAACTTTTTCGCTCATCTGCGGCACTCACTTAGCAACATCTGTGGGAGGGCAGAAAAAGAGCTGGTGTTAAGTGTCAGAGGAGGAAGTCATGCACTTTAGTGAAGGAAAGCCGAGGGCCTGACCTCCTTCAGTGTGACTCTCCTGGCCGTGATAGTAGGACCCAGGGCTTTTGATGCCACTGCGTGCCCCTTTAGAAGTGGAGTTGCGTATTTGTTCCCTGGCTAAGTTGATCCAAAATCCTGCCGGTCATTTGCTCCCTGGTGAAGTATATCTAAATTTCTTCAGCTTCACTGGGAATCGAGCACAAAGGGAGAGTCAGCAACTTGGAGGGGGAAGAATCATGGAGGACAGAGTTGAAGGAAGCAACAGGAGGGCAGGGGAGGCAACACAGGGGGGGGGGTGGCCGAAACAAGTTGGAGGACGTGGGGGGAGCAAACAACTGGAAGAAAGCTATGTGGAGCGGGCAGGAGACAAGCAGAAAGGCAATAGAGATGGCAACACCTGCATGTTGCGTTCTATGAGATTGGGAGTGTGTTGAGAATTCATTCTATCTTGTACATCGTACAGAGATTACTCACCTTATGGCCTGTACCAAGCAGACCACCCGCAAGTCCATTAAAGAGATAGCACCTCGCAAACAGCTGGCTACCAAGGCTTCCTGCAAGAGCGCGCTCCTGCCACCTGTAGAGTAAAGAAGCCTCACCACTACCGGTCGTGGACCGTGGCTCTCTGCAACATCCACCACTACCAGAACTACACTGAGCTGCTCATCCTCAAACTGCCATTCCAGCGCTTGGTGCAGGAGATCGCACAGGACTTCAAGACTGAACTGCTCTTCCAGAGCTCTGCAGTCAAGGCCCTGCAAGAGCGCAGTGAGGTCTACCTGGTCGGGTTCTTTGAACACACCAACATGTACGGCATCCACGCCAAGAGGGTACCCATAATGCCCAAGGACATTCAGCTGGCCCATCCTATCTGAGGCGAGAGGGCCTTAGGGGAAAGCAGATCGGTGCTAGCTCCATACACTGAGCATGGAGGAGGGAAAAGAAGCACGCTAGGGAAGCAGTTGTAAAATCCATGCACTCTTGTGGAGTGCTGAAATAAAAAGAAAAACGTAGCACCTGAAACATGAACAGTGGGAGGACACAAATTATGTTTCCATGCTCCAGGGAAATTGAGAAACACATGAAGAGGACGAAAGCCCACACAAGGTAATGAATAGGAAGCAAGCAAATGAATGGCAATGAAGCATACCAATGTTAAGCAATGAGCGCACTCCAAGTCCACTGCAAGCTGACAATATGTCTCACAACAGACCTCCCATGCGCTTTCTCCCGAATCAACTTGTTTTTTGCTAGTTTCATGAAATGTAGTGTTGCATTGTTGAGAAACTTTACAGTGCTTTATTGTGAATCACTAGCACCATTGTATATTTGTATGCTGTGACTTTGTGTTATTTTGTGATTTTATGAAATTAACGTGTTCTCAAAGTTAGAAAAGGGCTATCCTTGCACAGTGTAAGTGACTCAAAAGCATTTTGTCCTAGTTTCCGCTGTTTAATTCTAGTACTAAATCTTTGCTTCTTTCGACAGTGTTCAGAACATTACTTGTCCTCCAGTGTCTGTCAGCTCGTACACCATTTATGTTCCATAGATTTTTGATGTGCTTTGTGCCCTGAGCTGCTTCTGTGATTGTGTCATGTGCCATTTTAGAAACAATAACTCATGTGAAATACCTTTGGTCCCAAACCTTTCCAAGCAACTTCTCTCGCTGAAATATGATTATTATTGCATGGGTTGACGGTCTCTCTGGAAAAGAGTGCTGGATTTGGTTTTTATCTCAAGTAAGCTTTATTGTATCAAAAGGCATGTCTCCAGTAGAAAATATGATAGCTTGTTGATTGGCTCACAGATCTCAATCCTTTTATGTGCATCAGACAGTAAATTAACTATAATAAATGTGCGATGAAGTGGCTGTGATTAATCCTGTTATTTTGGGTCTGTTAGTGGCTTTAGGAATTGTAGGTGTCAGAATTAAAAATACAGATAGTGAGGTCCGTGTGTTCCTTCTCGTAATAAATCCATTAGTAACATGGTTAGGATTGGCAATAGTATTTGTGGTCCACAACCGTGACTTCTACCACTTTGGTTGAGTTAACTTTAACTAAGTAGGGTCTGGGCTCATTCTACCTTTGTGCATTCTGTTAGAGCTGCCAGGGGTAATTTGGACTCTGAATGAAGCTATGAAGTTAAAAGTGATAGTGTAATGTAAATTTTTACTCAGCTGTCTGGAGTTGATCTGCAAACCTATGTCTGTGTTATTGTTATAGTAAAATGTTTCCCAGCCAACCTCCTAGCATATGCCACTATGAGAATTTAGATAGATAATCCATGCATAGGAGAGGCATAGTGGGTCTGGCCTCGAATAGTCAATGTGGTAAGAGTTAAGGTAACACAATGTACCTTCTGAAAAAAATAGGACAGTGATTCGGTAGGCGTAGAGGGTTGCAGAGGTGGTGCGGTGAGGTTTGTAGGTCAGAGCTGATATGGATGACATCGATTAAACGGATCAAAGAAGTAGACACTTGAAACATGCCCAACGTGGTGACTTTGACAGATGTAAGCCGTAGATCACGAGAAAAGTAATTGAAAAACTGTCAGCAGAGTTAGAGTAGAGGCATCAGGAAGTGGGTGGGAATAAATGCTTTCTAAAGGGAAACCATTTCAGATCGAAAGTTTTTAAGTGAGTAGCTTTGGGATGTGCGGTGGGCTGTCAAGTGCTGGACTTTGGAGAGGAATGTGGAGACTTTCGATGATGGTTGACATCTAGAGAAACCAAGCAGTTAATGGATTGAAGGCAAGTTAACTAGGAACTGGAAAACGAAGCAATGTGTACAGTGATATTTCTATTAAGTCCATATGTCTGTACTCTGATTTTTTTTCTTTCAGTCTATCATACAAGCTTATCAAACCGTATAATGTTAAAATGTGACAGAACTAAAGTGGTTTGTGGTAAACTAATATTGCTCAAATATTTTTGCTGTGTTGGGATATGAGAATGGAAACAAATTGGGGATTCTTTACTAAATAATGCATCTCACTCACTTTATATATGCCAGTTGATTTCTTGGTGTTGTCACTCAAAATAAATAATTTGAGTTTTGGCCTCAATGAAAGAATCCTACAGCTAACTTTTAATTCCTATCCTAGCCCCCCACCAAAGCTTTAAAGCAATGCTAATAAAATGTACTTGCCATTCATAAAGACAAGCTGTTTTTTCTTTTCTTTTTGAAACCGTAGTCCTATTTGTTGACTAGCCCCTGTGTCAGGTTCTAGATTGTGCATCTGCCTGCCTGCTCAAACTGCTTCTAAAAACACTTTGGCTTCTCATAATGCCTGTAGGTAACTTGCTGCTTGTGCAAAATTGGTGGGCTTGCACTTATTACTTTTTAGCTCTAGGCTATCAATCAGCCATTTGCTATGGAAAAAATGGCTTAAGCATGCCATATGTGCAGGAGGATCGGGTACCACAATCCCAGTAATTTGTGCTCCAGACTTGACACCGTCCACCATGTATTCTGGCAGACCAGTGTTATGTGTATTTGTAAACCGCACTACCACCCGTGAGGGCATCCTGGCGCTGAGCAAGTGTGTGTGCGCCCAGCACTGCCTATGGTAAGTTGTTTATTTAAAAGCCAGGTCTTCAGCTGATTGCGGAATTCAAGAAGAGAGGAGGAGGCTCTGATGTGGGTGGGACACCTGTCCA
Organism: Calotriton arnoldi; assembly: GCA_963921515.1. NCBI lineage: Eukaryota > Metazoa > Chordata > Amphibia > Caudata > Salamandridae > Calotriton > Calotriton arnoldi. The sequence continues at coordinate 3,782,060 of CAWUFW010000617.1, forward strand.
CACTTTAGGAGCGATGAAAGGAATGCTTGCCCTACTAATCTGGTTCTGTGCATGCATGGCATATGTGCGATTAGGAGTCCTGCAGAGGAATCTGGGTGGTTGGTGGAAGGAGATGCAACTATTCAGGTAGGTGGGGCCTGAGTTGTGTAGTGCCTTGAATGTATGCATCAGGAGTTTGAATTGAGCACGTTTGTGTATTGGGAGCCAGTGTAGTTCCTTGTGGTGTGGTATGATGTGAGATCTGTGTGGGAGGTTGAGGGTGAGTCTGGTTGCCGAGTTCTAGATGATGTGTAGTCTTCTAGTGAGTTCCTTGCTGATCCCGGCATAGACAGTATTTCTATAGTCCATCTTGCTGGTGACCAGGGCGTGAGTAACAGTTTTTCCAGTGATGCTTGGCAGTCATTTGGAGATCTTCCTCAGCATCTTCGGGTAGTGAAAGCAGGAGGCAGTGACAACATTGACTTGTGCGGTCATGTCCAATTTGCTGTTGATGAGTATTCCAAGGTTTCTTGCATGGGTTCTGGGTGTGGGTCCAAGTTTGGCCAGCCACCAGTTGGAGTCCCATAGTGAGGTGTTCTTTTCGAAGATCACTACTTTTGTATTGTCTTTGTTAAGCTTGAGACAGTGGGCTTTCATCCAGTTAGCAACTTCGGTCATGCAGGTGGTAAACATGTTTCTTGTGTCTTGTCCGAGAAGGAGAGTAAGAGTTGCGTGCCATTGGCTTAGGAGAGGATGTGGATGTTGTGTGCACGGATTACATTTGCCAGAGGATCATATATCCATTGAAGAGGGTGGGGCTGAGCTGTGAACCTTGAATTACTCTGCAGATGAGTTTGTGGAATTCCGAGGAGTAAGGTGCCAGGCTGACAGCTTATGCTCTCTCCGTTAAGAAGGAGCAGATCCCACGGAGAGCGCGTCATTGAATTCCAATCTCGTGCAAGTGCCTGCTGATGGAGGATGAGACAGTGTCAGATGCTGCAGAGAGGTCCAGTAGAATGAGGACTGCCGTGTCTCCTTTGTCAAGGATCATGTGGATGTCGTCTGGGACAGCGATGAATGCTGTTTCTGTACTGTGGTTGGGCCTGAACCCAGACTGCGTGGTGTCGAAGAGCTGATGGTTGCTGAGGTGTCTGTTCATTAGTTTCTCTAAGATCTTTGCCGTGTATGGTAGGAGGGAGATGGGTCTGCAGTTGGAAAGCAGGGCTGGGCCAGCGTATGGTTTCTTGAGCAGGGGCATGACGGTGGCATGTTCCCAGGTGTCCAGGAATGAGTCGATTGAGGTATTGAGGCTGAGCGTTAGTGCTTTGCGGATCAATAGGAGTCCTTTGGTGCAGGTGTGGTGGGGGTAAGGGTCAGCTAGATCCCTCGAGTGGATGATTTCCATGGTAGCAGTGACTTTGACAGTGGTGATGGCAGGGCCATGAGGACAGGGTTAACTCATCGGCCATTGTGGGAAGTTGAGTTCGGATGGTAACGGGTCTGCTTGAGAGTTGAAGTGGCTGTATGTGGAGGTGATTTTGTTACAGAAATATTCCAAGAGCTTGTTGCAAAGGTTTTGTGAGGGGGTGATGTTGCTTGAGATGGCAGGGGGTGAATTGAAATCCTTGATGAAGGCAAAGATTTCCTTGCTGCTGTTAGTGCCTGCGTTGATGCGATCAGCAACAGCTGTGCACTTGGTGTTCCATATCTATGGGTGCTAGGGTCTTAGGGCTGATTTGAAGATGTCTTTATTGGTGGTGTCCTGACTTTTTGTCCATTAGCGCTCTAGTCACTTGCAGTCGTGTTTTGTCAGCCTGAGTTCCTCTGTGTACTAGCTGGCCTGTGATTGGGCTATTGCCTTTGGGTTGCGCTTGAGGGGAGCCAAGATGTTGGTGCATGCAGTGATCCAGCTTTTAAGGTTTTTGAGGGCTCTCACCAAGTTGCTAGTGTTCTTGGGCTGGTGCTTGAAGAGAGCAAATGTCCACTCCTCTTCTGAGATGCTTTTCTAGCTGCCAAGGGTGGTACTGGTGGTGGTAGGTCTGTGATGGTGCCGGACGGGTATGCCGAATCTGACGAGGGCTGGAGCTGTCGAGGTCGCAGTTACTGGCTTGTCAACTGTGATGTTGCTGATTGAGGAGAAAATCTGGTCCAATAGGTGTCCGGTGGTTTGGGTGCGTTCAGTAAAGTGTCGGGTGATGCCAAGGCTTCCTAGGTTTTCTAGAAGGGCCATAGAGTTTTCGTCAGTACGGTCTTCTAGGTGAAAGGTGAGCTCTCTGAGGAGGATGAAGGTGCTGGCTTTGGTAATGAGGGGTGCAACGAAGTTCACAGTGTTGCTGTCAAAATTGGTATGGGGTCCTGGTGATCTGTATACAAGCGTTCCACCCAGGGAGTAGTTGGCTGTGATGTGTATCTCAAATGTGAGGTGTCCCATGTTGCTGTTGAAAGTGTCTGTGTAGGTGGTGCAGCTGCTGGTGTCTTTGAATAATGATGGCGACTCCATCTCCGGGCTTGTGCTGACGATCTTTCCTAACAATCTTGTAGCCTTGTGGATGGCTGTAGTGTTGTCCGGTGCCAAGATTGGGTTTAGTCATGTTTCTGTGATAAAGAGCAGGTATGGAGCATGGTCCCATGTCTAAGTGGCGTGTTTGGTGAGCAAGCAGGTGTTGAGGAGCATGCATGTGGGTGTGGCGTGTGGTTTGGGTGGTGTTTAGTCTGTGTGAGTGTGAGCGAGTGCCTGGTTTGTGTGAGTGTGAGCAGATGGGTTGCCAGGTACTGTTGATGCGGGAGTGGTGGGTGAGTGTATGAGAACTTTCAGTTGGCGCATGTGATAGTAAGAGTGTTCACTCTTACTATGTTGTGTGGTGTGGCAGCAGTGCAGCGAGCGGTGGCTGGGTGGGTTGAAAGAATGGAGGAGCACAGGAGGGTATCGATGGGTAGGGGGCGTGATCGAGGCCATTAAATAGGTCCTGGGAGGAGCGCAGGGTACCGTGGGCAGGAAACCAGTGATGTCACTGTGCAGATGGATGTTAGGAAATTAAGCAGCAGCGGCTTCTTAATTAGGGCGTGGGGGATCCACCCCCTATATTTTTTGCCTCCTTTATTTTTAAATGAAATAAACTGAACCTATTACTACAATTTTTTTTGCGGCATAGAACTCTGACTCTCGCTCTGCGCGCTAGAGTCAGGCAGAGTCACATCACTGACAGGCACATGCACTTCTGCGCATGTGCCATGTCGCACATTTTTCAGGGCTTGTTAACTTTCAGCCCTAGCTTCAGTAGCATGCCAGAGTGTAGGGCCACTCCTCCCTGTTTTGTGTTCCACCCTCGCTGAATGCATGCAGCCTGGGCACTTCAGCCTGCACTTCCGAGACTGTGTGTCAATCACCAAAGGTGCCCCTTTAACAGCTCGTCACAGTGAGGGGATGGGTCAGCAAACCTCACTGAACCCACCCCACCCTGTGACTAGTTGGGGAAGGGAAGCAGGGCCGGACTGGGAAGCGAAACTGGCCCTGGCAAACTGCTCGGCCGGCCCCCAGGAGGGGGTAGAGGGCGGTTCGGCCGAGCTGTTAGTAAGTGCCGGTTTCAGCCTATTTTGTTACAGGGGGCTGATATTGCCGGCCCCCATAACAAAAACGGCCCCCCTGGAGCCCAAAAGCGGCCCCCACCCTGGCGGCCCACCGGGGAAACGCCCGGTGCCCGCTATGGCCAGTCCGGCCCTGAAGGGAAGGCTGGATTGGAGGCACACCTGTTTCTCAGTGTTCATGTGACAGGCGTCACAAGTGACACCAGATCACACGTTGTGAACAAGAAGAATATGCTTGAGTTTGCTAAAGCTTGCACACTGCATCCGAACATCGGAATCGTTATCAATGGTGGTTTATCCTGACGGATGGGCTTGGAATGACACAAGTCAGGCAGAGGCTCCAAGGAGACTGCCATGTGTTCGGAGCAGTGGGGATTATTCTTGACCATAGTCAGCCACATACTTTACAGTGCACAGCCTGCTGTCCGTGACCTGCTGCTGGCCTGTGCTTGACGCGGACTGAGTGCAGGGAGAGGTATGGATAGTAAAAATATATGAGAACTCAGTTACCGTTGTTAGTTCGGAATGTTGAATGAACTAAACAATTTTATTGCATATATCACGATTCTGTGGTCAATCATTATAGCAGACAGAGGCAATTTGTATCTGAATACTTTTAACTTTAATATCAAAAGCAATCTGTCTCTGTCTGATATGTGCAACTTGTACCCAGAATATTTATTTCAACACATTTTACAGTGAAGAGCTAACTACAATGAACATTTGGCCTTCCACACATTGCTAAGCCGAACGGAGCCTATTAGTATTATACCAGTTTGCCCTGCGTAAGTTTTTCTACCATTGTACAGCAGCAGCAGCAGCTAAACACTGTATTGAGCTACACTCCTCCCCTGGAGTCCGTTTCTGAGTGCTCATCATGGAGAATGAACATCCTGGTAAGAGAGAGGCAGGAGGATGGAGGTAAAGAGCGAGAGGAGTGGAAATGGAGATGAATGCACTTGCCTTGACAGAGAAACAAGTAGAAAGCAAAAGATGAGGAAGGTGGGAGATGCGTGGGAATAAGAGCTATCTGGAAAAATGACTGAAATTAAGTTTGAGATGTCTGAGGGACAGAGAGGTGAAGTTGTACCAATTCACTGGAAGAAGTAATCTATTTTTTTTTCCTTTGCATTCTGGTACTTGGAGTCTTTCATTTGAATTACAAATGCCAGAATGCAAAGAAAACATGTTTGGATAAGCTATTCACTCCTAATGTAGGGCATTTTGAAATCTCCAATGAAAGACAGCCACACAGAACAACACACTGGGAAGAAGTAGAACAAAGGAACTTAATAATAGACGAGATTGAGCTGACATGAGATAACTTGAAGTCTTTGAGGAAAGAGGACAGGAGAAGACGTGGAAACCATGAGGTACTGGATAGCAAAGGGAACAGACTGGGTAAGGAAACCTAAGGAAGGAAATTAAAGGATAGAGAGAGGCCAAAGGATGTGGAGGGAAATGGAATGGAATTAGCTATTTGAAGAGACTAATAGAGGGAGGGAAAGTATTAAATAGATGGGCACAGAAGGTACAAAAGAGGGGTTAGTATGTCAAAATGTCAACCACATAAATATTGTGCTTCAGGATAACAACTGCCAAAATGTAGTGAAAGTAAGTTTATATAGGTAAGCATGGATTTACTATTGTTAGTTCCACATCTGTGTACCTTGAAACACCACTGCCTCCACCCTTGAAGTCCCCTTGTGACATTTGTGCTTGTGTTGCTCCGCTCTCAGAGTCTAACTCAGGATTTGGTTGTAAGCCTCACCACTTTCAAAATTCACCAGCCGCCACTGAAATGAAGTCCTGTTGCTTGGCTGCTTCTTCTAAGCATTTCCTACCCTGAACTACACCCTCAGCGCAGCAGTGGGCAGGGCGGACACTGGAAGACCAAACTTGCTATTCTAACTGCAGTCCGAGAATATTTGGGGAAAGAGCAACTTTGCCCCAAGTATTCCAGGAGGCTTATTTCCTATTCTAAATCCAGTCCTGAAATATTTTGGACAAAGTTATAAATTCCGCAAGTATTTTTAGGAAGGGTTGAAAGTAGTAATTTTAAATTGCAGAAAGTGTCGCCCTGAAGGCACAGCTTAAGGCAAAAAAAACTATAAATACCTTCTCTTAAGGAGCGTTTTGGCAGGAAACCAGTCATCTCAATTCCTGTGCAGATGGGTGATAGGGAAAAAATTCATGGAGTTCTGAGAGATCCTGTGCCTTGGTCTCCCCCATCACTCTGCAGCTTCCGGTTGTGCATAAATGGAGTCAGCCAATGTGTCTCCCTCCCTGCCTGAGGCCTGCTCCTGCTGTGAGTAGTGCACGAATCAGCAGTGCAGCCACTGCCAGGTATGCCTGCATTACAGAAGGGCCTCACATTGAAATGTAATTTACTAGAAAAGCTGAGTCCCCTCTGACCAGAGTCACCTTTTTACTGTTGCTTTATGGATAGAACCGTGGGTCGTCGCTTCCACCTCCTGCGCTCACAGCTGTGATTACAAATGTAAAGTTGGTAATGCTTTCAAGTTCACAATGTGCCAGGGTGAACCCTGGCTGCATCCGCTTTATTAGAAGCAGAGAGGTAATGTGTGTGTGTGTGGGAGGGGAGGGGGGGTGCTCTCTGAGCTCAATAGCTTGAGAAAAAGAAAACCTGCCCATCCTTTACATTTTTATGGGTTTTACGCTGTTATCTAGTTTTGTTTTTATACAAGCACAGTTGCTCAGTGACAAAAAATTTCGTTTTCATGTCCATCATTTATGCTGTCCAGCAGGCTTTACTTCATCTCGCTGAAGGGTCTTCCATACATGTACGTATTTTTTCAGATTGTTTTTCATACTTGTAGCCTTCTCTTCCTATTGCAGGAGCTCCATCATTTGGTGTTGGAAGCCTAGGCTTCAAAACTATTTAGCAATGTTAATAGGGCCCTGTTAGAAGGTGGTTCTGACACTATGGGCCGCCCGGATTTTTCGCTTTTTGAGCACCTAATTGTTGAGCTTTTACTGTGGGGGAGCCTCATGAGTTGAGACTCACCCACAGTGAACTCATAATGCAAGAGACTGCATGGGGATTTTACTGGTGTCCCCCTGGCTTGACCAGGCCACTGCGCAGCAGCTGGAGTAAGGGACACCGGGCTGGTTACATGCAGACACATGTGTACATGCGTGTGCACACGTGTAGGGGCTGCGCAGGGGAGATTCCTAGCGTGCGCAGCCAAGGAGCAGGTGCAGATAGACTGGTGTGGCAGGACTTATGCAGAATGGGGTGGTGACATGGAATAGGCTTTATACACTGGGAAGAAACATGCCAGGGAAAGTCAGTGTGTTTTACTGTGTTTTTAACTTCATTATTCCCTTATGGGGATGTGGAGCCCATGGGCTAGATTAACTTTCCTAAGGCCTACAGATTCCAGACACCCACTAAAGTCCACTGTAACGGGTGTGAGAAGAAGTATTCTGCAGAGTCCAAAGTCATATTTGTACTGCTTTTGGGTCATCCCGAAATGTCATATTTCTCTGAGTCAGCCATAACCAGGGCCTGGCTGGGGCCTGCCCTCAGCAGGCTGGATTGATAACCTTTCTTCCACGAGCTAAGGCCTTCTCTCCCAGGAAGAGAAGATGGGTGGGGCTACAGGCTCATCCATCAGCAGCTATCACTGGGTGCCAGGCACCAGGCTGCACCAGGGAGAAGGCAGCCCTGGGGGGGAAGGGGCTTTTTCAGAGACCATGTGACAGGAGACCCTGGACAACGCCATCTTGAACCAACCCAGAGGCCTGGGCAGGAAGGAGGGAGCAGGGGCAGAGAAGTGATGTCGCTGTGTGATAGGGCAAACAGAGACTTCCTGCCAGCCCCCTCCCCAACTTCTTAAAAGAACTTGCACAGGAAGTGAAGCTCTCTCTGGGGTGTGGTCTGCTGAGGCAGAGGGTGCTGGAGCCTGGCGCAATGGGCAGTTGGAAGGAGGAACCCCCTGACTGCCCCCAGGATCCTGAAACAGCGCCAGGAGAAGAGTCCAGGACCACTGCGCAGAAGCAGGGGCCTCTGCGCAGGGAGAAGAGAGGCCCAGGATGAGAGCCAGGCGAAAGGCTGGCGCAGGGAGCCAGTGAAAACAGCTCCCTGCTGAAGTTCACCCTCTTGGAGGTGAAGAGGGCAGCGACAAGTGCTCCAGATGGATAGAGCTGGCCATCCGGAGCGAAAGGAGGCCGGAATGGTGCAAATCGGCAGCCTGGGGGCCGAGATATGCCCCCCAGAAGGTAGGCGACCTTTGACTCCGCCTGGGACCGACGACGAAGCGCGTGGGGCTCTGCCGCCGGTCGCAATTATGCTCCCGGGGTGGGTCAGGTCCCGGGGGCTGCCCCCAGCAGAAGGGAAGCCGGGGAGCGCCGTCGCGCTCCCCGTGAAGATGCCCTGCAAGGGGGCCAGGAGCCCACCCTGGCCCCCGCCGAAGATGGAGGCGGTGGAGCGCCGTCGCGCCCCCCCGCGAAGATGCCAGCCGGGGAGCGCAGTCGCGCTCCCCGTGAAAATGCCCTGAAAGGGGGCCAGGAGCCCACCCTGGCCCCCGCCGAAGATGGAGGCGTGGGAGCGCCATCGCGCCCCCCGCGGAAGAGCCGAGGTTGGGGAGCGCCGTCGCGCTCCCCGAGAAGGAGTGCCTGGGGGCCCGGGACCCCATCTCCGGGCCCCGACGTGAAGAATAGTCGGGGAGCACCGTCGCGCTCCCCGTGAAGATGACCCCTGCCGACGCTGGATGCGGGGGGAGTGCCGTCGTGCCCCCCCGAAGAGTTTCGGGGGCCCGGGATCCCATCCCCGGGCCCCGAGTGCAGGAAGGAGGAGGGGGGAGTGCCGTCGCACTCCCCCCGTGGCCTCGCTGGGCCGGCAGCAGTCTCCGTGTCCGCATGCTGAGCGAGCGGACCAGAAGAGAAGTGCCGGCTCCCGTGGCAGCACGCGAGGGTGCTGGCCGGGCAGGGAGCTGGCGGGGGCAGCCGGGGGTGGGCTCCCCAGGCTGCCTTCCAACGTGGAGGCATGTGGGGGTCCCGGGTGGGGCCGGGACCCCGAAAACCGAAGAGGAGGCACCAGGGGCCCCGAAAACAGGCAAGAGCAGCCGGGGGTGGGCTCCCGAGCTGCAGGACTCACCTGGGGGTCCGGGCGGGACAGGGCCCCCCACCGAGGCCGGCAGAAGCGGCGTGAGGCCGGCGGCGGCATCGCAGCTCTCCCCAGCACAGCGGGAGAGCCGCTAATCTAATATTCAAGGAAAGGAGCCTGAAGCGCCCCATAATGCCTTGCAAGGCATGGGGAAATCCATCGTTTTTGGTGCCTGGTGGCCCCCAGAGGAGGGGGGTCACCCTCATTTGGTGAAAGAGGTGCAAGGGGAGCTGCAGGAGTAGCGCAGCCTTCCCCAGCACGAAGAGGAGTCCCACCCTAAGTCTCCTGGGGACTTGAAAAGGATAACCCCTCAAGGGCTCAGCCAGCATTTTAACACCTTCTGGGCTGGAACTTTTGTTCTACAGCTGAGGGTGTATGGAGAAGTGCTTCAAGGAGTGAAGGGCTGAGTTGGGGATGTCTGGAGAAGGGCATCCCCTGGAGGTGAAGAGGTGTAATTACACCAGAAGTGCATTTACTATGGTTATTTCTTTTAGAGGGACTGAAGGTCACATGTGTAATGTGAAGTACCTGTGTAAGGTGATGTCATAAGTAAAGTGGGGTTATGTTGCCAGACATTCCTGCTAGGGTGTCTGGCTGGATATGCATAATCCTGTGATTTCATCTGTGATGCCTTTAGGGGCTGTAATTGCAATGCATTCTAATGATCCACAAATGTGATGAGTACTGTCATTCTAAAGTGATGCTTACACATGTATTCTTGCTGCTGCGCTTAGGTGAAGAACCCAGACTGCTAGCCCTTAAGATGTAGAGGTGTATACTTCATGGTCAGTAGGAAATGCTCAGTCAGGGTTATGTGTCACCAAGGCAGGGTTACCTATTTTAAATGCTTGTTGAGATAGTGGGGTGGGTCGCCACTGGGATGGTGCCAGTGCGCAGGACCCTCGCTCCAGGTTATGTTCAACTAACTGCATTGGGGGCAAGTTGATGTGCATACATGGGAGTGGTGGTACTAGACCCCACCCCCCCTGCGGGAGGGGTGGAGATGTTATGCAATGTCACAAAGTAATTCCAACAGCTTATGTATATTTGTAAATTGGTGCATAGTATTGAGTAGTGTGTGTGTTTAATAAATGTACTCTTACTTTTATAAAGCAAAGTACAGACTGGACAATCAATTATTGAGTGTTATTGCTGCGCACCTGTAACGGCGATTACTAGCCCACACCACCTCCCTTGAGTAAGCCTCAGACTGCTCTGCAACGCTACCCTCTGAGAGTCAGGCGCTACAATTGGGTGTTTGGTTCCCAGTGAAGGACAAATGTAGTCATGTTATTTGTGCAGGCCTCACAGATACTGCCTCGTTTTCCAACAGGCCCCACAAACTGGAGGGGTGGAGGTGCTCTAAAGGCAGATTGCTTATCGAGCACCAGGGGGTTCTGAAGAACGTTTGCTCTGGTATTATTTCCTAAGGCTACTGTGTACAAGCATTATAGCAGAATCTACAGCATAATATCAAACAGAGCTACCGTACATAATGAAAAGGGGGCTTTAGTGCTCCACAAGGTCACATCTTCCCCATGCGAAGACTCTCTCTCTCGTGCTTTTTTTTAATGTATTTTATTTAGGAGGGAAGACACTTAACTCGTAAGGCAATCGACATTGTTGTCTAAAAGAGTTGATTGCCTTGCGCATTAATCTTGATCAAATTACCCTTTCTCCATAAACGATCTCTTGGCACATAAGATGCTTTTCTGCTGCAGAGTCTCTCCAAGTGCTTTCTCAAATGTTGGCACGTATGCATCAGCGCCTAATAGAAAGCACTGGACGGTTAAACGGGATGTGTTTTTACCCTGTCTGTGAGATCAGAGTTGGATTTTCCTTACGGTAGCCCTTCCAACGCCAGATAAAGCATTAGAGGGAATACTTTTCAGTTATGGCCCAGGTGATTATGCAAGTGGCAAACCCAAAACATGTAAAAGAGGAACATAAAGAAGCAGGGGAGCCACATTTGGACTGTGGAGAATAACAGTAGATTCACTGCAGATTTCTTTGTGATCACTGTGTGGATTGATCACAGGTGATTAGCAGACGCTTATTGGCTTCACACCTCTACTCTTTGCAAACTAACCGTTCCTTTCACCAGTCATTGATTTCCGAAGATATAGCTCTGTTATGGATTTATTGGCAAGGGAAGGGAAGTGAAGCTTGGTCACTAATTTCGCGCTGTAAATCTATCCAGCCGAATATTGTAACAATTATGCGCGGTGTTTCTGATGAGATTGTCTATGCCACTCGCTCCCATTTTATAGTAGACTAACACTTGTATTTATGGGCCACCAAATTACCGTCAATAAAACTATAGATGAAGCATAAAGTTTAACGACATCATAAAAGGATAAGCATTAGAAGGGACGTATTTAAGGAAAAAGGCAAAAGAAAGTGAGTGTTCAGAAGGCTTCTCGTACGGATGTTAGCCTGAGGCACCTGATCACAATCTGAAGGGAGCTAAAAACTCAGGGCACTATAGGTGAGAAGTATCACACCCACACGTGTCGTTGGCACACTCATGGCACTATAGGTGAGAAGCACCACACACACACACGTGTCGTTGCACACTGATGGCACTATAGGTGAGAAGCACCACCCACACACGTGTTATTGGCAAACTCATGGCACTATAGGTGAAAAGCACCAACCAGACATGTGTCGTTGGCACACTCATGGCATCATAGGTGAGACACACCACCCACACACATGTCGTTGGTAAACTCATGGCAGTATAGGTGAGACACACCACCCACACACGTCGTTGGAAACTCATGGCAGTATAGATGAGAAGCACCACTCACACAGGTGTCGTTGGTAAACTCATGGCACTATAGGTGAAAAGCACCAACCACACGTGTCGTTGGCACACTCATGGTACCATAGGTGAGAAGCACTATCCAAACACGTGTCATTGGCACACTCATGGCACCATAAGTGAGAAGCACCACCCACACTCATGTCGTTGGTAAACTCATGGCACTATAGGTGAGAAGCACCACCCAATCACGTGGCAGTGGTAAACTCAGGGCACTATAGGTGAGAAGCACCACCCACACACGTGTAGCTGGTAAACTCATGGCACTATAGGTGAGAACCACCACACACACACACGTGTCGTTAGTAAACTCGTGGCACTATAGGTGAGAAGCACCACCCACACACGTGTCGTTGACACACTCATGGCACCATAGGTGAGAAGCGCCACCCACACATGTCGTTGGCACACTCATGGCACCATAGGTGAGAAGCACCACCCACACATGTGTCATTAGTAAACTCATGGCACTATAGGTGAGAAGCACCACCCCCACACGTGTCGTTGGCACACTCATGGCACTATAGGTGAGAAGCACCGCCCACACACGTGTCGTTGGTAAACTCTTGAGAATACCAATTGGTCGCCATCCTGAAAACCAAAAGCAGTACTAGTGGTTTGTGCGAAGGTTCACTAATATCTGCAGATACTGATTTTCAATGCATTATTGTGTTAGTCATTGTGTCTAGGGTCAGATTGTTTACCTGCAAAAATGCCAGGGACGTTACACAGCAAAGTGGCCCCTCCCTAACACTAGCATAAGTTCATCAGATTTACAGGGGTTGGCTGATAATTCGAGAGCTGCCGCACAATCCAACCTGTTCCAAGAAAAGTTTCAAGTGGCATTTACTACCCAAAAATATTTTACAAATTCGATTCTAAACTATTTACTTGTCATCCCATTAACAGTTCAGATTATAAAAATGCGTCTAAACTAGTGAAGCTCCCGATTTAATCCAAAACTTCAAACTCAAACCCAGCACCAAGAAGATACATTCCTCTGCAGTAATAATAATAGTAGAAATGTTGGTTTATCGGCAGACCTTTGTTTAAGTCACACAAATTCGCCTCTAAAAATGTTCCAGAGTTAGAATTAAAATTGAACGGAGTCTGGGTTCTCTGTCTTGGTGTGCCCGTTTAGCTCCCCACTGTCGCTGCTCATCTGTTGGTCTAGCACTGCTACAGACTGCAAGTGGATCAAGACCTCTCCCCGTCACTTTGCTCCGGTCAAAGCTAGCCATTCAGGTACCAATCTTTCTTTTATCACTTCTGCCTCCATGAAAGGAACACACTTTAGAGCAGTGATAAAGTAGTAGGCATGGCTTTTTATCATTTTGTTGGCAAAAAAGTTGCCCCAAAACTGTGCAAGCTTGGTCATATTGCAAAGTCTTCCTAAATTTTGATTTTGCAAAATGTTGTGATATCGTGGCAAGAGTTCTTTCTCGTATTCCTTCTCTTTCTTTTTTCTGCCATCCTTTTTCTTCCTTTGATGAAAAAGAATAAGACCTCAAAAGTGAATGCCAGGGCCCACCACCTTCAAACAACAACACAAAGTATTCACATTTCTAACATCTCGGTACTTAAAAATGTTGGAAAATAAAAGTACTTATAATAAAAACAGGAATTGAGTTGTGAACTGAAGTTGAGCCTCAGACGGTCCGATATGGGGCCTTGCATAAATATTAGTGTCACCTACTATTTCCCTAAGTCTGATGAAGAGTTCATCATCTTGTGAATAAGTGAGTAAATGGAAAGAGACCTCCAAATCACTCCTTGTACTTGACAAGATGGAAATTGTCCGATAAGACGCCAATTCTGTTTTTGTCAACTGCTTGTGCCAGAGGATCTGAGGAAACAGAAAGGAGGCAGTTAAGGGGTATCAACACTCGGCAAATGGGGGGGCGCTAGGTGGCGCGCGACCAAGATGGCCGCACACCAGTAACGCTCTCGCCAGCCGGGCGGAACAATATCCTCTAGGTCCATCCTGAGACGAGTTCAGTGTCTCAATTGATGTTATATCGCTGCCGGAATTCCTGGAGGTCCCGTCGATGCAGTGAATCCTGTTCCGGAGCGAAGAATCCAGCGGCTGGGGGCCGTACATCCCCGCGCCTGCTACTGCAATTGAGGGCTGGAGCTGAGAGGCGGAGACAGGTTTCACGCGAGTCCGCTGCCCAACACGGGAACATAGGCCTGCACTCGGACGCACCATCGGCGCCGCTACGACCTTGGAGGTCACAGAAATACGCAGCCGCAACGCTGAGGCACCGTGAGTGACACGCGCCTGCGAGCTTCTTCGCACCTGCGGCCGCCCTCCTGAAACTGCCGAGCCACGGGGGATTATTGTACTGCCTGAGGCCGGATCCTCGTAAGGCCCTGTCGAGCGCCCGGCCGCCTGACGGTGGAGGAGGGGTGAAGGAGAGACGCTCGCTCCGGCTGTGGTGCTGGGTGCCTGGCGTGGGGGGACGAGACCAAACATGGGAATGTGCTGACGCCCGGAGGGAATGACATAAACCCTGCGATTCCAAGAGCACCTAGTTTTGCTGCACGCTGGGCACAGAGGAGGGAGACCATTCTGACCTGCCAGCATACCTCGAGTGAGCGGAGTTGCGAGGGCGCCATATCTCCCATTCTGCGGGTCCAGCGGCCGCTACACATGCACAGCAGGCCTGGGGCGGGTAGACCTCAGAGCCTGCCCTCGCACTGCCCTATTGTCATATTGCACCACAAAACTGCCCGCTTCGGCGCAGATTCCTGGTGATCGCCACTGAGCCCCTCCCCGCCAACGCACTGTGATCGTGCGCTACAGATCAACGGCGGCCATTACACGGCGCGACTCTGGTGCCTAGACGCTCCTGCTCCCAACGGGTCTACGGCACATTTTACGCCAGCCGAGAAGGGCTCTACTGAACTATAGGATACACGATGGGTAGAACCGACCCGAAGCAACCTAAAATACCCTTTGAGGCGCGTAAGACATCTAAACCTGGCTCCGCGGACCACGTGGACTCTGACACAGCGGAAAGCCAGGAGGAAGACTGGAAGGCCCTACTGCTCAGCATGAAAAATAGTTTGATAACTATCGACACGAAAATAGACACTATGAATGCGCGACTGGACTCCGTAGTACACAAACTTGATCAGCATGACCAAAGACTTAAGGAGGCGGAAACCAGAATCTCTGACCTGGAGGATGGGGCCACGGAGAGCAGGGAGCGGGTCTCACAAATGGACAAGCTTCTCAAGATTATAGCTGATAAAAACGAGGATTTGGAGGCCCGCTCTAGGCAGAACAACGTTCGCTTCCTAGGCCTGGCGGAGACGACAAGCATGGGACGCATGGAGGACTTCATTGAGCGGCTCCTGATCGACCTGTTTGGGAGGGACTCCTTCTCGACTCATCTGACGGTAGAGAGAGCGCATAGGTCCCTAAACGCACGCCCACCTCCAGGTGCACCACCACGCACGGTGATAGTCCGCTTCCTTAACTACCGGGATCGAGATACAGTCCTACGCCTAGCTCGGGAAAAGAAGCAGGTACACTATGAAAATACCACCCTCGCCTTCTACCCGGACTTCACACAAAGTGTACAGGAGGCGAGACGCAAATATGTCGCCGTCAAGAAAAAGTTGCAGGCTCAGGACATCCCATACGCGATGCTGTACCCAGCTAAGCTTCGCATTACTCTCCTAGGAAAGCAACATCTTTTCCAAAATCCACAGCAAGCGGAAGACTACCTTAAGCGTTGCCCCCGGATGTCCCCTGCGGGGACAGCTGCCCGCTCACGGTCCAGATCCCAATCCCCAACATCGGCTCCAGACTGATAATGTACTCATCCTCTAACTGCTTTGGTGTTATGTTTTCACTAAGACCTCCGAACACCTTTGACATTTTGATGATAACTAACAATCTACTACATACGAAGAGACTCGGCCCAATGGTCCGCCTGGGCTCTCACCTCCCTCCCATGTATGCTGCTAGTCTGACGAAGACTTGGCGGCGGGTGGGTGTAACAACGGAGGGGAGATGGCAAGTCGTGGGCCCCTAGCATTTCCCCCGTGAGGGTGATCCCCCCCATATAACTTTTTCTAAGCTTTATTGAAAGATTGTTCTTAGTTAGTGACCGATCAGGGAGGGTAATAATGCCCGACAAGTTCGGGATTTCGGTGTGGGAGGGGGGAGGCGGTCCTAGCCCTGTAATGTCTGTTTTGGTTCAGCAGCCCAGTCTCTACAGTATACGAGTAATACTCAATTATCAAGGATGGGGAAATGACGGACACTCCAGACACTAATGACAAGTTGCTCATCTTATCATGGAACGTCCGAGGTTTGAATAACCCACGGAAGAAGGTCATAGGATATCTTGAGAGACACCACATCCACATAGCCCTGCTGCAGGAGACCCACCTTGACCCCGCAACTGCGCCTCTGTTCGCTGCGCGTTGGGCCTCCCACCGCTGCTTTTCCTCCTACTCCACGTACTCCAGGGGGGTTGCCATCCTTATTAGACGCAATGTGACTTTCGTGCTGGGTGGGACTGAGGTTGACCCCCAGGGGAGGTATGGCTTGATCTGGGGGCGATTGGCTTCCCAAGATGTCACGATTGCCAATTATTATGGGCCCAATGTGGATGACCCGCAAACCCTAGATATGTTATGGAGTAAGATGCAGACGATTGGTTCCACTTACCTAATATGGGGGGGGGGGACTTTAATACGACCATGTGCCCACAGATGGACAGATCTCATGCTACGGCTTCGCACTATACGGCCACTCAAAAACTGCTAACAGACCTGGTGACCACCAACTATCTCCTCGACACGTGGCGCTATAAACATCCTACACAAAAAGAAGGCACACACTACTCTGCAGTTCATTCCACATGGTCCAGACTTGACTACCTGTTCGTTTCAGTGGGTATGGCACATTGGGTAGAATCAGTCATTCATTTAGCGTGCACTTACTCGGACCACTCACCCGTCAAATTGGTGGTGAGACCTCCAACAGACCAGACCCCTTATGCCCGATGGCGTCTTAACCCCGCGCACCTTTTAGACATGGTCTTTCGAACTGAGCTTGAACAGGAAATACAAGACTTCTTCAAGCATAATGTCGAGTCTGTCCCCAGCCTCACTATGGTCTGGGAGGCTTTTAAAGTTCCGGTCAGGGGATGGTGTATTTCTAAAGGTGGGGGGATCCTTAAGGACATCCGGAGGGAACTAGGCCGGCTGGAAAGAGACATTAAAACACTCGAGAAGGATCTAGCTTCCACGGGAGAGGAAGAGGGGGCCCGTGCTAAGATACGCGACAAGTTGACAGAGTATACAGCCGCAGCGGAGCGAGAGTGTAAATTCCGGGGGAAATACCATGTAGCGAGGGTGTATGGAGAAGGGGATCGCCCGGGGAAGGTACTGGCAAATTTAGTTCGCCCACCTAAGTTCTCCAACTACATAGCTGAGATCCAAGACTCGGAGGGAGAGGTTCATAGGAATCTCCCAGACCAATTGCAAGTATTCGTGGAGTTTTATAAAACACTATACACCTCGCAGAGGGGACAGCCGCTCGACCTCCCACAGTACTTTGAGGATACGGCCTTAGCGTGGCTCGGTAATATTCAGCTGGAATTATTTTGCGCTGAATTAGAGATAGATGAAATTACCGAGGCCATAATGCAAATGAAGTCAGGGCGAACGCCAGGGTCGGATGGCCTCTCTTTAGAATTTTACAAAACCTACGTGGTGCAACCAGCCCCTATACTGAAAGAGGTCTTTTATGAGGCAAGGGAGGAGGGAAATCTCCCGAGAACCATGAGGGAAGCCCAGATAGTCTCGCTGCTCAAACCGGACAAGTCCCCACTCCGCTGCGACTCATACCGCCCCCTTTCGCTGATAAACTGTGACACAAAGATACTTGCGAAAGTGCTCTCCAACCGCCTCAATCTCCTGATGGAGCGGCTGGTCCTCCCGGATCAATCTGGGTTCATCCCTAACCGTGCAACATCACACAACCTTAGAACGCTATTTGCAGTCCTGCAGGACATAGATCCCAATAGCTCTGCGGTGGCGGTGTTCCTTGATGCCACCAAGGCATTTGATTCGGTGGAGTGGGACTACCTTCTTGGCACTCTTTGGTATATGGGAATGCCCCCTGCATTCCTGGGCTGGGTGGAATTGTTATATCGGCGGCTGATTGCCACGGTACTGCTAAACGGAGTTAGATCTACTAGTTTCGCCATCTCCAGAGGCACGAGATAGGGCTGCCCCCTCTCCCCCATTTTGTTTGCCCTAGCAATTGAGCCCCCGGCTGCGAAAATTAGACAGCACCATAAAGAAAGGGCACTGGTGTACCCCTCTAGGCAGCTTATAGCCTCGATCTATGCGGACGATATTACGCTATACATCAAAAACCCCCAAGATAATCTTAATCCGGTCTTGCGAGAAATAACCAAATTCGGTGTTATCTCTGGCATCCATATTAACTGGGCCAAGTCAGCGGTATTCCCATTAACAGCTTCGACTAAGCCGCACCAATTAGACTATCCCTTGGTTTGGAAATGCGATGAAGTCAAATATCTGGGAATCCGCATTACCAGAGACAAAGAAGAACTGATGCGCAATAATTATGGAGTCACACTCGATAAAGTGACGGACACCATTACCCAATGGCTAACCCTGCCCCTTTCGATGGCTGGAAGGATTTCGCTAGTTAAGATGGTTCTCCTACCAAAATTTCTATACTTATTTGTTAACATCCCGTACAATCCCGGGAGTTTTTTTTTTAAAACCTTAAAAACGCAGGTCACCCGACTAATTTGGGGGGGAAGGGAGGCGCGGCTTAGCCTCACTACGCTGATGCTGCCCTATACCTTGGGGGGGTTCGACGTCCCCAATTTCGAATATTACTACTACTGTGCCCAAGCACGCTTCGCAGTCTATTGGTTCCATCCGCCTCCCTTTATGCCGCACTTGACGGTGGAAGATAACCCGAGGGTGGGACTGGGGCCATGTAGCTATCTGTTCACGCCAGGAGAAAATAGAGCACGAGATCCGTCTACGGTGGACTGCACTAACATTGCTTGGAGAAAGATCACAGCCAAGCTAGAGGCCCCAATGATGTATTCCCCTAAAATGCCCTTGGTACGCCACCCATCATTACAGGTCACCTATGAGGGGTTATGCCGTCGGATGTTAGAAAAACTCAAATACACTACTTGGGGGGACCTCTATATAGGGGGCATTTTCCGAACCAGGGAGCAATTTTTTAGCATTCACGATCCCTCTACCATGGACTTATTCATGTACATTAGACTTAGGCAAAGCGTGAAGGCTGCCACCCCAGCGTACCCCTCGGAACCGCCTACCTTGCTACCACTACATGCGATCTTGCAGCCGAAGCCCCCTAGGCATGTCACTTCGCTTTTGTATAAACACACGCAAATGACACCACTGCCTCACACCCCTATTGCCCGGGCAGAATGGGACAAAGATCTTGAGATGCCCCTAACTGACGAGCAGTGGGACTTCAGTTGCAAACAGACAGAGGCTCTCACTGCAAATAGCCGGCTGAGACTTATTCACTATAAGTTCTTGCACAGATTATACTACACCCCTGCTAAACTTCGCAAATTTAAGCTGCGGGAGGAGGACAGGTGTGCACGCTGTGGAAGGGACGGGGCAGACTTCTATCACCTAGCATGGCAATGCCAACAGATATATGACTACTGGTTACAGGTGTTCGAGAGCATGTCACGTATGTTAGGCATACAGTTGCAGCCGACCCCATTGATAGCCCTATTGGGTTGTACCCACGACATAGTTACGAAACATAAAAACTTTCTTGCGCTGGGCTTCCTCGTGGCTAAGCGCAGAGTGGCTTGCAAATGGGGGCGGGGACGTGCCCCTAAATTTAAGGACTGGATACAAGACTTGACTACCTGGCAGGAACAATCATCATGTTATGCCGAGCTGCTCCCGTTATCTTCACGACCAAAAGACATCTGGGGCCCTCTAACCGCATACCTCCTCTCTCAGAAGGCTGATGCAGATACGGAGCAGGACGAGGCGATCGAATGCCCTCCGGAGGGTGGCGGGGGAAATCGGAATTTTTAGTTACTGGTGGGTGGGGAGATGGGCGGCGCGAATGTTGGGAAGTGTGGTTATTGGTTTATATGGGCCAGTTGTCAGCTGGACTGGAAGCTTAATGACTGGATGTTCCTTGTGGGTGCTGGGTGCCACATTCCTCTAGACTGGAGACTTAGCTGAGATGTACTCCACGAGCTTACAGGCAATACGGGCTTACGGGTCTGGGCGGGGAAGTTCTTTTATGTTTTGAGTTCCCTTGTTGCCCCAGTGGGGTTTATTGGCCACAAGTTTGATTGTGCGGCAAAGCATACTTCCAATGTATATCATAAATGTCTAATGTATCCTTAGTTCCTCTGAAATAGAAGACAAGAACCATAAGAGGATGGACAAAACACAGACTATGAGTTATTATGCTAAAATACAGGATATATTGCATGCATGTTTTTGTGCACAATATTACTGCTTATAAATGAGACTTAAATGACAATAAAAAGAAGTTTAAAAAAAACAAAACACTCGGCAAATATTCAGAGCATGATTTAGGAAGATTACGTTGAGCAGAAAAGTAAAACCTTACACTTGGGAGAAGTTCTTCATGAATGAGGGAGTTGCTTAACTACCCAACTTTTCTTACTACAGATCCCTCGTAGTAATTAGTTTTTATTGGTTTAAATGACCAAGGAGACTCTGACGTCAATGATGACTATACCTTAAACCAAGTTACTGGGTATATGTGATGCCTTCAATTTACAGTTGCAGCTAAAGACACTGTATTTAAGGCCCAGGCCGCTGGGCTAAATAAATGCATTTCTATTTAGGTCTGTGGATGGTATCCTTCCACCTCTGCATGAAAGATTTTTATCTTAAGGTTTTTAGGGTGAAAGAAGCTGTTTTTGCATGTAAACCTAAAGATACACAGGGCTTCTTAAAAAGTCTCTACCTTTGTTTTACCAGGTTAGACATAATGACTACAGTAGATCTGAAAGGAAAAGGCCAAGGACAAATTTTGGATCTCTTGTACTCATTTATAAAAGAGGACATCTTTGATTTACAACACTTTCAGATGCTTTTGGAACCATAACTTTAAGGACACCATACACTTTCAGATGCTTTTGGAACCATAACTTTAAGGACACCATCTCACTTAGATAGCGCTTTTTAGATCGAGCCTAAAGGTAGCGCGCATGTGCTGCTCTGCGATGCATGCTGTAATGTCTCTGGGAAGTTAGAAGACACCCAGTACACGCCCACCGCTTGTGATTGATTGCTTAGTCCGCCTTTCTATATGCCATAGTTTTGGTTCATGGATAGAGTACATTTGTTCCGCCTTGTGGCTGTTTTGTTTCCGCCCTGGCGTTTGCCCCTGCTGCATGGATTCTTTCGATACGGGCCATATGTTTTGGTACTCGTACTACTTTTTCTTTTGCCTCAGCTTGGTTTTAATTTCTTTTTGTGCTTTACTTTGCTCCCTCCCCCCTCCTCTTGTCCATGTTCACCATGCTCCCACCCCCTCCCCTGTCTGAATTCCCTTTGTTCCCGCCCCCCTCCCGTTGTCCATGTTTAACATGCTCCCGCCCTCCGTCCGGTTGTCGGCATTCCCTTTTGCACCCACCCCCCTCCTGTTGTCCGTGTTCAACATGCTCCCGTCCTCCTCCCGTTGTCCGCATTCCCATTGTTCCCGCCCCCCTCCCGTTGTCCGTGTTCACCATGCTCCCGCCCCTCTCCCGTTGTCCGCATTCCCTTAGTTCCCGCCCCCCTTCCGTTGTCCATGTTGTCTTTCTTCCCGCCCCTCTCCCACCGTACTTTCAGTTGTACTTTTTCTGTGAGTCTCCCCGCTGCATTGTCGATCATAGCCCACGAAGGGCCAGAAGCAAGTGGATGGTCCACAGGTGCCGCGACCTGCTCAGAGGAGGCGCTGCGTCTGCTGCTCTCACCTTCTCCCCTTCATTGCGGCAGCCCGTGAGGTCCCCCCCCCCGCCCACCCCGTGGCATGCCACTGTTTGTTTAAATGCTAAACAGAGTCCGTGAAAAGCATTGTCATAGCCAAAAGGCGAGACCTTTTGGCTTTGCCAATGCTTGTTGAAAGTCTGATTACTATGGAAGCTTACCATGATTTGACTCAATTGAATATTAAATTGAAAGCTAACTGGCTCCCCAAAGACATTATTTTCATTACAGTGTATGAATAACATCAAATGTCTAGTTCATCAAAATGGGAAACAATGAAGCTACCACTAAGTACGTAATTATGCTAAAAAAGAACACCAGTGGTGTAACACGGGTCCTACATCTACATTGGTTATATATGTAATTCTATTGTACAATATTCTTTTTAGACTCTGCTACAACTAAGCAAAATGCCAATGATTCTGAGATTTCCAATTTCACGCTCTTGCCCCTTAGCTCTTTCAGCTTGTCCTACCATAATGTTATCTTATTGTGGTATACATTTTGCCACTTATTCTAACCTCAGGCAAGTGAGAGATGCCGTACAGACTGCAGGAGAGGAGCACACCACATTAACTTTTAATACTGATTGATCGATCAATTCTTGGCTTGAGGATATAGTTAAACTTCTGTACGGATGAAATGTAGTCTCTCCAATGCTGCGGACGACCCGTTGACCTCTTTAGCAATACCTCTGCAGTGCTGAGGATGTCAATGGGTAGTACTCAGCACTGAAATAGAAAATGCTTCTATTTTAAAAATCAGAACTATGTTTTCTTTTCAAAATCTAAGTTGGTACACAAGGGACAAGCATCCCTTGTGTACCAAGTTTGATTTTTTTTTTGTTTGTTTTGCTGTAATGCCATCGCGAACAGCGGCTGAGGTCCCCATTAAAAAAAGTGAAAGCAGCCTGCACTAATGGCATGGTCTGCGTTCACTTTTGATCAGTGGCCAGGGACAAAAGTCTGCCCACACGCGCCGGTCAACACAGGAGAGAGTTGCTGTCTGGATCCCTGCTTGGGGATAGAACTAGGTGCACCATCTCCGAGCAGGAATTAACTCGACTCAAAACCAGGGATATATCACAGCATCGAGATCAGCTCTCCTGGGCATGGGCCTGTGCTACCCACCGCCCACGAGCACAGCCGTCTTTCTGTGCCTCCTGACAGGCTGATATGGGTTGTTCCCTCCAATCTGGACTTGGGGGAGGATGGAACAGGAAGCCCTCTAGACCACCAGGGAATGGTATATTTACTGTTTTGGGGGTGCTGCCACCTGGAAATGTGCCTATGAACAGGCACAAGAGTCTTTCTGCCCCCCTCAGCCTGTTTTGGGGGGTGCAGCCCCCCTGGACAAGAGTTTACCCTCCTCCCACCATGTGCATTCTCAGTTCTTCAGCTCTTCCCAGGGGGACGAATAGGGATTTTTTTACCCCCAGTTGTCCCCATAGACACCAGGGGAAAAATGCAGAAAAAAAGTATGGGGCAACCCACTAAGGCATCTGTCTGTGTCTCACCCTAGAACTGGCCCAATAGTCTGTCTGCCCCTCTGGGCAGATTAGGGGATTTTACCCCTCATCTGCCCCCGGGGGAATTGAAAGCCCACTAGAAACGAGGGAAAAACGGCCCTAAGCATCACATTGTGCCCCCACCCCAGAATTGACCCAGCAGTCTTTCTGCCCTACTGTGTGTAGATTGTTTTTTTTTTTAATCAGAGTTCTGCTGTCACGGTGGTGGCAAAAAAGCCAGCTAGCCACCAGATATATAGATAGCATTCCCATTTCAACAGTAAGAGAGGGTATTTGGATTCTTTTGGGCATAGTTTTGACATATGGACCGGCAGAGTGGGGATACATCCACATTTCCTCTTATTTGCTACACTGAGTGGCTGCACTACTCAGGTTTGGTATGATTTTAGCCAAACTTTGAGGTTTGGAGGGCACTCTGGGTGAGAAAACATACTGGGGTTCACTCAGGTCACACAACCCTGGACTCCTCAGGGTGTCTAGTTTTCATAAATGTCTGGGTTTGGTGGGTTTTCTGTGGTTGCAGCTGAGCCCGGGCCCAAATTCTGCAGCTACCCACATCGCTGAAAAGTATCTTTTTTCATGCCAGAAATTTGATGTCTTCACGATGAATCTTGGAGCCTTTCCTGTCGTGAGCTCTAGGCCCACCCATATAGAAAGTTACTGTTTGTTTTTTATCAGAAGTGTGGGAACACAGCATAGTAAACTATTTACTACCCATTGGGTTTCTCTCCATTTTTGGCTTCCAAATGTAAGCCAGTGTGAAATAAAGAACGCATTTTACAGAATGCGTCACAATAATATGACCGTATTGGTAACCCCAAATTTAGAGGTGTACATATACCCACTTTTGCTTAACTATGTATGTTGTGCACATTTCAAAAATTCATAGGTTTCCTTTATATCCATTTTGCATTCATTAGATTTTACCATATTAATTGCTGAATGGTCGCTACACAATAACAAATCAATACAAGCTGAAGCTCAGATAGTGTCTCTAGTTATTGTACGTTTTTGGGCAACCTGCAGACACTATTTATCCCTGGACCTGAAGGGTCTGACCGACGTAACAGTAGGTTACTTTTGTAAATCATCCATCGGGGCAACAACATTGTTACCAATTGCTATTTGTTCCTGCTTATTTTCATAATTTTTTAATTTTGATAATTAGTTTCTTTTGGGAAAACATGAGCAATCTACACGAATGCAGAGGTACATCCCAATTGGGCAGTTCCTGCCATATGGGAGGTTATCCGAGGTAGGCAGCAACTGTTTGCAAATATTAACTTTTATACTGGTTTCTGCTGTCTATGACAAGTGTGGACATACCTAGACTTGGAGGCAAGCCCAAACAAGGCCCAAGTACAGACATGCTAGATTCGGAATGGACCATAGGAATATTAAACGATGCTCCAGAAAACCAAGATTTAAAGTGATGCAGATGAAAAACTTTCATAAGATCTGATTGACACCGGTGATTCTATAAAAGATGTTGTAAAACCAGTGGTTTGCAGTACGGACATGTTCTTTGACTGTGCATTGGCACTGATATTCTGGCATATGGTTCTAGTGAAGATAGGAGAACTTAGTGCAGGTTATAGCGTAAGCACAACATTTGCTGTTTTATGAATTTGGTCCTTGGTAAGAAAAAGAGTTAACAAAATAACTCTTTCATAGACCTGGCCTGTGTATACTCGAAATGAGCAATCGATGCAGAGATAGTTAACAGCGTCTCCATACCGGATTGTACAGTTTTTTTTATTTGTGTAGATGGGCTACCAAAAAGATATCTTGGATACTGCTCAGAAGTTTGACTCTACAAAGGCCTGGGAAATGGGAATCCTAATCGATGACTTATTGTATGCACCTGAGAATCAACCTTTTTGATCAATTATCGTACCTTTGGCAGAGTGATGAGTAGATGTGGGGCAGAAGAAAGGGTGACCAAGAGGGATGGGGAAAACTCCATGACATTCCCAGGAATTATCAGATATTTAACATTGCTCTGTGATGATCAGTGTAGTTTGCTCTTGGGATTAGTCATGTTTAGTGCTGCATATTTCGGTGTGTTAAAACCAATATAACCTGTTTAAATGTGAAAGAGCTGAGCCTTTGGAAATTTAACAGCAGTGTGGAACTGGTAAGAGTCTCAGGCTGTCTTTCTGACCCTAAAACAATTCTTGTACTTTTATTATACTGGAGTATTGCAGTCTGTTTTTCAAAAGCATTCTTATGCAATCTAAACATTGGTTTATAATTGTGAACTCGTAATGTATGCATGTTATTATGGTCACTAAAGAATCACCTCTTGTTATATTCTGATGGAATTATTAACATTTACAATGAGCTGCCTTTGCTATTCCAGTATATTAACAAAACCATGATGAACTTTGCTGGCAGCAACATGATATTTGCTTGCGGAAGCATCACAAGCAGCTGGATTTGTTTGAATAGGTTTTAATTGTGACTAATGGGATCTGGTTTCATATACGGGGATCTTTCGCAGTCTGTAGAACTTAGAGGGCAAAACAATTCCAGCCCTCTGTGGATACAAAAGTACACGAAGTACTTAGGGTAATACCGTAGACCACTGTATTTCTACAAAAGAATATATTTAAGACTTCTTTATGGTCAGGGAGCACAGCGTTGTAGGCAGTGAGAGCTGAGGACCCAGTTCTCTATAAGAACCAGGTTATAATATTCCCCTATTTCACACAAGCCATCTGGAAGCAAAGGAAAGAGATATAATGGTGCCAGGAAAACAAGAGGCACTTTGCACTAAAATGCGTGTTTCCCTCCCTGCTAAACGTAGGGTATTTGCAGATGTGGGGCCGTATTATAGAAGTTCCCCAGGGGCCCAACGGGCGTTTGTGCCTCTTTGCGCGCCCCGGTGACACTTTAGTATTACAGAAGGAGCCGCAGACGCTTGTGCATTCCCTTCTGTAATACTGAAAGTGCTGGCACACATACAACGCCAGCACTTTCTCAAGAGGGTGTTCTCTCATTTGCATGGGAGCGTGGTCCCATGCAAAGAAGGGAATCCCTTTGCCTCTGCGCCCGTGCTGTATTACAGACGCGGGCACTGACGCAAAGAAGCTCTCAGGAAGCGCACTGACCGTGCGCCACATAAAAGGTGGCGCACTGTCAGTGCGCCCCTTGATTGCAGCCCTCTGGAGGGGGAAACTGGGTCCCATATACCCCCCATACATCCTCTTGCAAGTGGGTGCAGTCACTCACTGCACCTGCCTGCACGGGGATCTCTAATCGGATGCCGCCTGAACTGTGAAAACACGGAGCAGCTTCAAAGCAGCCGTTTTCCACCCTGGGGGCAGCGCATTCAATTTAATAGTGCACACTTTCCATGTTTGCTGGCGCAACTGTTTTAAGGTGCGCCCGGCGCAATCAGTGTAAGTGCGCCCTTTACATAATAGGGCCCAGGAAGTCTTGGCAACTTCTAAGGCTTCAAAATGTCTGGCACTTGCTGAATGACTTGAGAATGCTGGATCAAGGTTGCTGCATTAAGACACAGTGGGGCAGTGCAGACACCAATGATTGCAGTCCATTTGATAACCCAGTAGCTGCTACATTGGGGACAAGAGATGGTGAAACATTAATCTTGTTGTATGAAACAAACTGGATCAAAAGGTGTGGAACATGGATCTTGAAAAACATGGAGGCTTGCATGGTCAGTGAAGGCGCTTTGACGCTGAAGTGTGCAGTGCTAAATGACTCCTTGTGGAATCACTTGATAATCAGTTGAGTAGTAAAATGCTTACGTATTTTTGGACACTACAACATTACCTGCTGAAATCACCAGGTTTGATTTTAAAAATTTCTAAAGCGCACAATTGCTCACAGGTGTCTTAGTGCTAGGTTAATACTATGTCCTGCAACCTAAGACCAGACTAACTAAAACACAGAAGTTAGAATAGCAGTAAGGGTGCTGAAAACAGCCACGTTTTTAGCTGTTTACAAAAACGGAGAAAATTAACCTGACGTTTAACAAAGAAGGGTAAGGAATTCCACAAATTGCAGGTGGAATGTCCAAAACTGTGACCGCCCCTATACCACTTTCTTGATTCTGGAAACAGTAATCGATCTAGAGGTGGCTGTTCACAGTGTTCTTTTTGGGGAATACCACCGGAATTTAGTTCTAAAGTACTGTGGCCCAAATACATGCAGTGCTTTATGTGCCAGGCATAATGCCTTAAAGGCGATCCTTTTCCTGACAGGGAGCCAGTGAACCTCCGCCAATACAGTGATAACTGACTTAAACTTGACATCTTCTTGAGCAACCGGCAGGGTGAGTTCTGCATCATCTGGAGCTTGTTTAATGGTCTTTTTTTAATGCCCAGTAGAGGGCGTTACAATAATCCAGTCTAGATTAGACAGGGGAAATGACCACTGACTTTTTCAGGTCAGGTGGAATGAAGGGTAACATCTTCCTTAGCATTTTTATAATAAACATAAAGAAGCCAATTTGTTGACTTGTTCCACGAATGACAGCTCAGCATCAAATATGAGCCCTAGATTTCTTACTTTTGAAACTGGCAGGGGAGGAGGACTAAGAGACTGAGGCCACCAAAATTTGTTCCAAAAGGTAATATCTTTCCCAAAAAGGAGAACCTCTGTTTTTTGAGTGTTTCATTTTAAACAGTTGCTTCTTATCCAGTTTACAATGCCCTGCATACTGCTATTAAACCAATCTGCAATTTCTTCAACATTACTAGAGATTGACAGCACAATCTGGGTAACGTCAGCGTATGCTATAGTGGCAAAGCCAAAATAATGTTTGAGTTTGGTTAAAGGAGCCACATAGATATTAAATGGCATAAAGCTGAGGGATGACTCATGGGGAACTCCACTAAGCAGAGTAGGAAAGATCTTGAATTAAACTCCCCAAGGGTCACCCTCTGCTCACGGTCTCCTAAAAATTAAGGCAGAAGGATATGAGCAGATCCTTTAATACCAGTCACTGCTAATCGCTCCAAAATATCTGTATGGCTCACAGTATCGAAGGCTGCGGAAAGGTCCAGAAGGACAACCGCAGCCCTCCCATCATTGTCCATAGGGAGTCTGATCTCTTCTGAGACTGCAACTACGGCAGTCTCAGTGCTGTGGCCGGATCTAATGCCGAACTGGGACTCATTCAGAAAATTATTGTTCCCTAGATATTCTGACAGAATTCTGTTGCCTCTCAATGACCTTAGCAGGAAAAGGTAATGGGGATATAGGTCGGTAATTGCTTTCCATCATAGAGTCAAGAGAGGGTTTTTTCAGAAGTGGTTAGGCCAGATCTTTTATCCACTCCATAGAAAAACAACCCTCCCAAGTCATGTTATTTAATAGCACCGTAAGTATTGGGGCCAATTTGTGCACCATTTTATGCATTACCTTAGGTGGAACGGGGTCTGACGGGGCCCCTGATTTTGTATGCATAATTAAAACTCAGTCACTTGATTGTTTGTGAGCAGAGGAAAATTGGAAAGCTCTGAAAGCTCAACGTTCTTAGATTCTGGAGGGGAAAATTCGACCCTTGGATCATTGGAAGATCTAAAGGAATCAAATTCGCTATATACCGCTTCATCTTTTATCTTTAAAGTATGTTGCGAGTTTGTCACAAAAGGACTGGATCGGGGAAGAGCCAGTCAAGATTTTGGAACACACTGTTGTCTGGACAGTATAAAAAGTTCTCTTGGTGAAATTGCATTATTAATTTTCTCTGTGTAATATTTCGTTTTTTCCTCAAAAATGTTTTCTGTACTCCTGAATAAGTCTTTTGTACTTAATGTTTTCATCCTCCTTGTAGCTGTAGCTCCATATTTCCTCTTGTCTAAGACATTTCTGCTTCGTTTCTCTTAATTTATGGGAGACCCATGGTGCAGATGGACTGTTTCTAAATGTTTTCACATTTTTCTCTGGAATCAAATTGGAGATTGCATCGCATAGCCACATGTCGTACATTACCGCTGCTTCGTTAGAGTTTTCTGGGAGCCCTGGCCTTGAGATTTTAAGGTGCTCTTCCAGATCTCCATGATTCAGCTTGTTCCAGGCACAATATGTTTTGTTACCATCCCATCAGAGTTTACTAGGGGCTTAGGTACTGATAAGTTTAGACTAAGCTGGACTGTACTGTGATCTGACCAGATTAACAGGAGTCCCGTTTCCACCTGCAAGATAGAATAGTTTGAGTAAATGCCATCCAGAATGTGGCCTGCCTTGTGCGCAGCGGACTTCACCAACTGATTCATATTAAAACAACTAAATGTTTCCAATAAAATGCGGGCTCTGTATTGTCATCCTCTTCTAAAAAAAATTAAAATCACCTAAAACTGTAAAATTCGGGTAGTGTATGCTAGACTCCACAAGAGTATTTAGTGCGTTTAAGAACTGCGCCTTAGGACCGGGTGGTCTATAAATTAACACTCCATGAAACGTTTCTTTGACACTTAATTTACATTTAAATAACGGTGATCATGCCTCGTATTGTTTTGCAGAAAACACCTATCTGCTTTGTGGCATGTCCTGCATATTCTGTTCTCTTGAATGTAATTGTTTTTAATACAGGAATGATTTACATTAGGTGACAAGGCATTTGAAAGATGAGTAGCTTTAGGCCTTTTGTGCTACACTGTGGGGTGGGAAGGGGAACGGAAGAGAGGAGATTATGGTTGTAGTTACTGAGCATGTGGAAAAAGCTGAAAGTGATGTGAATGGGGAGATGGGGCATTGAAACAAGGATATGGATAGCAGTAGTGGACACTAATCTGATAGAGACTTCTAACCGCAGATTACTTACCTTAGAATATTATCCAGGCATCAGACTGGATCCGAAATGTTTTAAAGAAATCCTCTTGTGCGCCGGTAGGTAGTGTGGGTTTGCTCCATGTGGCGTAGTTTGTGTTGTCCGCCCCGGAAGGGAGTGCACAGTGCCTATATAAGCCCACCCCAGTGCGCTGACCTCAGTTCCTGTTTTTCCGCGCCATCAGTATGAATCCGATTGGAGCTTGCCTGAGTCACTTTTTGACTGACTTCTTTCGACACTTTTGTCTGACTAATTTGCCTTTTTCTATTTTTTCAGAGATGTCCTGAAGAATCACACTGGGTTCAAACTTTGTGTAGCCTCTCATCAACAGATGATAGTGATTGACCCCCACTTGGTGTGTCTGTGGTGCTGGGAGAGGGACCATGACTCCGCATAGTGTGCAAAGCGCAAGACTATGAACCCCAAGGCCATTTGCAAGCAGGCCATGAAGTTTTGGGCTGCTCGCCATGCTATTCCGCGCTGCTCCAGACCTCATTCGTGTGGAGGGTGTCGGGACCGCTCCCAGAGTACAACGCCAGGGAACGACACCACAAATCCTAACCTCGCTTGCAGGTGTTTCCTTTGCAGCCGGCGTCAGAAACAGGGTCTGCTCTGCACTTCCCTGAATTTCTTGGAGCCAGAGCGACCCCTACCCAACTCAGAGTTTTATGAGGTCATTCGCCTAATTTCTGGGCAGTCAAACACCTTTGGAGCACCTTCGGGTCCTACTGGTATTCGAGGGACTTTGCTCTGCTGGTGGGTCAGCCCTCTGCATCAGGCAACCCCTTAGGATCCATTAGAGGATCCACATCGGCCCGTCTGCAACTTCGCAACCTCCTCTGGTGCCGAACCCTTAGTGATTCCTGACTCTGATACGGAGCCGGACTGGCATTGCACAACGTCACTTCTGACGCCAACCAGGCCACACGGCCTAAATTCGGCCTGTGCCCTATTTTACTGAAGGGCTCACTGAGGAACATGAATGGAGGGGATCTGAGGATCCCTATACCTTTACTGACCCCTTTGCAGAGTCCATGACCGATGACCACTGGTATGAGGACTAAGCTGCACGGGCACTTCTGTGCACAGGACCATTGCTCGCCCCCATTGTCTTGTTCCCTGGGACCCAGCCTTCTTCTCCCATCACACTACCCCTGAGAGCCTTGCGGTCCAGGCCTCAATTTCCCGAATCAGTCCCGGCGTGTTCCCTACCACACTACCGGATAGGAAATCCAAGAAGCTGGATATCTTCAGGAAGATAATTTTCTCTTCCACCGGGCTGGCTCTGCGGTCTGTGAACGTCGCATGTTTTTGGGCCAGTATTCCCATACTGTATGGCATACAGTTGTGCAAATGCTGCCCATGGTCCTGGATGAGGCTTGGACCATACTCTCCTAAGCTATTACTGACGGGCGAGATACAGCAAAGTTCACAACTAGATGCAGGTTGGATACGACCGACTTACTAGCAGAGCCATTGTTTCTTAGGTGACACTTTGGCATCAAGCCTGGTTGAATAATGCTGGGTTTTCAGGGGATGTCTAAATCAGATTCAGCCTAGGAGAGATTTATGGACAGTAGGGCCATTGCCAGGTTGGTGGGGCCCTCCATGACCCCACAACAGCCGCATTCTGCTTTATGCCCCTTATGTATTTACGGTAGGGGCTATCAGCCATGTCCATTCCCCCCTAGCCACCACGGGCAGCAGGCTCAGTCCTTTTGTGGCCACGGACACAGCTCCCATAAGCCTCCTGGGGCTCAAAGTCAGAGGTCCTCCCAAAACGCCCCTCCCATCCCAGCAGCTGCCCAGTCAGTCTCTTTAGTATGCCCTTAATCCATCATTGACACTGAATTAGTGGCAGAATCCAACACCATCTGCCCCGATGGCGTGAGATCACAACAGCAAGTGGGTGCTATCGATAGTCCTCCGGGGTTATGCCATCCCTGTCCAACAAACCATGCTGCCACTTCCTCTGTCCCCAGATCAGCTGATAGAATACCACCTTGCACTCTTGCAACAGGAAGTACTGTCCCTTCTGGCCAAAGGAGCAATTGAGAGGGTGCCAGCGTCAGAAGTAGGTCGTGGTTGCTGGTCCAGCTACTTTCTGGTGCCAAAGAAGGATATGTTAGATCTGTGCCCTCTCAATTACTTATTGAAATAGGAAAAAAAGATGCTCACCCTGGCTCAGGTCTTTTCTGCCTTCAACCCTGGAGACTGGATGGTAGTGTTGGACTTGTAGGATGCCTATTTCTACATTCCCATCCTGCCTGCCCACAGACACCTTGAGCATTATCAGTTCGTTGTGCTCTCCTTTGGAGTTACCAGTGCCCCACCATTCACCAAGGTGATGGCATGGGCTGCAGCACATCTGCAGAGGTCAAGGGTTCCAGACTTCCTCCTACCTCGACGATTCGCTGTTGAAGGCGGGCTCACCCCAGGCAGTCGTCTCCCACTTCAAGACAACGGCGGACCTCTTGCATGCGCTGGGGTTCACTATCAATGTGCTGATATCACACCTGAAACCCTCTCAGATGCGCCATTTCACCGGAGCTGTTCTGGATACAGTGGAATTTCGGACTTATCCTGCAGAACAGCGAGTCCAGGATATTCGGGCTATGATTCCTATGTTTCAGCCTCTATGGATATCAGTGATACTGACTCGGAGGCTGCTGGGTAGCATCACCTCATGGATCCTGTCGGTAAAACATGCTCATTGGCATATGCAGGCTTTGCAGTGGGACTTAAAGACTCAGTGGGCACAGCATAAGAAAATTCTCTCCGACCTGGTGCAGATATGTGAGGGAACTGCAAACGTCCCGCAGATGTAGATCACAGATTTCATTTGGGTCAATTGCATACCTCTCTCTCTTCCCCACCCAGTGCTCAGAGTAGTGCCAGATGCATCACTTATGGGTTGGGACAGCCATCTCGGAGAGGTAGAGATCAGAGGCATCGGGTCTCCAGTGGAATCTCAGCTCCACATCAGTCTTTTGTAACTGAGAGCGATGTGACTGGCACTGAAAGCCTTACTTCCTTCCGTCAAGGGAAGGCTAGTTCAGGTGTTCAGGGACAACACCACTGACATGTGGTATTGAAATAAGCTGGACGGGGTGGGGTCGCGGACCCTATATCAAGAGGCTCTGCACTTCAGGACATGGTTGGAATGTCACAACATATTCCTAGTGGTTCAACATCTGGTGGGCTCTTTGAACGGCAGAGCAGACGAGCTCAGCCGTCGTTGCCTAGCGGATCACGAATGGTGTCTTCATCTGGAGGAGGTGCAAGGTCGCTTCCAAGTTCACGTAGGGCCTTGTTTAGATCTATTCGCCACTGCTGAGAACGCACAATGTCAGCATTGCTACGTTCTAGAGTTTCCAAGGCGGCTGTGGCTCTGAGATGCATTTTATCTCAAGTGGAGCTGAAGACTCCTAAAATCTTTTCCGCCGATACCACTGCTATCCAGAGTTCTCAAGAAGATCAAGAACGATTGGGCCCAAGTCCTCTTAGTGGCTTCGGACTGGGCATGGAGAGTATGGTATCCCGAACTCCTGAGCCTGAGCATCTGTCCTCCAGTTAGGCTGCCCATTCATGCATGGAGATTTAGCGGTGACAGTTGAGGGTGTTTGATCTCCCTCCTGATGTATGCGATGTCACTCTGGCAGCCAGGTGCTCTTCTGCCAAAACTATTTATATCTGTCAATGGCAGATGTTTGTGGCCTGGTGTGCACCGAAAAATCAGTTGTCCCTCCGTCGTCGCCGTTGTCTGAAGTTCTCCTCTTTGTTCTGTTCCTGGGCTAGCATGGCTTAGCTTTGGGCACAGTGAAATGATATGTTTGCCATTTGTGTCTTTCTACGACTGCCGGATAAACCTTCCCTGTTTAAATCACCTGTTGTGACTAGATTCCTTAAAGGTTTGCAGCATATGTTTCCTCCCACACCCTTCATTATGCCCCAATGGGACTTGAATTTAGTTCTCACCTTCCTCATGTGTTCCCCTTTTGATCTGATGCACAGCTGCCCTCTACTCTCCTAATGACCCCTTATGGGGATAACCTCCGCCAGGAGGATTAGCGAAGTGCAGGCAATTTCAGTTAATCCTCCCTACAATTCATTCTTCCCAGACAAGCTGGTTCTTAGAACTCTGGCTTTCTTTTTGTTAAAGGTGCTCACACCTTTTCATATGGGGCAAAACATCACCCTGCTACTTTGACCGCCCCCCTTCATCCTTCGAATGAAGAGGAGAGACTCCACCGCCTGGACCCAAAAAGAGTGTTTTCGCTCAATATTGATCAATCTAAAGAATTCCAGGTGGACTATCAACTCTTTGTTGGATTTGCAGGGACAAAGAAAGGGAATGCAATTCAGAAGAGAACCATTTCTCGATGGATCATCCTCTACACTAAGATCTGCTACGCAGTGGCCAAGAAACCGCTTCCTGAGGGCTTAAGAGCTCAATCCATTAGAGCTACGCTGCGACCTCTGCGTTGGCTAGAGGAGTCCCATTCCTGGACATCTGCCAGGCAGCTACTTGATCATTACTGCACACGTTTGCCAAACACTACTTCCTCAACAGTCAGGATTGGCGAGATGGGCATTTTGCCCATTCAGTCCTCCAGGACTTCTAAGTTTAAAACAGTCCGCAGACCCACCTTCGGGGAGAGATTGCTTTGGTATCTATTCTAAGGTAAGGAATCTGCGTCTAGAAGTCTCTATCAGATGAACAATTTACTTACCTTCTGTAACACCTTATCTGGTAGAGAATCTATCTAGCCGCAGATTTCTTACCGACTATCCCTTTCTTCCCTTTGTGCTAACTGTCTTCTCACATAAGAGATCCTTTAGGACCCCACTTTGGCACACAAGTCACGTCTCCTCTTGCTTGGGTCTGTGCTTCTGGAGCCAAAAAATAGTCAAGAACTGAGGTCAGCGTGCTGGGGTGGCGCCTATATAGGCACTGTGCGCATCCCTTCTGGCATGGATGATGACACGCGAAGGTGAAAGGCGCCACTTACTGGCATGCAGGGGAATTGCTTAAAAAATTTCCGGATCCATTCTGATGCCTGGGGAGTTTTCTAAGGTAAGGAATGTGCAGCTATATTAAGTTTCTACCAGATAAGACATTACCGAAGGTAAGTAACTTGTTCCTTAGTGCTCAGTTGTTTTTGAAAGTCTTGTCATACAATGTTGACAGACTAACTAGGTAATGTATGTTAGGTGTGATATCTCAAGTACACATGGATGAAAGGGCCCTAGGGAGACTAGTGGCAGCACAATGGGCCAATGGGATATATGATGCCAAAAGCATGGGAAAGATACCCAATGCTCCTTCTCTTCAGGTGTACACGTCGTGTTGTCCTACTGGACCATTTCTTTTTTTTTCTTCCTGATAGCAATGAGCTCAAATTGAAAGTGTAAAGTTCCTGGCTATGGGGGTCTCAGCTCTTTCACAAAAGAAACTGACTTTGGGAAGTCAATGTAAGAATGTAGGGGCTATGTAGATATTACATGCATGACCACTTCAAGCCACTTATCTGCTAGTACACCTACTCCCCGTGCAAAAATGAGGGGACCAGTAGAATAACAGGTTACACTATAGGAAACGTTTGTCACTTAGATATGGACAGTCAATGCCCAAAGTTGCTTGTAAGTGCTGGCAGTGGGGCCAGGCATTTAATAGGCTGCAGTACTCTCTGCTAAAACAGATTTAGTTGTGTCTGCAAGCCAATAGAATCGAAGGCTCAAAATATGGAAATAGTGATTGATGCTGGTAAAACACGATCTATGAGAGGGTGTGTGAAACCATGAATAAGGTAACAAATGAACAGCATGGCTGAAGTGACATGCGAACGCTTGTAGCAAGAGAGGCTTGGTGGAAGGCCATGAGGTTGTAACTGTGAGGGATTAGTTTGAGTGTTCATGAATTATCTATATAGATGACAGTCAGTTTGCAAACAAACTTGAATCTCTCAACTGGTCATTTCAGACAAACTATTCTTGGAAACCAACTTTACCATTGATATGATTGAGACTGATTTACGCCAGTTGCAGTCCGCTAACAACCCCAGCCACATTGGACTTTTGTGAAGTTGTTTAAACATTTAGCAAATATGAATAGTCCTAGGATCTTACTATTATTTCAAATGGCAATATCTGAAGAGAAGCTTTCAACCCTTTGTGAATCAGGCAACCATTACTCAAATTTGCAGAGTAGGTAAACCTAACAAAAACGGTCAATCCTGTAGCCTTCTAAACCTTCTTAGTATAGCAACTAAAGTTCTAGCCAAAGATGCTAGCTAACAGATTGCTGACGTCTGTTAGATCACTGATACTTCCCGATTAATCCCTATTTATGCTTCATAGATCTACATACTTAAATCTGTGACTTTTGTGTAATTGCCTGTATAAGCCAGATACAATAGCTGGCCCCCTGGTCATGTGGCCCATTGACTTTGTGAAACCATTTGACTCTACTGATGGTTCCTTCGGTTTGGAGACCTGGGAAAAAAAAGAATTGTACTAAAATTTATCTCACAAGTAACTCTCCTCTATATGACAACCACCATAGTGGGTGGGGGGAAATGGATTTCTGCATGGCTCTTTCTCAAGGCAGTGGGACATGTCAAGGGTCCTCCCCTGTGCCTTATGCTCTTGAAATTAGTGATTGAACCCTAGAAATGCTTGAGCAGGTATCACCCCTTGATTGAGTGTTTTCCCTGAAGCAAAGGCAGAGAGGGCCAGATATCTCTCTATACAAACCATGTCTTGCTATACATTACAGATCTCTGGTACATGAAAGCTAAGTTGCTCTATATTTTAAGTATGATCAGTACATGGGGTTTCATAATATTTGGAACATATGTACTCTCTTTTCAGTTAAGCACTGGTCCATTGGCCCACTGGGTTTTTGCCATCTCACTTTGAATGAGAGAGGTTTCTCTTATTCACGTAAAGAAGTAAATAGGGATATTGAATTGTACTCCAAGAGACGTTCAAAAAGGGTGTATTGCACTGGATCAAGCTAGCTCTGTCGCTGTATGGATAGTGCCCCTCTGTTAAAAACAATGTCACATTCCCTCATGTTTTGTATATCTTACGGAGAATCCTGTGATGGCTCCTTGAGGCATAAAAAAGAGTATTGCAGTGTTAAGAAATGTGTTATGGGAACAAGAATCCCAGGAACCTCACTGCCCAAACTGTCACCATGAGTCGCATATGAGTTGGGTATATCCTTGCCTTTATGTTGCTAATATTGGTCAGGCTGCTTGGTGGTTATGACAAATTGTGATATCCTCCCCCTTGAATAAAGCTTCCACTAAGATTGTTGGTCTGGTTTTGGGCAGTGGCACACACTTGTTTTTCTTGTAATGTATATTGGATACTCAGGAACTACCTCTAACACATACTAAGTAAACTTGTGAAATTGATTTTGAACCAGAGATATTCTTGGTATTTGGAAACTGGGAGATGTTATGAGTAGAAATTTCATAAAATTATTTGACGAGCCTGGATGGATTTTGATCTGTGGTGTAGTGAGGACTACCATTACCTTAAACTCTGGTATGCTTTATATAGCTAAGATTGACTGCTGTGAAATATAGGATCATTCACTGATTTAAGCTAGGTTACTAATGGAAGAATTCCTAGATAGAGTGGTCTCCAAGATTTATGGGACTCAAGTGTAGAATGCCACATACCCTACTGAGCTAGAGGGAGAAAATGGTAGTTGACCTGGTTCTGTCTGAATTTGTGGATTGGGGTGATACCTTATACCCCCGAAAGGTAGGTAGATACTATAGTCTTTGGCACATGCAGCTTAAAATCCTGGATCCTATTGTAATAGATTCAAATTGTTTAAGTGTCTGGATAATAACCCACTTGTGTCGCATGTCAGAGAATGGACTTTAATCCATACACTCTTGGGGGGGGGGGGAAGTAATATCCTTGCATTTCGCGATGCAGTGCATACTGAATTGATGACTGTTTTCGGAAAGGAAATTGCACTGACCCTTCATATGGCTGTGTTGGGGCTGAATGTGGAACTTCATTTACCTAAAATCATATTGACTTTCTATGCTTTAGGCTTAATGTTATCTCATAGACATATAGCTTGCAAATGGGGCAATTCCAGGACTTCAGATGTCGACTCTTGTAGTTGGGGAATGAACCGGTGTAGGTCTGTTTAAAAAATAGTTGATAACTGAGGATGGATCAAAGAACATGCACCCTATTAATGCGCAACTGAGCGCGGAGGGTATTTGTGAAAAAAGAAACATTGCTGTGGAATTGGGATGAGGCTGCAAAAATGTGTTTCATTTCTTGTGGAGCAATGGTGCAAAAAACAAGAGTGTGGATGGACCTCCTATGCCCACATACTTGCTGCTCCAAAATTATTTCTATACATCTTAATAACTTACAATGGTATTAATACTTGACTACTCAGCATTCTTTCAATTTAGCATTTCACTGTCTGAATTAAAAGGAAAACTAATATATATATATATATATATATATATATATATATATATATATATATATATATATATATATATATATATGTGTTTTTAAGGTATGTTTAACCTTGTGTGTTTGTTTTGTTTTTAGATCCCAACAATAAGACTAAAGTGAATAGTACATTAATCGATGAACCACTAATTATGGAGTAAGTATATATCAGACCTTGAATGAAATCATTTAATTAGAAAGCAAGATGTATTGGATATTGAATGAACTCTTTTACATTACATCAGTGTGTTTGAATTTGAAGTATAGTATAGTATAAAAAGTAATTTAAAACGTGATGACACTAAGACCATAAAAGATCTAGAAATAGCCATTTACCTGTACTTTCAAAAGACCGATCTTCCCTTATTTTCAATACACGGTGCCTAATACAATAAGTATGTATTGAACAACTATATCATTGCTATGCACAGTGAAGATCCTTCATCCAAAAGGAATTGTTTTAGCAACGTATTCAAGGTATATCTGAGAAGCTCACTCTTTGGATTCATCAAAGAGTTCAAAGAGAAGAGTTTTTCATATTAATTCATAGAAGAATTATAGTATATACATTTGGTTAAACACACTACTGAAATTTTGGCGACTTTGAATAACTTCTTTTACCAGTGGTAATCTTGTCATCGGCCTCCATCAAGGGGATAGGTGGTGGCTACTTTTCCACAAATATTGCAGGAATGGCATTGGGAATAGTAAATAATTCTGATGTAATGCATAGGAGATGTAATAAAGGATCCTACCCTCAAGCTCTGAGTATTGTCAGGACTTTGAGTGACTCTGAAGGTCAGAAAGAGAAACCAAAGCGATATATACATCACTTCCCCCTTGCTATTTTCCAGGTTATTTGCTTTATAACTAAGAAAGCAACTCATTAGGTTTCCCTAACAGCAAAATGAGTAGCCTGTTGATGTAGGAAGGATCAGAAGTGGGCTTTGGGAAGCCAAGGAGCAGGCGGAGTATTGGCAAGGCAGATCCTGAATGAGGTGTCATAGTTTACACCAAGAGATAACATCTCATGTTGTATTAGTCATGCTGTATTGAATCACTATTGTATCCTCACACAATGTATCCTATACAAATTGTGGGATAATTTGCTTTTATGGTACCTGGATTGTGAGTGCCTCTAAAAATCAGTTTATAGTTTAGCTGATACATGCTTAGTTTTCTAACTAGGGTTTAAGCTACAAAGGTGGGCAGGGTGATAAGGAAGGGAAAGCGGTTGCCACCTCGTATGCCTAAGAAGGAAGCAATGTTTTAGGAAAGAACAGAGAATTAAAAACTGTGGCAATGCTTCTAAGACCTCGGGAACAGGAAGGGCAAGAAAGTAAAGCCCTAGGTGTGAAAATGCAGTACTTGAAAAAGTCATCTGCGATAAAGAATTTACCTTTGTTAACATACTTTCTGATGAGACAGCTTCTACAGAGTCCTTACTTGAACCCCTTCTAAAAAGATTGAATCTGCAAACTTTAAACAGCAGTGCAGAGTCTCCGGGGCTCCTTGGTGTTCCAATTGAAGTGGCAAGGCTTCTCTAGAAGTAATGCTCCTGCTTCATGAAAGGTGCATTGCATCGTGATGTCTGTAGAACCATTTTTCTGCACACCCATACAGGACAGGCGTGAAGGGGACAGAATCAAAACATAAGAAAAATCATCGAACAATAAATGAATAATCTTCAAAAGAGGAGGTGGGACGTTAGCAAGAAATCTCCATAAGCAGTTTTATCCATCACAAAAGCCTTTCGGAAAGTAACTAACATATTATTGTAATGGTTGCTCCCTCCCACACATTGCTTACGTGAACCACTTGTGATACTTGTGGTGGATCATCTTACTCTTCATTTTGAGAAAATGAATTGGTAATTCATTGTCATGGTGATGGGGAACCACTTCATAATTCAGGAAAGCTGAGATACTGAAGACTCCTGGCCTAATCTGAGCCAATTATGAGTACATGGGCCCTGTGCGATTTAATTTCCTGTGTCACTTTGTGGAGGAGAGGTACTGGGGGATGCTGTAGTTGAGATGAAAACCCCAGTGCCCTGATAGTCTCTCATGGAATTCTTCCAAGAAAGTTAGAATGAGCAGTAGTGAGGATATTTACTGTTCCCTAATTTTGCAAAAAGATCCAGATCTGGCACACCCCAGAGATCAGTAATATATGATCTTTTATTCCCTGCAGGAGCTCCATTTGTAATATGTTGAGAATATTCTACTGAATGATTTACTTTAGCCTTCTCCATCCATGACAGATGGCTACTGACAGACCAAATTCTATGTCTGTGGTGAAGAACCATAGTCCATTGCATTGTCTCTGAGTAGTTTGCGGCAGTATTGTCCATGAGACGCAGAATCTGTTTTCCCTATATAAGGAAAGCATATCTTTCTGGCTAGTTTGGCTGGTCTCACCTCTATGAACTGGATGTGCTGAGTTGTCTGTTGAAGAGACAAACGGTCCGATTTAGTTTGTCAGAGAGGGTACTCCATCGCAAAGGCGACGGAGTACCCTCTCTGCCAAACTGAAGATCCGCCTGCCTTATTCAGAGTTGGGCAGATCTTCAGTATGTCGAGAGAGGAGACTACCCAGTCTTTCCTGACGACATACACCTCTGACGGACCGACAGAGTAAGGGCCATCAGAGATATTGCCATTTGCCTACCTACCCTATTTAAAGAGGTGATCAAATGGCAAGGTTTCATTGTCGGTCACCATCAGGTAAAAACTTGGGGGGCACTGAAAACTGCAGAATGACCCTCACACGTTGGGCGAAATCTCCCATGGTACGGGGATCATTGCTTTTTTTATTTTCAAAGACAAAATCCTGCTTTGGGATTCTATTTTTTAAAATTTTAAAAATGTGCCGAACGGCTCTGTCATGTTGACAGAGCCCTCTGTCAAACTTTCAATACATTGTCAGGAACCACAGCAAAGGCGGTTTCTGCCAATGCAAGAGATGTCCACTTGCCCGGCAGACATATAGGGGGAGATTAAGTATTTTATGCAGTAAATGGTGTCCACCAAACTCTACATCGGGCTCCAAATAGCTTTGAATGGGAGATCCTCAAAGTGAGCTCCCCAGCCCTAATGTCCTAAAGTGATACAACCACCATCTGACGCCTGCCAGAAGATTCAGCAGAGGTCCCACCACCTTCGGGAACAGACGAATGATGGGTAAAGCCTGATTAAATCTCACACTTGGTAGCACTGCCTTTGTAGACAGTATTGTAGTGGTATTATTTGTAAAAAGGCTTGGGGCATGACAAAGGAAATGAAAGATGACTCAAAGTCCAGAAAGTCCTAAGACTGATTTTGTTGTCTAACAAATGTTCTACAAAAACCTTGACACAATCAATGAATGTTGTCCAATCTCTCCTCAAAGGGAAAGGACTGTCCATAACTATCCAAAATCGCCCCTATAAAATTGGTTTCACTTGGCAGGAGCAAGAAAGGACTGCTTTTTGTTTAGTGAAGCCAAGCCCATGCTGAAGTGCGATTGTAGCAGACAGGTTTGCCATGGGTAGTGCCAGTGATGACACTTTTTTAGCATCCAGTTGTCCAGATAAGGATACACATACACTCCTTGGTGATGCAAGTGACCGACTGCTACTATAATTACTTCTCTAGGATGCTGAGAAATTGGAACATTGAAAACATTTTAGGCCCATTGAGACAAGCCAGCGCTACTTCTGTAAGAGTGGAGTACTTGTTGAACCATTGCCATTGTCTATTAATTGCATGTTTGGGGTAAGCTGGAAGGGTATAGGGAGCAGGCAGGGATCCTTTCAGAAAGGGAAGCGAATCACTCAAAATCACAATTTGCAGGACCTACTGGTCCAAAGTTAACTTTTGCTGCTAGCCCCTACACTTGCCCCCCCCAGGTCGCGTCCTTTGAGTCTCGTACATCAAGGGTTCAGAGTTGTTTTGTTGTGAATGGGGAGGCAGCGGAGAAGGCCTGTGGGTGTTTTTTTTCTCAACAGTTTAGCAGGGTTGTGTTGTAGGACTTCAGCAAGACGGCTCTTGAGAAATTGGGGTGCTAATATGTCGGTGTGAGCTGCTGCAGTAGCACAGGGCAGCAGTCTGGTTGTCTGTGGATGGTGTGGAGGGAGAAGGCACATTAATGGTTGTAACTGGGGGAGGAGCTTCTGGCCTGAATGGAAAGTTTGGAATGCTGTGAACTGAGTAGGTTGTTGATACTTATGGTAGCCTTGTTTTTTGTATGTTGCCAATTCAGATGTAAACCGAAGACCACTGCTATGATATTAAATGATCTGTACTCCATCTGTCTTTCAGCTTCAATGGTGATTTGATTCCAGATATATTTTTTAGTACAAGTGAAAGCAAACAACCATGTATACTGATTGGAGGGTAAGTAGATCTACTCGTTTTAGGCCAGATCATTTACATTTCAAAAGTTGTAAGATTAAGTCTCAAAATATTTAGACTTAGACACAGAAATGGGCAAAGATGAACATAACCACGCTTGCAACAGACACTGATAATGCAAACTCTACAACTGAATCAGAAGTTTAAAAAGCGCAAATTGCAAAGCAATGAGAAGAGGCAGCTAAAGTTGGGAGACTGGAAGTAAAAGAAGGGCTGTCATTTGAGTGGGTAGAGCTTGAGCCATTGAGATTTTGCTTTTTTGTTTTTGACCGCTTGAGCTGATTAAAAGAGAAATTGGTTTGAATTGGCAGTCACATAAAATGTGTGTCATTAGTTTTTCTTTTCATCTACATGTTAGAATTATGTGCACAGGAACATGGCCCAAATATTTTACTTAAGCTAAGTTGACAGGTATACATACTACTTGGTAGTCCCTAACAGTTTGTTTTATTCCTGTTTTGAGTTCCTTTGATTCAACAGTTGGAGAGAGAGACAGTGCTTTGTACATTAGGTAGGTAATCCTAGAGAAGCAATTACCCATGTTAAAAAGTATGTGTACTCTATAGAATAAGTTAAAATGATTCCGGAGAACAGAGCAACTTTAAAAGAAAAGTTTTATTGTTTCATTTTCAACAACAACAAAGCATATCACCATTCCATACATTACATTAAAGGTATGTGAGTAGACCATGTCTTGCGGTATCAGTGCATCTCTTTCTAATAATAAGCTTGTGGGCTAAGTAGCAGGGCTCCCCCTCT
Organism: Calotriton arnoldi; assembly: GCA_963921515.1. Taxonomy (NCBI): domain Eukaryota; kingdom Metazoa; phylum Chordata; class Amphibia; order Caudata; family Salamandridae; genus Calotriton; species Calotriton arnoldi. The sequence goes on from CAWUFW010000617.1 coordinate 3,825,590, forward strand.
GACCCCTCTTCCTTTCTCCACTTGTATCTGGATGTACCCCTGTCACTTGGCCGCCTTCGGTTCTCCGACTGTTTCCGTCTAGTAACTACATAAGCTGGGAGGCTATGGCCTCCCATTCTAGGCCATAGTACTTTCTCTATTGCCCCCACACCAGAAATTTTCCAGGGAGCCCCTCACCTCATAGACTACTCTTTCTGCCTCCATACAATGCATCATACCAGTCACCCGTTGATTCTTGGTGGAAGGGATGCGGCTTCCCCACTTACTAGCTATTTCTCTTTTTGCTTTGCTTAAACTGAGGGCGGACAATATGAGTTGTTTCCTGGGGAGGTCTATGTTGCACTGTATTCCTAGGATTAAGAACTGTGGCGTGGATGGGATGTGGGTTCCCAGGATGTCTGCAAGCTCTATAACCACTTCTTTCCAGTATGCCTGTAAGTATGGAGAGTCACAAATCGTATGTAAGAAGGTGCCCCTTGCCTCATCGCATCGCAGACAAATGGGGGTTTGTGACCTCCCCCGTTGTGGAAAACTGGGATCTAGTATAGTAAACCCTCTGGAGGATTTTGAATTGTATAAACCTCTAGCTCGTTTTAATTGCCACTTCTCTGGGTGCATCAGTGCTGCCTCCCAATCTATGTCATCCATAGGGCCGAGGTCCACTTCCCCTATGTTCTGTAGGGGGCGGAGGCTATCAGGCCTATTTTTAATAAGAGTGCGATATGGCAGTGAGATGTCCTTAGATGGCATCTCTTGCAGAAATACCATACTTTCGAGAGAGCTTACCGTCGTCCATCTTATCCCAGGTATTCCCTCAGTCCGCAAAGCGTGGCGCACCTGAATATACCCGAAAAATTGTGAATCATGCAAATCATATTCTGCCTGTAGGTCACAGAAGGACTTTATCCTGCTTTCCCCCCCTGGTCTCTGAGTGTCACTATCCCAATCAGATCCCAAAGGGTCGTTCTCGACATGCCTTATAGCTCTTTTACTTTATTTCTCATTCACATTGGGGTCATAAGGGGAGCTTGCCCCTCCATCCCACATATGCCGTGACTTTATCCCAGGCCTCCAGGGTAGTTTTCGTAGGTCGGAGCATGAGAGGTTGAAACCTCTTACCATAGAGGCAAAGTATATGGAATTTGTCCTCCATGATGGACCTTTCCAGTCCTTTCGCTGGGTCTGACCTAGGTGCAAAGTACCACTCATTTACTTACTGGAGCTGGGAGGCCCAGTAATATGCCCTGATTTCTAGGAGCCAATGCCACCATTGTACATGTTTCTTTGTAGGGTTTGAAGGGCTATACGTGGGGGTCTCCTATCCCACAGGAGGGTCCTTAGTGTGCTTTCTACTTTATTGAAGAACACATCCAGCACTGGCCATGGGTATTTTGAAGTACCTATAAAATTTTGGGCAGAGTGATCATTTTAAAGAGTGCTGTCCATCCCATAATCGAGAGAGGCACTCGTCTCCACCAGTCTACATCTATTAGGAATGCCTTATAGACAACCTCTAAGTTTCTCCCAAGAGTAACGAACGCCCACCCTGGAGGTCACCATTTCATATGGGATCAGGATCACCGGAGGCAAGGTGCCCATTAGATATAATAACGATTTGGCCCAGTTAATTTTGTAGAGTGTGTATTTCTCAAAGTTTATGAATAGCGATAGAACCACTGAGAGTGACATAATTGGGATGGCAAGGTACAATAGTATGTTTTCTGCATACAGAAACACTTTTTCTGGGCCTACCAGGAGAAGTGAGAGGGGGTATCCCTGACCTGTCCACCTTACCAGGCTGAACTCCGAGAATGTTCCAATCTATACAGGAGCCGAATTCACTGGCAGAAGGTTAGACCAAATCCCATCCTGACCAAGACCGGTAAAAGGTACTGCCAATGTAAGGAATCAAATGCCTTCTCTGCGTCTAGAGATACAATCACCAGGAGTAGTTGCATGTCTCGTTGATAATCTAACCAGCTGTGTAGACGGCGGGCGGATAGAATGATGCATGTCCCGATTTGGTGTGAATCCTGCCTGGTCCTGGTGTACTATCTTTGGGATGATGTTTGCTAGATGAAGCGCTAACACTTTGGCCAGGATCTTTACCTCTGTGTTCAGCAATTAGATCTGTCTGTAGGAGGATTGACAAGTGCTAAGCTTTCCAGCTTTGGGTATCATCACTGTTGTCACTTTTCGCAAGTCTGGTGGTAATTCACCCTTTTCAATGCCTTCTCATACCTGGAAAGGTTATGGTGGCCCAGTATCAAAAGTTTTCTTGTAAAATTCCACCAAAATGCTTTTGGGCCCCGACATTTTCCTAGGTTGCAATAGGCTCACAGCCTAATGATTCCTCCAGGGCAAGGTCTTGATCGAGGTTTCTCATATCAGTGAACAGGAGCCTCTGTAGGGGTAGCTCCTCCAGGAAGGTCTGAATATCTGTGTCTGAGGCTCACGTCCTGTAGAGGTCTCTAATAGTGTGCAAATCTGTCAGCTATGACCTCATCTTTTGTGATCCAGGATCCATCTGGAGTCTCCAATTCTCCCACCTGTCTGGCCTGTGTCTTGCTTCTGCTGAGCCATGCCAGCATTTGCCCTGCCTTATCCCCCACGTAGTATAATTTTCATTGGGTCGTTAGGAACCGCTGTTTTGCTAAATCATGAGTTAGTGTGGGGTATTTGCGCGTTAGGGCTTCCATTGGTGTAATTGCGTCTGGCCCTCTGTGTAGGCATAGTCCGCCTCAGTGGCTTGAATGTCTCGCTTGAACACTAGTGTTTTGCTCTTTTTTTGCCATTTCTTATGGGAAACAACATTCTGGGCCCTGTCACAGAGTGCTGTTTGAAAAGCTTCCCAGGCGAGTTCACTGATTATTTTTTTCCTGAAAATCCAGGTCGAAGTCGCTATGGAGCTCTTGCACTACCTTGCCACCCTGAAGGTCCCAATTATTCAGTCTCCAATTGTTGCCCCCATTTTGTGGTACTTGATCAGAGTATAAGTTTAAGCGGGCGTGGTCTGAGAAATCTCTAGCTAAGTATTCAATATCGATATCATCTGGGCACTCTGCCACTGGGACAAACACCATAATTCAATCGGGAGAATGTTCTGTGGTCCTCAGAGAAAAATGAGTCGATTCTGGCTGTAATATGGCTGGATCTCCATACATCTAAGAGACCCATTGCAAACGTGAACTGTGCTAGCGGGGACAAGGCTCTCTAAGGGCATCGCTCATTAGGAGGACCTGTCCAGCGAGTTGTCCATAACATTATTAGAGTCCCCTCCCACTATGTTTATATCAGCAGCTGCTTCCAACAAGATGGGACTCAGTGCCTCGAAAACCTGTTTGTGGAGTTGGGGGGTGGGGGGGGGAGTAGACACTAAGCACCAGTAGTGTTTTCCTATCCCCAGCAAATCTGCCCAGCAGGTCCTGGCATTTCCGTACCATTTGAAATGGGTTTTTACTAACCAGGATCACAACTCCTCTTGACCCCCTGGTGTATCTGGCATGGGCCAATAAGGGGAAACAGCCTTACCAACGCAGGCTGCACCACGCGTCCCTTTTCCCTGCGAGCGGAACTACGTTTGCCTTAACCACGCATATGCCTTAACCACACATGTGCCTTAAACACGCATATGCATGGTTAAGGCAGTGAGCGGTCTAGATGTCCGGATGGGCTTAGAGAGGAACAGGAAGCGTCGGAACAGAAAGCGTCAGGACAGAAAGCTCAACGTGGACAGGTAAAAGGGACTGGGGCCAGGTTTGGGGGGGGGGGAGTAGTTTTTAGGGGAGTTAGTCTTAGGGCTCAGGACGGGGTGGGTCGGGGTAGTTTTGGGGCTTAGGATTGGAGTGGGCTAGGGTTCCCTGAGTTTAGGGCACCTGGCCTGTTTCAGTTTCATGCATATAGGAGTTGGCGAGGTTTGGCTGCAAGTTGGTGTGTTTTTGACTTGTCTTGGCTGAATTTTGCTTGTTTTTGAATGGGCACGGGTGGGTGGGTCTTTGGGTCAAATATCGTACCCGTTCCCATGATTCAATTGGGATGCGGCTTGGTGAGGTAGTCGGAGACAAGTGGGACTTGTGTCCCTCCAAGTTCGAAAAGGATCAGACAAGTGTATCTGGTAGAAAAACAATTCTTTCTGAGGTGCTAGTGTCCAATGTTATCCAATATGCCCCTTTTGGAGGTTCTCGAGAAATGCTTTTGGGATGGTTCCAGTTGCTCCAGGTGAAAGCGGCTTCTGTCACTGATGGTTGGGGATGTCTCCTGTATGTGTGAATGTTTTGGCAAAAATCAATCCACGGGAAGGGTGGTTTTGGACCTTGTTTGGAAATGGTAAAACGCCTGCATTGGGTCCTGTGGGATGGAGTGGTTTTGCACTTTTTTTGGCTGAGATTACAGGGTGTTTCAGGTGATTCCGAGTGGAGCTGGTTGGAGGGGCTAGTAGCTGGGATAGTCTAGTTTTGAATTAACCACGCATATTCCATTAGCAATAATGCCTTTCCAACGAAAACCATTGTAATAGCATGCGTGGTTAAGACAAATTTGTGGTTGGGACTGGGTTGTAGAGGCACAAGTGGTTCAGCCATGCGTACCTCTGTCATGCAACCCCAGTAAGCTGTATCGTCCCCTATTTAGGCAAGGACAATGATTTCTGGCTAAACAGGCTTCCAGGAGTAAGACAAGATCTGGCATATGTCTGCTAATAAATTGCGCAAACACCCCTCTTTTTACTTTGTTCAGCAAGCCGTTGACGTTCCACAATGGGACTGTCAGCCGGGGAGCATTACCATATGACAAGGTGAACATGGGAGTGCAGGACCTTGTATGTCTCCCTCTCTCGCTCGAGGTTCGTAATGGTTTCAGCGACCCAGTAGATGGGTGTCCTTTTCTGTGTCTTGGAACGGGATAATCGCCTTTGGTATAAGGGATACCTCTGCTTTGTCTAGGTCCGGTTTTATCGGGGGGCCCGTAACATAAGCTATTCTGATAGATGCTTCAATGGTTGTTTAAAACATTTCTACCGTAACATGAAAGAACTACCCCAACGGTCGGATTATGCGTGAAGCCCATGATCAAACACCCCCCTCCCCACACTTCTACAGTGGCAGTATCTGTCGCCCCAAACATAACCTCCCACAACATGATTCAACCAGGGGCATGTTTGGGAAAGGGATCCGGCTCATGCACTTACAGACCAACAGTGGAGACGTTCGTGTCTGCAGATCTTGAAGGTGTCTTTATAGGCATAAGCTATTTTACTTTAAATGTTCCATTGGGTGCATATTACCCTTCCTAAAGGACACACCGTGGATTCTTCAGTATTGGATGTGTGTCCTATGTGGTGTAGAGTGGTAGGGGCAGACTTTGCATCTAGCGTGCTTATGCCCAGCCATCAATGGGTTTTAGCAAGAGGCCAGGAATGGTTTATCTGAAATGGTGGGCAAAACACTTGTTTCAGCATCTGAGGTATGACTGCTGGGATTAACTGAGGTGAATCCTTTCATAAGAAAACTGTTCCTCTGTTATGCTGCTAATGTAGTGAAGAGGAGAGTGGCTCTGGGCAGCTTCGGTACCCGATTCTTAAATATTCTGATTGACTGAGGGAACTAATTATTCAAATGAGTTGGGACACTGCACTTATTGTCAGGGCAGCTAGACCGAATAATATGTGGTCTGATCTTATGGCGTATCTCCTTAAAGATAACATAGTTGCTGTTGAGGAAAGTAGAGAGGTTTAATGTATTATGCTGTTACAGCTGTTTGTCGCTGGTAATGCAAGATATTGCTTTTATGGACTTAGAGATAGATAACTAATTGTACCAAGAGGTCGATGTAAAGGTCTTGTTTATATGGGTTGCGCGACCAATTTTTTTTTCTATTCATAAATAACGTTTTAAAAAATATAATTTATACGGAAGAATTGTTTTGGAAAAGGCTGAAAGGGAATCCTCCTGCATTCTTTTGAGTCCCAAAAACGTTATCTCATTTCTGCTCCAGAAACGTGATGTGTTTTGTGCAAAGGCAACTCCTCATAAATAAGCACGTACTGCAAATACGCGCCCATCGACATAAACCCAGGTAGAATACAATGCAGCCACTTGACTTAAAGAAGAGATGTAAAGCTTCGTGGTGCCTCGGGAACTGAACAAATGCCTATTGCTGCTTTCTTTGTCTGCAGCCGGTGCCACTCACCACTAAAGCTTTCCTTCAGTAATTCGTGTCCGAGCTCTTTTCTCCAGTGAAAACTAATGCACAGAAATCGGAATCCAGATATTAATTATGTTTGAGTTTTTTCAAACTAACTTAAAAGCCAGGCTGTGATGTAAGATTTAACCTCACTCCCGCCAAACCTTTTCTCTTAATTTGGGGGTGTTTACACTATTCAATTGTCATAGATTCAGGTTCAGAAGACCACTAGGGACGTGGTTCTTTAAATGGTGAAATGTGCCAACTCCGAATTCTAATTTTTATATTTCCCTTTGTGATTGTCTTTATTTGGAACGTTAGAATGATGAGATATCTGTGATAATTCATTATTGATGACCTCCCATAATCCTCACTAAAAATAGGCCTGAACTTGCTCCCAGCATTCAATTTCAGAAGGTGGAATAGACACCTTACAGGATCTTTTCATGCCTTAGCAATAATCACTACATCCTGCATTTCACCTGTCATTACAGCCAATCATCCATAGAATTTCTAGATGTCACATTGTAGGTACAGGACTACCACATATTCTCCAGACTATATAGAAAGCTGATCGCTTGAAATGCTATACTACATCCATAAAGTACCCATCTGAAATCACAAGTTACATCAGTCCCCTTTGGGGACGACACTATATTCCTGCGAGAATGAGCACATATGGAGACTGGACTTCTGGACAGAGGCTGTAGTCGTTGCACGCTAGAAAAAGCAAAACACAAGATATCTCAAGCACAGAGGACTAAATCACTTTCCCATCAAACACATAACAAGGAAAGGACACCCATCCCTGTCCTCATAACGCATTTTAACATACTTAGTTGTAACATCTGTAAGATCTTATATCACCACTGGCACAGCTTGACCCTGGATAACACACTCAAGCAATTGATATCAAGCAAGCCAAGGAACCATATGTGATATGTTGGGCCTCAGTTTCCTTCACCTCGTTAAAGACGTCAAGGTGCAATCTTGCTTTCCCTCTAAACCACAAGGCTTTCACAGATGTGGTAGATGAGCATGTGCCCCTATGCGGTTGACAAAACGTTCAAATTTCAATATAGCTGTGAGAAAAAATACAAAATGCAAGAATTCATTAGCTGTCACCCCAAGTTTATTACATATGTAATCATATGTCCTTGCTTACACATTTATGTTGGCAGCACTATTAGGTGCCCTCGAAGAAAGTATCTAGGAACACATCAGAGTCCTACAAACCCTATCCATTGTCAAAGCACTACAGTACAATGCAGAGTTCCCTAGACAATATTTCCATTAAATTCCACACACTAGCCACAATTAAGAGATGTCCTAGAAGAGGAGACTATACATTGACACTAGTCAGAAATGAAGCCAGATGGATAATTGACTCCGTAGACAGGCGATGAAATGAGGACCGTGAATTACAAACAACATTTTCCTACTGCCATAGTTGTACTCGCATGCATATTTCAGAAAAACACCTAACATACATAGAGCAACACCTGGGCACCATACAAAGTCATATTTGTCCCCTATACAATTTTTTAATTCTGTACTCGTAGCACAATATTCAGCTGCTAGTATCAGGTTGGCCTAGATTTTTAATGTACACTTTACATTTTATAAATGATGTAGATGTTTCTATGTGAGAACATGTTTATGTGCCTACTCCTATAACATATACATTCATGATTCTATATTACTATGCTTCATTTATTTACGGAGAACAGAATGTCATTAATACTCCTAAGTGAACGATCAACCCAAAACCTGCCAATGTAATTTTTTTTTCCTCCAGTACAATAATCTCAATTTTAACCTTTGTCTCTCTCTGGAATACTTTCTTTTGCTCTTTCTGATCTACTAACATTACACAAATTGGCATATATGCCCTTTTAACTATGCGAGAACGAACTGATATACATCTATCTCTTCCGTCCTTTCTGGTTCATACCACTGTTTATTGACACCAGGAGCATCCATGATCATGTCACCACTACAGAACTTTCTTGCGTTAGACAACAAATTTCATGCATCATTTTAGTGCCACTCTGGTTATACTTTTGACTTCCTTCTTATCTGTATGCCTTTCATTCCCTTTAGTATATATACACACCACAACTGGCCATGACATTCTTTCTCTCAAATATGGAGCAGTCCTTCTCACCACATTTAAACTCATATCCTTTTTATATTGCGCATATGGCCGCCACACTCACTGAAGCACACTATCACTACTACTACTTATACTAGGTTGTAGCAGTCACTGGGGCCTCCCACTTGCCCCCGACCCCCTCATAAAAGTGCACTTGTGGGTGCCCCGGGTGACCCCCTTAATAAAAAAATATGCCGGCTCTTGCCGACACTCATGATGTGTGCCAGCTGGGAAGCCAGCTGGGGTCGAGGGCCCTGGGGTTCAGCCTGCAGACCCAAATAAAATGAACCATGTGGGTGTCTGGGACAACAACAACAATATATTTGTTTTTTTTAAAAAGCGAATAATGAATGAGCGAAAGGAGTCGCTCATTTATTATTCACTGCTCCTTCAAGGAGCACCCTGTAATGCCTTGCGAGGGCTAGTTACATTTTTTTTGTTTTTAGCTTGGTAATGTCCCTAGAAAGGGGAGGGGGCACTACCAAGCATTTATTTTTAATGTTGTTAGGGGCTGCAGTAACTGAAGCTGCCTCCAGCAACAAAAAAAACCTGCAAGTCTCCTGTGTCAATAAATCCATGACCCCAGGAGAACATACCATATTTTTTAAATCACACCGAGATGGAGCTCCAAACTCCAGCGGGAGTGCAAGGTCCCGTTGTGGTTATTTTTATGATTCCATTTTGTTGGGTTAAAAATGTTAAATAAAACACTCTGACGTGTTGTTAAAAAAAAAAAATGCATAAGTCTTTCTATTAACATTTTTGTGTCCCACAAAATACAATCACAAGTACTATGTTAAAAGAAAGACTCGCAGACATGTAGATTTTTTTCATTTTTTATTAAAACTTTATTAAATAGTTGTATAATAATCACTTCTTAACCATTGCATTGTGTGAATTACTGAAATATAAATTTGATAAAAAATATTAGGGATTTTTGGACAAAGATGATAGATTTTCTTTATATATATTGATACGCGCACCCTTTGATAAAGTCAGTAGGCCCATTTTTTTTATATTGTGGTGTTGTGACTCTTTGACTAAGTCAGTAAGTCTGCCTGAGTGCTAGCAGGACCTGCGAGACCAACGCATGCTGCGCATGGCAGAAGGCCACATGCTGCATGAGGTAACGCACTTGTAGGGGCCTGGCCACAGGCCAGTTCTTGCGCCCAATCCCACACTGCGCATGATCAAAGGCTGCGTGTAGTGGGGGGGTTGCGTGCAGGACCTGCTTTCCTGCGAGTGGTTGGGTGCAGGGTCTGACCCAGGGCAGGCCCTGCGGCCAACACCATGCCGCGCACTGCTAAAGGTCGTGTGCGGCGTGGTGTTGGCTTTACTTATAGGGTAATAAAATATTACTTTACGTTAAAATACTAGAAATTCACACACAAAAAAACAAAGGTTAAAGTGACGTTATAGTTACGTGAAAATTTCAGTGACAACATAGCGTTTTGAACTCAGAAAACCACTGAAATTAACCATTTATTGGTATCTCTGGTAACTGTGACTTGTGACCTAAATTAACTATAACTCGTACCCTCGCCATGCATAGCTAATTACCTCACATATTACATCACTTATGACATAATCTATGACATCATTGACAGCATGACTGCAACATATGAAATGACATAATTGATGATAAAACTGTGAAAGGCGGGGGTGCGAGTTATAAGACACAAGTTGTAGCTACTTGAGAGAACTATGTGCTAACAGAGAGCATCCTAACTACAGTTGAGAAGGCTGTAAAGGGGCCCAATCTAGTAGGTACAGGAGAGTGGTTAAACAATCCATTTACATTCTTCTCCTTGGTAATGCTCTGAAAACCCTGCCTACCCTAAATTGTTAATGCCAATAGAGGTATTACACTGAAAATACAATATTATCAGTTGTGCAACTATGAGCAATTCCACCGAAGCCAAATTTGGCGCTTTGAATAATCTCCGTAATTCCTTCCTCCTTCAGATAAGGGGCAGACCCAGTGGAGGTAGGGTAGCTGAGGGTCTAACTCAAGGGAGAGTTAATTTGTAGTCATTGGCGCCAAATGCAGAAGGAGGTATAGCTCTAGAGAGGAGATATCATTTGGAGATCAGGGGTGAAGTTGGGAGGCAGAATTAAACTCCATGCAGCTGAGCCAGGGACACTTCATTCTGGATTTCCAGTGCATCTCTGAAGTAGTTTTGATGGCACAATGCATGTAACCAAAGCTTTACTGCAAAACTGGGAGCGTGAAGCTTGACAATTTTAGTCGGAATAGCTGGGCTTCATCACACGTACCTGACTTGCTACCTTTATATATACATTTTTGACTCCATTCAGATTTGTACAGTTCCACTGATTATCACCAAATATATCACCCTTTAGGGAAGTCAGATTCTATTTGACTTTTCTTGACCTTGAGCCTGCCTTCGATAATGTTGATAGAGCATAATTAAGTGAAGTGTTTTGTGTTTATGGTATTCTAGCTGATCTTGTCAATGTCATCTTGTCCTTTCTTAGGGTGTAAGGTAAAGGCAGTGTGCACTCAGTGTTTGTAAAGCACCTACCCCGAGTTAGATTCACTACAGTACTGACAATTACTTTTGGTTTTGGAGGCTATGAGCCAAAACAATGCAGTTTGTAACATAAATATTGAGTTCTATCATATCAGTTCAAGACTGTGAAAAATCTGACACAAATTAGAAATTACAAAACACTGTTGGTAATCTTATATGATGTACTAAGTTGAGAGAAACTTTCTGATCTGTTTGGTTATATTGATTGAATGTATGTTTAGTTTCAAGTTTCATATTGTACAATTTTATGGATTGCATTTTCCGAAACAAATCGAATGCTTATGATGACTTACTCCAGTGAATGATTTTGCCTAGAACTGTAGAAAAAATACTTACCTTTTGCTTGTTGCACTAAAACAAATCCTGCCTGCCTGTCTGTGTAATGTAGAGAGATGTCCCATGCATCAGCAATTCCTCCTGACCCACTGTGCTATGAGGGATCTAGCAGGTGTCAGAGAAGCATGTTTGCCTCTGTTACTGGAGGGTGTAGAAAATCCTGTGAGAGACCGAGCTGTTGCATGATATCAATACTTCCTGTCAGCCAGTTGGAAGTGGACATCAAAGTTGAAAAATCAGGCAACTGGAAAAAGTGGACTGGAGTTCGAGGAGCCAAGACAGGAGAACTGAGGTTGTTTCTTCAAGGTACAAGTACTACCAGAGCTCGTATAGAAAGCTTACAGTTTTCTTGATTGGAGAAAAACTGGAAAGATGTAAATTTAACAGTTTTCACTTAACTTTTTCCCCACTGTGAACTTTTTGGAAAGAGGTTTATGGTTTCAGTGAGTCAGCTTTCTCAACATGTCCTACTTCGAGTATATGTAGCTGGCTAAAGCTTCCAGGTTTGCCCTGCAGCATATTCTCTGTCCAAATGGAAATATTTTCTTTTGGACCAACCATAAACTTCAGTCAGCCTGTAATGAGTTCTAGATCAGCACCAAGGAGGACACATTTTTCATTTTTTTGCATTTTCCACAGGATAACATTGAATGCCTTTATCCTATTCTTTCCTGTGGGGTGTGTGAGGAATCTGGTGTATTATATGATGTGGTTGTGTGACCCCAGTGTGTAAAACACTCACTGTACTTTCTAGGGTCCAATCAGGCTCGTTTGTCAAACCTTAGCTCAACCCTGAGTAGCTGTGGCTTCGAGCAGTCAGGCTCAAGTGTAAGGCAGTTAAAAGTGCCAAAACAATGGAATAAGAAAGTCACACAACAGAAAGAAAGTCAACACCAATTTATAAAAATAGATCTTCTTTTGTGAATTGTTAAACACCAAAACAAACCAAATCAATCAAAGGGTTCTTTAGATATAGATTTTTGAGTAAATCATAAATCATCACTTTTCACTTAAAAATGCAAAGAAGTATTGGTAACTACTGCGGTTAGAAAACTTTGTAAAACTTTAGAAGAGTTATTTTTGGGTACTCTGGCCCGCTTTGTGCGACGAACTCCGGCAGGGAGAAGATCAAGGGGTTCATTATGGAGTAGTAGGACAGTTATCTTGTCGCCAAAGCAGTTTCCAGTCCAGTTCCTGGTTCTGTTGGCGAACAACTATAGACTTCAATTGTGTGGTTCTGGTGCAAAGGATACAGGATGCTCAGGATGCTGTTCTATCGATTGGGGAGAGGGGTCTACCTGGGGCTACTCCTCAGTCCACGGTCTTTGTGGGGTGACTTTGGCCAAAGGGTCGATGTCCCCCGAAGTCCTGGTTGGTCCAGCACAAGTCAAGATGCCACTGGTCTACTGGTTTCCAGTCACAGCGAAATCAGCGGTTCCCTTTGGTGGAGGCTAGTGTCCTTCCTGGGCAGCCAAACTGCACACTGACGGCTCTCCCGGGTCTTGGGTGATATTTTTGAGCATTAGGACTCAGTCTCCCGGACTAGGCTACATGTTGGCGGTCAGTGGTGGTCAAGCGATTGTAGCTACTGACTTGCCATGGCGAGCTACTTCAGCTTTTGTGGCCCTGTAGCTGTAACAGGAAGTCAGGCAACTGCCTCTTGGAGTTTCACCTCATCTGTCTGGGGCTCAGGGACAACTATTCTATGAGCCAGACACCGAAGACACAGTCCTGTCTTTGCTAAACCCAGTAGCAGCAGGTGCAGTCCTTTCATGGTGTAGACTCTCTTTGCCAGGCCCAGGAAACAGCAGGGCAGTCCTTCTTCAGTGTATAAGTGATTTGAGGTCAAGGTGCCTTATTTATACCCAGAAAGTGCCCTCGGGGATGCGATAATTACTAGCCAATGGGCTACCAGGTCCCTTCCCACCTGATGACAACTTTCTGCGATGTGTGGCATCTAGCTACCCAAGAGTGCAACATTCTGCCCACTCCGAAGATGGCAGAACCCCTTTCTGTGTGTGGAGCTTGGTAGCCTGCCCAAGAGATGTGGCTACCTGAGGACTACACGCTCATGGAAATACTAGTATGGCAACTGTTATCCCCTTTCTTTCCATGACGCCAACCTATCTACCAGAACAAAAGAGCAGCCTCTCTCGTCTGTGTCCACCATTTGCCATTCAAATGCGGCTTCCCCTTTGAAGCTCGACTTTTGGGCTTGCACCTTTTGTGGATTCCTGCCAGGGAGAGGTGACACCTCCTCCAACAGCAGGCCTCCATTGTTTCCTTTCCTTGGATTCATTCACACCTCTCCCCAGGAGGACAGAAGGCTGTCTTGTGGCCTCTGGACACTTGGGCATCAGACCGGCAGCTTTCTAAAGTTGCCTTATACTTAAAAGTTACATTAAATTTGTCTTGGGCATCAAGTTGGGTTTAATGTAACGATTATGTTGATATCTTGAAGTACCAACTTTAGTAGTCCTGTTCAGGAATTAGCACAGCTGAGTTATCAGCATGTAACCCTGCACTCGCCAATGGGGCTGTTGGCCTTTCCACAGTAAAAATGAGAATTTGGGGTTTTTACTGTTTGGATATATAAAAATATATGTCCAACTTTTTAATATACACCACCCTGCAACAGGAATCGATAGGCCTACTCTAGGGGTGACATATATATACTAAGGATGGAGGTCTGGACTTTGTCATTAGTTATTTAATTTAAATTAGTTTAACTCTCCACTAGAAGACCGTTCCGATCCAAATTCTACGGCCCTTCTAAAAAACCTCGGAAACTTTGGCCTCACCCAGCACGTTACCGAACCCACCCTCACCAACTATGAACTGGACAAACCAAGCCCTTGTCAGTTTCAGCAAACCCATCCTGCCCCATCACAGACCTACCACCACTGGAACTGCTGGCCACAGCTGGAAAAGCTTCTCAGAAGAAGAGCACACCAGTGACTTGCTGAAAGTCATCAAAAACCTCAACAGCTGGATCACCACATGCACCAACACCTTGGCTCCCCTCAAGTGCAACCCAGAGGCAAGAGCCTTACCACAGGCCAGCTGGTACACAGAGACACTCAGGCTGACAAAACGCCACAGATAGCAATTGGAGCACAAGTGGAGACCAAGTCGAGACACCACAGATAAAGACATCCTCAAGTCTGTCGTAAGACGCTACCACCAGCCGATATGGAACACCTAGTGTACAGCTCTTGAAGATCGCATTGACGCCAGCACTAACAGTAGCAAGGAAATATATTCGCCATCATGGAAGATTTCACTGCGCCTCTTGCTTCCTCCAGCAATATCACCCCCTCACAAGACAATTGCAACAAACTCTTGGGCCTCTTCTTTAACAAAATCACCTCCATATACAGCAACTTTGACCCTCAAGCGGACCCAGTTACGTCTCATTTTAACTTCGCATCACAGCTAATGAACGTACCCTGATCTTGTGGCCTCCCATCACCACTGTTGAAATCGCTGCTACCGTGAAGACCATTCACTCAAGGGCTCCATCTGATCCCCCCCCCCCCAACGTCTTTACCAAAGGGCTCCTACCAATCTGCGAAGCACTAACACCCATCCACAGCTCCTCCATCACACCTGGAAACATGCCACCGTCATACCTCCACTCAAGAAACCATTCACTGACCCAACCGTGCTTTCCAACTACAGACCCATCTACCTCCTACCATACCCGTCAAAGGTCGTAGAGAAACGAATAAACTGACGTCTCACCAACCTCCTCAGCAACCACCGACTCCTCGACACCATGCAATCCGGCTTCAGGCTCAACCACAGGACAGAAACAGGACTCATTGCCGCCACAGACGACATCCGCATGATCCTTGACAAGGGAGACGTGGCAGCCCTCATTCTCACAGACCTTATCACGTGCCTAGATGAGATTGGCATCCAAAGACCTGCTTTCTGCTGAATCTGCTCCTTCTTAACGGATAGAACACAAGCTGTGAGCCTGGCACCTTACTTCTCGGAAGCCCATAAATTCAACTGCAGAGTGCCTCAAGGTTCATCACTCAGCGCCACCCTCTTCAATGCATTACATGATCCCTCTGGCCAACATCATCTGCACACACAACATCAACATCCTCTCCTATGCAGATGACACGCAACTCATACATTCCCTTTTGAACAAGACCCCCAACACAAGAAACAAGGTCATCGCCTGCATGGCCAAAGTTGCTAACTGGATGAAAGCCAGCTGTCTCAAGCTCAACACCGACAAGACAAAAGTAGTGTTCTTCGGCAAGAACACCTTACCGTGGGACTCCAGCTGGTGGCCGGCCGAACTCGGACCCACGCCAAAAACCTCTGAATAATCAGCAACAGCAAACTGGGCATGATCAACACCCTCACAGCATCCTTCTTCCACACCCTGAAGCAGCTGAGGTAGATCTCAAGTGGCTCCCAAGCAACACTAGAAAAACGGTCAACAGAAAACTGGACTATGGGAACACCCTGTACACCCTGTACCCCGGGATCACCAAGCAACTCACTAGAAGACTTCAAACCATCCAGAACTCTGCAGCCTGACTCATCCTCAACCTACTACACAGAAGTAACATCATACCACATCTCAGGGAACTACACTGGCTCCCGAGCCAAAAATGTGCTCAATTCAAACTCCTTACACACACATTCAAGGCACTACATAACTCAGGCCCCACTTACCTGAGCAGTCGCATTGCCTTTCACCAACCACCCAGGCACCTCTGCTCCGCAGGACTTCTGTTCGTACACATGCCACGCATATACAGAACGAGATCAGGAGAGCTGGCATTCTCTTATTTTGCTCTTAAAGCGTGGAACAATTTCCACTCCAAATCGAAGCCTCCTTCTCTCTTCTTGAATTCAGCAAGAAGCTGAAGATCTGTTTTTTCAATTAACCAACCTACCATAGGCAGGGCTAAGCACACACACACACCTGCTCAGCGCTAGGATACCCTTGCTGGTGATGGTGTGCTTTACAAATATCAAAACACAAGGGGGAGAGTAGAGGTAGGTAGGGTAGGGACTCGCCCTCCACAATACTATGCAAATAACCAAAAAAGGGTCCCTTCCGTGTCAGATAAAGAAGAGAAATGAGCCTAGCAGGAACTTAAAGAAAGAAAAAAAATTCTTTCAAATAACCCTCAACCTCCCTGGTTACCCCTTGGTGGCATGCTTCATCATAGGGTCCATCCCTGCCCTCTACGGACAGGGGCGTGCTGCTTCCAACGAATACGCTGGAGCACTAGATTGGAAAATAGGGGTGTCCCTATACACCTAACCACCTATGTTGTCTTAGAATGGAGTGGGTTTTATTTGAAGTGAGAAAAAAGGTTAAAAATACCAGATTAGTGGGTCCAAAACAAATGTATTTCTCAGCCCTAAAGTGGTATGCTAAAACCTGGGGATGTGCAGGAAAAACTCTAGGCATGAATACCTATTGTTTCCCTATGCGGTCGACTAGTTTCATGCCCTACCCCAAGGCATTTCATCAGGACCTAGAAAGGAGAAATTATGCTCCCACTCCAGTTGTCACAGTGAACACAATAGTAGTAATAAAAATTCAAAATAAAATATAGAGCACCTAATTGGTCTGTGTTAAATATCAAAAATCCTGCATGGGTGCAAAAAGAAGAAGAGGTTAAAAAATACACGACCAGTGGGTCTATATTATTTTTAAAAAACAGTAGTGATTCAGTGGTTGTGGTGGTGAAAAATACCAAAACCATGCCTCTGGCGTGCTTGAACCAGTGATAATGAGACTCACAAGACAATACAAAGACACAACATATAAAACTGTTGGTACATCGTCATGTTACCGGCATAGTCATATTAAGGTTAATTACATACTTCAAATGTGACCATCATTTGACCCCATGAGTCCTTCGAGGAGTTTAAGAGGGACACCTGTAGTCACACCCTAAAAAATTACAGCCACAAAATGAGATCCAAATAAGTCGAGAAACTGCCAAAAACAAAATAAATTATAAAGATTGCCGCAGCAGAGTGTGAGCATACGCTGTCCAAACGTTGGACAGGGCGCTTCTACTTACTCCGTCAAGTCTACTCCCTCTCGGTAGACCTGTCTGTACTTGCTCGAGGCTCCGACAGGAGCCGCGGGCGGGGTTCCTATTTACCCGCGTGCGTTACGCTTGTCCCCAGTGGAGTCAGAGACTAGACCGCGAACCGCGGTGCTAGTCCTCACTTCCGGGTTTGCCGACTGTCAAGCAAGAACAGTAAACTTTTAGTTTGGTATAACTTTGTAACTACTTGCAGTGGCAGAAACGATGCCTCAATTTAACAATCTTGTTATCCCTCAATAACGTTATGGTATGTGTGAACAAATAAGTTAAGGTCTGGATTGTTCCTCAATTTAATGATCTTGCGTTCCCTTAGTGGGGGTTCCTAATGTGGCTGTAAGGTTCTCACATAGATCGAATAGCGGTCTAGTCTCTGACTCCACTGGGGACAAGCGTAACGCACGCGGGTAAATAGGAACCCCGCCCGCGGCTCCAGTAACGTCGGAGCCTCGAGCGAGTACAGACAGGTCTACCGAGAGGGAGTAGCCTTGACGGAGTAAGTAGAAGCGCCCTGTCCAACGTTCGGACAGCGTACACTCACACTCTGCTGCGTCAATCTTTATCATTTATTTAGTTTTTGGCAGTTTCTCGACTTATTTGGATCTCATTTTGTGGCTGTAATTTTTTAGGGTGTGACTACAGAAGTCCCTCCTAAACTCCTCGAAGGACTCATGGGGCCAAATGATGGTCACATTTTAAGTATGTAATTAACCTTAATAAGACTATGCCGGTAACATGACGATGTGCCAACAGTTTTATATGTTGTGTCTTTGTATTGTCTTGTGAGTCTCATTATCACTGGTTCAAGCACGCCAGAGGCATGGTTTTGGTATTATCACCACCACAACCACTGAATCACTACTGTTTTTTTTAAAATATAGACCCAAGGGTCGTGTGTTTTTTAACCTCTTCTTCTTTTTGCACCCATGCAGGATTTTTGATATTTAACACAGACCAATTAGGTGCTGTATATTTGATTTTGTATTTTTATTACTACTATTGTGTTCACTGTGACAACTGGAGTGGGAGCATCATTTTGCCTTTCTAGGTCCTAATGAAATGCCTTGGGGTAGGTAGGGCATGAAACTAGCCGACCTCATAGGGAAACAATAGGTATTCATGCCTAGAGTTTTTCCCGCACATCCCCAGATTTTAGCATACCACTTTAGGGGTGAGAAATAAATTTGTTTTGGACCCACTAATCTGGTATTTTTAACCTTTTTTCTCACTTTAAATAAAACCCACTCCATTCTAAGACAACATAGGTGGTTAGGTTTATAGGGACACGCCTATTTTCCAATCTAGTGCTCCCACGTATTCGTTGGTAGCAGCACGCCCCTGTCCGTAGAGGGCAGGGATGGACCCTAAGATGAAGCATGCCACCAAGGGGTAACCCGGGTGAGTGAGGGTTATTTGAAAGAAGAAAAAAAATGTCTTTCTTTAATTTCCTGCAAGGATCATTTCTCTTCTTTCTCTGACACGGAAGGGACCCTTTTTTCGGTATGTGCTTTACAAATACACACAACATAACAAAGTTGAGTTAGCAGTTTAAAGCTGCTCTACCAGTGTGCAGTGGAAGTTTGTGAGAGATATTTTACTTTGTCACACTCAGGGTGGCACGATAAGTGCTGCTGCCATGAGGGACAACTTAACTTACAGGCCCTGGGAACACCTGGTACCATATACTAGGGACTTATAAGTAAGTTAAGTTATGCCAATTGTGTATAAGCCAAT
Source organism: Calotriton arnoldi (assembly GCA_963921515.1). NCBI lineage: Eukaryota > Metazoa > Chordata > Amphibia > Caudata > Salamandridae > Calotriton > Calotriton arnoldi. The sequence goes on from CAWUFW010000617.1 coordinate 3,844,645, forward strand.
CAGACATTACAACTGTATCAGTCCAAAACTTTGGCAGTTATCATGCAAAAAAGAGGTATTTCCTTACATGGTGTTTTTTGTTTTCATAGCTTTCAACCGCTATCCTTGAATTTCTCGACTCTCGGGCAGTTTTCCCAGTTATGTTTTTGGATTTGAACCTCTTACGTTCTGTATTTCTTAACCGTATTGTTGAAGAGGAACTGAATGCATTTTCTCTGATGAGGTTCTTTCTGCTTGCTAGCCTAACTCGGGTGAGCTTTGCTCAGTGAAATTGGTTTACCGTTCTGAGTCAGATTAATTATGCAGCAAAAGTGAGAGAGATGTGAGCTGTGACTGAGCTCCCACTAGGCCCAAGATGATTAGTAAAAATTGAATAAACAGAAATGACGATTTTTCAGCATTCCTGTTTCAGTTTAGGATGACCAAAACTCAAAGTTGATGGGTAGAATGCTTGTAAATAGTCTCCGCCACTGACAATCTCTAGGACCACATTACAGTGTCTTATTTTTCACCCATTATGCTAGTCCCGTCATAGACCAACTTTAGGCAAATCAGCAATGGTCCTGTTCCAGTAGGAGCAATCCAGCCTGAATGCCAAACCAGGTCCATTCTAAACAGGAGCACAAGCTCCCCCAGACTGTTTCGGCCTCTTGTGTGTTGTCAGTGACGTATAGGTTGCGTCCTGTGGCATAGTGGGCAAGGCCAGTGGCGGCCGGCATGGCTCGCTCGCGGGTGTGGGAGGGGCGGTTGCGGTGGGGGGGTCACAGGAAGTGGAGTCACGCGTTGCTCATAATAAAAAATAAATTTAAAAAAATGTACTTACCTTGCCGCCGGGTACCGTGTCTCTGCTCCTCTCTCTCGAGGAACAGGAAGCACAGCCAGGCCCCACCTGACCAATCAAAACTCTGCAGTGCAGCATTGTGATTAGTTTTGAGCGTCCTGGTTCGGCGCTCAACCAGGGAATGGGGGCCTGGGCATGTTCTCCACGCAGGCTGTAATGCAGCCTGCATGAAGAACGGAGAAAGTGTGCATGACTGGTTTGGGCAGCCCAAGAGTGCTGACCAAACAGTCATTGCGCACTTAGGGGTGGGCAAACCACTCCTCCCCTGCTCCGAGAGCAGAGCAGCCCCGCCTACCTACCCACCCGCCCGCAAAGCAGCACAAACATAAAATTATAATAACTTAAAGTTATTATCATTTTATGTTTCTACTTTGCACTGCTTGAAAGAAGTGGGGCGACGCTCCTCCACCATAGCGGAGGAGCTGCCACTGGGCAAGGCACCCACTTCTGGTCATACCCTTTGCATTTAGTGTGTCACACTGAGGAAAACAAAGGTGGTGGGTGGAATGCTTGCTAATGGTCTCAGCCACTGGCAATTGCACAGGTCTGCATTTCAGTCCATTGTTTTTCATCCATTATGTCACTCCAGACCGCGATAAGCTATATGCAGATTAGCCCTGGACCTACTTAATAGGACCCGTCCAGCCTGAGGTGTAAAGACTGGTCCTCTCTGAAGGGGACCACGAGCAATCCCAGACTGGTTTCAACACACTTGCCGCATGTTAGTGAGGTTTAGTTTGATGAACAAGAGATCTACCTCTGGACATACTTTTTGCACTGAGGAAAGGTGATGGATGGAATGCTTGCAAATAGTCTCATCCACTTGCTATTGCTTGGTGCCATACTCATTTGCATAAGGCGGACCTCTGCCTGGAATAGCACAGTGGGCAACAAATGATTGGTTGGAATGCTACCTAGAGCAATTGCCAGTGGTTTAGACTATCTGCACGCATGCCTCCCATCCACTTTTGTGTGTTTGATGTGAGGGTATGCCTAGACGGGGGTCCCTTGCTCGCTGTGCCTCTAGATCCAAGCAGTAACTCATTGATAATGGCTAGCAAGGCCAAAACTAGTCTGGGATTGCTTGTGTCCCCTTATTTAATCAGCCTTGCCTGGCAATGCAAGAAAGACTTGCTCAGTACATACTGGGTAAAAAAACAATTGTTTATAATGCTACCTACATTGATTGCCGCTGTTTTAGAGTATACACAAGCATTCCGTTCATCGCCTTCTCTATGTCGTCTCTAGACTGAAGACTCAGAAGACAGGTACTTCTACGGTTGCTATCAGTTAAAAAAATGATAGTGATCTTCTTGTGAATATTGTTTTTATAAATACGTTTTTATTACTGGCAAAAGCTGCATTTCAGTTTCCGCTAACTGAAATGTGATTTTTTGGTTACCACCTAAATACTCCCAATTGTTGTTGAACTGACCAAAGAATAAATGTTGGGTTCCTCTAGACGTTGGCCTGCTACTAATTGTGTCTGTTCACAAAGGATATAGTAAATCTACATGGATAGTAGTAGAGTTCTGATTTTGGTGTTCGTTGTACTCTTTTTCAATTTGGGAGTCCTGGAAATCTATACCAGGCCTACATTTTCACAACTATATCTGGAAGCCTTACCCCGTACAATGGATTGTCCACTGTGGAAAAATCTCCCTGTTTCGGGTTATGAAGATTTTTCAGCTTTTTTTCATCAACAGGAAAATTAATTTCCATGTGGAAAAGTTTCTTCCCCTGTCCTCCTGCTGAATTTCGGAGTGGTTCCCTTCCCTTTCAGTACCCTACAGACCCATTTATGGCAACTGTTTTCTATTTTTATTTACAGTTGTTTGCAGAATACCCAGCTCTAACATGGTTAGTGGAGGGGATAGAGGGGAAGAAGGAGTGGGGCTGGGCCTCACTAGATAATATTGGAGCCCGCCTTTTCAGGGGCCACTAGGCCACTCAGCCATGTGCTGTTTCCTGGCTCCCTTAGTCCATTTGTGTACTGTGTGGAGAATAAGTGAGCACAGCTGAACAGGACTCTGCTTGATTTCTATAGTGTGGCCACCCTGTACAGCCTGCGTCAGTCAGTGCCAGATGGAGCCCCCAAGTCAATTAGAATGGGTAAATTTAGTACATCAGGGGCCGTACTACATAGAGTGCCCCGGGGGTGCAACGGGCGTTTGCGTCTGCTTTGAGCACCCCCGGGGCACTTTGGTATTACAGAAGGGGCCGCAGACGCTTGTGTGGCCTCTTCTGTAATACCAATAGCGCTGGCGCACATAAAGCGCCAGCGCTAGCTTCTAGGCGGTGTTCCCTCATTTGCATGTCAGTGTGCCTCCTGAGAGCCGCCCTCTGCAGGGGGTAAATGGGGGTCCCATGGACCCCCCCAGACATCCCCTTGCAGGCGGGTGCAGTCACTGACTGCACCCGCCTGCAAGGGGATCTCTAATCCCCTTTGAAAGTGCAGGTGGTTTTCAGTCTGCACAGTAAAACACGGAACGGCTGTAAAGCAGCCGCTCCGTATTTCACGTGAATGCGCTGCCCCCAGGGCAGCACGAGTTCGCATTCCCCATAATGCGGCGCACTTTCCTTCATTGCGCTGGGCGCACCTTTTTAAAGGTGTGCCCGGCGCAATGAAAGAAAGTGCGCTGCATCTGTAATAGGGCTCCAGGAGGTCAGATCTCAATTTCACTCAGAGATATTAATTTGAGATGAAGCACAATACAACTGTGGGGCACGGAGCAGCATAGCATGTGGGTTCTGTAGGGAGCCCATGAAGGAGCAGCAGGAGTCTGGCCTGAAAGCATCAGGATAAGACCTGCACTCAGTTCCATTATGTCTGCCATCAGTAGCTCATAGCTCTTAAATAGCAAGAGGGAATGTTTCTCTTTTGGCTGAAATATCCCTACTTTTATTATAGAAAGAGTTGTTTGTATTTATTATACACAAGTAGTTTCATTATGTACAAAATTAGCATTAGCAAGTACATGGTTCATCCATTAAATATGGGCCCTGTCTGAGGCTTTTACAGGTCGGTGTTGTCTGTAGCTGTACTTTGGTTGTAAGAAAACAAATATATGGTTGTCCGAACAGGTTTGTACTAGGGAAAATCAAGTGTGCTGTGTGGTCTGCGAACAGAAGTCTATTTTATTAGGAAAATGTAACAAACTACATTTGGTTGCTTATTGCCTTTCCTTTTCAATGTCAGTGGCTTATTTAGTTCCTGTTTAAAATGTTAATTCTGGTGTTATAGTCCTGCATTTGTAGTAGGGTAAACATTACTTCACTTACCTTGATGCAGACCAAAAACCAGCACTGGATAAGCTGCTCATGCCTGGAATGGACAAATACGTGAGGGAGCTCAGAAGCTGTGCAGATCCCTCGAACAAGGAGCCAAACGTGGGCCAGAAACTTCATGGGAACCAAGAGCTGCAAGGAGGCCCTTAACTGCAGGGGCTTTATATGCAGGGCCACTGGAATTATGCGGCAGGAGAGGGCCAAATTATGCGGCAGGGTTGACTAAATTATGCAGCAAGAAAAGCCAGATTATGCGCCATAATGTGGCATGTTTTGTAATAATATTACTGGAACAAATGGGGCGGATTAACACCCCACTCCGGACGCACAGCGTTCGGTGCATAACAAAGATGCCGAAAGTTAATCAAGTTCATCATTGCTGTTTATTTCCATTTACTCATTCCATGTATGACGTTAATCATGGTTTGTTCAGTCACATGTTGGACACACTATGTTCACAAGAAATCCTTAATGCTGTAGACATGCCATTACGAGCCTTATTCTATAGCATGGAATGCTACATAGATTCTCCTCGATTAAATCATATTCATCACCCAATGCATTTCGTGCCTTTCATGGCACTTCGTCAGGGGTTCACTACAAATTTAAAACATGACTATTAGGTTACATCTCGAGATAATTTGTATTCATCAAATTTAACAACCAATACACACCTTGTCAACAGAGCATGCTTGTGACTAAAGCTCACCCCGTAATCAACGTTTTTGCCCCCAGAATTCATAATAGTAAATTTCACTAGTTAAACGCCCCATTCTTCATTTAACGCTGGTTGCCCTCTAGTCCCCAAAACACTCTTAACTTAATTCCCTCAACAGTGTGAAAACTCCCTTATCTATCCCTGAAATCACTCCTTTCAAAATCAGTTACACAAGCCCGTACCTCGAGTGTTCTGATGACTGCCTCTTTTCATTTCCAAACACGTACTGAATGCTCCGCTCCTCCTTCTATTATAAACACCTGTGTTGTATTCCCACCTCCTTATGTCTTTCCAGATCCCACCCCTTCAGTAATCAAAATACAAAGCCCATAATGCACTAATGTTGTTCTAAAAATGCTAATGCAGGACGTATTACCCTCCTGGATTCTCACGTCATTCAATTGTTTCACTCGTGTTTTATCGAACTCCAACGCCATTTTCAATCTGTATAATATATCCCCGCTATTGAAAAATGTACAAACACCCCGTATTGCGAACACTTATCCTGGACATTTAACCATATGAACGCTCTATGAAACATGGAAGGAAGGTGTGCACTCTGTCATCGTTTTTTGGGTTGTAATAATATTACGTCATTATTTTGACATTTTTAACTTGGTAACAGTGTATGGGCATTGGTTGCACCTCATTAGTACCAGTTTATTACCCAAATTTAAATTTAAGCAACAGAAAGGTAATCAGTCCAGCGATGCAAAGTGCCTTCCACTGCATGGCAACACTTGTTGCTGTATTTTTATTACCTTTTGAACCGTTTGAGCTAGAAACAAAATTGTGTTTTTGTTAATATCTGCACATTATGCGACAGATGATGGATTATGTGGAAAATGCAGCAAATCTATAATAATGCGAAAATCGCTGCGGCCGCAGAATCACATGATTCCAGTGGCCCTGCTTATATGTGAGCATCAGATTCAGGAGTTGCTGAAGGGACCCTGTCAGTCCAGAAGCTGTAACGAGATCCAGTAGATTTAAGAGGCACTAGTAAAATCAGGAGTTTCAGGGAGACTAGATTCTGAAGTAGCATGGCAGGTGAAAAGAAGAGGTTCTTGGCTCAACTATTACTGGAAGATCACAACTCAAGGGTTTCAGGGATGTTTGGATGTGCATGGGAGCCATGGTGTTCAGGGTGACCTGGAGCTGTAAAGGGACTAGAAATTAAACAGAGTCCAAGAACTGCAGTGGCAGCATATCTATGCATGAGGCCAGGGGACTACAGGAAGGTCAAGCTTTGAAGGTAGGCCAGGAATTGCAGAGGTAGAACTGGTGACCTGGGGCCCTGGAGCTTCATGAACAATTGGTGTTGAAGGGAGTCCTAAGCACAGGGGTTTCAGTCTGGTCAAGAGCTGTAGTGGGTGTCAGAAGCTGCAACACTGCTAGTGTATGCAGCAGCAGGCAACTGTCAAGGAAATCCAGGAGTTGTAGGCAAGACCAAAGGGGTAGGTATCACTTAATCAAAGAGATGCCCCAATCTAAGGGCTACGATAAGTATGAAGGTGAATTGCACTTGGAACATCAGGGGATACCAGGGGCTGAGAAGCAGGGCCTGTTGGCAAGGTGGGCTGGAATGATGGAGAGGATAGAAGCTACTCGAAGGCAAATAACTGCATTGAGGGCCAGGACATCCCATTGAGTGTAGCGAGATGAGATGCAGAAAGAAGGGCATGATATGAGGGCTGTGGGCCCAGAAGCTCCAAACAGGTCAAAACCTAGATACAGTAAAGCCAGGAGCTAAAAGGAGACCAAGACCTGGATATGGTTAGGCTAGTAGGTTGATGCAGGCTAAGACCTTGATACAATTAAGCTAGGAGGTACAAGTAGCCCAAAAGCATGAAGAGAATGTTAAACAGAGGCCAGCAATTTCAGGAGTAGGGGCAGGTGAAAAGACGGAGGTTGTAGGGAAGTCGTGATATAAAGAGGGCCCTCTGGACTTTAGCTGCAGGAATACCAGGAGTTAAAGAGTGTGCGTAGTGGGAGCCAGGAACAATTGTGATTCCAGACCATTTAATTGCTTTCGGCTGTTGCATTCACTAAGGTAAGTACGTCCATTCCATCTTTCTGAATGAAATGCTGCAGCAGTTGCTTACTATATCCTGCCGAGTTAAGAACTTCAACTATCTGTTCTTGGGTTTCCAAACTTGTATGCAGGGAGTACAAAATCAATCACTTTGCACCTTTTCATGATGAAAAAGTTTGTTATTGCCTTGACCACCAGAAAGAACCTTCATTGAGCAGATAACACAGTTTAATGTCCCGTGTCTGGTCCATAAACCATTGTGTGGGCTAGAGAGTTCCCAGTTGACGCACAGCCTGAATTACTATCCATAAAGGTTTAGAGCTGGGAAATTTTTAATCCTCCAACAACTAGAGATTAAATGAGAATGATGTGGATGACACATTTTAAAAAAAAATGTTTGGACTCCATACTGTGGAACAAACTTCCACTGACGTTACAGCTAATCAGTAATAACTTGCCATTTGATAAAGCCCTGAATTTTTTTCCATTCAAGGTAATTTGTAATTCCCTTTGTTGGTTTCTGTGATAGACTGATTTTTGCTTGACACCAAGAATCAGCTGTGTGGTGGCGGATCCACTTTATAAATTAATCAAAATCCTTCAATAAAATGTATTCAATCATCTGCCATAAGCCAAGAGTTGTTAGGAGGCTGGGAGGGGCAATGGCAGCTAGGTTAGGACAGGTGAGCTGTGATCCTGGAAGCTGCCGGAGTTCTGGTTATTGGAGTGTAATATTTTGCTTTCTTGCCTTGTGCCCTTGTCAAACAGGAGTTTATCTTCTGGTATTTAATCTTTATTCTTAGCGTATGTATTGATGCCATTGAAAAGTTCTTTGGTATGCAGTTTCTCTCTTTATGACAATATTCCATTCTCTTACTGACGGGACTCTGAATATCTATCAGCAGGGTCCGCTTTACTGCACAGTGTGCTAAAGTCCCACCATTGAAGCTCTACAGATCTTCTGGAGGCTTTTGTACCCACACAGAGGCCTTTCCAATTGACCTCCCTGTATTACATTCATGGCCTCTCCCCATACAAAATCATAAGCAAGGCTAGGCTCACAGGATGGGAAACCACCCACAAAAAGGATCCATGTAGGGCTTTCTGGATAAACACTGACTTTATAAAATGGATGTTAATTTATCTTTTGCGGTTATCCTGAAAATCTTGCCTGGATTTCCATCAGAATCGGTTAATCAAAGTCTTACACCTATGATTTTCTAAGTTTATTTTTTTTTCATGGTTGGTAATTACACAACACCATAAGGCAGTCAGCATGGAGATGTATCAAAATAGATGTCCAGGTCCTTGCCACCCCCCAGAGTAATTTTTAAGGGTTGGACAATAAATGTGAAATGTTTGTGAATGCCTAAAAACTTACAAGTTAGCAAATGTGCGCTTTATTTTGTACGCACATTCCACTGGAAAGCCTTCTTTTCTGTTCCTGCCATTCTCCTCAAATAGTTAAGTCCATTGCCGCTAATGCCCACTTTTTAGGTCGAGCCTGGGCAGCGCATGCCCTGCTCTGCGGCATGCTGTATTGGAATATGGAATTAAAGCCCCGCCCACTCTCCGCCCATATTTGTCATTGACTTGTGTCATTGCCTTTCATAAATGCTGGCTTCTGATCCGTTGATAGGCTTGTTAGCCCCTCCTTAGTACCGCTTGTCTTCATTTGTAACCTCACATGAGGACTCGCCCTTTTACTTCGGTTGTTACACGGTACGTCTTTTTTAGTCTGTGAGCACTATTTTCTCTAATGAGTTTCTCCTACTGCAGGCACGTCATGCTTTCCTGCAACACTCAGCGCCCCATGCGCGCTTTCACTTCCCAAGCAGCCCGGGACAATGGCGGCCGCTTCTTTGAATATGTCTCGCATTTACAAGAGTTTGAGCTATTGGCATTGTAAATGACAATTCATGTGTTAATTAGCAGAACAGATAAAGGCATTGTCATTTACAATGCCAATAGCTTAAACTCTCGCAAATGCGAGACCTATTGCATTGCAAATGCTTGTCTCTTTCTGCCAATGGGGGAATTTCCACCAGCAGATCGGTTTGTGTGCACATAAGTTCCACTTTCTTTTGCAGAAATCTTTCTGAATCAAACCTCTAGTGAGGGCTTTGAGATAACATGTACGTTGTCAGTACATCCTCTTGATAGCTACAGCAACTCGTAAAGCGAGGAGCCTAAGGAGGAGGAATTTTGGCAATTTACACAGTTTATTGATGCTTCCTTAATGAAGTCTCTCCGAATACTGCTGATTACAAAAATAACTTAAGTGTAAAAGGATGTGCAGCCGCTCCAGACGCCGGCAACCTTCAAACATCTGTTTTTATTGTATATTTAATCAACACCGATACACCTCATTAAAAATAAGGTTTGTTTTGAAGTTACATATTTCCCCACGGTTTTTATTGTAACTACTGTACCAGGGGAAGCCCATTAGAACCGGCTAAGTCAATCCGATCACTCCGCCGTCTCCATAGTAACGGTACACCAGCTTTCTCGCCTTTCAGTTCTACTGCCCTAAAGAAATGTTTAATTAAAGAGGAAGACGTCAGGTGCGTGCTTGGATTACCCCCCCACCCCCCGCCCCTCCTCTCAGCGCATTATTGTTCTCTTCCTAACCCAGCCAAGGAGCGAGAAGCTGTGCCAAACCGCAGAAAGTCCATCACAGATTTGCTTCAGGGGCGCTTTTGAAGTTAAGTGCTCCACACAGTCCCATAGCTTTCTCGTCCAGGCTGAGGAGATTGCTTACCTGTTTGCCGACAGTGCTACTTGAGTTTTTCCCGTGTATTTGTTTACACATTTTGCAAGCTCCCTGAGGCTCCCTGTGAGACGCTTGCCTTTCTCACACCACAGATGAATAAAATAATTGCAGATGCCGGCGCTAAACAAACAAGTGTAGGCGCACTTACTCCAGCGTCCTCCATTTTTAGGCCTGTGAAATCACACGTTTGTATCAGTCGGTGAAATAAATGACGCTTCTAGTACCGCCAGGGAATAAAGTGGAATTGAATTGTTTGATTGTAGCCCTCTTTTTATAAATTTAAATTGTGGCATTGCTTACTATGGAAATCATTTTCACCATTGGCATGACTTTAAATAGTTAAATTAAATCTCGTGTTTTTGTGCTAGAGACCATTTTCTCCCAGCGCTTGTATGACGGTAAAATCCCTTTGCAAAGCACACTGAGTCGTTTTGTTTGCACAAAACCAGCACCCTGCTCTATTTTTGAGGATTGCTTAATGGCCGCTATGTGGTGAAATCTGTATTGACCAGCATTCCCTGTACTGTGATATTGCTAGATGCGCTTAATAAATAAATCAATTACATTGTATTGTAATTGCATTTATATAGCACTTACTACCCCATACGAGGCGTCTAAGCGCTTTTTCGGCAAGTAGCTCGCTACTCCGAAACCCATAAAGGATTAGTGTTGAATTAGTATAGTGAAATATGAAAGTAATTTGAGTGGTGGATATGTTAGTCATTGATGGTAACGCTATTGCTTCAGGGCTGAGGAAGCCATAGTCACTGCCGTGCCATTACACGTGGACATGGGAAGTAAATACAAGTGCCTCTGGCGACATAGACATTAACAAGGAACAAATGTATTGTTACACAAGCATGGATACGGAAGATGGACTTTTTCCTTGTGCTTTCTGGTTAACTTAGGCCAAGTTTACCTGAGGGAACTGTCAGTGGGCTGCATTGTTCCTGGGTGTTTGCTTTATCAAAACACTGCGTTTCAGGCATTGTGCTGCATATAGTAATAGGTGAATTAATTAATTAATCTTTTCTAAAGTGCTGTGCTACCCTGTCAGAAATTGGGTTTCTGGTTGGCGAGGTATGTACCCTGTCCAAGCAGGAACCACAATCCTAGTCAGGGCAAGTCACAAACACACCCTAAACTAACCTGTGCTCACCCCCTGGTAGCTTGATCAGCAGCGGCTCCTGTATATGGGTGCAGGGGCTGCGCCCCCTTTACTTTCATGGCTTCTAGAACAAAAGCTTAATTACTGTAAAAAACGTAATTGAAATTAAGGTTACCGTACTAGGCATTTTTGCAAGGAGTGCCCCTTCGTGAGTACGTGCCTGATTATCTACTAGCAGGGCTTATCCACGCACAGCCCTGGCGTTTTCCTCAGAGCGCGATGATGTTGCTCTGATTTCTCCACCTTCTTCCATTGCGGCTATTAAAACAAGCATTGGCATAGCCAATAGGTCTCGCCTTTGGGACCTTATAAGTGTTTTGCCAGAGCTATTGGCTTTGCCAATGGGTTTAAGCTATGTTGTAGAGCAGTCCGGCTGCTGTACAGCATGTTGAAAAGTTGTAATAAAGTGACTGGGGTGAAAAGAAGATATAGGGCAAAATGGAAACAGGGCACAATAAAGATAGAATGATGAAAAAGAGAAGTCCAAAAGAAGTCCAAGAGCTAACATTCTGGTGTGAAAGGTTTCTGGAGGCAGCAGTGTTTTGGCCTGTGTGCTGGTGCCTCCGCAAGGGGCACGGGGTGTCTGTGAAGAGAACAGAAACATTAACTCAGGGCTGAGAGACAAGACTTTCCTTTGCGAGGCCCTGCCTTGGGTCTGGGCTCCGCTCCAGTTTTAGGCTGAATCCACTCCAGTTTTTATTTCAGCCCGGCGCTAACTGTGAGTGCCAATTTTCACATGGCGCCGCTTCTGTAATACGCTGTATTTTATGAAAAAAGCGTTTGTTTAAAGGGCGCGCACAGAGCATATCGGAAGGGAAAGAGAAGGCTGCATTTAGAGTGTGCTAACTTTTAGTGCCAAAGTACACACGGCGCTGCCTCTGTAATACACTATATGTGTGTGTTTAAACATTGCTAGGGAGTTGAGGTAGGCTGGGGGAGGGTAAGCTGTGAGGGAGCGTGGCGCGGCCCCGCGGCCGCAAAAGAGCAGGCAAATGCACTCGTGCTGGCATCCGCCTTGCGGGAGCGAGCAGCAGCGGCGCAAGAGCCATATGTTGTCAATTACCACGCGCGCCGCTGCTCGCTCCCGCAAGGTGGATGCCAGCACAAGCACGAGTGTGTGGGGAAAAGGAGCAGACCGATGGCTAAAGGCCCTCCTAGAGCAGCGCATGCGCGCTGCCTAGGCGAGACCTAAAAAATATGAATTTCTGTTTTTGCAAAAGTATTTTCTGTTTAGACTAAACATTTCTGCACGGTGTGTATGTGTGGTTCAAAATAGAACCAGGCTGCCTTGCCGCAGAGGGGGGCATGACAAAAGTTTTCTGCATTGCTTAGATTTTGAATAAAGTGACACGAGGGGAGAGTAGATGAAACTGTGGCAACATGTTAATAAATGAGAATTTTTGGCATTTCTTGTAAACAGTGATTTATGTTCACAGTCGTTGGATCTTAGCAAAAGAATTTAAAATGAAAATACACAGAAATCTGGTAAGAAAAATGTTAACCTAAAGAGAGGAAATCAGAAATATTTGAGAAACATGGAAAACTGCTAGAAAGAGTCAGGAATGAGGGGAGAAGGAGGGAATGGAGGCATGAAGCCGATGAATGAGGGAGTGAGCAGTATGTTACACGAGGCTGTGGGTGAGGAGAAAGGAGTCAACTAGGAGGCAAGTGATGAGGAGAAAGGAGCTATACACGAGGCAGGTGGTGGGGAGAAAGGAAGGGGAAAGGACACATGAATGAGGGAGAGACTAAATCTGAACTGAGCGAATCCGCTCAAGGGGAGCTTTGGGGACTCGGATAGTTAACGCTCTCTTCTTCGTAGTAATTTTATTTTCATGTATTTAAATGAAGGGTGTGGAAAGCTGTCGTGTTTGGAGACCGAAGGGCTGGGATAACGTGGAGAATGAGCGAGCAGAGTGAGGGAGGCGGTGAGCATGAGGGGACAGAGAGACAGAGAGAAGGGAAGAGACGTAAGTGGGCAAGTAGCATCTCCCCCTGCCTAAAAAACATATGAACGTCTGCTTGCGTGATGCAAATGGTGCTCATGCACAGCGCTCCGATGCCGAGTTAGCGCTGTATAAACCTGCAAGCGCGGGAAGCCGGAGGGCGCCTCACAGACTCGTGCGAAGAGGAGAGGCGCGCAAGCTATGCCGGCTGCCGCCAGAGCACGTCAGGGAGGAATGCAACCCGGGAGTGAAGTCAGCGCCGGTCACGCCTCACGCGCAAGTAGCATCTCCCCCTGCCTAAAAAACATATGAACGTCTGCTTGCGTGATGCAAATGGTGCACATGCACAGCGCTCCGATGCCGAGTTGGCGCTGTATAAACCTGCAAGCGCGGGAAGCCGGAGGGCGCCTCACAGACTCGTGCGAAGAGGGGAGGCGCGCAAGCTATGCCGGCTGCCGCCAGAGCACGTCAGGGAGGAATGCGGCCCGGGAGTGACGTCAGCGCCGGTCACGCCTCGCGCCCCAGGCAGCAGCATCCTTTGTGACCAAACAAGCGCTAAAAGACAAGCGCGGCCTCGCGGCCGCGAAAGTTAAACAGTGCTCGTGCATGCAGAGCGTTTGCCTTGCGGGAGCGAGCAGCAAGGCGCGATAATTGCAAACAGATGGCGCCGCTGCTCGCTCCCGCAAGGGAAACGCCAAACGTGCACGCGTTGCAATAGAAAGCAATGCAAAACGTGCACGCTTTTTGCCAAAATGCTGATCGATTCCAAGAGGTCCCCTCCTATGCAGCGCATGCGCGCTGCGTAGGCGAGACCTAAACAGCCTCGGGCGTTTAGCTGTCAAGCCCGGGCTCCACAAGCTTGCATGTCACTCAGTAGGGATGTCACAGGGTGAGGTGGGTCCAGCAAGCTTGAAAGGGTGTGTTTAGGAAGTTACCAACAGACGCTGCAGACAAACTTATTTTCTTTCGGTCTGTGGTGTCAGGTCGCCCTAGATTTGGTGAATTTACGAGCACATTCCTGCTCAGCACAGCACATGTGAGAAGCCTGAACAGGTCGTGTTCGTGCTATATTAAACTGTAAAAAACAAATGAAATCCTGATAACTGTGACCTAACGTAACCTTTACAATCAAGATGAACAGATCAGCAGCTGCCTCAAAAAAAGAACTGCACAAGTAAGTTTGGAGAAAAAATCTGTTCCTTCTCTTGTCTTTTATTTTCCTTTCTATTGCTGTCTCCTCTGCAGTACTAATCGGGTCAGCGCAAAACATCTCACTGACACTACTGCATGTGGTTGTTTTTTCTCCATTGCAGATTATATGTGCTTATTGTGACACTAGATGTAATCTGCAAGGAGAATAAAACAAGTGGTAACAAGGTGCAACTGTTTATTAATTACATTGCTGGTTACTTAATGAGTGATGTTTGGTGTGTTTGTGTGAATGGATGAGGCATTGAATGTGGGGGTTGACTGTGTAAATAGGTAGATGTAATGGTTATATGATTTGGATGAATGACCGTGTGAATCTTGATGCTTGATGGGTGAATATGAGTGGGTAGGTGAATTATGTAAAGTGGGAGAAAGTGAAATAATTGTTGAATGTGGTAGGTAGGGGAATGATCTTGAGTGAGTAGTTGAGTGAGTAACTGAGTGTATGACTGTGGGAATGATAAGGTGGGTAGAAGGAAGCTTGTTAAAACACAATGAATTGAATGAATGCAACTGTTGCCTCCAATAACATATTTTAATAACTGGAAATACAACAGTGAGCAGGTAAGGCAATGTGAATGAGTGGGAGGATAGTTTGATGAGAATGTATGATTGAGTGCATGAATGAGTATGGGTAAACAGCAGAATGGCTGAGGGCGTGGATGGGAGTATATAGTTTAGTGGGGAAATGAGTGTGTATGGCTGGATGGAAATATGTGAGTTGATGAGAAATTGTGCTGAACATATGCTGGAAATATTGGTGAATGTTTAAAGAGATTCTGGTCAGTCTCAGGCCTCTTAGCTGGGTCCGAAGGCTCATTGGACTAATGCATCCACTAAGCCTTCTGACAAAGCTGATGGATGATCAGTATTTGACCCCACAGTTTGAACTCCAGCACTTAACTCAGCCTTTCATCCTCTCAAGGTTGATTAAAAAGAAAACTATTGAGTTATGTAAAAAAGAACATCTGTGTTCACCCTCTCTTCCCAGCCCCACTCTCCGAGAAAATCAGGCATCAGGTTTGCTCGCTATGCTCAATTGTTTAGTGCAATGCTGTGTATGGACTTCTGCCTCACCACTTTGCCTCACCACTTTTTGCAATCACCACTTTTTGCAATCACCAGCCGCCACTGAGCTTGACACAGAGCAGTCAGGCTTAACTTAAGAGGCAATGTGTAACATATTTGTGCAACACTTCAAACAGTTAATCAGTGAAAACACCACACAAAAAGATAGCACACCTGGTTGGAAAATTAAAGCTTAATTTAATAAATAATACAAAATCAAAACGACAAAAATCCAATAAGTAGAACTAGAGGTATTGATTTTTAAAAGAATAAGTGAAAATAGCGCTAAAAAGCACTAAGCACAAACAAGAGAAATCTGGTCGTGATAGACCAGGGCAAAGTCAAAAGTTCAGTCTGACTGTGATGGAGCGTGGGCCGACTACAGGGACCAGTTTGAGCCTGCTAAGCAAAAGTAACTTGGTCCGGGCTGTGTCGACGTAGAAGATCCTATAGACGAAGAGGCTGCGGAGTGCAGAGGGCGATGCGTTGATGTCGATCCACGTGTTCGACGGCGATGCGCTGGTACTGGCAGTGCAACGGCGACAATGCGTTGGCTCTGATACAATGCGGAGTTTTAGCTTCGACGTCGATGCTGTAGTCGAGGGAGATCCAAGGACTTCACCTGAAGAGCATTGCGCAGTGGTGGTTCCAAACGCGGAGCGGAGGCTTCGATCCACGCAGAGGCACTGATTTGCTGGTTCTGATCTACGCAGTGTCAAAGATGCTTAGGTTGTGACCGCACAAAAGTGGTGATGCACCAGTTACGTCTCCGCAGCGGTGATGTGTTGAACAAGCACCTTAGGCTCACTTCCAAGGGTTCAGGGCTGGGGTGGCACCACTTGGCAGAGCAGACTCACAGATGGCAGAGTCCAGGTGCAGAAGCAGGATAGTTGGAAGTCTTTTATGTCCTTGAGACTTCTGATCAGGAGGCAAGCCAGCAAGCCCTTGGAGTCACTCTGGGTTCAAGTGATGTAGGTCCAGTCCTTTTTCAAGCAGACCAGAAGGGCAGCAGGTCAGCAGAGCAAGAAAGCAGTTCTTCCAGAGCAGCAGTCCAGCAGATTGACAGTCCTTCAGCAGCACAGGTGTCCTTTTTCCTGGCAGAGTCTTCACAGGTCCAGAAGTGAACTCAAATGGTAGGATCTGAGGTTCAGTTCTTATACCCGGTTGTACCTTTGTAGTGTTGGGGACTTCAAAGAAGGGTCTTTGAAGTGCACAGATATCCTCTCTTCCTAGTTGAATTCCTGGTTAGAATGTATTCTGCTTTGTTTGCACTCCAAGTTTCTTCTGGACTTTTCGGAGTGCTCATTTGTGGTACTTAGCTCATGCATCTTAGGTTTTTTAAACAATTTTTATTGAGATTTTCAACATGTACGAAGTATCAAGGCACATCAAACATGGCATGCATTGCCAACGCTTCATCCCCTTTCGGGACAAGGGGAGCGATCCTCACCCAACTGTCCTGGGAGAGCTCCGAGGGGACCAATGGTGGGGGAAGGGTAGTTCATGCATCTTAATTTCTGTTTTCTTCACCTACTTTTGTCCACTTGACCCATTATCTCAAGATTGTTTATGGATTTCCATTCCTGAGTGCCATTTTGTTTCAAAATATGCCATTAGATTCATGAGAAATATGGTAACTCCTTCTTAAAGCCATTGATGAAGCCACCAATGTTTATGCTTCACTGTTCCCTAAACCTAAGCACAATGCAATAATTGTACCATTGTAGTATTTGTGCTTCTAGTTTTATATAATGGTATATTCTTTCATATTGTTGCCCCAAGCAGACTAAAAAACATATCTGCGAATTAAAACCTCCCAGTGAGTGAAAGAATATGACACCAATCACAGATTGAACAATACTACTTTTTTTAACTTTTTTTCTATTTAATTTTTTTGTGCTGTCTTGTGAGATTTTGTTTGTGTAATGAAGAAAAGCCAAATAATAAATTCTCTTAACCATTAAACCTTACGTAATTGTACACTGCACACTTTTTATAAATCTATGTAAAGTGACAATGCACATAAATATTCATCCTGACTTTTGAATACAGTGGAGGTCTGCTCTGATTGGGTGGAATACTACTCAAATGAGCATAGCACACTCATGGAAGGAGAGTTAAGATTAGCAGATGCAGAGGGGCGTGGACGGGAGCGGCATCATGGCGGACGTGTGAGAGATGTGCTCCGTCCCGGCCCGATAATAATCCTGTACATATTGCTGTTTGAGGGCACAATTGCCTGCCACGAAGAAAGGCCTCTACTCCCTGGAGCTGTGCATCTGGGTGAGAGCGGAACAGAAGGTGTGAACTGGAGCCGAAGGGAGTGAAAATAGAGGTCGCAGATTCGGCGAAGACCAATGGCGCAGTAAGCCGGGGAAGGAGTGAAAGCGAAAGCTGCGACCTGTGCGTAGAGCGAACGATCGGAGCTGAGAAACTCTGGCCTGGGATGAGCCTCGTGATACACATCCATAGTCAGAAGTCCGACAGAGGGAAACTGAGGCCGGAAGAGCTGGTGGCCCGGAGAGACGCTGAGGCCCACGGTGGAGGGGACCGTGGGAAGCAGCAGTGCCCGTCCGTTAACTGAGTGGTAGCCGTGATGCTCGGAATCCGGCTCTGTGGCCCACACATGACGATCAGGCTGTTGCGCCTTGAGGAGACGAACCTACGTAGCAGAGGCCCCAGAAGAAGAGACATACGCAGACCGTGCAAGGTACTTTTGTGTGGACGAAGTGGGTGACTGTGATGCTCCCGGATGAGACCGGGGGCCTGCGACAACCGGAGGAAGGCTGCTGTCGGTGCCAATACGGAGCGGTTGGATGGGTCCGGCTCCGAAAATGCTGAGTGAACTGAGGCTGGCATTCTGATAAATGCACTCCCACTGTGGGAAGCGAAGAACCCCCTGAGTCCTAGGACTTCGCGCTCTGCTGCTGTAGCGGGAGCGGAGGACCCTCTGGAGGAGGTGATTGCCTCCTGGAGTGTTGGCGGAGCTGGGACTGAGGCACAGCTGACACCGCTCGGAAGGCGCCGGACGTGAGGGGTGACGGCCCGGGGGCACTGATCCGGCGAAGAAGCCTTGGTGAGTGAGTCTTCGGCGGGGGAGAAGGACTACAGGAGGAGCAGGCGGCCTGGGCTGCGCCGCGCGTCGAGCCCTGTCCGGAGTTGGGACAGATATTGAGGGGTCTCGGGGTGCGGCCTGGTGACGAGACCTACCCGCGTCTACGAATTCCGACGGAATGCGGTAGGCGGCTACGGCCCGGCCACATAGCCGGAGGGCGGTGGCCTGCTCCCTGCTGGGAAATCCCTGCAGCGCATTGCCTGAAGAGACTATATGCCCATTGTCATAGTGCTGGGTGGCAGACTGCGGGGCCCCTGTGACAGCCGGGGGCCTGCATACTGATAAAGGCCTGACGTCGGTTGGGTGAACCTAAAGCCCCGGATCCTACCTGCAGGGCAAGACCACACTGGACCTGCTGGACTGCCGCGCTGCATGGTGCGCATCAGGGAAAGGCCACGAAGTGGAATATACAAGCCGGCCCGCCATATAGCTGCAGCGGCTGGGGAGAATTGCCATAATAGTGCCTCAGGACTGAAGAACCGGCAGTGTTGCCCTCAGATTGTGGACTGCGTAGCGGACTGCATTGGAGGTGAGCTTGGGCCTCCCTGGAATCGAGGATGAGGTGTGGCAGAGCACTAGCAGTCATATAACCCTTGCAAGTTGCACTTGCTGGGCCTAGTGCGACAACTTCCCCCTCTCTGGGGGACGCCTGGGAGCAGGTGGCAGATGGAGTGGTTCGGCCTTTGGTTCTGGGGCCTGTGAAGAACTGGAGTCGTCACGGTCGCCGTGGAGTCTTGCTGAACCCCAAATGCCGGCGGGACGGATCTCATAGCTCGTGGGATAGCCCGATACCAAGAGACAGTGGCAATCTCCCCCCACACAAACGACGGTGTTGAAGTTTGCACCCGTGCATGAATTGTATTGGGGGTGGAGAGCAGAGCACGCTGAGGTGGCTCAAGGGCGAAGGGAACAGTCACCGACACCTCGTTACCCCCGGGGAGAGCCCCTTCTGCCGTCGCTCCGGTTGGTTCGTGACACCGGGGGTTACCAGAGGACAGGATGCCTAAACCGAAGCAGAAAACGGGGGGGGGGTACCCAGCCTGCTACCAGAGAACCCTCGCCTGTGGCACTGGAGAAAGGAAGTGAGGAGACGGCAGGAGGAGATGACTCTCTCCATTCACATCTGGACAGGGTGTTGGCAGCCATCGCTGATACCAAAAATGCCTTGCAACAAGACATTGGTGCGGTCTCCGTGTGCCTGGGCCTGCTCCAAGCAGAGCACCGGAAGCTGGCAGACAGGGTCCGGGAAACGGAATCCTCAATTAATGACCTGCAGCCGGACCATAAATTACATGCATCTATGATCGACGATCTCTCCACCAGGGTAGCGATCCTTGAACGGCGAGCAGAGGATGCGGAGGGCTGCAATTGTAGAAATAATATCAGATTAATAGGACTACCAGAACGGGTGGAAGGATCCAATATGGTGGAATTTCTAGAGAGATGGTTACGTTCTGTTGTGGTCCTGGAGCTCTTGTCCCAGTTTTTCGCTCTAGATAGGGCGCATAGAGTGCCGGGTCAGCCGCCTGCCCCGGGGGGCCCTCCGCGACCGGTGATTGCAAGGCTTTTACATTTTAGAGACCGAGACGCGCTCCTCCAGCACTCCCGCACGCATGGCCCCTATGTGCTCAGAAACAGTAAGGTGTCAATATTTCCAGACTTCACTGCGAAAGTACAGGCCCAGCGGGCATCCTTTCTTACAGCTAAAAAAGCTCTTAGGGACGAAGGAATACAGTACTCCCTAATATTCCCGGCCAAGCTGAAGATCATGGTCGATGGCACCTTGCATTTTTGTGACACCCCGGAGGAGGTTTGGAGTTGGATGGAAGCGTACATGAAGGGGGAGCCGCTGCCTAAGAAGCAGCAGCGTACTGAGCCGGGGCCACAGCCGCGCAGACGGAGACCTAAGCGCCGTCGTACAGCATCTTGGGCGAGTAGGCCCACAGCTTCACAGACTCACCAAGATAGACAGGCCACACTGCAAGCAGTGGCACAAATACTCTCACCCATGCGTCAGAGTAAAACACCAGGGACATCAGCTGCGTCGGCGGATGCATCGGCTGAATCCGGGGATTCGCTGGAGTCTGACCCCCCCCCCCCACCCCCTCCGCTGCCGAAGCTTACACCGCGATCTGCAGACTCGCCTAGCTGTGGCAGAAGTTTGGGACACTCTCTGCACTGACTTATTTACTAGGGCCCCCTGAGCATTCTAACCGCGGAAGTTGGACAGCCTTTGGACTTGATAATGGGGGCGCATTAGTTTATAGATACGGACTTGAGTATGGACATTGCAATTTGAGGGCATCACTACGCGGAGGGGCCGGGACATGGCGCCTCTGCTCATCTGAACTTTGTATCCACCCCATCCACACCGGAGAGTACCACCCTTGGAGTTGGTGGCGGTATTCTGAGAGGAGTGATGTTTTCTTACAGGTTTGGGCAGCTGACCGTTGTCAGTCCGCTCCAGGGATGGGGAGTTCTACAGTTGGGTTTGTTGTTTTTCAGCACGGGGTCCACTGCTAGCATTGATGGGGGGGGGGGACGGAGGGGGGGAGGATTGTCTTGAATTATGACCAGGAACCATGGCCATGCAGAGGAGTTTAAACTCCTGACCTGGAATATTCGAGGTATGGGTTCTCCATCGAAGCGATACAGCATCCTTAACTATATAAAGCGCAGAGGCGCACACATCGTGATGCTACAAGAGACGCACCTTACAGAAGTGGAGGTTGTGCGGCTACGGCGTAGGTGGCGGAGGCAAATGTTTGCAACTAAGTTTTCAGCGTATGCAAGGGGGGCGCTTGTCTGGGTCAGGCCTGGGGTCCCGTTTCAGGCGTCCCGTAAGATAATTGACCCGGACGGGAGATATGTGCTTGTAAAAGGCAAGTTGAAGGGTAGGGAAGTGACATTGGGGAGTGTCTACGCTCCGAATCAGGATCAAATTGCCTACCTGACACGCCTTTCTAAATCACTGGCAGGACTGGCAGAGAGCGATCTGCTCTTAGGGGGAGATTTTAATTGTATTTGTGATCTGGGCTTAGATAAATCCACCGCCCATTGAGGGGCACAGCAGCGGCTATGACAGCTAAGGGACTGCAAAGCTGGATTGCGGGGTGGGTGTTGTTAGATATTTGGCGAATACGCAACACACAGAAGAGGGAATACTCCTACTACTCCTCACTCTACGATTTGCACACTAGATTAGATATTTTTTTGTGCTCTGACAGATTTGCCCCGATGCTGACCAAGGCGGAATATTTGGGGAGGTCCATTTCAGATCATAGCCCGTTACTGCTGCGATTTGCCCCCACTCCTGAAAGGGCCCCCATACCGCTGTGGAGACTGGACCCAACTCTATTGGACGACGATAGCTTCAGACAAACGCTCTCCGGGGCTATAACAACATATTTTGAGACAAATCAGGGGACGGCTAGCTCCTTTCTAGTGGAGTGGGACGCCTTTAATGTGGTGGTCAGGGGGCAATGTATGGGCCAGACGGTAGGAGCCAGGAAAGAAATCAATCGCGAACTCGAATTCCTGGAAGCCCAGATATTGTTATTAGATAGGGGGACTGGGGGAGGGGCTGACACTGAGACACCTGGCGGAAGTGAAGAGTGATTATAACTCCGCATGGGATAGGCTGTGGACACTAGACACCCGAACCTATCAAGAACAACAGCATGTAGAGGGCGGCAGAGCAGGGAGGTTGTTGGCATGGTTGATTAGGCCAGAGGGCAGGGGGCCCTGATTCCCAATATCCTAGATTCTACTGGCCAAGTGATCCACTCCCCGAAAGGCATCAATGACATATTTAGGGAGTATTATGAGCGGCTTTACGGAGCCCCGGGAGAAGTTCGGAGGGACAGGACGGTCGCGTACCTGGAGGGTTTGGGCTTACAGACATTAGACCGCGCTACTCGGGAGACCTTGGCGCCGCCAGTCGCCTTACGAGAAATTAGAGCTGCCATTAAAGAAATGGCGCGGGGGAAGACGCCGGGACCGGACGGTCTCCCGGCGGAATTTTATACCGCCTTCATAGATATTTTGGCCCCGAAGCTGGAGCAAATGTATGCTGCAGCATTAGGAGAACAGCTTCCATTATCGGTCAGGGAGGCGTTGGTGATTCCGTTGCCTAAAACTAAAAAGGAATTCATGGAAACGGCGGATTTTAGGCCGTTGTCAATGTTAAACCTTGACTTTAAAATACTTAGCAAGGTTCTGGCGGCTCGGCTTTTGCCCCAGATGCAGAGACTGGTCCACACTGACCAAAACGGGTTCATCCCAACACGATCAACATCCAATAATTTGAGGAGGTTGTATCACGTGCTGTACCATCGAGACCTAGGGATGTTCCCTGAGGCAGTAGTGATGGCTGTGGACCTGGAAAAGGCCTTTGATTCCTTGAGGTGGGACTTCCTTCTGGCAGTAATGAGGCGGATGGGGTTGGGAAATGAATAGTTGAAATGGGTGCGTCTTTTGTACACGAACCCTAGGGCCAGAGTGCGTACGGGGGTGTAGTGTCGGCCCAGTATCCTATCCACAGAGGGATGCGTCATGGGTGCCCCTTGTCGCCACTGCTTTTTGCTCTGGCAATAGAGCCGTTGGCGGAGCGACTGCGACAGGAGGGCAGGAACACCGGATTAGTGTTAGAAGGGACTGTGCATATTGTCTCACTATACGCAGACGATATCCTGGTTTATATGCGAAGCAGATCCCAAGGGATCCCAACGGTGCTGCGTAGCCTGGAGGAGTTTGCGGAGATGTCGGGACTACGCGTCAACGCCAAAAAAAGTGTATATTCCCGCTGAGACCCGACCTCAATAGGCCATTAGACCTACCGATTGACCTGGAGTGGACACCGAGCTCCTTTAAGTATCTTGGTATACGAGTATACAATAGGCAACTAGATCTGCTGGAGGGGAACTTGGGAGGAGCCTTGAGAGCCCTGCGGTCGAATGTGTCCTTTTGGCGTTCGCTTAAACTGCCTGTTATGGCCAGGGTGGCGTTATCCAAGATGGTGGTGCTACCGAGACTTTTATATTTCTTTGTTAATCTACCGGTGGTGATCCCGACGAGCTGGTTTAAGACCCTGGACACACTGTTGAGGGATCTGGTGTGGGACGGCGGGCGTAAAAGGGTATCCCTGCGGACCCTGAGAATGCCATTGACAGGCGGGGGCTGGATGCTCCCTATTTCGAGGCCTATTATTTGGCGGCGCAGCTCCAGTAGCTGGCCCGATGGCTCGATGGCCGGGGATTGGAGACATTAACGTTACCGGCCAACACTGCTCGCGGAGCCCTACTTGCCAGGATGCTCAATCCCTGTCAGAAAATTCAAAATATGGGGGTACTTCTCAAGGTAGCAATGACGTGCTGGGATAAATGTGTGAAGCGGGCCCCAGATGTTCCTCTGTACGCGCCGGACCTACCTCTCACAGGGATACCGCAGAAGGGAATGGGCCCTCCCCTCACGCGAAATCAGTTGCGGGGCTGGGAACAGGCAGGAGTTCTGTCTGTCGGTGATTGTTATCAGGATGGGGTGCTGTTCCCCTTAGATGACTTTTTGGAATACCATGACCTCCCGCCAGGGCAGTTTTTAAATTATCACAAGGTGAAGGGGGGTAATCGATACGTTATGGGGAGGTGGTACGGGAGAGCCCACCACGCACGTCGCCCTACAGGCAATGGTGACGTTGGGATCTGCTGAACATATGGTGAAATGGCTATACCTGGCAATAGCTGAGATGTCGCGGATACCTTTGCTCCAAATACGAGAGCGATGGGAAGGCACACTGGGTAGACAACTGACTGAGAAGGAGTGGGAAAAGGTCCTGGGCAGCCCTAAGAAGGTGTCAAGGAATGCAGCCTTTAAACTGGTGCAGTTTAATATTCTGCACAGGACTTACCTCACACCGCACACGCTGAATGTTATGTATGGGAGAGATGACCTGACTTGTGCCAGGTGTCTAGCGGTGGACGCCAATTTTGACCATATGATGTGGTCCTGCCCGGAGCTTCAGATGTTCTGGACCACGATAGTGGAGACGGTGAATGGGGTTTTGGCTCGCACTATGAGGTGTTGCCCGGAAGTATGCTTACTGGGACTCTTCCTGAGGCCCAAGGCCAAACGAATGGGACATAGATTTGTTGACCTGGCCTTCCTACTGGCAAAACGGAGAATAGCTCTTAGGTGGAGAACAGCAAAGTCCCCATTAATAGTTGATTGGGAAAACAATGTCACCTGTTGGGCTAGAGCAGAGGAGAGGGCACTGCTTCGAGAGGACAAGGTTACGAAAAGGCGTAAACCTTTGGCAGAACCGTGGGCAGAGATACTGAAGGCGTGGGAAGCACGTAATGCATCTGACTTGGATTCGCGGACAGATAACTCTGAAACGGAAACAACGCAAGAGGCAAACGATAACTTGGCGCAGGTCTAGGCGTCGTTGGGTACTCAGGTGACAGAGCAGACATGCGGAGGGGAGGGGAAAATAAGTTTGCTGCGTAGTTGGGGTGTCCTGGGTGGTCTCCCTTGTTCTCCCCCCCTCTAGGCCCCGCCACCTTCCAGGGACACTTTTTTGCCGCCCCCCCCTCCCCCCCTCCCCCCAAGCTATCCAGCTCGCTATTGCTGGGCCACCCACTACGGGTGGGACAGGAACCTCAGTGCCATACTTTGTGGACGGCGGACCCCTGGTTGACTTAGTTGAGTGTAAGGCTGGTTTGACAGCTATTGTTTTTTAGATGCCCTAAGTTTCTGTTATTTTTTCTCTTTTCTTTTACCTTTTGAGCTCTTGGCTTTATACTTAGACATATGTATCACGCAAAGGGCCTGGTTGAGTCACGACGATAATATGGACATCGGACCTAGGGCCAGATGTACGACGAGCAAAATTGCGCCTCACAAATTGCGACTCATTTGCGAGTCGCAATTTGCGAGCCTCACTATGCCATGTACAACAGTGTGGAACACACTGCTTGCGATTCCCAATGGGTTCGCAAATTGAGAGGCTCATGAATATTAATGAGCCACTCGCAATTTGCGACCCCATTGGGAATGGCAGGCCCTCCCAGATATGGTGGCCTGCTGGGCTCAGCAGACCACCATGTCTGGGACTGCTTTTAAATAAAGCAGTTTTTTTAAAAAATGCAGCCCGTTTTCCTTAAAGAAAAACGGGATGCATTTAAAAAAAAAAATGAAACGTTTTTGTTTCATTTTTAAGGGAAGGCCGTGGTCCCTGGGACCACTGCCTGCCCTTAAAAAATATTTTCCCCTGCATTTGCAAAGGGGAAGGGGTCCCTAGGGGACCCCTTCCCTTTTGCGACCCCATTACCACCCTCTTGAAGAGGGTGGTAATTTGCGAGTGTTTTGCGACCGCAATTGAGGTTGCAAAACATTCGTACATGGGGTTGCGCTCGCTATTAGGAAGGGAACGCCCCTTCCTAATAGCGACTCGCAATTCCAAAAAAGCTATTTTGGAATGGTACATTCCCCTATTGGTTTTTACATGCGCAAACGGGTTCGCAAACCTGTTTGCGCATGCAAAAACCGTTGTACATCTGGCCCCTAGTGACTTCCCATAGGGCAATTTGATACAATGGGAACATAACATTATAATTGATTGTCAAACGGTTGTAAATGAATGTGGAAATGTTGATAGATGCGTTTTGATTTCTGGAGGATAATTATTGAATATTCTTTGATGATGATTTTCACGATTTGAGTTGAATGTTCCCGACACGAAAAACAGGTGTCTGCTGTTGATATGGAAATGCATAGATTGTAACGTAATAACTCTTATAAATGCCAATAAAAACGATATTTAAAAAAAAAAAAAAAGATTAGCAGATGCATTTCTTATGAATGGATGCAACTATGACCATTAGAGCTTAATATTGAATGTGTGCAAACAGAAGCGAAGGCTTAAGATAACAATGGCAATCCATGTTGGGCTGTGCACATCTTTTATACAAGCATATATTCTTGCTTTGAATATTCAATACTAGATATTTCTTTTTTTGTAGCGCCCTGTGCAGCACCATCATTACCGACTATTGCCAGAAGGTTGCAGAACAACCTGCCAGTAGACCTTGGAGGTCCCCGACAGCTGCTCCTTTTTAGGAAGACACTAAAATTATTTGAATAAACACGATCTTCCATCAGTCAGTGCATAGTTGCCTATTATTGCCTTTTCTAGTTTATAACTGTGTTTCTGTTCTGTGTTCCCATCAGACTTCAGACTTCTCAACTAAGCATAATTTGAAGAGCAAAATTGTTGTAGGCAGTTGTTACCCTTTAATGAGTGATGTTATTTTGAAAAGGAAAGTCTGAACAAAGACTTTTGGGTTTAGCCCAAAGATGAGGGTTCTGGTTGCTACTCCGTCTACGGCACTGTACCGATCACAGTTTTGTCTCTTGACAGCTTCCTTGTTGATCGTATTGGAGGATGGTGACTGTATATAGATGTTCTAGTTTCAGAAGGCAGGCATACTGTCTTCCCATTTGTTGCATTGTCCATGATTTCTTCCATAGAACCCACCAGAAACCACTGGAGTAACTTCAAGTTTGAACACTAAGAGTGTTAAGTTGGTATGTTGATATTTATTGAAGGTGACAAGAATGTCCTATCTGATTTTCACAGCTGCTAATTCTGTATCTTTTCTTTCATCTGACACCTCACTGAAGATCATTCCAGGTATCATTTTCTTCAACATGTTCTTTCACCTGTTTGGTTACCTCCCTCTCCTGGTCTTTGATGAGTAAGATGTTAGAAATCGGTTGATTGTTCACCACATATTGGGTGTCCACTGTCTTTTTTTTCAGGACAGGGAGATGTTCAATCTTTTTTTAGTGAACCAGGGGTAGAACGTGTTATCAGTGTTTTCTTTGTCGTGTTCTTAACTTCAGCTGAGATCGTTGTGAAGAACTCCTTCTTGTATGTTGCTGAGCAGGGTTTCAGTGTCAACGTGGAGGCTTTGGCTTTTCTGGTGTTTGACAGTAGTTGATGTTATAAGGATTGAAATATAGGAGTGTGGATAAGAGTGTGTGTGAAGGTTCTGTGGTGTTTGTAATGGACACAGAGGTTTAAAAAAAGTGGACTTGGTGAAGTCCAAGAGCATTTTACTGTGTTTCTGGCTTTCACAGTCAGTTAATTAATGATTCACTTGGTTTCTGGCTCCATTAATGTGAAATAAGACTTTTTGCCTGTTTGTTTTTGTAGTGTCCATGCTTGTCTCTTAAGTGAGTCTTGTAGGATGCAGAAAAAGATTTGTGCTAATGATGTTCCAGTTTGCAGCTCTTCTTTTTTTATTGTAGTTTGCTCTCTGTGTTACCATATGTTTGCATGTTTATTACTGAGCAGCTTTGTTCACGGGCAACTATGGGCTAGCTTTGCAGTGTTGGCACTGAGGCATACCGGGCCTAGCAATAATCACGCCAACACAAGTGGTTACTTTGCTCGGGGCACGTCCGTGACTGACCTTGTCATGGCCCCCCGTTTTTATTTATGCTCGGGCCCACGTCACGGAGTGGGACAAACCAATTTCCCTAGGGACACAGGTGTGCACTAGTAGCACCCCTCGATACCATGGGTTAGGGGAACACTACATTCCTCACCAACTTTAGTAAAAACCCAACATCGAACCTAAGTAACGGAAAATGCCATACCACAACAGTGGGATATCAACAGTGCATATTAAACTGTGTTCATACAATTACCACTCCACACATCTCCTTCACACCAGGAACTCAGCTAGACGGGATGAAGGAGCGGGATTGCTCCTCAGACCATACCTGGAATAGTCACTGCGGCCTGAGCAGGTAGGTACACCAACTCCAGAGCCATCACTCTGTTGTGACACCGGGGAAGGGGCACTAGTTAGCCTAGACCTGGCATTGTTTGTTGGGGACCTTCTGCTTGGGTTGTCCGGAGAAGAGGACAGCAAATCCAGGGTGTTGCCATCGTCGATGTCTATAGAGTCCTTATCATGATGAGAAGGTTCATCACTGGGACAATGGCCTTTTTAGAAGAACTAGACATTCCGAGTCACCTCCTCGTCTCCTCTCCGAATTGTGACCATAGTCCCTTTTCTTTTCACAACTCTCCACTGTTGGGGCTCAAAAGGCAGGCAAACCTTACTGCCCGGGTGGCGATCTTTTAGGTACACTTGATCTCCTTTGTGGATGTCGGAGGAGATCACATTTGGCCTTGCACTGGATTGGTCTTTGTACGCTTCCGTCTGGAGAGCACTGCTGTGTAATCGATGGGCTCCAAAGCCCAGGAGGGATGATGGGGGATAGTGTCCCGTACAACTCTTCCCCATACTGGCATACCCTGGCACTCTCTCTGTAATCACATGGGGGGTTCATGCGATACTCCCGCAAGAAACTGTAGTTGGCTCGCTCAACTGATGACTCGTCAGCATGTGCAATGCGGATTACTTTAGTCAGGGTTTTTATGAAACATTCGCTTCTCCGTTTGCTTGGGGCAATCGAAGGGTTTCTTTGCGGTGTTTTATGCCCCACAAGTTCAAGTAGTCTGCGAACTCTTGCCCATGAAATGGAGGCCTGTTGTCTGTTTTTACTAATTTGAAAATGCCATCGGTGACAATGATCTTTTCCACTTTGGTGATGACCTCTGCGCAGTCTGTGTTCCTACGATCTTCCCCGCCGGATACTTTGTGTGGTCGTTGATAATGACTAGAGCATAGCATAGCATAATGACTAGAGCATAGCGACCATCCTGGAGGTGTTATATTCCATATAGGTACCATAATATAGGCCCAGGTAACTTCATAACCCCTCACCTATATTCTTCCCTACATTGCACTTATAACGGTTTACAGGGACTGACCTTTTACCTAGATAGGACACTGCATTCAGAACTCGGGTTTTCCCTAGTTCGAAATCTCATACATTATGCATGAGGATTCTTGGAAGCACAGCAGGACTACCATCTCCTGTATAATATCTATGTATAAAGTTCATGCCCGACGTCATCCTTAGTCCGACACAGTAATACAGCGAGGTAGTACTCCTGGGAGACCTATGGGTGTATATACATCACATCTTGCTAAGATAGAGGAGATCAGGACTTCCCGGCCGACACACTGACAAGAGACGCTGAGGCTCCTGCATGCAGACACTCCAGCTCACAGTGGTCTAACATCCCTCGCGGGGTGTCCAACTCGAGACCAAGACGGGGTCCCACAGTCTCTCACTTCAGGTAATGGGGTTGACTTTATCCTAGAGGGATTCTTGGCTTAACACCTACACACATGCTAGGTACACTTAGGTATATCTAGTTAGGGAGGCATCGTAGGAATATGCATCTTTTTATTATCGTGTATTTTATGTACTTGTAGGTATTCATGATTACTGCAAGATGGTAGAGCGTTACCATCCATTTACTTTCATAGTGCTTCTTATCCTATATATCTGCTACTGTCTAACGGTTGTTGCAGCTCATCTATTTTACACCAGAATAACAACTGTTCGATAAATACTTATTGAAAACGCCCAGCCTGTTTATTCTGTGTATCTCTCTAAGACAGACTAAGTAAGCAAGAGTGACTGAGCGAAAAGTAGTATATTGTTTCCACGGTCCTGAGGGATCAGGGTTGTCATGTTCGATGGTTGCCAAGAACTATTCTCTCCTTGGTAAGAGGAGATTCTAGTGGCAATGTGAGCTAGCTGGTACAAAAGGCCAACATACCCGGTGGGGGTGTTCAGAATCAGTCCAACACCAATCCTACAGTGTATGCTGTCCGAACGCGCAGATCCTGTATAGGTTTTTATAGGAACTACACGACAGAGGTGGCCAAAATCCATGCTAACTTGTTCCCATGAATACTCAGGGTTGTCTACTGTGATCACGGGGGATGTTCCATCTGGGGTACCGGACACCTGGCACCAGTGGCATGACTGGATTGCCTGCTCTACCATCTCATCCATCCCTGGAAACCAGACTTTGGCGCAAAGTCTGCTTTTCCTCTTGACTATCCCTTAATGCCCTCTGTGGGCCAGCTGCACAGCTTGAGATTTGAGGTTCGATGGGATGACCAATTTGGGACCATTTAACAGACATCCGCTGTCGTCTGTTGACAGTTCCTGCTTCACCTTAAGTAGGGACTCCAGGACTCTTCTTGCTTGGTGGATCCTACTAGCTAAGCTGTGTGTGATGGGTCGCCAGTCATTATACTGGATGGCAGCAATGGCAAGCTGCAGGCACTCGTCTTCTTTTGTAGCCTCGATCAGTGACTCTAGACCCATCGGGAGGGGGCGAGATCTCTTGGTGACCAGCCTGACATAGGCTTTGTGGCTTCTGCTTTTTCCTGCTCTTTCGAGGTGGCATTTCGGGGGTGTCTTGAGAGATTGTCTGCTGGATTGGACGATCCTGGGCTGTAGGAGCCACTTCTCGATGTGGGGAGGTGTCTTGGATGAGGAGCCTTGAAAGAGGGGTATCGGGGGCTTGTGGCGACAAACAGGCAGCCGTACACGTAAATATGAAAGTGCTGGCATGCCCAGTGAATCACGATGGCCTCTCGCTCAATCTGAGTGTATCTCTGCTCTGTCTCGGTCAGAGAGCAGCTGGCATAGGCCACTGGGACCCAGCTCTCATCAGGATGCTGCTGCATCAAGGCTGCCCCTAGGCTGTAGGGACTGGCGTCGACGGCCACGATAGTGGGTCTCGCTGGGTCAAAATACGAGAGGGTAGTATTGGAGGAGAGTGCCTCTTTTGTCTTTTGAAAAGCTTGTTCTTGGTCTGCGTCCCACTGGCAGGGCGTTGAGGACTTTGTGACTTCTCTGAGTGGTCAAGTCTGATTCCTCAGATCCATTATAAACCATCTTATGAAATTGACAATGCCGAGGGAGCTTCCCACCTCCGAGATGTTGTTTGGCGCCGGGGCCTCCCGGATGTCTCGTACCTTCTTCGGGTCAGGGGCAATGCCATCTCCTGAGAAGGTGTATCCGAAAAAACTGGTCCTCTTCTTGAGAAAGTCACATTTCTCTCTGTGCAGAGTTAGACTGGCTTCTAGAATGCGCGGGAGTACTCCACATAGGTGTGCGTGGTGTTCTTTGAGCAACTTAGTGTTCATGAGGATAACATCACTCACATTGAGGACTCCCGTGAGCCCGCTGAGCACCTCCCTGATCGTACTTTGGAATACCTCTGCTGCGCTTGAGATGCCAAAGTTCAGGCGTCTGTACTGTCGGAGACCGACATGGGTCGAGAAAGTGGTGATGTGCCGTGAATCAGGGTGGAGTGGCAGTTGGTGGTACCCCGACTGGAGGTCTACCTTCGAGAACCACACGTCCCCATTCAAATCCCGGAGGATGTTGTCGATGGTAGGAGTGAGGTGGCGTTCTCTCTTGGTGGCCGCATGTCCACGCAAATTCAGACCTGACCCGAGTGTTTTGGCTTCTTTGCCACCACTATCGGGGATACCCAATGGGGTGGGCCCAGTGACTTTCTCAATGACCCCTTCACTCTCTAACTTCTCTTCTACTTTACACCTCATGGGGAAGGTGATGCGCTTGTGTCTCAAAGCTACAGCTTGGATGGACTGGTTGATATGGTGCTTGATCTCCTTGGTTTTGAGACATCCTATGCCCTGGAAGACCTTGTGGAATTCGTCCAGTATTGTCGGGATTTCTTCTTCCTGAATAGCAAACGAAAAGGATATTAGCTTCAGTGTCTCTGCCATAGCCCCACTCAGGAGCATCCCTTGACCTTTCTTGGCTACGTAGACTGTGGTGTCTGATTTTTGTTCATCGTTCGATATCGTTGATGTGAAGCACCCGAGGAGGGGGATCGACGTCTTGTGGCCATTCGCAAACACACGAATCCGTGCATTCTTCAGCGTGGGGCTCGGGCTCATGTTGTGGTAAGTTTGTGCGTACATGAGTTCGATTGAGGCCCCAATGTCGATGGTGGCTGTTATGCTCTGGTTGTGGACCCTAATTTGGCACTTAGGGAGGTGGCAGTGATTGGGATATTGTTTCCCTATGGGAAGGATGTAATGTACTGGATAGTAGTCGGCTTCATCATCGTCCATATCGCCTCGGTCTTCGTGTTCATCTACTGCTTGTGCGGCTTCTTTTGTGGGTGTGGTTGACCTGGACACTTTCGCAAAGTGATTTACCTTCCTGCTGGCTGCACATCGCTTTCCTTTCACTGGGCATTCCATCATCCGATGTTGGGGCCCTCCACATTATCTGCACTCTTTCTTCTTACCCGCAGAGTGTCGTGGTGGGGGAGGGGTCAGTCTGGCTCTCACTACCTGGGCCTGTTCCATCTTTATGGGATGATGAAGCACAGTTTCCATGTGCGAGGCCCTCGCCATAGCAAGTTCTTTGGATCTCCCCTTCGATAGGATACCCTGTAGGGGTTTTCCGGACTCTTGGAGTATGTTTTCCTGCAGTTTTGCTGAGTAGCATCCGTGGATGATTTGAGCCATAATTTCTTCTTGATTGTCCTGGAAGCCGCAGGTGCTCGCAAGTTCTTTCAGACGGCAGTGAAATGCGCCTAGCGATTCGTCTGACTCTTGGCGAGCTTGCCTGAACACAAAACGCTCGTAGTCCGTGTCGGCCATCGGCTCAAAATGAGCATTTAGGGCGTTCAGGATTGTGATACATGTTTCGGGTGTGGCCTCTACTAGCGTTTTGTATATCCTGTGGATGTCCTTTCCTCCGAGATGTAGGAGCAGAGGTCTTCTCCTGTCTTGAGTGATGCCCACCCCTCCGAAGTAGAATTGTAGGCGGTCAGTCCAATCTTTCCATTTTGGCGCCAATGAGAATGGTGCGCCAACAACTACGTAGGGCTCAATAGCAGGTATGGCCGACATGGTTAATGGTGGTCGAGTACCGTGCTTGTGCTGCCCCTCGCGGCACGAGCGCTGTCTATGGGCCTGGGGTAGACAGCCCCCAGACCTAGGGTGTCTTTCCTGTGAGGGATCACTTAGTACAGTCACTGTGGGGCCGTCTGAACTGCTATGGCGTGGTCGTGGCCTTTTGCAGCGGCCTCCCACCAGAATCTGTGTTTTGCCTGGTTGTACCTTGAAGCACTGTGTTTTCAATGACAATTATTCTTTGCCTTTGCTTGTGCTTACTGCCATAGTTCTCAAATATGCATTTCCAGAACAGTCTGTCCTCACCTTGGGCACCGCGAGTACTGCTTTCAACTGTGCAGCGTCGGGACGGGGAAAATCCTCCTAGAGATCCTATGCAGGCCTCCAGGCGAGGGGAGGGGCACAAGAGCGGCTGTTTGCAGAATTGCCGGCCGGAGTAACGGGTGCGAGGGGGGGCGCCTTATCTCACTCGGGATGTGGCCACGCCCAGCGCCTGCACTGCTCCTCGAGGAAAGGAGAACCGGCGTCCGATGGGTTGTGGAGTTGGCGGCGGCCTTACGGTGAGCCGTCTTGGCGAGCCAGAGCATCACCGGATTGAGGCGCTGGATAGGTGTAATTAGCATGGTGGGCAGTCGGCGGGCAGAGCACTCGGCCAGGGATATGCCGCGAGGGAGTTCACCGGGTGCCGGTTGCCGAAACTTCCATTGGTGGGGCTGTAACTCCCTCTGGGCAGGGCGTATGGTGGACGACCCGCCAGTGCAGTGTTGGCACTGGGGCCTTCCGGGCCCACCAATAATCACGCCAACACAAGTGGTTACTTTACTCGGGGCAAGCCTGTGACTGACCTCGTCACGGCCCCGCCTTTTTATTTATACTCCGGCCCACGTCACGGAGTGGGACAAACCAATTTCCCTGGGGACACAGGTGTGCACTAGTAGCACCCCTCAATACCACGAGTTAGTGGAACACTACAAGCTTGGCAAGTGTGTATGTTACTGTAAAGAAGGTCTGACAATACCTCAGGGCCCAAGGTGTTGGGTGGTTTCACACCACATTGGGCAATACAAGTGGGTATTAGAAAAATTAGGTACCACTTGACATTTTAGGACTTCATGTAATTTAACAAACGAGATGCACTTAATTATGCTCATCCACTACCAAACTGTCCATTTTATTCACTGTGGGATGAGTTAATTATGATTACTTCTGTCACCCTAGTTGGATATTGGCCTATTGTTTTGAAAGTCTGGATGTAAAAGTTTGGGGAATGTGTTTATAACTTTCATTTCTTTCATTTAACAGGAAGTTAAACTTGAATTACACATTGAATACCACTAACGAAATATACGTACCACATTCTCATGCGTTCATAGATTTGAACAGAGATTTTACTGCAGGTGAGTTATTTTCTTTTTCGAAGTGCAGTGTTGCGCAAAAGCTTCACAGTGTTCTTTTTTTGTACTTAATTTGTTGCTATATTTGTGTCTTATAAAAATTATGTATAGAGAATGAAAAACACACAAAAAGTGCAATGATGAATAAATAGAGCACTTGCATATGAAAGAGAAGCTTCCTCCCCAAGAATACATTTTTTTCAGATTGATATGTTCAGGTACAGTTTTTCTTGTTAGGCGTGTCTTACTCTCTTATGAACTTGCTGCATTCAGTTAAGGCCATTAATGAGCGTGAAGCACACTTAGATCAGAGTACCACAAAACTGCGAATTAGCAAATTTTATTGTTTCCCGAGTTAATGATATCTCTGGATCAAAAAAAATCACAGCTGAAGAAGTAATATGTTATAACATATGAAAGAGAATACATTAATGCAAGCGAGTGGCTTATGACTGAATTGTTTTTTAAAAGCAGTAATTCATCTACAACAGCCTTCTCGTTGTTCCAGCCATTGACGTCCTAATTGAACAACTTTTATCTTTCAGTATGCACTGCATGCGCATTGCTTTTGTGTTTACAATATGCAGTCTGAGTTTTATTTTATATTTCTACACATTTGTCAGTTTTCTTTTGTGAGAATGATTCAACCTTTTGTCCAACGTAAATTATAGAATACTGACTGCAGTGTTGTCTTTTGTATATCTATCTTTTTTCTAGGTTTTGAAATGGAGCATTTGCTCTTTCCTTTTAAACGAACATGTTTTCCGTTTGCATGTTTGCATTGTTGGAGATTTCACTTTGATTCACCCTTGGTTGAGCCATAGAATCACAGCTTATTTCTTATTTCCATACATAAGTACTTTTATCTCGGTTTACTACTCGGCCATTACCCATCCATCTATGGCAAAGTCATGGCAATCCCCCTTGCACTGCCAAACTGATATATTATCCCACTTGACACTGATAAAAAAAACTGATAAAAAATGACACCGGTAAAGATATCACTGTTTCGTAAAGTGCAAAGGAATTCCTGATAAATTGGAAGCTGTTAACCTACTCTGGTCACTATGGGAAAACAAGCCTATGACCGGACTGTCCATTTGAGCTCAGTCCAAAGAAATGCTTGTCTGTCCCCTTGTCTAACTGAAAGGAATATGTAGTCTCCTACCAAAGTCTGAATCTCCCTTTGCGAAAGGCCAGGTACCCCATAGCTGACCATGAGCCTGCATACTCACAGCAACCCTGATGACCTCGCAGATCCACATAGTTTATAGAACTGGGCCTAATCTTGAATAGTTTGCATCTAAAAAATGAGCTGGGCTCCACCCTCCAAAGGTTCTCCATTCAAAGCTATCAATTGCACCAAAACTGTTATGCGAAGAATTCCCCTTATTTGCCTATTGCACCCAGGAGAGTGTTCCCAAGATTGTAAAATTTAGCAATACTCATAGTTTTCTGTACTGAAATATTCTCCACCCCAACACCTCCATATAGACATAAAAATAATGTACTAATTACGATTAGCACTGTAAATCGCTTGCCCAGTTTTCCTTTAACCTTAAAAAATCTTAGCTCTGGCCCTCGTGTTTCTTCTAGTAGAGCATGTCAAGTAAACCAGTATCTGTACAAACATTAGATGAAGCCTTTACACTGTGAAATGAACTAACTGAAACATATATTAACCTACAGGTTGATTTCAGAGAATGTTAAGTGGAAAGTTAGTAAGAATCCCCAAGCAGCAGCATGTAAATCTGTTATTTTTCCTACATCTGGTAGCTCCAAGGTACTAATTATTTATTCATTATGATACTTATCAACAGAGACGTAACTACGAGGCTTTGTATTTGCAGCCGCTTAACACCGGTCTTAAGGTTATATCCCTGCATGACCAAACAAAAGAGCTTTCCGATGTTTTGCACAAAGCACATCTTATTAACTTTAAGTAAAAAGCATGGAAACAGTTCTTTTGCATGGATTAATCCTAGCCAGCCAGTGAAGGTTGGTCAAATTGGCTGATTCCTCATACAAAAGAGCATCAACATAACCATTTCCAACAAGTTGTCCCTAACATGAGATGTTTATTCTAATCTCATCTGCACAACCTTTGAGACTAGACAAGAAGGTGTTGATAACTGTAGAAATTGCTACAGACATTGCAAGCCTTGGGGTAAGGACTATACAGCGACGGCTCCTCCACTAAGGTGGAGGAGCGTCGCCCCACTGCTTCAACTGCAAGCTCAATACAAAAAATAAAATGATAATAACGCTCCTTTGTTATCATTTGATTTTTTGTATTGAGTTTGCAGTTTAAGCGGCGGTGCTGGTCTGGGCTCCCCGCTTCACAGGGAGGAGGAGTGGTGGCTGCACCTTAAGTGCTCATGGAGGTTTGGCCGGCCCTCTTGGGTCGGCCAAACCCTCATGCGCACTTCGCATGTGCTCCACCGAGGCTGCATTACAGCCTGGGTGGAGAACATGCTCAGGCTCCCATTCCCCATCTGAACGCCGAACCATCGCGCTCAGACCAATCGCAACGCTGCATTGCAGCGTTGTGATTAGCTGGGAGCCTGGGTGCTTGCTTCCTGATTCCTTTGTGGAGGAAAGGCAGCGGCTGATGACCGGTGTGACCAGCAGGTACATTTCTTTCTTCTTTTTACACCCCACCATACCCCCACCACCGTTTCCTACCAGCCGCCACTGGGACTATACAAAGTTGTCTCTGTCTAGTTCAGAAAGACATTGTAGAAATTTAAACTTTGCCACCAAAGAATTGAATAATGATTTTTGAAACGTTCTTACTGTTTACTCACTGGTGACTATCATTTGCTGAAACTTCCCTCGCAATTTAAAAAGCATCATTCTGGATCGATGATGTTGAAAGCTTACCGTGCTATGTTTTTTATTAATCTATTAAAGGGAATATTTATTTCTCAATTGTCCCAAACTCCAGCCTTTGCATATAGATCTATAAAGAGGAGGAGGCGTTGTCCTAAATGACTCCTGTGATTAACAATTAAATAACTGTGCTTGCAACCGGCCTTGGAGTGATGTCTTGACCCGGTTTATAGTGATCCTGCCTCACCAGAAGGATCCCTATCCAAAACCCTATCGATCTGGTTATAGAATGTGGCGGGCTTACTGGCTAAAGCTTAAGAACTGATTGGGAGGAGTTTGTGACCAACTACTCAGTCTGCTGTTTCCAAAAGATGGTGCTGCAAAGTCCAACGTGGAAATCGAGAAACATCTTAAAGCATAAATCAGAAATAAATAGATGGCAGCTGCATGAAGGGATGATAGAATAGGTGATAAAGGCTGAGTCATTAGGTGTAGAGCTAAAAGAACTTGCTCTCCCAGAGGGAAAATAAAGTGGCAACACCTGCAATGAGTATGTCAGTCCTACAGCATATTGTATAGAGAGTTGTTCTTATTTGTCCTAACTGTTCAGCCTTAAGACAAAAGTATGTTCGCCCTCTCTTTGTGCCTTTCAATTTGAATCGAGTGAGACCAGCCTTACTGTACCTGCAATTATTAGACTCGCCTAAAGTCTGCTGTTTTTTATCCCAGTTTTGGCAGGGGTGTATTTTGCTAATTTGTGAAAATATCATTAATTCTGTGTCATGGCGTTATTTTATTAATATGTTTTCTTAATAATGTGCTTTTTATGATTTCTTATGCAAATCGTATAAAGATATTTATGATGGTGATGATCAGATTCATGGTTTTAGGTGTCCCCCATTATTTCCTACTAACATAGCGTACTCTAAAATTGAGGTTTTTGTTTGTCAGGTTTTATTAGGATCAGCCACTACCCTGTTCATTCACAACCATTTCTTCCTTATTCTTAGATGTCTCTTATTTTAACTTGCGTTTTAGCACATATCATCATGGTATGCTACGTATATTAGTAATTAATCTGTATTTGTTTTATCTTACGTCACGATCATGTTTTATATATTTGTTTGTATTCTATGTCTAGCTACGTCTGTATGTGCAGCTGTGACAGGATCTGACTTGTGGGTGTTTTTATGTGCCTTTTGGCCAATATTGGCCAAAAAAAGAGTTATTGATTGAAATTGAGTCTCCTACAACTGCAAAACTCAAGTTTGGTCTAAGAACATGTCTCATTAGAAAATGAGGCCTGCTAATCAAGTGATAAACGCTAATATTAACACATCATTTAAACGTCTAGAAGAATACTTTGATGTTATTTGTGA
Organism: Calotriton arnoldi; assembly: GCA_963921515.1. NCBI lineage: Eukaryota > Metazoa > Chordata > Amphibia > Caudata > Salamandridae > Calotriton > Calotriton arnoldi. The sequence continues at coordinate 3,883,254 of CAWUFW010000617.1, forward strand.
AGGTGACAGACCATTTAGTATAAGCCATTTCTTCTTCTCCATCCATAGTCAGGTGGTTGCCACAGGTTTGTCATTGCTTTATTTATTAGTAGCTTTAGGTCTTTTAGTATGTAAAAGAATATTCAGGTCTGATAATGTTGTCGAACTGTCATTGATTTATAATGTAAAATGAGCTACATTGACTACTACATTTTGATCAGTGTGAAAATGATGTCTAGTTTCTGAATATGTGATCTTGCCTCCTACGCAGAGTGCTATAATCCCTTAGGGCTAATCCTGAACCTCCTTGAAGAATAAATGGTGGCTGCAAAGAAAAAATGTGCTCATTATGGGTGCAAACACCTAAAAGTATGGTGCCTATAGTACTCTACAACAGTTTGAGCTCTATGCAGTTGGAACAGCTGGGCTTCTAATCTGTGGTGTGTATTTTGAATATGGAAATCCTGCCAAACCTCACATTTGTGAAACATCCATTCAATACACCCTCCAAATTTGAATGAAAATTGTATTAAGAATATAGTTTTGTGTATGAGTAACCCACTCAAGGCAACAAACAGCAAAGGTAATACTAAATCTACATGGTTCAACAAAATTTCAATTTGTTAAGTGTTGTCTCCTGTATGCAGTTGTAAATACATTTCGAACAGTATATTCTGTCTGGACTATGACAACTGCATTACAAAATTTCCATGTCAAAAATTAGTTTTATGGCATAAGAAGCACTTAAATCAAGAAAAGGCCACACATTGTTTGCATTATTCTGATAAGGATATGCAGAGGAATGAGCCTGATGGTGTAGTTACATACAGCAAAATGTGACTGGCTCATAAATAAATCGGCCATGTTGCTGCTATAGGTGGCCAAAGCAGCAATATGGCTCATTGTAATTAAAGTGTTTTACATATGCGGAGCCATGTCACTGCCCTAGCTAATGAGCGTCCTAATAGTCATAACATTTAAAATGTGCCTGTTTGCTGTAACTTGAATGCAGTGACAAAACGAGTAAGGGCCAGATGTACCACCCGTTTTTGCATGTGCAAACGGGTTTGCAAACCCGTTTGCACATGCAAAAACATATTGGGCCATGTACATAGCCCATTTAGCGACTCGCAATGTGTCGCAAATTTCGAGGCGCTAAATGAAAGGGTCGTACATCTGGCCCTAAATCTCATGAAGTGCTTGTCGGCTGCTTTTCTGCACACTATGGATTACTTAAATATTTCTGAGTATTAGATTAAAATTGTAAAATGGGAAAAGACGGTGATGATTTCTCAGACATTTTTGATGAGTGGTTTTATTCAAAGAACACTGAAAGAAATTATAAATGCGAGTGCATGCCACCTTCAAAACAAAATTTTACTTTAAGCAATAATGACTAATTTATATATGCCATAGCGTGAGAAACTACACAGCTGTCCTGTAGCACCCCCAAAGATTGTAGTTTGATCACTGCATTGTTTAGTATTTTTGTTAATGACATAAGCCAGCGTCTCCTAAAGTTCAAGGCAGATGCTCCAAAGCTCTTCGACTCAACAGTACTAATTTGTATTATTCACAAAGACTTCCTTGATAGCTGATATACCAGGAGACTTAAAATCTCTTTCAGCATTTCCTGCAAACCTAAAGTCCTAGTGGCGAGCCCTCAATCGACCAAATTTATAAGTGCTAAAGTCAAAAAAAGAGGCAGTTCATCTTTCTCTTTACTCGACAGCTATTTGAATTTCCTCGGGATACCGTTCATATAGAGTTCCCGCTTGCAGTAGCAGCTGCTGAAAAGTGAGTCAAAAATAACCACAGACTGGCAGCTTTATGCAGATTTAGCCACTGGTGCAGTGGCTGCATTATAAGCAACACTAGAGGCTAAATCCTGGCATATTTAAAAGGACCTCACCATTTGTAAGAAAGTTATATTGTTCAAAGGATTGTTGACGCTCAGCATACGGGACTAGCCATAGAAGGAGTTGTCAATTTTAATTTTTTTGATCTGGATGCGTCAAGTATAAGAGGTGCAGCTCCACTGGAAAAATGATGTACTCGCCCATGACTGGGGAGGGCAGGATACCTTTGATCCATCACTGTAAGAGCAGAGTTGAAATTATTGATGTAGGAATATCCTTCATCATCCCAACTTTAGGACTAAAACCTCTTTGACTCAGTTTAAAAGTTCTTATCGCCATTCCTTTGAGAAAAGCCATCTGTAGAAAGCAGGTGCGAGATCCATGGTGTCTTTTTATTTCCAGAAGAGATCCATTCCCGGCAAACAACAATATCTTATTTTCCAGTATTTTTTTTTCTATTAAAGAACAATATCTTCATCCAATTGAACCACTTACAGATTAAATGTTTTTTTCAATTTTATGTTGGCAGTGTGCCTCATAACTACTGTTAACAAAAAATACCACAAGTCATGAATTACAGCATAGAAGTGCCTTATATTTAAAAAGTAGGTAGCCAATCTGGTTGCCATTTCAAATTTTTGCACCTACTCTATTATTCTTAGGTTGAATAATATCCATTTTGATAAACGTTAGAGGCAAGTATATTTACACTTCTCTTGACTTTTGTAGTTCTACTGATTATTCCCCTGCCCTTTTCTCATTACTGATTAAAAAAACATATAGGGAGCTCCGAGGAGGCCATGAAAACATTTAGCCCTAAATTTAGATCGGCTGTGATTGAAATGTAAATTGCAAATGATTCCGCTTTAGGGGTTTCTTTAGAGGCAGCGGGTAGAGCTTGCTTTTTGAATCACCCATAGCATAAATGTGAGTCCACTTTACATCAAACAATATGACAAATCAGCTTTAGGGGAATATGCCAGGGTGAACTGATTTTTCACCCATGGCAACTAATTGTGGTTTCTGCATCAGGGAGATGAGAAACGGGGTGTAGCCAACACCCGTCAATCCGTGCAAGATTTGCCATGTCGTCGACATATGCTGATTTGTTACTGATTATATTAAACTTGCAGTGAGAATCTTGCTCTATGTAGATTAATCTCAGAATACGTTTTAGTATTAATTATATTGAGCATGTAAAAACTATTTCATGTACAGGGCAAATAAGATCACAGGTAGCCCTGTTCCCTAAAGATTGATGTATTTAAGTTATGATTTGTGTGTTTGATTCACCTCGATTAAGCTGCCATACTCTAGACATGGGTGATGTAGCTAAAATAGTGAAATGTTATTTTAGATTATTGGTTTATTTTTAATGCATCCATTATAATGTCTTTATTCTTTTATTGTACTTTAATGTTCAGTGTGAAGCATGTGCTTGTTTAAAAACTAATTGTACTTTGCGAATTGTTCTGGGGAAAAATTTGGACTAGTGCAACAATAAAATATCATGATAATATTGGATTACGGAAGAAGGAGCCCCAAGTCTGAAGTATGTAGGCAGATGGTGACATACATAAATATTTGAAAACATTAGAGACTGTTCCTTCCCATCCAGGATGCCCAAGTTGAACAGGCTTCATAAACCAAGAATTGCATATTAGGGACTTGAAACTCTCCATTTCCTCCCTTTTCTGTGAAGATCTGAAAGAATTTATTTTGCCCAGACCTTCCACCTAATCAACACCTGGGATTGCTGTAACACCACAAAAATGCACACTGCTGCAAAACATGGCATGGTTGTGAAAAACTACACAGTACTTTCCAAGGCTACATCCTAGAGAGGCCTATGTTGACCGCAGCTGAAACATTCCCTCCCTGCGCCATCTTCTCAAGGCTGGTCTTTCCCATCATCCCTTGCAGTTCCAAGAAGCATCCTAAAGATACTTGGTGAGAGGGGAAGAGTATTTTGAGCCATGTGACGTGATTCTGGGAGTTTGTTGCAGTACCTGCTAGGTGGTGGGAGTTTTCTGCTGTTTATGCACTGCTGGCAGCAGCCTGAAAGCTTTTGGCATTTGCCTAGCAGTCAGCGAGAGTACAGAAAAGCTTGCACCTGGTGCCAATAGATGCCTCACCAATAACTTATTGGTGCTTGTTGCAGACTCCCACAAGCCTGCCAGTCCCCAACAACTTTTTCCAAAGCATGCTTATGCTGATACCCTGTCAGACGCATACCCACAGATAATGCCGTGTTCACACCCTAGCACTCCACCCCAAAAAAATCAAACAATTGTGCCTCATGGTAATTCTCTCTGCCCAATAAAAACCTATTTGTTGTCCCGCCAGTATCACCCCCAATCTTCATGCTTTTGATGCCATTATCACCCCCAATCTTCATGCTTTTGATGCTATCTGCAAAACATGCTTTGATTTTTCACCCACCTGATCTTCCTATCCAAACTAGCCAATACTAGTAAAAAGTCTATACTAGGAAAACACTATACAGTTATTTCTGCCTAGTTCCGCCTGAGCCAATCCATTCGCCAAACGTTCATGTGACCGATGCTCCCTCATCACATTTATCTATTGGGCTAGTGATTTCCCTCACCCACAACAAATATCACTGTACCTGCTGCTCATCTTCCTCCTTTGGGCCTGTCTTAGAAAGGCTCCACAGCACACCACTCCAGTGACACCCCTCTGTGGTAAACTCAGCTCGCCCTGTGGCTAGCAAAGCTGCCCAGGGCCCATGCTAGCAGACCAGTCTCAACTGAGAGATCCTGTTTGGTGAGACTGTACTGTTTACTGGGGCTGTTGTGTTCACTCCCCTCTCCTTCAAGTCTGCTCAGTTACAAGGCACTGGTGGTACTGGGCTTGGTGGGTTCAGAGAGTACACTGCATTAAAGAAACAGCAGCCTCTCATAGACAACTGTATTTTTCTTCACAATTGCTGTCTTATTCTGCTTAAAACATTTCCACAATATACCACAGAATATAGGGCCATATGTATCAAACTCCCCTTTTGCGAATCGCAATTAGAGATTCGCTAAACGGTATGTAACTAAAAAATCGCAAAATATTTGCGAATCGTTAAAAATCGCTATTTTAATAGCGATTAGCCAAATAGCGATTCCTTATTAGTGAATCCGCAAATTAGCGAAATAGCGAATCGGCAAATTAGCGAATTCGCAAATAGCAAATCGGGGACTCAGGTGCAGCTTGATGACATCACAACCAGGAAGTGTGACTACCCATGCTGCACCTGAGTCTCAGAATCAGAGTGAGAGACTAGGAGTTGAGGTGAGGCATCACTGCAGTGCTCCACTGATTTCAGAGATTGGAGACATGGCCAGCAAGGACCAGCAGCAGGGGGAGACCAGCAGAAAAAGTTCACAGAAAGTGAGCAGGAGGTCCTGATACAGGAGATGGTTGTGAGCCATGAGCTCCTCTTTGGAAAGAAGTCCCTGCGTGTGCCAGAGACACGCAAGAGAAGGATATGGACAGACATCCAGCGCAAAGTCAACGCAATTGGCGTCACACATCGAAGCGTCAAAGACCTACAGAAGCGCTGGTATGATATGCGCGCGCGCTCAAAGGAGAAGGTTGCTGCCAGGTTGGAGGAGGCTAACAAGACCGGTGGTGGGACCTCCACTGCCACCGCTTCAACACCACTCGAGGAAATGGTTGAGGGGACCCTGCTTCCGCAGAGTGTAATGGGCGTGGCAGACCTGGACAGCTCCGACCACCCACAACCAAGACAAGGTAAGAAGCATGCCATCACACCCCTGATACCTCCCTACTTCCCCCACACACCCAGGAGAGACCTAGGGGCACAACAAAACTATAAGTCCAGTGCAGGTACACAAGCGCACACAGCAATGCATTATGGGAGATGTAGTTACATGCACCTAACAGTGGAGCATTGACACCCAGCCAGGCTCAAACAGTATGTGTGCATCATGAAAGGCAAAATACAGACAGACAGGACTCATGTAACTCCAAACAGTTAAATTTAATGCATGACAAATGCAAGGCAGGACAGTAAATCAATGTGTGCATTTATGTCCTTAGCACCAGCAGAAACACAGGGAACAATCAGTGGAGGGGAGGATGAATCCCCCAGCCCAGAGGCAACAGGGCAAGAGGAGGAGGAGGAAGAGGAAGACGAGGGCAGCCCAGTTATCCTTCCAATACGCCGCAGGCGGATTGCAGTGCCACCATTGCCCCCGCTGGAGGAGGAAGGCCAGGACACCGATGTCTATGTCCAACCAGTCCAGGGACAGTCGGAGCCACAACCCCGTGCTCGAGCACGTGCCGATCCAATCCCATCCAGGCGCAGGGCACCACGTGCATCCACCAGTGCAGCAGTCACAGGAGACGACACAGTCTTCCAAGGGCTGGAGGGCCACATGTTAGAAGTCCAGCGCCTGCAGGCAAGAAACATACGGTCAATCCAGAGGCAAATCAGGGTTGGCTTCATGGGTCTGACGGGTGCCCTGGAGGCACTCTGTGCTGAACTAAGGGCGGACCGTGCTGCTAGGCGCAGGGAGAGGCAGCGCCTACACACCCGCCTGGACCTCTACACCAGGGCGGTCAACCGCCTTTCCTCAGCGACCTCTGTGCTGTCAAGGTGCAGCATCAGTATTCAGCACGAGGTGGCACACTGCAGCCAGGACGTGGCCAGGGGTCTGGTACAGGTGACATGTGCTGTGGATCAGCTGCGGGCAGCTGCCACTGCTGGCCCAGGAGTCCTCACTCCAACAGACGAGGACGCCCAATCTAGCAGGAGCAGCATTACACCACCGCCCCCACCAGACAGGCGCCGTAGTGTGCGTCACGGCAGGGCTGCTGTGGCAGGTGAAGAGGGCACTGTGCACCCACAGCGAGGGGCTACAGGCCGACAGCGCCGCAGTTGAGGTGGTCAGACTTAGGCATGGATATGGGTGCATCAACACAGTGCACACAGACACTTGGTCAAGATAGTTATTTTGCACTGTGAATCACACATGTGCGGGACATTGAACAATACATTGTGTGCCACACAGGCTGTGTGCCGATATATATCCTGTACTAAAGGAAATTAAACACAGTCTCGTAATAGATATATAGCATTGTGTCATCTTTTCTTACCTAGAAATAGTTGTGTGTGTTCTCATCTCGCCTCTGGCGCCCAGCAGCTGCACCAATTACACCGGCTGGCATGCGTCCTGGAGCTGGCCCCTCCTCATCTGATGATTCCGATTCGGTGAGCTCCACTGGTGTGCCTTTCCTGGTGGCGATGTTGTGTAGCATAGCACACACTACCACTATCTTGCAACAGGTCTGGGGGCTGTACTGAAGTGCCCCTCCACTCTTATGTAGGCAGCGGAAACGGCTCTTGAGTATTCCGAAGGTCCGCTCAATGGTACATCTGGTTGCTATGTGGGCACTGTTGTACCTCCGCTCCCCAGCGTTGGCAGGATTAAGGTAAGGAGTGAGTATGTAGTCCCGGACCGCATACGCACTGTCACCTGTGGGGCGAGAGGAATATGGTTGAACACTGCCCTGCCACTGCTGTGCATTACTAGTGTGTCCTTCTTTCACATGCAATTACCTAGTAGGTATCCCTCACCAAACTCCCCACTTGTGAGTCAACGGTGTATCCCACTGTGGCGGAAGATGAATGAGTCGTGGGTGCTGCCTGGGTATTTAGCGACGATGTCAGTGATGATGTGCTTGGCATCACACACCACCTGTATGTTCAGGGAATGGTAGGACTTGCGATTCCTGAACACATACTCGTTCTGGGAGGGGGGGGATATGGCGACATGTGTCCCATCTATGCATCCAATGACGTGGGGAAATTGTGCAATTTGATAGAACTCCTGCTTGTTCTGGTCTAGTGCCTGTGGTGTGCTGGGGAAGTGGATGTGGTTGTGCAGCCTCTGTACCATGGCATCAAGGAACGCGTGGAAGAAGCGCGACAATGCACTCTGTGAGACCCCTCCTGCTGTGGCTATCACCCCCTGAAAGCTCCCTGACGCCAAGAGGTGCAATGAGCACAGGACCTGTATATGGGTGGGGATGGTGTGTGTCCTGCGTGTGGGGTGTTCAAGTATAGGTTTGAGCTCTGCTATTAATTCCAGGATGCTCTCTTCATCCAGCCTGTAGTTTGTATGGATCTCCTCCTCAGTCCGCTGGAACAGGGTTATGCGCGCTCTAAAGATCCTTTCCTGGCGTCGCCTTCTCTGTGCAGCAGCTCTGAGTCGCAGCCTCCTGGCTATCACGTACAGCCCAGACATTGTGGCAAACATCAGTTGCATTGTGGGCCTCTTTATATAGCTTGCACCTGGTTACCACCTGTTCAGACTTGGTGGTAATTGCGATTCTCTAATATGCGAATTTCATGAATTCGCAATTTGCGAATTGTTCATGCATTCCGTTTAGCGAATTCGCAAATTGCGAGCTCTACAATTGCGAGTTTCGCTATTGGTGTGTCACAATTTGCGAATTCGCAAAAGTTCGCAAATAAGTACGAATCGCTAATTTGCTAATCGCTATTTTAGCGATTCGCAGATTAGCGAACGGAATGTGTCTCGTACATAGCGAAGCTGTGTTTTGCGATCGCAAACACCGTTTTTTTGCGAATCGCAGTGTTTGCGATCGCAAAACAGCTTCATACATATGGCCCATAGTTCTGTGCTGTTTCATTTTATTTTCTCCGTGCCATAAAATGTTAATACCATTGTGCCTTTTGTGTAGGCCTGCCAGGTGTTGTGGGGTTTGGCGAGAGTTATGGGTCCTCTATGCATTTCCCCCTTTATCCTGCTTGTTTTTCTTGTGTTCTTTAATTTGTTTTTTTTAATAGAGCACTTTATATTCGCGTGCAATGCAAATTAATTCATAAAGGTGACAAATCGGGATTTTTATCTGTATTATTTACAGCGCGGTTTTCCTTTGCAGTTCATTTTCCACTCGCAGATGCAGTGATTATAGCAGCATGCACCATCCGAGGATGCCTGTTTTGTGATCTGTTACTGACCTAAACCTGAAATGTGTGTTCCTGCTACTTAAAAATGGCTATTTACGTTCTCGTTCTGCGTCGATGTATACGGCAATGGCGCGCTTTCAGTATAATAAATAATGTATGATGAGCCCACCTCTGCTCCCTGGACTCATAATATCATTGTGCACATTTGGGTATTTTGCAAACTGCGATATAACTGCCTCGTACCTCATGAATAAAGTTTTTTTTTTTTATGGATTTTGTGCGAAGGAAGGAGAGGAGCACCATTTGCATATTGCTGTAGAATTTCAAATTCCACATTCTGGCAGAACAGCGAGAATCTATCAGTACTATTACCTAGCGGGTGATTTTCTTCCGTAGGTTCCAAAAATGCTGAATAATATGCATCATTAGACTTTGAAAAATATATTTCCTTGTACATTTCCAAAACATTTTATAGGAAGTAAGGGCGAGGATCATTTTTTTCTGTGTTGCTTTTAAAGTTTGAAAGTGACAAACATTAAGTACCGTTGTCATAATTCACTGGTCTCAGCAGCCCAAGAAAAAGTATGAACAGACGGAGTATAAAACAAATACCTCGCCACCAGCAGTTGTTTCACTTAAACGAGGATTCAAGGTCATCTGTACTTCTCGTAGTTATTTGAACTTCGGAATTCCTCTTACTATATAGCCCATTCTTTATGCTGTATGGTGTATGCACAACATAATGTTCGGCTACCTTTATGTCTAATTCAAACCCCATTCGGCGTGTTAAGGGTTTAAAGTGTAAGCGCAACCAAACCTTGAATGCACATTCAGGGCCGGACTGGCCGTAGCGGGCACCTGGCCTTTTTACCAGTGGGCTGGAAGGGTGGGGGCCGGTTTTGGACCCATGGGGGCCTGTTTTGTTACTGGCGGCCGGTTTTGCAGGAGCGGTGCTTCTCACTAGCACCCCCCCAACCCAACCCCCGCCAAGAGAGCCGAGTTGAGCAGATTTCCAGGGCTGGTTGCTGTTCCCAGTCCAGCCGTGTGCACATTGTCCAACAAGGATAACCGAGAAATCCTTCCTCAAACTAGATGGTAGGCAATAAATATGTAAGGCTAAGCTAAAGCAGTCAGCTGGAAGCGGCAAAGGATTACTATTGACAGACAACCGTAGGTTCCTCGGGTGTGTGTGCAAGATTCCCCAGATTCAGAGGAGTGACACTGTCATTTTGAGCAATGTAGAACTTCAGTGGCTCACTCTGCAAGCTCTTGAGAAGGAGCAACAGGAACGCGCCTCTGTCTCTTGACCCTAGGGCACAAACAAGGAAACAATACTCCAAAGACAGCAGGCTGTATAGGAACAGCTTGAGCAGAACAGTGACTGCTTCCTGAAACAAGCATTTGCAATGCAACAGGTCTTGCATTTGCGTGAGTTTAAGCTATTGGCATTGTAAATGGCAATGCCTTTTATTTATCTGTTTTGATAATTAACACATAAATAAAAGACATTGTCATTTATAATGCCAATAGCTCAAACTCTTGCAAATGTGAGATCTATTTAATTGAAAATAAGCAGCCGCCATTGTCCCGGGCTGCTTGGAAAGTGAAAGCGCGCATGGCGCACTGAATGTTGCAGGAAAGCATGTCGTGCCTGCAGTAGGAGAAACTCATTAAAGAAAATAGTGCTTACAGACTAAATAAGACATAGCGTGTCACAACAGAAGTAAAAGGGCCAGTCCCCATGGGAGGTTACAAATGAAGACAAGGCGGTACTAAGGAGGGACTAACAAGCCCATTAACGAATCAGAAGCCAGCATTTACGAAGGACATTGACACAAGCTAATGACAAATATGGGCGGGGCTTCAAGTCTATACTCGAATACAGCATGCCTTGCAGAGCAGCACATGCGCTGCCCAGGCTCGACCTAAAAACAGCAGACGGTACACTATTAACAAAGAGGCACAAGTAACTTCCAGGGAGAAGATTGAGAAAGATGGAGATGTTACCACAGAAGAAACCAGCAGGCAACCTCTGAGTAGAAGGACTTCCATGTAGCACGCGTGATTGCACAGAACTCAGAAGTACTGAGAAACTTACAGGAAAACTACTGGAAATGGCTGCAACAATTACTGGCCTATTGTATAGAACCAATGATAGGATAGGGTAGGAGAAGAGCAACTGTAGTGAGAAAGAAAAAACTGCAAAGAGGACTACAGCAGAGGGATCTGAGGCACAGAGCTGTAACACAAGATACTGATGCACGTAATAACACACAGGCACTCAGAGCTGAGCACTAATGAATTGGAGACTAAAGACATTGTGATCTGGAATACTAAAATTAGTTTGAATTGGAGGGATATACAGGACAGCGGGAGAGGCGGCTAGAAAAGGGATACAAATAAAACGCAGATTCCAACTCTGACTGGAGTTTTCAGGAAACATAGGCAGCAGTGGCAGAATCCGAGAGGGCCTGACGGGGTTGCAGGAACACTAAGAATAGGCAAGAAGAGTTCTGAAGGTAACTAAAAGGGGAACAACAGACTAAGATGTAGTTTGGGAATCCATAGTTAGTGATTTTTCTTTTTTGAATCCCCCCTCCGGCCCCCCTTCAGAATGTCAACAGCTGCTTGCAGGCTATACCTAGATGGATATGCGATGCCTTATCCACCCAGCACCTCAAATATATATCCGAAAAAGATTTATTTGTCTATTGCATGCTATCAGATTGGATTATAATGTCATCTGTGCAGCACTTTAAGTACAACCTCCCTAACATAACTGTGCATCAAGGTTATTAGCCCTCATTGCATTTCCTAAATGTGTTTACCCAGTATTTTCTCCAAGACATTTAAAATTTGTTTCATTCCTTCCAGTGGAGCAGAGAGGCATACAGATGTGTAAACCTTATTTAAGGAGTTTTTCTTATCCTGCAGTCATTTTTTAAATGTGGTCAACACCTTTGTAGCTTTTCTATTCATAGTTTTGTGAAGAACCTAATCTAGGACCTGTAGGTATCTAAATCGTTCCAATTCTGCCAAGCCCAGTCCTGCTTGTTTGTGGTTTCTTCTGTTGGAGTACCATTTGAGCTCAGTCACAGCTCATATTTAAGCTGAATCGGTACGTGGACATGGTAGTAACCGTACGGAATGAGAGTGATCATGATACCCTAGTACTGTACATCCGTCAGCTGTTATCATTAGTCCTCCCAACATCAACTGTTAGGTACGATCAACAGTTGAAGGTCACAAACAACTGCAGGAATTGAAATGGGAGGTAGAAAATTGTTCCCCAGATGCCATGTCAATCCTGTATTCGATTCTCGCCCCACAGATGGGGGCCATGCATGATAACTGGGGGGATAGTGGAATGATTATTGCCAGGCATTATAAACTCTTTGAGGGGTATCTCTTCCCTTCCGGGCCAGGTAGCGCTGGGAGAGATAACACTCTGACCGGGTGGTTCAACAATCTCTGCAGAGAGGCTAAAAATAATTTACTAATAGCAATCAAAGGTGATAATAACCTGGAGATTAGGGTGAGCAGAGCCGGGTACAGGCGTGAAATAAAGTCAGTGAAAGCTGCCTGGGAAAGTGAATTTTGGGCTGACCTCCTCGAGGCCTCTTCGGAAAGTGACCAGAAAAGCTTCTGGTGGTTCGTCAGTGCTGGTGGCGGGATTCCTCGGACTCCTGCAGAGTCTTCTATATTGCCTGTGAATGGGTAGCCCATTTTAGCAATCTCAATTCATGTACATCAGACACAGAGCAGCCCCTAACTGTTTCTGCTGGTTTACCTACCTGGGATGAGCCCTTTGCTTCAACAGAGTTCTCTCTAGAAGAGACTGCTCTAGTGATTCAAGCACTGAAGCAAGGGAAAGCACCAGGCCTGGATAAAATTCCAGGCAATCTTTATAAATCCGATAATAACGTCTCGATCCCTTGCGTTTAATACCATGGGTAATGTAATCGCAGCAGGAGCACCTATACCACCCACATGGAAGGGGGTCTGAGATTGTTCCTGTTTTCAAGAAGGGGAATCCAGGTGTTCCATCCAACTACTGCTCCGTTAGCCTTCATGACAACCTCCAGAAGGTTTTTGCAAACAAATTTTGGAACAGTTATTGGACTGGCTAGATGACAACCATGCAATCTCTAACTTGCAAGCAGGATTTAGAGCTAAGACCAGCTCCATTGATCAGTATTTAGTTTTCTACAGGTCAAGTGGAAAGCAGTTGATATAAGGGGCAGTGACCTCTTTGTGGCATTTGCTGACCTTCCTGCTGCATTTGATTTGGTCCCAAGGGAAAAGCTATGGGTGGCTCTGTGGGGATGGGGGTCCCGTGTCACTTGTTAAAGATCATTGTACGCTTCTACGAGGGAAACTATACTAGGATTCGTTGTGGCACCAAGTGGGAACTGACTGATCCAGTTTGTGTTAAAAAGGGCGGTTGCCGGGAGTGCGTTTTGGCCCGTACCCCTTTCCTCCTGTACATTAACAACTGCGTAAAATATCTAAATAACTGCGTGCCAGTGACTCCTAATCTTGCTGGACAGAAAATCCCAGGCCTTTTTTGCACTGATGATACTCTCCGATTGGCAAAAAGGAGAATGGGCCAACAAAACCTTGTTGACAATTTTCATACATTTTGCAAGGACTATGGATTTGAGGTTAATGCTGCCAAAAACTAAATTAATGGTTTATACCAAGAGGAAGCGAGGGGAACGGCACAGTTAAATTGTGCAACAAAGTATTGGAGAGGGTAAATGAATTAGACTATTTATGGGTCAGATTGCCCAGTTCTTGATCTTTGTTATCGCAGATCACAAAAAGCACTCATGCCATAAGCCATAGGGCATGGGCCATCGTTCGGATGGGCAAAAAGGCTCAGTGGTGCTCCATTGTCCCTGCTATAGACATTTATAAGATCCAGACGCGAGGAGCGGCACTATACTGGGCGGAATTATGGGGTTACTGTAATCTGAGCGCCTTGGGTACTAAAGAGAACAACTTCTTTAGAGCTATCACTGGGTTAGGAAAGGGAACCCCTTTGTTGCCCCTAGCACTGGATCTTGGCATTGATTTTGTTGAAGAACTGGCGGCTATGAGACCATTGTTGTATTGGGTGCGCATTTGGACCACAAGATTACAGACTGGGCCTTAGTGACCTTATGGCACTCCAATCTTCCTATAAGATTAAGTGGCTGAGTCACGTTAAGAGTGTGGACAGAGCTGGGTTTACAGGAGTTTTGGGAGGACCCATCGCCCATTCCAGCTAAGGCAGCCCAAATGGTAAAACGTAGGTATTGCGAGATGATGGCTGCAAAAAATGAACAGTCGAGTCATAGAGGGAGGCTCTCATGGGGTTTTTTAATGCACAAATCGGTGCCCAAAGCTGAGTAATTTCTTGATTATATTTGCCCAGTGTGCGCTCAAATTTTGTTTCTGCAGTTCAGATATGGGATTCTACCAATAGCTGCTTTTACCGCACTGAGATTCCTCTAAAACAGGCTCACCAAGTTGCAGCTTTTGTCCCTTCACTGATGAAACTGAGGAACATTTGATGTTCTTTTGCCTCAAGTATGTAACCCCCAGGTGCAGGTGGCTTGTTCCCCCTATGCCAGATTTTTTTCTCTTATAGATCAAATAAATGCCCTTCGGATCTGTCGTGTATAAGGACACAAGGGCCACCCTACTCACATGGAACCAGGGTAAATATAGTGTAACAAGGAACAGTGGTTCCTGTGGACAATCAAAATATAATAAACAATAATAAACAGCACAATGGCAATAATCGAGGGCAAGGAGATGTCTGAAAGAGAAAAGAACATATACCACGAAATACTTATAAATTCAAGTTATTTATGTAAATGCATATTCACGGTATTCAAAATCAAGTGCATGTTGTCCCAAGTGAAAGTAGAACCTACATATCAAGGTTGTGACTTTTTGTGACATAAAACAAGGTTTCAGGAATTCAAAAAACGACAATAACAGTAATGTGCAGTAGATGATCACAGCCTCCTAATACATTGGTAGGGGCTGGAAAATGGTTCGCTTTGGGTTGTGGACGACGTTTCGACCCCACCTTCAATAGGGGGTCTCTTCAGGACCTAACAATCGAGGGACACCTGAGAATAAGAATCACTGTCAGAGTGTGGAGTGTACACCATAAGGAAGTGAGTTTGAAAGGAGGGTACTCACATGGGCCCCAGCCGGGCACCCAGTGAGGGGAGGGGTACTGACAGTCTAATAGGCATGCTGGTTAAAATGCCTTATCCGTAATTATGGAAGAATGTAAATCCGTATTTGAGGGTACTTATCCAAAACAGGTGAGTAAAGAATTTCTCTTCGATATCCTGTACGAAAGCCACCTGAGTCAGCTTTACAATTAAATACGAGGGCGATGGGGGAGAACCGCCTTAGTCCGTCTCCGCTTGTGGAATGACAAGGCAGCACCGCTAGCTGCGGTACCGATTTATTGACTTAAAGTGCGCTCTGCCGGCCATGTTTAGAGCGGCGTGGAAGGGATCACTAACGATACTAGAAGAGCGCACGAGTGTCGTGCTGCTCTGTGATCCGATCTGAAAGGCCTCCTGCATGCCTGCTATGGCAGGGCCTGGTGGAATTAAAAAATTGAGTAAAAAATGTGGCAATTACAAAAGGGATTGAGGTGCGCAGACCAGCGATATACATGGGAACAATAATATAGGGGTGACAGAGGACAAAGTAGTGGAATACTACAAGAGGATGTTTTCTATGTCCATGCAAAAAAGAACGAAATGGGGATTATACACCAAGATCAAGAGAGAACCATTATACAAACATTTTTAAATATTTGTAAACAGTGATCATATTTATACACATGATTGTGGAAACTCAATACATCTACTAGATATAGTCAGATCCAGAGGTTAAGTTTCTTAGTATATTACAAGGTGTTGTCAAGCAAGTGTCAATGATAAGTTCAGCTTGTTAGAGTGGATACAAAGCCACTCCATTCCTCAGCAGTATTTAGTCCTTGAGTGATAGCATTGATCCGTTCTATCCATTGGCATTCCAATCTCTGCAGGATCTGCGTTAGATCACCTCCTCTTTCAGGGATAGTTGCCTTTTCAATAACTTGCCATTTTAGTTCTTCTGCTGGATGGTTCTTTTCAATGTAATGCAACACCAGTGGATCGTTCAATACAGAACATCTTATCCTGCTGCGATGTTGGCAGATCCGTGCTTTAATAGGTTGTGAGGTTTGTCCAATGTATGGTAATTGGCATGGGCACCATATACAATATACCACATTCCGTGTGTTACAGTTGGAAAAAAAGTTAAGAGATTGTCTGACATTACCATGTTCAAAGATGTCTGTATCAAAGGAAAAGGTACATGGGACACAATTACCACATCTGTGGCGACCTTTAACTTCTGGTAGACCCCAGGCTGATTCTAGTGTCCTGGATTTTTGCCTAGTACTGCCTTGTGTAGACAAATGCACTAGGTGATCTTTGATATTTTTGCCTCATTTAAACGCAAACAGAGATTCCATTGCAGGATCAATATTTCTAATGAGATGCCAGTTTTTTTTAATCAACTTCCGAATCTTGTTAGTGTGTATGCCAAAAGTAGTGACACAGATCAATTTTTCAAGAGGGGTTTTGTTTTTAGTGATGAGTAATTCCTCTCTAGGCCAGAACCATGCACGTTTGAGGGAGTTTCTCGCTATTTTGTTGGGATAACCCCTGGCCAGCAATTTTACTTTTAGAATTTGTGCTTCTCTCATATAGTCCTCTTTATGGGAACAATTTCTAACGGAGACGTAGAAATTGGCCAAATGGTAATCCATCTCTCAAGGCAACCTTGATATGTAGGTTATACTTTCACTTGCGGCACCATGCACTTGATTTTGAATACCGTGAATACGCATTTACATAAATAACTTGAATTTATAAGTATTTCGTGGTATATGTTCTTTTCTCTTTCTGACATCTCTTTGTCCTCGATTATTGCCATTGTGCTGTTTATTATTGTTTATTATTTTTTGATTGTCCACAGGAACCACTGTTCCTTGTTACACTTCGGATCTGTAACAGCGCCTTTAAATTCCTCTATGTGGCATGGTCGGTCATGCAAAAATTATTAGCACAAGTACAGCAAACTGAGGTACAGGCAAGATCACGAGGTGCAATATACTGTTTTAATTATTTAAGCAATAGATTTTATTGTCTTTTATTATTAATCAATTAAATAACTGTTTTATGAATCGTTGATTTTGTTTGTATCTTTTTTGACTATGAAAATGTATTATCGATCTGTCAAAAAACTTTGAGAGAGAGAGCGTGCCAGGGTTTTTTGTTTGTGGGCTTTGGGTGGAATGAGGAGTAAGGTATTTGAGCTTCTTAGGTTCCTTGTCTGACCTGCCTTCTTTAGTTTTGAGGCCAGGAAGGCAGGTATTCCAGTGTGAAGGGCTTTGTGAGTAAGACAGGCGGTTCTGAAGCTGCAGCGAGCTTCAATCAGGAGCCACTTCAGAACTTTCAGTGCAGGGGTGATATGGTCATATTTTTTTGATTCCTGTGACCATTCTTGCTGCTGCATTGAGAGTGTTTCTGGGGGGGGTGCCAGGTGGGATTTGGCAGATCCTGTGAGGGTGGCATTCCTATAGTCCAATCTAGATCGCACCAGTGCTTGCATGACAGATTTGAGATCATTTGGCGTTAGGTAAGGTTTGATTTTGCTCAGTAGTTTCAGGTCATAGAAGGCACATATCACATTATTTTTCATATGATCTTTCATGATCAGTTTGGGGGTCCAGTGTGATTCCTAGAGATTTAACGGAATCCGCTAGGGTTAGGTTGCAGTTGAGAGCATCTATGGATTTTATCCATTGTAGCATCTGGGGGGACTGCTCAGTCTTTAATATGAGGAGAATTTCGGTCTTATCTTGGTTGAGTTTTAGGTGGTTGTGAGATAGCCAGTGTTGGACTACTTTGAGGGTGGCATTTAGTCGGTGTACTTCATCTAGTGAGGAGATTTCCATCTAGAGCTGAACGTCGTCTGCATGTAGATGGAAGGGAATGTTTGCTTGGTTGAGGATGATGGTGAGGGGTTCCATTAGTATTGAACAGTGTGGGCGAGAGGACAGAGCCTTGAGGGGCACCCCAGGTAAATGCTGTTATCTTGGAGGTCTGATTGCTTACCTTTATTTGTTGAGAGCGGTTTTGTAGGAAGGATGTGATCCAGCGTAGGATCTTCCCTTATGCACCAATCCTTTTTTGGAGTGAGTCCTTGAGGAGATTGTGGTCGACCATGTCGAATGCCACCGATAGGTCTAGGAGTATGAGCAGGCTGCATCTGTCAGTATGCAGGGATTTGTGTAGGTCATCTACTATATTCAAAATGGCAGTTTCTGTGCTGAATCCTTTTCTGAAGCCCGATTGGTAAGTGTACAAGAGATTATTATTTTATATGTGTTGGTTAAGTTGTGAGAGAACACTTCTCTCTAGAGTTTTGGCTAGGAAGAGAAGATTTGAGAAAGGTCTGAAGTTATTGAGATCGTTCGGGTCCGCTCCCTGTTTTTTGAGCAGTGGCTTGACTTGCCCGAGTTCGAGACAATCGGGCATCACTCCAGTCATCAGGGAGCGGTTTATGATCTTTGTCCAGAGAGGGGTTAGTGCGTGGTTGGTTATTTTTTTGCCAGGGAGGCTGGGAGGGGATCCGCTAGGTGGGAGGAGGGTTTAGAAGTAGCCAACAGATCAGATATGTCTTCCTCCAAGAGTGAGTTGAATACTATACAGTTTCTAGGAGTTTTATGAGGCCCTTGAATTCGTTGCACCCATTTTTGTCCTTTAGAGTGAACATTGCTGGGAGGACCGTGGCGGCGGAGGGGATGTTGTTCTCTTCATTTCTGGGAGGAGGGCTCCCATTGGAAGACTGGTTGTGATCGTCAAGGGAGAGCTCGATCTTCGTGATGTTTTTCGTTGAAGAAATTGGAGAATTTGTCACACCTTTCTTTGGATATCTGAGGTTTCTTTTGGCCTTGTCTAGAGCGTTACGGAAGGAGGAGGCCTTTTCATTCAGTATGTGTTTTTTTTATAATTCTTGCTTTCCCTGCTGAGCCAGTCCATGTGTGCTGTGGAGTGGAGGGATTCGTTCGCCAGAGTCTTTCAGCTGCTTTGAGCTGTCTTCTTTCCGAGTTGAGGTCTTTGTTGAACCAGGATCTCGATGGTGTGTTTCTCATCTTTTTTAGCTTCAGAGGGGCTTCTTGGTCTAGGATGGAGGACATTGTTGAGTTGTAGTGAGAGGTAAGTTGAGTGGTTCTCTGATAAGGGGGAGGTAATGACAGCATTCTTTCTTCTAGTTCCATTAGAAGAACCTGAATTATGTTTCTGGTCCATTGGAGGGTTTTTGGCGTGCAAGTTCAGTTGGGAAGCACTTTGTTGATGTGAAACAGAATGAGGTGGTGGTCTGACCAGTCGATGGGGAGTATGTTGTCAATAGATATTGTGTCTTCTTGAGATATGATAGTGTCTAGGTTTGAGCCTTTGTTGTGTGTTTGACCTTTGTAATGCTGGTAGAGGTTCTTACTGAGTAGGAGGTCGCTTAAGGATTGGTTTAGAGTATTGCTTTCATCGTTCCAGTGACCGTTTAGGTCACCTAGGATGATGTTATTGGTGTGTGAGAGTGTGCAGTGTGCAATCAGATCTGCTAGATGTTCACCAAAGGAGAGTACTCTACCTGGTGGGTGGTAGAGTAGGTGACAGTTTATTGTTGTGTTGTCTTTCATCCTTATGGTGGTGCTAAGATATTCAAATGTGGTGAAGGTGTCTGCTTCCCCCGTAGTGATATTGTTCTTGTGGATGATGGTGATTAATCCACCTTGGTGGTACTTCCTATCCTTCTTGATGAATGAAAACCCTGGTGAGACTAGTGTGTCCATGATTAGGTATGAGGATTCATTTAGCCCTGTTTCTGTGATGAATGCGATGTCAATGTCATGGTTCAGGATGGATTCTGCTAGTTCTGTTGCATGCTTGGTTGCAGATCTGCAGTTTATTTGCATGCATTTTGTCTCTCTGTAGTTCTTCGGATCTTGAGAGAGGGAGGTCAAGGGGATATTGATGAGGTGTGCTGGTGGCATGGTCGCTCTCGGCGCAGGGTTTCTTCCTATTCCCATGATAACCTGGATCTTAGAGGAGGACTTGTTTTTCTTAGGTGTTAGAGTGTAAGATTTGGCTAGCTCCACCGCCTCGTTCAAAGACATCATAGAGCTCATTCTTTTTGTTCTCTGAGCTTTGTTGTTGAGTCGTTTTGTCTTAGGTGTTGACTGCTGCTGCATGTATGGTTGGGTGATCAGTAGGGTAAGGACATACGTTGAAGTTTTTTGTGATGTTGTTGAGACTCTATAATATTTTCTCTATTTGGGTTTCCATGTGCTTTAGTCACTCGTTTAGCTTAGACAAGGGCACTTGCTTTACTCATGCAGACTCATAGGTTCCAGTGAATTTAATTGAAAAGGTGTTTTCCACAATTGTGTGCTTTCCTAACGCATATACACAATGGAGCTTTGTGTTATATCATTTAAGGTAATGGGTGGGCAACGTGGTTCATCAAATTTGAAGCCGTCAGTTTCAGCATTTTGTGGCAGAAAAAGAAAATATGGTGAGACAAAACTGCCAGTTTCACTGCTGTTCTGTTTAATTTAAGGAGGTTTACTTAGTTATTAAACTTACAGGATCCCAGTGTGGAGGAGGGTTTTGTAGAGATGCTCTGTTTTAATTATGAATGTGCCACTCTCTCATGACTTTCTGGCATCCATAATTGCCAGTGGAATGTCCTTCACAGTACCAGTTAAGCAATAAAAATTATATTTGCTTTTTTAGGTACACAAAAATTAATACAGCGAAACAACAACATGAAATTAAATGTATAATTAAATTTCTACACTAGATTCATTGTACACAGAAAATTATATATCTCACAATTCATACTTATATTATAACAAATGTCCATTAGAACATTATAAACACTAAGATTGTTCCAACTGGAATATTGGACCTTAACAATACGGAAGCTAAACATTAGTCAAGAATATCCACATGGACTTTGGGAAACAAGGAACAAATATAGTTAAGTTTTACTTGATGATCTTGATCTCCTCTTGTATTTGTAGTCTCCTAAGGGGTAGTTCTGAACAGTGGACCATTGATACATGTTTTGGGGGAAATCCACCATCATAAAAATAGATAGCAGCTTTTGTCCACCTTGTCCCAGGTTTTATGAACATTTATTAAGTTTGGCACAACGAACAATCATTTGCATAAACAACAAACTGTGGAATTGACGCCCATGTTCACATTCCTGAACCTTTCCACATCCATGTGCCTACTTCAATAACCTTGTCCCATTTTTGAGTAAATTAGATCTTGCATATGTCTTTCTTAAATTTGCTAAACGTGAGCAGATGCATATTATGTGCAATAGGCTTTCCATTCCCAGACTACACAACCTACAGTTAACTTTAACTACTTTAATCACTTCCAGTGTTTTGTAATGTCTCTTAGGTGTATATGCCAGTGTCCATACCTTTGAAAGCCTGTGCACACCCTTCGATGTAGTGGGGCAGCGCGGAACAGTTTAATTTTTGGCCCTTTATACATGGTCAGCCTAGTTAGTTTTAATTTTGACAAATCTTTCCAAACTATTTTTAGACTAGCAGCAAAAAGTAGTTATAACTTCTCTAATATAACATGGTTAACGTCCCAGCTGTCTCTCAAATTTTAAATATTTAATAAATTCAACAAATATCCTTCTAAGCCAATAGTGGGACTATCCCCAAATATAGTTCTTCGATATTAGGCTAGCGTTTTGTGTGTTTTTTGGGCAGAGTATTACACAGTAGAGTAATACACATTAGTTCTAGATACGATCATGTATAGCTGAGTCCTATAACATTGTCGCCTTAACTTTAGTAGCAAAAGATTTTAGGACAGACACTTTGGATAATTCATAATAACGCAGGCTTAACATCTTACGTCCAGTGCACACGGAGTTCCCTTTTTGCCTGTAGCTTGTATATTCCCTTTTAGTAACTTTGAAATGTTTACACCCTGATAATATTCAGTCACTAAGTCAAATTTTAAATTGCTAATATGTCATTTGAATATATTTTTTTCTGTCTGAATTTTGAGATTTCTGTTTTACTCAGACGTAGATGGTTAATTTTGTTATATTCACCAAGACGGTCATGAAAGTACTGCAGCCCAATTGTAGTTTTAGCTAGCTGCTTCACTGCACACCATCAAATTTAGAGGGAAACACCTGACTGTGCTGAGTTGTCTGATTAAAAATTAAACAGGGTTGGTGCTAGGGCACTGCCTCGTTTGAGCATCCTAATGATATTTTAAGCAATTCCTCTTTTTATAGCACACTCTGATCCAAGTGTTGGTGTGCAGCATTTGCAGCAGCTTTAGCAGGCCTACGTCAATACCCAGCTTGTTCAGCTTGTACCATAACGTTGGCCCACTCACTTTATCAAAAGCAGTGGAATAATACCATATAGGTATGATTGCCATACAGTTATAGAGGTTATTGGTTGTGGCCACAGATTTAGAAACAACCTGAGACAAAACTAACACGTTATGAGCCAGATGTACAAACATATTAGGAATAGCAATTTCCTAATTACGATTATCTCCGAATCGCAATTAAGAAATCGCTATTCCTAATGTATGAAACTTTGAATTCTAAAATAGTGATTCCTAGTGGATGCAAAGTGACCTACCTCATGAATATTAATGAGGTAGGTCGCAATTTGCGACCCATTAAACAAGCATTGGCATAGCCAATAGGTCTCGCCTTTGGGACCTTATAAGTATTTAGTTATGCAGGACAATATCCTTGGTGCAACAACATCAACTGTTGCATGGGTAAACACTTATAAGGTCCCAAAGGCGAGACCTATTGGCTATGCCAATGCTTGCTAATAGTTGTAAGTTAAATATTTCCATTCACCGAATGAATACCTCAGCTAGCGGCTTTTCTTAAGTGTTAGACACAAGGTGTAGAATTCGTTCTGTTTTGCTCCATAACACTTTTTTTCTCAAGTGCTTTATTGGGCGCTAGGCATGAAGGAAGAGGCACAGGCAGGGAGGGAGCCATGCAAAGCTAGAGTGAGAGAAAGCATGGCAGGCAGGGGAGGGAGGGAGGAACAGACAGGGAGGTGGGTCATGACAGTCGCAGAAAGGCCAGGAGGAGAGGTGTAAGATACGCCCTCAAGCGGGTGTGGGGATGGGAGTCAGAGTGAGGGCTGAGGGGGTGAGCCAGCAGAGAAGAGAAAGGGAAGTGGATGCTCGTGGGAGGCAGAGGGTGAACACTGTCAGGCACAGAAGCGATAGACGGACGGAGATAAGTGCGCACAGAGAGTGAGAGGGAGGATGTTGAGAAAGGCATGTAGTCATACAAAAGCAAAGAGAGACAGGCTTAAAGTTAAAGAGTGGCACACGCTGCTAGCGAGGGGTTTGTAGACAGGCAGAGTGCGAACAGGCAAAGAACAGAGGGAATGCGATACAGGTGGATAGAATGGCAGTGAATGGGGAGAGGAAGTCTAAAAAATGTTTACCCAGTGCAGAACACACCACGTTCAGTCACCCACTGTAGGGAGGGGATGGGACACACACAACTCGTTTTCTGTGTGGGGGGGCAACACGGAGAAATGCTGATCAAATAAATATGTGATGGTATTGCACAACCATCACATTAATAAATAAGCGAAAGGGGTGTCACTTATTGAATATTACCTAGGTCCACACAGTCTGTCACCGCACTCCTCTAGTAAAGCAGTACTGCAGGGTTCGGACTGGTGTCCGCTCACCAGAGGCAGCCCCACGGCTCAGGGGAGTCATTACGTCCTGTCCGAGGGGCTACGACAATCACTGCCTGTGAGCACAGGGTCACACAGTGAACAGCAGGCAGAGCACTGTGACCGCAACCCTCTAGTCTTCACTGAAGGGACCAGACTGGTGTCTGCTCAACTGGGTCACAGAGTGAACAGCAGGAAGAGCACTGTGACCGCACCCCTCTAGTAAGGTTGTACTGCAGTGATCAGACTGGTGTCTGCTCGTAGCACCACGGCTCACTTCCTGTCCGAGGATGCAAGAGTCACAGCCTGTGAGCCAAGTGTCACACAGTAAGCAGCAGGCAGAGCGTTGTGACGGCGCCCTCTAGTAAGGCTCGACTGAACAGACCGGAGCCCCTCAGCTTGTACAATTCAGATCCTGCACTTTAGCGGGAGGTGGGGGGGAACGGCACAGCGTCGTGTAGATAAAAGATAGGGGCACGGCTAAAACATGATGCGCGACAGCCGTAAAGTGGGCACCATGCTGAAACAAGCGCGAGAGAAGCGCGAGCAAAAAAAGGAGAGGGCGGAGCGAGTGAGTGGCCGGGACGTGTGGGAGAGGAGAGAGGCGTGTTCTTGTTTACCACTACTTCAATTCATTTGCTATCGTAAACATTACCGTGTTTTCACACAAATGAGACCAATAATTAATCACAAATATATTTCATTACATAAATCAATTAGAACTTCTGCACTTATTTCATTATCGATTATGATCACCTTAGTGTAACACAGTTAGCCAAATACGGTATTTCATTTGCTCACCAATACCCTGTCAAAGGACAGTCTATATTAATGTCATTTTTTCCATCTCGCCACAGTGGCTTAATTTGTAGTTGGATCTTAGTCTTTGACATTGCTACATTGACATGGCAATGGGGTCACATATTAGCAAAATGCACAATTTCATTAAACCCAAGTGAGTAATAAGTTTATGCATTGCAATAAATAACCATTAAACACATGTAATATATAATTCGTTGTAGTGCACATTCGTGCTTTGTAACATGATTGAAATATAAAATATTACAAAATCAACTGTATGTACGATTTAATCAAAAAGAATTCTTGTGTAATCCTGGCAAGTGATTGGTTATCCTCATTATTATCATTCCCACTTTAGAGTTGAATCACGCCCAAGTGAGCCGGCAGCTTCACTGTACACTTTTTGCATTTTTCTGTTACATGCTTGAGTGTAATTCCTCATCCATGTTGAGGCCATTAGGGGCTTTACAGTCCAAAATAATGATGTATTTCATTTCTAGCTCCTTCAACTTTTTTACTTGGTCCTCTCCTCTTCTATTGGGTAGTATCGCATTGATCACAAAGTATATGATCTGATTTGGATCTTTGTTCTGATGTACTGCACAATGCCTTACCACCGGGTACGATGGATCATTGTTTACAGTGGCACACGTATGCTGTAAGATCCTCTTGTACTATGGTAGTGTAGTGCTGCCAGTGTATCTCATGCCACATGTGCAGGTTAAAACATAAACAGCAAATTCCATTCTACAATTATATGTGCCTTTGAACCTATTTTTCTGCTTATTAAAAGGTGATGTGTATGTTGTAGTGTTTTGGCCTATACTACAGGCTTTACTCATCAAACATATTTTTAAAAACTGGTTTGGGCCTTAACCACCCATATATATTTCCTTTAAGGAAAACGGGTTACATTTAAAATAAATAAAAATCTATATATTTATATTTTTATTTATTTTGAATGTAGCCTGCATGCCTTAAAGGAAAACGACATGCTTTGGAAAAAAGAAAATGAAACTTCTAAGTTTGTGTTTTTTACATTCTCAAAGGGAAGGGGTCCTACAGAGTCCTCTTCAAATTTGTGAATGGGTTAACACTACTTTTGAATTGGTGGTAAAGTATTAATGTTTTGTGACCGGAATTCATTTGCAAAACATTAATACATAGTACTGTAAATAGGTATTTGGAAGGGACGCCCTAAACATGCCCCCTCCAAATACCAAATCGCGAATGCAAATTGCGATTCAGTAAGTTACCAAGTCACAATTTGCCTTTTCTACATCAAAATACGTTTTTTTGTGGTCGCAAATGCCTCAATTCTGCACATTGGACCGTTTGTGGCTTCAAAAAAGCTTTGTACATCTGACCCTATATACCTTAGATGCGCCTGCTCGAAAGTCGGACTTCAGAGTAAATGTAAAGAGTACGTCCCGACAACAGAGTGAGAGGAGTTGAGTATTTATTGGGAATAATACATTTCCCATCTAACAAGTTTTAAACTCATAAAATGCCCTCTGGATTTTCTGTGGTGAATTCATTCTTTTTTTTGTCCTCATTCACCTCAGGCTTACACCCTAGAAATCTTGCTATTGTTTGCACCCTTATCTCAGAGGATAATACCTGTGCATTTGTTCTCTCGATCCTCTACATCTCTTCACTACCCTTTCTGTCCAAAGCCCCTCCATCACTTCACCACCCCATCTGTCCACGTCCCATACATCACTTCACCTTCTCGTTATTCCATATCCTATGCATCTTTTCACTGTCCATTCTGTCCACATTCCCTGGATCGCTTTACTTTTTTCTTACGCCACAGCCTCTTAATTGCCCATCCCACCACAGACCCTGCATCTCTTCATGGTTACACCTCTTCACTGCCTCATCTCTTCACTGCTCCTGATTCTCTTTACACCACATCACTCCACATTCCCTGCTTCTCTTCACTGTCTCCTATTTCCACTAACCACAGTTCTCTTCAGTGTCTTTTCTCTCCACTGCCTATGCACCTCTTCAGTTCTTCCTCATTCCACAGCCCCGGCAGCTATTCACTGTCATTTCCCTTACCTGCCCCATTTCTCTCCAGTTCCTGAATCTCTTTATGCCCATCCTTCCACAGCCCCTGTGTCTCTTCATTATTTCCTCTTGACAAGGGTCCTTCCTCTCTTCACTATCCACAGCCATTGTCTCTCTTCACATTCTCATCTCTCCACACCTGCTGCATCTCTTCACAAATCTCATTAGCCCTTACTTTTTCACAGCCCCTGCAATCTCTTCATTGCTCCATCTCTCCACAGGCCCTGCATCTCTTCACTACCTCTTCTCACCACAGCATGTCTATCAATGTTTGTTTAACGTTGAAGCACTTCTGTAAGCTGCATTTTGAGGGTGGAGGATGGCATGGGGAGGTGAACACTAATTATGAGGCAGAGTGTACAAAAACATTTCAGCGCACGCCAAAACACCAGTCTCTACTTTTGACGCTGACACATTCCCCTACTCACCCATCCCCTCCAACACACACACACAAATCACCATATTTTTGTTTTATGATTATCAACATTGAACTCATCTGATGCATGGATGTACAACCACCAGGGTCTGCTACCCTTTTAAAGTTGTGAAAGCGGCCGTGTGTATTTTTTTAAACGGTAAACATTTAACATCTGAACTGGTCATTGATGATAATGTATACATTACACAAAGATCCAATGAGAGCTTTGGTAGTCATTATTCCTATGTTGTGTTGCAATAACAATGCGAAACAATAGAAATCTATGCATTTATATCAATACTCGTAAATGAATAATTTAGGTTATGTATTTCATATATTGTTCAGTGGGATGGTTGTTCTGATCTTTTTCTCTCAGCACATTGCCCAAGAGCGTGGAAACCGATACTTGACTCATTATGTCTGTGAGCACACACATTCTGGTTCAGGCTTCCCCAACAAGTAGGTCATGAGCTACTGGTTGCTCTCCAGCTGCCTCTAAGTAGCTTTCCTGTGTGCAGCCCAATGAACTAAATTAAAAGCTTTTGCTTGATTGAACTAATATACATACACCAAAATTGACAGCGTATATTTGAGACAAAAATGTGTTTATTTCCAGAACTCATACTCTGATATTTGGAGAAAAATGGCTGGATTTTCAAAATATATTCAAAGCTGATGTTAGTGATAATTCGTGTAGCATTGGAGCTACTTTTTATAAATGTTAGAACCTTGGTGCGAGAGGCATTGCAGCTATGGTTGTTATGTATTACCAAAGTAGAGGCATTCTGTATTGAGAAAGCCTTTTTAACATTACTGCTGGCAACTATGCCTGATGCTCAGAGGTGATCACTGGTAGTGATATTGCATATCGTGGCCACAAGTATACTCTTGTCTGATGTTCCCACTATTACAACACAAGTAATATTAGTAGCTCTTATTGAGGTTTAATTGAACATAAGTAGCTCTTATTACAAAAAAAGGTTGACTACCCCTGTCCTGGTCAGTTAACTCCAGTTAAATCATGTACTAATGCATATTTATGAAGGTTTGTCATCATTGTCTCTTTTCAAGTCAAAAAGTGCAGTATCCCAGGTGTTTATTGTATTATGTTTCCATTTTCTCCTACATTGCAATGCAAGAGTCACTGTTTTGGATTCTACCCATTTTATTAACCCGACCTCCAGGTGGATACACTGGAGTCAGTGGCAGATTTCAATGCTATAGCAATTTGTCTCCTAGCTAATAGTGTTGTGCGATCCACAAATCTAATCAGTCCTAGAATATACATGTTAGGTGTATACATCCAGTATTTCTGCCCACTACTGTTGTAATGGAGATCATAATTTTCATCCAGTATTCCCGTAACTTGGGGCAGGCCCAAATTATTTGGAAGAAATCTGCCTCCTCTATCCCGCACCCGGCACAGGCACTCTGGACATGTGGAAAGAGTCTTTTCAATGTCTGTGGGGTCAGGTAAATGGGATAGTCAAATAATTGTTATCATCCAAAATGACCTCTGGTATGGTGAGTGGGTGTATAGCATGCTGAATGAGTTGTTCTTTGAGTGACTGTTCCTGGGTTAAAGCACTGAGTTACAGGCTGCATTTGCACAGCTAGATAACGCGCTTTGGATTCTGGGGTCTCAAGTCCCTCCCCCACTGCAGGGAGTTTGAGTTTAGTGAGTGTAACTCTTCCCTTCCCTCATATTAATTCTGTCAGCATGGAATAAAGTTATTTAAACACTTGAGTCAGTTTTTTCAGGATAATGATGGAGGTGCAGGAACAATACAAGGATAATCATTTTTGAAAATAGTGTTCTGCCTGCAGTACATAATTTAAGTTGTTTCCAAGGGATATAGATTCCCTTGTGGCTTCCATGGCCCTCCTCAGATTCCCTTCTAGAATATCCTTATTTGCATGATATATCTGGCCTCCCAAATATTGAAACGTCGCAGTCTCCTATTTCAGTGATAGTACAGGGAGCATGTCAGGCTTCAGAGCATCTTGATGCTGAAGTGAGAATATGCAGGACTTGCGTTCATTACCCAGAAGGCCTGACACTTTTTCAAATATCTCTAGTGTCTATAACATCTTGCTTAGCCCTGTTTCTACATCAAATTCTAAGGTTTTCATACAGGAATGTTGTGTGGACTACTTTGGCTAATGTATGTGGTATAGAAATTGACAATCTCCTCACTGGAGCAAATGGTTCATTTGCTATTGTAAACAGTAAAGGCACTAAGGGACATCGCTGACAAGTCCCTTTTCAGTCGACCAAGACAGTGATCTAATTAGTTCTGAGTAAACCCACTTCATGTGGCCAGTATTTAGAAGGGGTATCCAGGATATCATCTCTTCTCCCATTCCTATTATTCTCAACACCATATTGAGGTATTCTCTCCCAAGTGTATCAACACCTTTTTGATATCTATTGAACGTTGTCTAGGTAACATGTCTTAGTGTTATTCCTTGTCCAATATGTTGAACAGACTATGCAAATAAGGGAATAGTTCTGCCTGTTTGAGAAAATGTGCAACTTGGACTTGAAGGAGACTAGAGAGCTTTGCGGTTCTGGCTGGACTCTTCAGGTGAGTGGGAAGGGTGAAGCTTGTTCCGCAGGAAGCGAGGCCGAGCCACAACTTGGGGTTGGGCGTGGTTTATATACCCTCTCCAAGGATCAACGAATGTAGGTAGGTCACGTGTGATACGTGAAGCACATGGCAGTCCGGAAGGTTCTCAACGACACTTAAAGGAAGCACGTATTAGTACACTCGCTTTGACCTTACAGGAAGGCCAGGTGCAACTTGACGGTTAGAACCAATTAACCAGGAAACAAATGTATCATTTTTACTTGAACGTGCATAATGGAAAAACAACACCAAGGCCCTAAGTGGGTGCATGGTACTCTTTTGGTTCACAGGATTCTGGGGGAAGCTTGCAGAGACTCAATGGAATACCACACCCTGGCCTTAGTAACAGCTGGAACAAAGTACTCTATTGGTTCATGGGTTCTGTGGGACGCTTTAAGGGACTCAAGGGCAATGGATCACAGGCTTTGGGGAACATCAGTCATGGTATCATAGCGTGCCATTAAACGGCACAGAGGTAATACAACATGAGCCCAGCATGCTAGGCCCACT
The DNA here is from genome assembly GCA_963921515.1 of Calotriton arnoldi. Classification (NCBI taxonomy): domain Eukaryota; kingdom Metazoa; phylum Chordata; class Amphibia; order Caudata; family Salamandridae; genus Calotriton; species Calotriton arnoldi. Next base: position 3,913,339 of record CAWUFW010000617.1, read on the forward strand.
ACACAGAGGGCGCAGCAGGGGCTCATGACACTATGTCGCTCAGGGACCGGTGAATAGAACGAGTTCTTCCTATCCAGTGGGTGTGTGTGTTTCTATCTCTATAAATCAATCCACACTTTACTGCCCAAGTCCCAACATAAACAGTTACAATTTGTCCGGCAATGCTGGATAACTATCTATTTATATGAATGTCAAGAACAGAGTTAAAGTCCCCTCTTCTCAACACTGGGGTGTCGTAATGGTGTATCGGTTGGTTGGGACAGTTTCTAGAAACACCACTTGTAGACTGTACGGTAAATATACATAAACTAAGGTTACCTATATATTGACATATTGTATTTCCTTATGAATCTGCTTATTGACCACCATGAACTTAGCACGAGCGATTCCAAATCAAGACCCCTCTTGCATGCGCATAATGTAAAGAGCAATCCCCCTCCCATTTTTTCTGTAGTTGGCCACCTTCAGTCTCAGTCAAATTAGTTCCTTGTAGTAGAGCTACGTCTACCCTTGCCTCCTCAATTACATGTATATTTTATGCACTTGGTTGGATTCCCTATACCTTTAACATCCCATGCTAGGTATGTATACTTGGATTGTGCTGTCATCTAGAAGGTGTTGCAATATGGCTGATATACTTTGAGGCACTCCTCCCAGACCCACCCCCTCCCACCCCCAGCTTCTTCCAATCCGGCAATCAGCACCTCATCAGAAATTGACAACAGATCTGCAACATTATGCTGATGTTTTTTACAGACCAATCACATGACCTTTTTGAACTATCCTTCATTAATACCTCTCCTGGGCAAGTTAAGAAAATAGCAGGTCCAGTTGCAACATGTGAGCTGGGCAGTTGCAGGGAGGTCTCTGGAGCTTGTTATGTCCCTGTAGCTCTGAACAGGAGGTCAGACAGCTTCCCCTTGGAGTCACTTCAGTAAGGTCTTCTAAATCCTCCCCCATACCTTACCTCCTCCGGTGGTAAAGGGAAATGCCTGTGTTTACAAGTCCAGCTCCTTGTATGTACAGGAAGATTCTCAGGATTACCACAGGAATATTCATACATCTGGATAAGTGAATGTATTGTCCCTTCACATTCTTTTGAATATATTAAAATAGGCTGGTCAGTGGTAGTGACACAGCTCCCATTGTATGCATTGAATGTTTATTCATGAGTTACAGGAGCACCTTTTACTCTGGTTAGGCAAATTGCAAAGGGAAGTCAAGCACCAGTTAATATTTGCTGGTACTGAATTGGCCTTACGCATGGCGTTTGAAGCTCTTCAAGACAACTGTATATATTAAATGAGGCAAAGCAAAGGTTATGGTGTTTGGCACTGAAAAAGGCCCTGAAAAAGGTCTAAGACGTTGGTTCATCAACAGGGAAATCCATCGTAGTTTACACAGACTTTTTCTTCTTAGATGTTGTTTCCAAATTACAGTACAAATGTAGTGGGATTTCAAAATGTTGCCTCATGACTTGCCCTTTCCAATCTGGAAGTCCCCTCTAGTAAGACTGTAGGCCTGGACAAATATGGAGCAGTGAATTGGGGCTTTTATTCGGATAAAGAACTTCATGTTCCTGCAGAATGATTTTTGGGGTCTACATTGCAGCTGCCTAAAGGTACTTCTAAGGAGCCCTCCTTTATTGGCAATGGACTTTTGCACCCCTGTAAGTCCCTAGTAAATGGTACCCCAGGTGCCTAGGGCATGGGTACTAAAGAGGGTCTTTAAGGGCTGCAGCATATCGTATGCGACCCTAAGGGACCCACATACAAATTCCACACAGACTGTCATTGCAGGCTGTGTGACATGGTGCAGACCTGTGTGTCATGCCGAAGTCACCGCATCTAATATATGTAAGTCACCCCTACAGTAGGCCTTTGAGTCCTAAGGCAGGGTGCATTATATTTCATGTGAGGACATATCTGCATGAGCAGATGTGCCCCTGTGATATCTAGTTCTATTTCTCGATACTGTAAGTGAGCGGGGAGGCCATCTCAAGCTATATACTGGGCACTGGTCAAAATGAGTTCCCCAACTACGTAATGTCTTAACTGAAACACACTGTGTTTGGTATCAAACACCTCATATTAATAAACCCATGCTGATTCCAGTGATGGATTGATTAATACATGCATCCAGAGGGCCCCTTAGAGGTACCCCTGAAAACCTACCAACTACTAGTGTGCTGACCAAGTGGTCTTAGCCAGCCTGCCGCCACAGACTTATTTCTGACCACCAGGGGTGAGGGCCTTTGCTCTCAGGAGGTCAGAAACAAAGCCTGCTTGGGCAGAGGGTGTTTACACCCCCTCCCTCAGAATGGCCTGCAGATTAGCATTCCAAGGCAGGGGAGCTTCAAAGAGCCTACGGCCTTGGGCATGCAAATCTGGCTTTCCTCACAGGAGAGGATGCTGCCCTCCTTTGTCCAGAGCCCTTTGGCACCTGGACAGGTGGGAAAATTAGCTATGCAGGAGGCGTGTTGCTCTGCCAGGCTGGACACACCTCTAGGGTGACCAGCTGGAAGTGAACACGACTTTAGAAATTTCAACATATTGTATGTGGTGGAATTAGGAATTCTGGGGCAGGGTGATGCCCACACCCAAAGGACGTGGTAATCTAGGGGGTGTAGTGACCCCAAGGGTAAGTAGCCCATTGGCTACTACCCCTCACTCTCCTTAACGCCCCTAAATTGAGTATTTAGGGGACCCCCTGATAACAGATCTTCAGATTTCGACGGATCAACAGAAGGAGTGGACGAAGAAGAGTCCTGCCATGAGAACCGAGGCGCAGCGACTGACTTGGCACTAACCCTGCCAGCCTGCCCTCAGCAATTGTAAACGAAGCAGACTTGTCCTGCCATTCTGCAGTCTCCAAGAAACCAGGAGGGCTGCCAATGCTTCCCCAATTGCCTGAAGAAACTTCCTTGGAGTAGAGTAGCTACTCCCCTGGAGCGGCAGGCACCAAAGATGCAAGGTGCGGTCCACTGAGTTGCCGCTCCCCAGCCAGCCTGACGCAGCAGCTCCCCAGGACGAGGACCCTGTGATTCTGAAGGTCAGATCTGTCCTCCCGCAGAGTGAGAGGACACCAGGACCAACTGGAGCCGCACAGGACCAATACCCGGGGTACTGGACCCTCTGCATCAGTCAAGGCTTGTTGTGCCCAGACCGGACACCAGCGCCGAGGAAGACCGACCTGCCCATCGAGGGATTTCAGAGACAGCGAGAACCACTTTGTGAGTGGCCCAGCTGTCCTGTTTACCCCTCTTCTGCAAAGCAAAGACCAAGACATGAGTCTGTGACCATCGCCACCTGACGCCTTAAAGCACCTATGCATCCGCGCTTCAGAGTCCAAGGGATGTGAAGGTGTCAACAGGGCCCCCAGACCCACAAGAGCCAAGCCAACGCTTTGGTTTGCCCATACTGGACTTCCAGTCGCCGCCTGCTGCCTCTTTCTACAGGCCCCCTCCAACCACGAGAGACTCCAGCACCGGATCCAGTGCCAAGAGACACCACTGCACCAAGCCCTACAGCCCAAGGAGAAGTGGACCAAGGGTGTCACTGTGTGCCCTAGGATCTCAAGGGTCGATCCCCCCTGTGAGTTCCCCCGGACTGGTGCCCCAGTTCCTGCTTGCAGCCTCTTTGTAACTGGACCATTCTCCCATTAAAGTGAATGGGACATCCGACACTGTGACATACCATTGCACCCGGACGCCCCAGAGCCTCCAGAGGTGACCTGTTGATTTGGCCTTGGACCTTGCCCCATACTCTTAAGTCCTGAAGAACAGTCCTGTAAGTCGCTGCTAAGTGCCTGAATCCAATACTTGTTTTTCCTCCATAGGATAACATTACCAATCCAGAAATTGCAGTGTCCATTTCTAAAAACTGTAAAAATTCATAACTCAAAAAAGTACTTACCCCATTCTGATGATCTTGGTCTCTAAATTTATATAAAAGTATGTGTTATTTGTGTAAATTGGTGTCGGATTTCTTTATTGAATGTGTGTCTCACTTACTGCATTTATAGTTATAATAAATGCTTAGCACTACCCTCTGATATGCCTAACTGCTCACCCACACTACCACAAAAGAGAGCATTTAGGGTGTCATTTGTGCCTCTGTAATTCCTTTGAGGTTTGCCTGGACTTTCTGCACAGTGTACCTAATTTTGATGCCCTAAATAGAGAGCCAGCTTCCTAAAATGTAATAAAAAGAATTGTTTTATGAAGCTCACATGGCTGGTTCATGTTGCAGTTATTGTATCTGTGTAACTTGTCCCTAAACATTGGACTAGATTAGAAAAATCAAGACTCCGTGAATAGAAATTGCTATAAGTGAAGGTGAGTGTGGGAGGGCAGGCCGGATATATAGACGCGGAGGCTGTATGTAGTGAGCCAGTTGGCGATTTTTATTTATAGAGTCGATAACAGGGGGTGTCAAAGTCTCTGTGGGACGTTTGGCCTTCTTAAGGGTTCTTCTTCATCCCGGGGTCCCCTCGCCTTCAGCAACGGTGTTCTCCTTCTGTGTCTTGTCCTCTGATCCAGGGACGCTCCCACGGAGTTGCATAGAGGGAAGGACAAAAGGAGCCATCAGTCATCCTTGCCAACACACATCTCTGGTTTCTATCACACCCGTCACCACACCCGGTGGATCTCTTGTGGACGATTACACGTTTGGAAAAGTGATGCCAGTGAGGGGAGGGGTTTTGTGTGGGGGACGGTGTTTGATACGAGTAATTTACAAGGTGCGAAGACAATCCCTGCCTTCAATGCCAGTATCTCAGAATTAACGTAAAAAAGGGGGGGGGAAAGAAAAGGTGCTCACTCGTAAAACAAAACGGTGAACTTTATTCGTGACCCTTCCCGACCCTTCTTTCACCCGCCTCCCCGCTCCCTCTCCCTCCCTCGGTTCGTGACTCGCCGGCTCCGCCGCAACTCTCCAGAGTTGCGGCCGCTCTCCAGCCTCCTCCTGTGGGGTCCACCACTCCTCACACCACGTCTCGTCCTCTTCTCGGCAGTCCGCTTCTTCTCCCCTCACGTCTCGATGCTCCTGCTCCTCGTCTCCTTCGCTCCGCAACTCTTCTCTTCCTCCGGCTTCTTCGCAACTCTCTGGTCCGGCCGCGCTCTCTTTCAGCTCCGGTCGGGAAGCGCTTCCGGGGTCAGTCCCTCCTCCGTCCGTCGCGTCATCAGGCCCGGATGACTCCTGTGTGGATAGAGCACAGGGGGGTGGGGTTATCCCTGCGGTCCTCCTTCCGGGGCCCGTATTCCGTGCCGAGTTCCCCGCAGGTAAGCTATTGCGACTTTTAAGGGTAGTCCGACTTCGCAAGTAACGCGATCCGAGTCGTGCCCCCTCACATCCCCTTTCCCTTGCTGTCTTTCTAGTAGGGATGGTGTCCTGTGGATAACGGGATAAAAAGTCCACATTTCCCTGTTCGGTCCCTTTTCGGTGCTTGGTTTGGAATCTGTAGGGCTGAAGGGACAAGAACCAACGCAACACCCTCTCATTGTTCCCTCTATTGCGTGCCATCCATTCTAGGGGAGCATGATCCATAAAAAGGGTGAACTCTCGCCCCTCCAGGTAGTATCTTAAGGAGTCAATGGCCCATTTAATAGCCAACGCTTCTTTCTCGATGACAGCGTAGTTTTTCTCACGGAGATACAATTTCCTACTCTGATAGAGAACAGGTTTTTCCTCCCCCTGTCTGTTTCTTTGGGACAGAACCGCCCCCAATCCTTGCTCTGAGGCGTCTGTCTGTAGGATGAAGGGTAAGTCGTAATCGGGGCTGGCTAACACAGTATCTCACGTTAGGGCTGCTTTCAGTGTTTCAAATGCCTGGGTTACTTCGAGGTTTGGGTCCCTTAACCTGGTTTCGGTTTTCACTGATTTCTGCAATAAGTCCGTGAGAGGGGCTGCTATCTGGGAGAATTGGGGTATAAACCTTCTATAGTACCCCAACAACCCCAAAAAGGCACGAAGGTCTCTTGCAGTCCTTGGGAAGGGTATCTGGGATATGGCCAGGAGTTTGGTTTTTTGGGGTCGTATAACTCCTTCCCCTAATAGGTAACCCAGGTATTTCACGGTTTGGGCGGCAAAATGACTTTTGGCCGGGTTTATTTTCAGCCCATGTTTTCCTAAGGCTTGTATGACGTCGTATAAGTGAGTAAGATGTTGTTCCCATGTCTCGCTATAAATAACGATATCATCAATATACGCCCCTGCATACCTCTCGTGGGGCCGTAGGATACGATTCATGGCTCGCTGAAAGGTAGCTGGTGCCCCGTGCAACCCGAAGGGTAACACGGTGAAGTGGAAGAGGCCGTCTGGGGTAGAGAAAGCTGTTTTCTCTCTGTCTTCGCTTTTCAGGGGGATTTGCCAATACCCTTTGCATAAATCGAGGGTGCTGATATATTTGGCTCTTCCTATACGCTCGATCATCTCATCCACTCTCGGGAGGGGGTAGGTGTCGAATTCAGATATTTTATTCACCTCCCGAAAGTCGATGCAAAAGCGCACCGAGCCGTCCGGCTTTCGGAACGAGGACTATGGGCGAGCTCCACTCGCTCAGTGAGGGTTCTATGATGCCCATCTGTAGCATCTGTTGTACCTCTTCTCGGATGGTGTTTCTACGGGCCTCTGGTATCCGATAAGGACGAAGCCGCACTTTCTTCCCTGGAAGGGTTTTAATAGAATGTTCAATTAAGGTGGTCCTCCCTGGCGTGATAGAAAAGATGTCTTGTAGGGGCCGTAAGGTGCTATCTAATTCGGTTTTGTGAACGGGGTTTAACCCCTCGTCAAAACATTGGGTGTACAGAGGATTATGTCCCACCTGGTCTATTAGTGCTGAAAGGGGACCTTCCCAGTTTTTTCAGGAGATTAACATGATAGACTTGGGAGGTACCCCGATTTCTATTGAGCTCCAGTCTATAGGTGACAGGGGTTACTTGGTCTAGCACGATATAAGGGCCTTGCCATTGACCCAACAATTTATGATCAGAGGATGCCATCATGAGTAATACCGCATCCCCCACAGCAAAGACTCTTTCCTTGGCCTTTTTATTATATTGGGCTTGTTGGGCTTCCTGAGCTCTCTCCATATTATTCCGAACTATCGTTCGGATCTGTTCTAGGTGTGTTTTTAGATGAGCCACGTATTCCACCAGCGGTTTGTTATTATTCGGCTCGGCCTCCCAGTTTTCTCGAACCATGTCCATTAAGGACCGTGGCTGGTGGCCATATAGCAACTCAAACGGTGAGTATCCGGTGCTCTTTTGGGCTTTGCACCGGATAGCATACAAGGCCAGGGGCAACATCTCTTCCCACCGCTTGGCTTCGAGGGCAAGGAGTTTTTTTAGAGTGGTCTTAATGGTAGCGTTATAACGCTCAACCAAGCCATCCGTTTGGGGGTGATAGGCCGCCGTCCATATCTGTTTAATGCCTAATAGGGTACATACTTGTTTCATTAGTTTGGAAACGAACGGTGTTCCCTGGTCGGTCAGTATCTCTTTCGGAAATCCCACCTGTGTAAAGACCGACACCATAGCTCTGGCGATGTTAGGGGCATTGGGTTGTTTTAATGCGATCGCCTCTGGGAACCGGGTGGCGTAGTCCACTAAGACTAGCACATAACGGCACCTGCTCCGGGAGGGCAACAAGGGTCCAACGATATCCATTCCCACCCTACTAAATGGCTCGTCTATAATGGGCAGGGGATGCAATGGCGCTCTAGGGGGTCTGTATCGGCTGTTTTTTTGACATATGGGGCATTGCCTGCAATAGGTCTTCACCTGCCTATATATGCCTGGCCAATAGAATTTCTCCATTATCAACAGTTCAGTTTTTTCCTCCCCGAAATGCCCCCCCAATAGGTGACTGTGGGCCATATACAGGACTTTATCCCGAAACGGGGTAGGGACCAGTAACTGAGGGATACTAGTGGGTTCTCCTTTTCTGTATAACAGCCCGTTCTTAACAAAGAAATAGGGACATACATGTAACGGGTCTTCATCATTCAAGGCTCTGTTCCAAGCCTCCTGTAAGACAGGGTCCTCTCTCTGTGCCGCGTGGAAGTTTCTATCGTTGTCCCAAGGGCTCTCTTCTATCTGAGCGGGGAAGACAGGGACGGGTTTCCCTTTTTCTTTTCGTTTTTGATTTCTCGTTTTCCGGGGCTCGGATGGCGGCCACTCTGGATTGTCCTCTTGCGAAAAAGGGGCATTGGCCCACCAGTTATTCTCCTCTGGGTTGGTTTCTGTGAGCAAGGTAGAGAGGAGGGAGTAATCGTTTCCCAGTATTACCTGTTCCGGTAACTGAGGAATTAGACCGACCTTTAATTCCGATCCCGGGTCAGCAGCATGTTGAACGTGGACATGAGTGGTGGGGTATTGTTTGGTGTCCCCATGGACGCATTGGATGTTCACCGTCCCCTCAACCGGTCCCAGCTTGCCTTCGAGATCCTGGGGTCTTACCACGCTCTGGCGGCACCCTGTATCGGCGAGAGCGGTCATAGCTCTCCCATTCACTGTTATGCTACACCGATAGGGGTTTGCATTGATAGGGTGCGACAAACAGCAGTAATTTCTTGCCATGCCCACCTCCATAGGTTCCTCCTTCTGTGGGCAAAAGCGAGCTATGTGGCCCATCCCGCCACAGTTAAAGCATTGAGGACCAGGAATAGAAGGTCTAAACGCCGGGGGTCCTGGGGTTCGAAACACAGGGGGACCGGGGACAATAGTAACCGGATCGGGCTTTCGTGGAATTAATGGACGGGGGGACGATGGGCTCCACTCACACCCGCTCTCCAGGGGGTTTCCTCTCTTCCTTTTTGGGTGTCTTGCGCTCTATTGTAAGCATTGGCGATCTCCACCGCTGTCTCGAGGGTGAAATGAGCGTGCTGTCTAACCCATTTCTGAATGGGTGGGTGAAGGGATGATCAATACTGTTCTAATTACACTTTAGCCATGATTTCTTCTTTAGTAGCAGTCACTGGTTTTAACCATCGGTCGGCCATGTCTCGCACTCGAAAATACAGGGCTCTGGGGGTTTCTTGGGGGCTCTCTTTGATCTGTCAGAATTTCAGCCTATACGTCTCATCGTCAACCCCCAGTCTCTCCATAATGCACTGTTTTATTTCAGCATATGGGGTAACGCCTAAGATGTTGGCCGCCTGATACGAGGCTTGCAGTTCCCCAGAAAGTAGGGGTCCCAAATACTGTCCCCATTTGTCTGCTGGCCAGGCTGCAGCCAAAGCCATCCTCTCAAAGTTGTTAAAGAAGTATTCGGGGTCTTCTCCGCTTACATATTTCTGTAGGATGACTGAGGGTAGGGCGCTTGGGGCCCTCTGTTGCCCGATGGCGTCCGCGATTTTCCCCATGGCGGTATCATGTGACTGTCCTTGGTCCGTGATGACTTGTTGCAGCCGTCCCCGGTCATCTTCGACCACCGAGAGGAACCTCTCCATGGCTTTCCCAAGACTCTCCTGGCTTTCCGCCATTCTAGCGATGACTGCCTCCATGTCTCCGGTTAATCCCACTTCTGACACCACTTGTGGGAGGGCAGGCCGGATATATAGACGCGGAGGCTGTATGTAGTGAGCCAGTTGGCGATTTTTATTTATAGAGTCGGTAACGGGGGGTGTCAAAGTCTCTGTGGGACGTTTAGCCTTCTTAAGGGTTCTTCTTCTTCCCGGGGTCCCCTCGCCTTCAGCAATGGTGTTCTCCTTCTGTGTCTTGTCCTCTGATCCAGGGACGCTCCCACGGAGGTGCATAGAGGGAAGGACAAAAGGAGCCGTCAGTCACCCTTGCCAACACACATCTCTGGTTTCTATCACACCCGTCACCACACCCGGTGGATCTCTTGTGGACGATTACACGTTTGGAAAAGTGATGCCAGTGAGGGGAGGGGTTTTGTGTGGGGGACGGTGTTTGATACGAGTAATTTACAAGGTGCGAAGACAATCCCTGCCTTCAATTCCAGTATCTCAGAATTAACGTAAAAAAGGGGGGGAAAGAAAAGGTGATCACTCGTAAAACAAAACGGTGTACTTTACTCGTGACCCTTCCCGACCCTTCTTTCACCCGCCTCCCCGCTCCCTCCCTCGGTTCGTGACTCACCGGCTCCGCCGCAACTCTCCAGAGTCGCGGCCGCTCTCCAGCCTCCTCCTGTGGGGTCCACCACTCCTCACACCATGTCTCGTCCTCTTCTCGGCAGTCCGCTTCTTCTCCCCTCACGTCTCGATGCTCCTGCTCCTTGTCTCCTTCGCTCCGCAACTCTTCTCTTCCTCCGGCTTTTTCGCAACTCTCTGGTCCGGTCGCGCTCTCTTTCAGCTCCGGTTGGGAAGCGCTTCAGGGGTCAGTCCCTCCTCCGTCCGTCGCGTCATCAGGCCCGGAGGACTCCTGTGTGGCTAGAGCACAGGGGGGTGGGGTTATCCCTGCGGACCTCCTTCCGGGGCCCGTATTCCGTGCCGAGTTCCCCGCAGGTAAGCTATTGCGGCTTTTAAGGGTAGTCCGGCTTCGCAAGTAACGCGATCCGAG